>JAFIDM010009631.1:353923589-353942018 GCA_023159025.1 Thereuonema tuberculata
TAAGCTTGTGCCTTTCTGAGTCTTTTATCGGGGAAGGCGGATTGGGCTGATGAGTCCCTAGAAGGACGAAACGACCGTTCACAATTCCTTCCGATAATTGATTCGAAAAGGCAATTTATTTATTCAGGTGCTGTTTCTCATTCTTGCTTTTTCATTTTCAAATAATAATAGATTTAATGTAATAATTAGAGTTTATGTCTCGCCTTCTTGTTATTTTGATGACAAAGAATTGTTGTTTTCTATTAAGTATCAATTCTGTCAATAAATCGAGCCATAAATTAGTAAAAATTCACTGCTAAAAATATGTCTCTTTTTTTTCCATTTAACATATAACAGTTATTTTTTTTCATTTGGCTTCAGTTTTACAAATAATTAAAAAAAAAACAAAACAAGATAGCTTTCTGTATTCTTCATTTGGAAGCAGTGAATTTTTCATGTTGTTTAAATTAATGGTGAATAATTCATGCATTTACTAATAGACCTGCAATTCCTGTGAGAGTTGGCTTCAACTCTTTTAGAATCTAAAGTATGGATAATTTACGGTTGTATTTATCGTATCGTTTGTGATTTTATGTACTGAAGTGCATTCTAACATACGTATTTGTCAAGAATCAAAAAGCGCAGAAAGAACATTCAAAGAAATCTGATAACATAATCTGCTATAATCATCAGATAACGTTCCTTTTTTTCGGTGCTTCCGTAAATCTTTTCATCCTTTATTTAATAGTGGATTTGGATCCTACATGAGTGATACCGGAAACGGTTGCCCTTTCTATTGGCTCATCACCCTCCCTCCGTTCAGTAGAAGAGCAGTGGCAACTCCTTTGTTGGGTATGAAAAGGTCCTTTTCCCCACGTGCTCCACTATAGAATACTATGCATTCAGTGACCAAACAGAAGCAAACCCTAGCCTCCATCCGATAAACCTCAAGGGGATATTTTCGGAAAAAAGAAAAAAAAATCCAGAAAAATTAAACCTAAGTTTAAACCTTAAAAGACATCATGTATAAAAAAATTCTCAATCTAAATAAATCTACTTTTCACGAAATATAGATTTACTGTAGATGAAATAATTAGAATAATTTTATTTTATGTAATGTTATGGATTCTTACAGTTGAGTGATTTTCGTGAAAAATTCGATAGAAAAATTATTTGAAATGAAAGATAAGATTTTTATTTAAGATAAATTACCATAAATACGTTAGAGACAGTTATTGTTTAAATTTTAATATTTAATAAAAATAAAAAATAACTTTTAATTTAAAAAAAATTATTGAAATTTTCCTGTAAACTTACAATTTTAATAGGAAAATTTAAAGTGCATAGAACAATTACATAGGTGTAAAAAGGAATAAAAACGCACACAAATGAAATCACTGAGTTGTTTTTGGATTTTTGGATATCGGAAATTCAAGACAGACTGTTTCAGGCTTATTAGCCATCATCAGCTGAATGATGCTAATTCAACATTCTGTTGCTTTCACTGAGCTGCAGTGAATTTCAGTGGTAATTTCAGCTGATGATGGGTAATAAGCCTGAAACAGTCTGTCTTGAATTCCTGGTATCCAAAAATCCAAAAATAGCTCAGTAATTTCTTTTCGTGTGCGTTTTTATTCCTTTTTACAATTACAATTTTAAGTTTGAAAATGAAAATTGTTAGTATGAGCATTTTATTTTTATCTTATTTTAATGTTTCAGCTTAATAAAAGCTGAATTGAAGAAGCATCAAACATGTAATGTTTCCTTTAGGGCTCATTAAGTTTAAAAGTAATCATTTTTTTTTAATATACTGGGCCATCCCACGAATACAGTTAGATCGATATAGATATTTGAAGAAGAGATATGTTGAGATGGATGTTGGTCGATATGGATGATATAAGATCATACCTTGTACTCGATATTCTTGACGATGAATTGATTGTGACTATTCTTTCGAGTGAAGATAACCAAATTCTGATGACTTGTGACTCTAGACATACAGTTGTCCATGAGTGAAGACATCGTTCTCCAAATAAATGGCAACTTTATTTAGTCTGTCTTTGAGCTTTATTGATAGACATCGCATAAAAAGGTCTGATCAGAAATTGCCTTCTTGTGAAAATGAATGGAAGTAGATTATCGCTTGGTTGCATTGCTTGGTTTCTTAGTTAGAAATAGTGATTTTTCAGTAATCTATCTACTTGTTTTTCAATATGACATAGAATTTGGTTAAGTAAGAATATTATATTTAAAATATTGCAACGTTTCGGCAATTATAGTTCTAATAGTCATTTTCGAATTAAAAATAAACAGAGGAATCAAAACTAAATAAACAATCTTGAGATTCAAAAAAAAAGGTTGAATGCATTCATTATTTAATGGGGGAATGGAAAGGACACAAGTAAAACATATAAAGAGAGTTGTAGTTCTGGTGGCCTGATGTATAAGACGTCTCACTTCGGATGAGAAGGTTGCAGGTTCGATTCCTGTCGCGGACGTTAAATGTAAACATCATTTCTATTTTTTGCATTCTTACACGAAATTGTACCAGACAGACAGACGGAGAAATAAAGGATTTTAGTAATCTAGATTCTACATTTGTTTCAAGTTTGTTTTTTTTTTTCCCTAAACTTAAGAAAATTACTAAATGTATTTCTGTCCTTTGCATAGCGAAGTCCTAGACTAAATTCCACTTTAAGAAAACGTTGGAATCAGAATTCTCCTATTCTCGGAATTCAACAGTACATTCAATGCTGAAATTTAGTCTTTCTTTCGTGATAATTATTCAAAGCATCCTCTGTAAAATTTATTTCGACTGCGAACGACTTCGATCGAAAAGCAGCAATTCGGCTTTTGATTCTAATAAATAAACAAAATACTAAGTATTTAATTAAAAAATAGTGGGAACTAAGTTCTCAGAGCCTGGGAATCAACTTTGAGAATTGGTGGAAGGTGGAGGAAGCTAAATAACCATAGGCCTATTCATATTTTAAGTTGAACCAAGTATATGCACCAACCAAATTTGCAAGAAATCAGTCCAGTCAATCAAACCGAGGAGTGCAAAATAAAAGTATGTAGGTTTTATGTTGAACCACAATAAACATGGTCCAAATTGTAAGGAAATTGCCCAGTCATTTTAGTGTAATTAGCCATAAAAACAGACAAACTACTAAATAGATCTATAGACAAACAACAGAAAAAAATGTTCAAATGGAATAGTAAGTTTTTGCTTACTTAATTAATTTTTTGCCGAAGCATCTTGTCTGTTTTTATCTGCTTGTACAACAAAAAAAATGTCCGTCTCTATCTGCTAATAAGAAAAAAGTCGATACCAAGCTTGATAAAGTTCTATATCGAATCGTTTTTATACAATATTAATTGACAAAATTTAGTTAATGTTTATCATATGACTTTAACCAGTTCTAAGAGAAAGCTTAAATAATTTTCCCGCTTTGACCAATATTTAATGAGACCTCAGATATTTTGTTTCGTAGACACTCATCAAGCACAGCTATTGTAAAAGGTTCTACATAGTAATAATTGATTGAGCAGACGTAGTATTTCACTTGAATATTTTTCATCTTTGTTTGTCTGTTTATTTGTTTGTGAACTCACGCTAAACCAGTTGGATGACTTTTCTTAATATTTCCTAATTGCTTATTTAGATTTAAAATACAGGCACTTTATTTTGGGCTCAAACAAAAAAGATCCTTCAAATCCCTGGACTGAATTTACTTTTAAATTTGATACGATGTTTTTTTAAGATCTAACTTAGAATATGACCATAATGATTTTGGTCTTCAATTTAAAGCACGCTAGTTCAGATTAAGAATTAAGTTCCACTTAACTTAATTAGCAAGAATAATTGCAAATAAAAAAATAATTTCCTTGAAACTAATTTTATCAAAACCTACCAATTTAATTTTCGGCTGTGACATATGTTTTTAAATAGAAATCGGAAATCCCACTATTTTCAGACAGGACTGATGATAATTGCTTTTTTTATTCTGTATTACAATGTGACTTAAAGTAAAAAACAAAACTTAAAAAAATTGCAATTATTTATTGTGAAAAGTTCTTTTTCTATTCCTTTGATTCTTACATAAATACGTTGAATGTATATAAGGCAATTCCAAAAACAAAATTCAGATTTTCCTTTATTTAGACTTTTATTTCCAATATTCAAATTTTATTATCAATTAAAGTTGACAGACTTAACGCAAAATATTGCTTTTCTTAAATTATTTACAAACAGAATTCATAAAAATCAAATTACAGTAAATTCCAATTACAATTGTTACAGCAAATACGGTTCAATATTCGAATCAGTAATTATTATTACTATAAATTTCAGATGAAAACATTACAAATTTTAAATGAAGAAATAAATAATATAAATCTCAAAATATTTTAATGATCGCTCATCAAAGAATTTACATTGAGAAAAAAAGAAAGGAGTTTTATTATCTATATTATTTCAAAAAATTCTTAGTAATTGCTCTTTTTTATGTTACTGTTGTAAGAAAATACTTGAACCGCTATTAATTATAATAAGCTTCTGGGATTGAATTTAATCTCGACCTAATTTTAATAATATTTTCTAAAATAACTCTGTCACAATTTTTATACTTTAAATAGCTCCACACATTTGATTTATTAGATCATTTTAATGTTGACACAAAACAATATCCTAAAATCATTCTAGATGTTATTTTAGTTTGTGTTGGTTTTCGTAGAGAAATATTTTATTGATTTAGAATTCGTTGTGTTTCTGAAGCGAATTCACCCAGTTAGTTTTGTAAAGACGATTTGAATATCTCATAAAAGGAATGTAAGACTGTGTATTCATTTCTCGCAGTTTTTGGGATGTTGCAGGTGTTTTTTATGAACAGAAGAGCAAGACACCCAGCAGGAAAGAAATTTGTTTGTCCAGCCAGTTGGAATGTATTACAATGCAAGAAGTTCAGACTCGCTTTTTTTTTTTTTTATATGCGAAAGATTACAGCACTTGCATTTTGTGCAAGAAACGACAAGACAAGTGTAATAAGAGGAGAAGGTGAACCTAAATTGAGAGGCATCCAACGCGAAATTCCTTGTGACGCCTAAAATGTCAACAAAATTCCCTTTCAAGGCGTTCGTTGTCACAATCTTTTAGTTTGAAAATGATAAGGCTTTTTTTGTGCCTCTTCCTTTTTATCTTCTTTGAAACAAGTTCTCCTCTCTTGGATAGAAGCTGTCTTTTAGACGCAAATTGTTGAAGTTTTAATTAAGAAGATAACGATGTATTTTAATAATTAATAACTCTGCATCGCTTTTACGGATTTCTAATTAAAAATATTAAATATGTAATAGCAAAAAGCTAGAATAAAAGTAATGATATAGCAGTTAAACAGTTTGACATACACGTATTTTTGATTTGCTTGTTTTTATTTAATAATTACGATAATAAAAAAAAGCGTCTTTTCATATCTCAGATTTGTTTATTCCCTGTGATTTCACCTTGATGAAGCCTATCAAAAAGGAGCAGTTGATTAAGGACGTTCGGGATTGTAACTGCTCAGAGAAGAGCAGAAATTTTCATTTTTTTTTATTTAAGATCAAACTAGTGTTTAGGTTTCTCACGATCTTATCAAACATTTTTCCTCAAGTCTTTCATTTGTCAGTGGCTTCCTTTTGATGTACAAGCAGCCCTATTGTAAATAACAAATCATTCATTTTTCTAAGATTTTCAGTTACGATCTTCAAACAATTTAAGAAACGACTGAAATCTAAATAAATTGATCAATAATTAAACAGAGCGAAATTATTTTCTTTAAAAATTAAAAAAAAAAAAAAAACCACAAGCAGTACATTTATTTAGTATAGCAAAAGTCACATTTTCTATTGTAACGTAATTCCTCCATAAATAGATTTTCGAAATAAAATAAAAATTTATCATTAGGCTGTAGTTTTCCCCAATAAACTATATTTTGCAGTTCGCAGTTCGTTAAATTCTAGTTAAATTCTATTGATTTTTTTATCGCAAAAACTTTACAAAATTAAAACGTAATAATATGAAATCTTTTCTGTGTTTTAAAAGGGCAAAATATAATTAAAAACTACAATAAAATGTTTGTTCGTCATTGTTAATGTCGAATAACGAGAAATCCTTCAATTTTAGAGAAAAATTTAGAAAAAGTTTTTTATTCTAGAGTTTATCCTTAACATTAATAGTGGGAAGTGCAGTTAGTCATGATATGTATTCAGTTACAAAAAGAAAAAGCTTGTTCTAATATATCAAGATATAGAAGTGTTGTAATTTTGTGTATTTGTCTGGACTAATTTTTTTTTGTTTGAACTACTGAAATATAGTCCATTATCGTGACTGCATAAACATTAGCTCATATTTAAGCCTTGACATTTTATCAAGCTAAATTATTTAAAATATACTTCTGGGACTGTGTATCAATAATTTGCAGTTATATTAGCTCTTTTGTCTACATTACAATATCATTTGTTTGTCATTTATTCGTTCTAATAATATAAATATAACAGAAATAAATTTATAAGATCAATATCAAACTTGTAAATATTTTATTATTTCATGTAATATTCACGCAATAAAGTACACTCATTGACAAAAAAATTAGCGCACTCACAACGAATGCCCTGGGAACAACGAAACTCGGTATACGGACAGTTACAGGAGTTGCGCCGCAACTTGCAGTTGGGCTGATTGCCCGCTGAGAACCGTCACTAGGGGAGTTAATATCGCTACAGCTGTGATCATTGTAAACGGCCGTCGTATGACCGCTGTTTGTTTTATAATCAATTTGGTTAGGAAATGCATATCTCTGAGCCCACAGCACGCATCGACGACGCATTCGACGCAGTTGAAGAACTGAAAGAGTTTGAGAGAGATCATATCGTTGGACTATAGGAATCAGGCTGGTCGTTCCACCGAATTGGCTACCACCTGGACCATTCTGACTGTATTGTGCGGCGTGTTAGAAACACTGGAGACGTGAGGTAACACAGAGACGCAGAGAAGGCACTGGGAGACTTAGGCAGACTATGAGTAGACAAGATTGTTCGATCGTCCGACAGGCTCGAACTGGCGCGGACTGATCCAAGGGTGTTCCTCTCCACCATCCAGAGATATGTAGCGGCATCACTAGAAATCCTGTGTCTATCTGCACAATTGCGAGGCGTCTTACAAAATGAGGTTTGCATTCTCGGCGCCTTTATCCTATCTGCCAGTAACACACCATCATCGGTGGCTTCGTTTGCAGTGGTGTAGTGAGTGCTTGGCATGAGTGACTGTGGATTGGCAACGAATCGGGCTTATTGACTAGTCCAGCTGTTTTCTGGACATGGATTTCCAGCGCACTCGAAAATGAAGCTCTGGGCATCTGACAAATTCGGTAACATCGCCAAAACTGTGGCGTCATAGTGAGGGTCCATCTCTCTCGGTCTCTACTGGCAGTGATCAGGGCACATTACGGTGCAGAGATATGTTCCGGAGATTCTGCAGTCTCAGGTGCTTCCCTTCAAGGACCTACTTAAGCGGCCCATTTTCCAACAAGGTAATGCCCACAGAGAGCGTAGGTTTTCCTGGACTTCCTCCGTGCTGTCGACATCCTTCCTTGGCCTGCCAGATCTCCAGACTTGTCTCCCGTTGAATATTTGTAGGTCAGCTGGGACAACAGCTTCGGCCGTCAACGATCGGGAGCGGCAGTTGCTACAGCTATGGGAGGATCTTCCGCAGGATAGCATTAAAAGTCTGTATTACTCTATACCAAGCCGTAGGATGGTATTGCGCAGTTCTAAAGGAACTTTTGACCTGCAGTGTTTTGCCCGAATAAATGGTCCATTCGCTATAATATTGTAATCAGTTGTTTGCATCATTACTCTCATTGCCTTTGCCAAGTGTCATTCCATTTCAACTGCTGCTTCTGGGTGGCTAATTTTTTTGGCAATCAGTGTAAATAACAATATTTTAGTATTTAAAGGCAAACCTTATTACATTTTTCTAATATTAACAAATTAAAAAAACAATCATATTATGCATTTAAATATAAGTTGTAACATGATGGATTTTTATATAATCTAATTGACTAACAACACATACTGTAGTTGAGTGTTATGACTATCTAATTGACTACTTTAGTAAAGTGTTTTTTCCATCTCATCATACTATTCACTACTCTAGCTTTTAACTTTAAAGAAAATAAATTTATTATTTATAAATACATTTTTAGACATGTTCGTAGAACTCTTTTATTTCATTGACGTTTTCATTTGTAAAAATCAAATTTTTTTCTGATTCAAGATTTCATGTTATTTGTTTGTGATGATGTCTACACTTCACTTAGCTTAAAAAAAAGAAGAATCAAAGATTGCATTATATCTCGTTTTAGAATTAGATATCCATGAAAATATGAGTATATAGTTCCTTACCTTGAACTCATTAGTTTTAATTAGAATCACCGTCGTTGCCTGGATTTATCATTAACATTAGTATTGCTGTAAATATATTGAAATTTAAAATATTGTTTATACAAAATTCAGACACATTCTCAGCAACTCAGAGTAAGATAGAATTTCGTATCGTCGAATGTAATTAAGTCCTGTAAAAGTTAAATGATGACAAAATGTATTTACTGCGAAAATAGCAAAAGGAACCATTTTTTGTTCTCAGTTTGAAATGAATTAACTAATTTCATTATAGTTAAAAAAATCTACACTGTCATTAATTTCTTTAAAAAAATCTTGACTTCTTTACAGAAACAAATAGGGAACTATTCTTTCTATAGTTAAAGTATTTATCATTATTTTGTTTTTTGAATTGGGATAAAATGTAGCGAATATGCAATCTTAAATTTGTTATTCCTCGTAAAATATCTTGAATCTTTCGTAATTATGCTTAAAAAGTATAATGAAAAACACAAACATACCATTCAAAAGCAAATTTTCGGGACCTATTCTAATAGATCCCGAAGATTTGCTTTTGAAGGGTGTATTTGCATTCCTTTATGAAGCTCATTCTACATGAACAAGTAACAGAATATTCTGTTTAACAATGATTCTAAGCAAGGAATGTAAGAATACATTAAAAACCATTAAAATTAAAACCATTAAAGCCATTAAACCATAAAATTGGTAGAACTGAAAAATGATATAAGTAATATTATAAAGATTGGCATTTAACATAAAAATTTTACTCATTTGTTAGCAAAACATGATAAACAAATTGCAAGATAGACACAACGTCAGAACAAAACAGTGCCATAAAGCAATACCATAATTTGCTTTTTATTTTTGAAAATATAAGACTATTGTTGTTTTAGCAGTGTGTTTAAAAATTTCCTCTGCAGCTAAACTAACACTTAATAAATCAACCTCCTTACTTTTATTTCTATTTAAACATTTCTTGTTGTTTATAACAACATTTCTTTAATTTTTCTTTTAACATCAATATTTTCAAAATTCAATATTTTTACTTAAACCATAGGACTTCATGCATGATTTTAAATAGTGTTCTGCTAATTACAATTTTTCCGCATTATCTTTCTAAAAAACTGTGAATTTTAATTGGTGAAGCAGTTTCACCTACGTAAGACAACTCGCAAGGGTTGTTACTACACTACTTCAGTAATCCCGAAAGAATTGAAATTCTGACATTGTTTATCTAAATTTTGAAGGAATTGTCAAAAAACAAAAATTTTGCTTTACAATCAACATAAGATTACTTACAATCTTTCTTTCAGAAATTGTGCTACAGATTTTATTATGGGCTTTAATGTATTCTTATTTTCTTGTCAAACCAGAATAGGTTGAGCATGATAAAGGGACACAGTTTATAGATCGTGAAAATTCGCTTTAGAATGGTGTGTTTTTACTTTTATTAAATTTACTATTTTTTTTTTTACTTTTTAAATGTGAAATCTAGGATACCATTGTGTTCTGTTGTAATCAATATATCACAACAGGAAAAATGTAAAAATTTTTATTGAATTTGAGATTCGGTAAAGAAAAAAAGATAATAGGTTAAACAAGATAAGGTCATTGATTCAGGATCTTATTAAACCTCCTCTACTAATATGATTAAGAATTATTTTGGAATTTTCTCTAGTTTGAATTGTTAACTATCCTTATGGACATTCCAACAGTTTGCATTTTTCTCCAAGATTGGTCCATTTATTAAATTATGGTAATGCTTTAGGCTATCTTACAATTCCTGATGGCTGAAATAGCGTCAATGAAGTTTGATTTCAGCCGAAAATGAAGTAGATGTTCTTGACTGTGAAGACAAATGTGTGCTAGAGAAGTTGTTTAATTAAGTCTATCTGAGATAAAAAGATTCGGAAATTTTATTTGAATTCGACATAACATTGAATCAACTTTACCATTCGTTCAACTAATAAAATAAACTATTAAGTGCTACAATCAAGTAATAAATATTTAATTAATGCAGAAAGATTCAATCTAAATATAATAAATTTGTCATCAACCTTGGGATTTTTAGTACCAAATATTTTTGCTACTGATTTCGTAAAAAAATTATGATAACAGTAGACAGTTTTGACGTAAAAATTTAAGTCAAAAACAAAGAAATGGTGTAAGATGACCATAAAAGTGTAGTGTGATGGATATTTGGATGATGTTATGCATCATTTGACCAAGCGCCAAAATAGATTTTTTTAAGATTATTGCTCCATATACTCGCGAAAGGTGTAAAATCTTTATAAAAAATTGTCGCTGCTTGCTATCTCAACATAATTCTGCGGAAATTTAATTTGAATAAACGTCAATCGACTAATCGTAACGAATAAGATTTGCATCATGTGACTAAAGATCTTAGAAAGATATTAATTTTGATAATGATCAGAATTGTCCTGGGAATGTATCTTCATTTTGATATATAAGAATCTTCATTCCATAAAAAGTAGTACATAAGCTTTTGCAGTTATCGAATATCTGAAAATCGAATTTTGGCGCTTGGTCAAATATTGCATAACCTCATCCATTTATCCTTATACTTAAAATGAAATTACCCAATGTTTTTTTATAATTTCAGAGATTATTAATTAAATTCTATAAATTATAACTAATCTATAACTAATAAATTGTGGATTGAAATAACCTATTTGAAAACTGCTTTAATCTGATATTATTGTATCAGATTATTGTAATCTGATATTATTATATCAGATTATTGTAATCTGATATTATTGTTGTAAGGCTGTTACAGTTCGATTTATTTAAAAAAAATCAAATATTCAAACTGAAGAAATTAGAACAACTTTAAGTAAACTCGCATATACTGAAAACTTAAACCTATGTTTGATCTCGAACGAAGCTTTCTAATTGAAATTTGACCTAAATGCGTTATTGCTTACTGGAAAGTAAAAAAAAAAAATAATTTTAACTGGATAAAGTGCTTCTTTGGAAAATATTTCTCGGAGAATAATGCCTAATATTCTAATTCTTTTTAAAATTACCCACAAACGTTTTAGTATAAACTTGCATTTCGTGATCTTTCGGTAATCCTTTAATATAAGTAATTAGAAATTCGGAAGTCAGAGGAAGAATTTCAGTTTAGTAGAAGATAATTAATATCAGAAAGTAATTTGTAGACAATTAGCCTAAATTCGATGATTCTGTGGAAGCACTTTCTTTTTTTTTTTATAGAAAGCCAAATTAAAGTTTAAGAATTAAGAAATTCATTATTGTGATATGTAGAAAAGTCAACTTACTTTTTATTCCTTCTTTTCTGATAATGACCGCTTGATTAATTTGAATATAATCAAATTAATTTCAACCAGAAATTTGAATAAGTTATGCATTAACGATTAGTTAAATATTATCATTTTGAATTTTTTAAGATAATATCAAAATTAAATAGATTCATGAATCTGTAACGATAATGGTTGTATTTAAACATCACTTTAAGATTTTTCTTTTTCTTTTTATTTCGAGAATTCCGAGAAAGTCCAATAATTTGCACAGGTATATTTATAAGTACAAAAGGATTCAGAATATAATTAATTGTTGGCAAATGTTCAGGTACTTAATCCCAATTAAAGTTTCTACGTCTGCTTAACTAGTTTGATTGTCTTTATTATCTTACTTTAAGTTGCTCTTGAAAAATCATTTTCACCTATTTTTCAAACTACTTAGGTTACTTTTAAAAGATAAGCATAAAGTTACAGCGAAACTCCAGGGAGCATCTTAAGCTCGTCGTCTTCCTTTGCAGAGCTAGAGGTCAAATTACGACCATCCTTTAAACCTAAAATCCTTTCCCTTTTATTTAGGCATGGAAAGATTAACGTACACATGAATCAGTGGAGAATACACGATTTTAATCATCTGCGTAAACGGCTATTCGAAACCGCCGTTATCTGCATTGCGGCCGATTCATCTTGCAAAGATTACAGAAATAATGGGGAATTAATATAGTGGGCGAGCGGCGCGTTGTATCGCCTTACTCCCACTGTGTTGGGTGTTGCTACCTGAAACCCTCTGAATCGTTCAATCGAATTGGAATGATATTTATTACCGATGTCCGAGCTAACTGGGGTTTATCTCTATTCATTTTGGATAGATAACAGTGCGGGCGACAAGATGGAGTGCAGCCTTTGTTATAGTCACACCTCGTCCAGTCTCAATAAATTAAGAGCGAAAAGCAAGAAGGAACAAGTAATGATCTCTCAATCTCCATTCGTTTGACGAGAATTGCAAAGGAAACGGATATCAAGCACATGTTAATTGGATGTTATCGATATCTCTCTGTGTTCTTATTGATTTGCTTAACCAAATCATCATATGTTTCTATTTATTTGTTCGAGATAAAGTTAAAAAACTGCCAATGTTCTTATACCGCAACATTTTGCCTTTTTATTTCATTGCTGATAACTGTATAACATTTATTTGCTTAAAATAAATAATTTTTTAATATTACTGTTAGGTGACTGACAATTCGATTTACTCTTTAAATATTGGCTCGCCTTAATCAAGGGCCGCGTGTCTCAATAACATAATCATTGGTCTGAGGAGTATAGGAGCGAGTTCAAGCTTTCGAAGAGAAGTTAAGGATTTTTCTCAGATCATCTTTTTTTCAGGACGGGTCTGAAAGAGTTCGCCTAGTCTATCAAGCTGTAGAGTCCACTATATTAATGTCCACTGAAAGCCAATATAGCTCCAATTACTACCAATAGACATGATCCATAGACATCATATAATTTTAATTATTTTATAAAAATACAACATACATTGACATGACTTGTATAGGAAAATATTCGTGTCCGATAAATTAGTAATTCAAGACATGTGTGTCTGAACTACTATATATAATTCAATAAATGTTGAATAAATAATATAGAGTAAACCAATTTTTAGAATTGATTCTAATTTCAAAATTGATTAATGAATTTATTATGAATTATCAATATTTACGTGAATTTCTTTATGAAAAATTTAAAATGTTGTGATTGTCATCGAAATTAAAATCTAACATTAAACACTCCTAATTAAATTTCATTATTCAGAAATTTAAACTTTTTGTATTTCCCCTGATTTTATAAAACCTATGCAATTTACCTAATCTTTTAATTTTCGCTTGCACATTAATCTGTCAATATACAGCGTGGTCAGGAAGTTCTCATACCCTCTATTATGTT
The DNA here is from genome assembly GCA_023159025.1 of Thereuonema tuberculata. Classification (NCBI taxonomy): domain Eukaryota; kingdom Metazoa; phylum Arthropoda; class Chilopoda; order Scutigeromorpha; family Scutigeridae; genus Thereuonema; species Thereuonema tuberculata. The sequence continues at coordinate 353,937,230 of JAFIDM010009631.1, forward strand.
ATTATTATATTAAGAGGTATGGGAACTTGCCGGCCACCCTTTACATATTTAGATTATGATGCTTCTCTTTATATAGTAAATGACCTGTATATCTCTTGAATATATCTGTATGGGAAAGTTTGACTCTTGATTCGTATATGCATCCAATACATATACGAACCACTTTTTCTTTCAAGAAATCGCTTTCCGTAGTTTCTTTACTTCAAATCTTAAAAAAAAGTTTTTAATTCCTTAAAGATTTATCTTTAAAGATCAAAAACTATTTGTGTTTAAAGAAAGTAAGTTATCATCGTCGCATTCATAAAGCATTTGTAACATAGGCTATCATCATCAGAAAGTGCGTCTGGATTAAATAAGAGATAAATTCATCAGATTACTGGACTTATTCATGTGGATTCTGTTTTAGTCTCAATCTAAATGTCGTTCGTGGTAAGAATAAAGGAGTTTTAAGAGATTCTCTATCAACAGTTACTTACTGATAGTATTTGTAATAGCAAATATAATAATAACATAATAGAGGGTACGGAAACTTCCTGGCCATCCTGTAAAATCAATTATCGTTCGTTTTAGTAAATGTTTTATTTTGAAAAGAATTCATTAGTTGATTTATAAAGAAGTGAAAAATAAAATTTTCAAATTTAAATCAAGTAATTAAAAATTAATTTCTTCAAACTCCACCCCTTTCATCCCCTACCCCACTCTTTATCACTCTAAATTGAACATCACATATTCTTCATTTTAAATTTATTTATTTTATTTTATTGTATTCAAAGAAGGCTATTCCGATGGTATTCTGAATAGATAGGCAATATTTTTATGCCTTCTAAAACAGGGTATCATTTTTTTGGTAGAACGTTTCTATTGCTACTTAATATGTGTCGGAGAAAAAAAGAATGAAAACAAAATAGTTTTAAAACGTAATTTTAAGTGGAAATGTGCATCTCTGTCTGTGATCTTGTTGTTAAATTTAAAGTAATTAAAAAAAATTTAACATTCAACTAAGAAGCTATTTTAAAGGTTCATGTATGATTTTATTTAAAAGATCCTTTTGATTTTGATACAAATTTCACTAACAAGAAGACGACACACCCTGTATCTTTCAAATCTGAGAGCCCTTTTGTGAGATGAAAATACACATGAAGTACTGCAAAAATATATATAGGTTTTGGCGCCAACGAACGCCCTACAGGTTTCGAGATATTCGGCGTTGTTTCTATTGATTTTCAAATATCGTCTTATTAACTCACTGGTATCATGTTATCGTGGACTAACGGTATTTCGCTGGCCTGCAACTCTGTAGTTTCCTGCAAAGACTCTGTAGTCTGCTGCAGGGACAGATGTAATTTTTTTTTTTTTTTAATTTCATTTCTTTTATTTCTGTTTTTCTTTATTTTTGCCTTCTTTCTTTACGATAATTAGTTTTTCGTTTATGTTTTGAATATTAGACAGAAAACTACTATATGTGATTAGAAGTAGGCTAAATAAATAATTTTCTCGTTAATTTTGATTTTAATTAAATAGTTACTTATCAATTAAACTTTTTTTTAATCTTATCATGTTGTGGTGATACTCTTTCACTGTTTTGTATTTAAAATTTTAATTATTTCAGTTGTACTTTTATTTTAGGAAAAATTAAGTTTTTATATAAGAGCTTTAAATGTAATACTTAACTAACTGAATTTTATTTTAGCTGTATTGCATAGTTCAATAGTTGAACAATTAGGATTGTTACATTTACCGTGTTGATGTGTTTGGGAAAATCTCAGAAAAGTCCCCTAACCAATTGTTCATTAGCGAGTCAGTTTGCGATGACTTCAGCAGGTTCTTCATCTCTTTGTACATGGTATTATATCTATATTATCTCTTTTTTAATAGTTAATTAAGCAACTAATTAATTAAAAACCAAAGTTAACAAGAATATTATTTATTTACTTCTAATCGTATATTAGTTTTCTGTCCAATATTCATAACGTAGACGAAAAAAAATACACTATCATAAAGAAAAAAGGGGGGGGGGGAAGGAAAAAGGAAGTAAAAAAAAAAAATAAAGGAATGAAATTTAAAAAAAAAAAAAAATCATCCCGCAACGGGAATTGAACTCGGGAACCTTGTATCCGCAGGATAGCGAATAACCATTATGCAAAATAACACATGCTACGTGATGACAGCAGTGAGTTAATAAGACAATACTTAAATCAACGAAAACAACGCCGAATATCTCGAATTCTGTAGGGCGGTGGCACCAAAACCTATATACCCGGTTTATATTTCTGCAGTACTTCATGTGTACTTTCATCTCACAAAAGGGTACTCAGATTTGAAAGATACAGGGTGTTTCGTCTGCTTGTAAGTAGTTATATACCATGAAAAGTCCATTCTTTGTCTGTCTGACTCTGATAAGCTAATCAAAAACTACATAAGTTCTGTAAAAATGAAACCTCCATAAATAGGCTCGATACCTACAAGTAAGATCCAATTGATTTTATGAAAACTTGGAATAGTAGTTTTGAGCCAGAAACAATTTATGCAGTCTTCCCGTTTGTATATTCAAAATTGGGACACCAACTGTACATGTACAGTATGTATAGTAATTAACGAAATCATTAAATAAATTTTCTAAAATCATCTAAAAATTAAGTAAAGGATCTAAAAACTGCAAAAAACGAAAGTGTAGTTAGGTAGGAAAAGAAGAAAAATTAAGATGCAATGTAACGTTATTGTGAACAGAATATTCTAAGCTTCACAATACAGTGCGGAATTTCCTATTAAAGGTGAAACCATCCCGAAAGATTATAGCAGGTGAAGAGAGATTAATCCATGTAAGGACGCTACCTCATAAACTATTGTTTAAAATCTACAGCAATTCCTTTAAAAAAAAAACGAGTATCGTGAGTGATGAAATCAGAACAAATATCTAAAAAAAAATAAAGGAATTTCGTGAAATCTATTTAAAAATACATGTAGATGGTACTAAAAATACTACATAGATTATTTAATTATTTCGAATAAAACGATTACAAAAGAATTACATTAATTATGCGAATAATACCAATATTTTCGCTTTTTAATAGAGCTATTTATGGAAGTATTTACAAATCAATCACAGAGAACACTTAAGAGCTCTCCACTAAAACTTGTTTGAGTGTACTCGACCACATTATAATATTGAAAAAATATGCAATGAAAAGATAATGAATGCTGGATTTACTGACTTGAAAGTCATTCGATGTACTTAACATGCTTCTGTTTTAAAAAAATAATAAGATGGAGCTGTGTGGAACAATTTGTTCTATAATTATTAAAAATTAAATTTCAATAATATTATTTAAAATTACTTTTTTTTGGAATAGAATAGAAATAAAACTTTTGCTCCACATACAGGGAAAATAAGAAAAAAAAGTAATATAAAAAAGAACCATAGTGAGACCATATGTTTCGCTTTGCAAACAGCAATATTTGCAGAGAAATGTTTAGAAGTATTGAGAAAATTAGAGTGAGAATACACAGAAGAGAATTAAAGGCAACTATTTCACTTACCTGTCATTATTGAAAATGTTGCTGAATGGTTAATCTTAATTTAATTGCATAAATAGAAATCTTCTTTTTATCCCCTTAAGATATTGTATCCGATTTCCGATGGAATTTCATATCATCGTTTTAAGATGTAATAATGATTGAACAAAGTTTCAAAATATTTCAGTAAGAAAATGCATGGAGACCACTGTCTCGATAAATGGAAGATCTCTGAGAATCATTTTATAATTGATCCTCGGAAAATGTACAGTAGTTCTTTTTTGTTGAAATAACGAAACACTGCAAAGATTGCGCTATGATTTTTATATATAAAATAAGTTATGTATCTTTATTTTTTGAATCCATGCTGCTGAAGATGGCGGAAACGTTTGGATAACTGTCATGTTTTCAAATTCATAGAAATTAAGTATTTAGAAATTAGTATATGTTTTGTATTTTATTCTCTTAATGTTACAAGTGTTGCAAGAAAAAACTCCAAATAAAATGTACGAGCTAGAGAGGAAATTGTAAAAAAAAAAAAATAACATGTTGGTGTCAACAACAAATGGAATTGATTAGAAACATCCAACCTTGAACTAATGTTTTATAATGATCCATAAAATAACTGCTATACAAATATTTATTTATTTATTTTTAAATGTCGTAGACTAATCATCTTTCTTTAGCCCAACAACAAAGAGCGAGATATGATGCCTTTAACCGACGAAGCGTTGCCCAGGGTACGCCATAGGAAGCAGCATCAAGTGGCACCCGCAGGAACGGACAGAAGGAGAAACAGAAGAAGAAAGCAACATCCATGCCACGACCCGGATTCGAACCCGAGTACCGGCACACTGGCCGCAATAGCAGACCGCCGTCTAGACCGCACGGCCACACCGGTACGGCACACAAATATTTATTGATTTTAAGTTTAAACCATACTCAGATACTTTAAAATAAACTTTTTTTAAACTTAATAAACTCTTTTGAAAATCAAGGATAAAGATCATTGTAATCCTACTGCCTATTTGATCTCTAAAACATTGGGTTTTTCTCAAAATTTGTAACAAAAAATGCTTCATTAGAGTTTAGAACAGAAATGGATCATTTGTTCTATTCTTCTTTTAGCTATGAAAAAAAATCTTGTGAGTCTGAATGTTTGTCTATTTATCTGTCAAACTTTAATCTAAGGCAGTCCATAATCTAAAGACTTAATAAATAATGCGATGATATTCTAAGTTACGGAGAAAGTGAGTCTCTTCATCTCCTCAGTACT
>JAFIDM010009631.1:353955618-353976801 GCA_023159025.1 Thereuonema tuberculata
TTTCTACGATTCAATTAATTTCTCTTACTATTATTATGAAATATACATTTAATATTACTATAAGTAAAAATATGTGCAATGTACTTTATTAACTAAATATATACATAAGGCTTTTGTTAAAATAAACACCGCTTTTAATAATCTTGGATTAGAAAGCAGTTATCAGCTAATAACTAACTATTCATTGAGAAGCAATCATAAAATGTCCTATTGCCTACGACATTTTACTTTTGATTATCTTTTTAATAGCAATTAATTCATATTCTATCATCTTAAACTGCATAAATATTATATTGCTAAAAAAATATTTCGAAATGTGTTTCTACGTTTTTTATTAGCGCATCTGTTGCCAGAGTGGAAAAAAAAGCTGTAATAGAATTAGGTAGTGCTATCTGAACTTAAGTCTACCAGATACTGGTATCCAATAAATAAGAGTCTTAGGATTCTCTGCCACGTATTATTAAATGAGATTGATCATTGAATTAAAAGACTCCATTCCTACTTTTCATAACTATTTCATTTTTAATCTCTATTATGTATTAATTAAAAGTTTTCGAAACAAGAAGCATAATTGGAGGAAAGAAATCTCTTCTTTATTGTTCAAAATTTAATATGACAAAATTCTATTTCTTTCCGACTGCTGAAATGTGCTGTCTCAACAGTTGATTTATTGCTGCACAACAATTAATTTACCAAAAAGCTTTTGTTTTTGCTTTTTCTTTGGTTTACTCAACCGAGCTTACTATGTTTCTTTAAATTACATTTTTTGCTTTGAAAATAGATTCATTCCAAATATTTCAGCTAATTCTGAATTTAACGACTTTGAAAGAATTAAGTCTTCATTGGTTTTACAAAAGACTTAAAGACAATTTAATAAAATTATTACAATAATTACAATGTATAAGAAAATAGAGTTTAAATAAAATATAGCCTCTAGTCTTGTAATTACTTCAGTAATTTATTATTGTTGTTATTTATTTATTTATGTTTTATATCTTTATTTTTTATAAATAGCTGCTTAGTATTGTATAAAATTCATCTGTCAGTGCTTTACAACATCGTGATTTATTTTTGCTTACTATCTATAGGCGAAGAGTAGGAAGATAACATGGACAATTCAAATGATTTAGAATGTTGTTATATGTGTATCAGTGAATGTAATTATTTTTTCTAATCTTTTTTTGAAATCCGGTCTTATTGAATGGTCAAAATATGACTACTAAAACAAGTAGTAATCAAAACATTGTTTGAAACTCTGTTAAAAATAAAAATGTTTTGTTTTTTGTTCCTCTTATATAATAACGTTAAAACTCCGACAACTAATCCCCCAGTTATTACAATTAAAAATTATTCCCAAACTGACTAACAATTTCATTTAAAAAAATCCTAATTCAATATTTAGTATTTTCTAGTTTTAATCTGATTTTAGTGATTTAATCTAATATTTTGATATCAACTTTATTCGAACTAAACTAAAATAATGTAAGATATTATATTTTTCAAAAATTTAAAAAAAAAATGGGATTGTAATAAAAACTGCATTTAGTGAATTCGCTAACAGTTCACCTGATAAATCATTAAACGTGTCATTAAAATTTATCGACCAATAATTTTTGGAGAAAAATTGTATCAGAACATCATAATAAAACTGAAGCATAATTTTTTTTTCATCCGAGTTTATGGTTATTAGGCAAGTGAATCCTCTTAAAGAAAGGCCAAATGACCTCGTAAGGATAATTTAGGAGAAAGAAATCAACAAAGCGACTGTAATATCGTTAACTGCGATTCGTCTGAGAACCTTATCCTGACTACATACACTTTGCTGAGAAATTCATATAATGCTACGAACGTATTTTAGGCGATTACAGCAGCTGCTCCTTAGGTTGGAGGAAGAAGAAAAAAAATCTATTATCTCCAAGCGGCTATAATAAAGTACTTAAATAATCAGTCTACAATGATACTTGGTGAATCTAATTACTCCCACATGCATTTTATTGGTTCATTAAACCCACTAAGTGGTAATAACGATAGAGATGTGTGACATCTCATATTATTTCAGGAACTTTAATCTGTTCTGTCGCAAATGCAGTTATGCTTTCTTACACTTTAAACAAGATATTGCTATCATGCAAAAAGCAATAACAATTGTTTTCAGTGATAAAATTTACTAGAAAATGATTTTCCAGAATCCTTTAAAAAAATAATTTGAAGTGTTCGTAAAGATATTTTTATGTTTTGGATAAATTACATCAAAATTACATATTTAAAAAAAAAGTTAGCTTAAAAAATGAAAAAAAAAAATCCCCATAACCAAAAAGCTTTATTTTTATTTATTTTCCCCGCAAAGCGAATATATAAAATCAACGGAAACATCCTTTTTAAGTAATATCTAAGTTATATCTTAAGATATCTTATCTCTATGAAGTGCCAATCAAACAAGATTGTTTGTGAATGCGAAATTGAAAAAAGCATACAACGATGATAACAACATTTTAAATTTAACAGTTTCAACCAGTTTCAATTTGATTTATAGAAACAAATTGGTCTTTGAATTTTTTTATTTTATGCAGACATATGCACAAAGTTCACCCATCTTATAAGAAAGCTTTGAGAAAAACTAGAAAAGCGTATGTAATTTTGTACAAAGACCAAATAAACTTTATCGATAGGGCTTTACTTGAAGTGTTCTTTTGCTAAAATAATATTAAGATGTTTTTGCACCTTAATCTTAATTTGCTTGTATAATTTATAATTTCGGAAAATAAAATTTGTATACTCATCTATTTAATTCATGTTGTCCAATTTCACAAAGATATTGCTTTAATTACTTTATGAACGAGATGGAATTGAGATTAACTGTATAAAATAGCTGTAACAGTTTTGTAATTTTTTGTAATTTTATATTATTTGTCTGTAATAAATAAACCGAAAAAATAAAACAACACGATAAGTGAAAATCTTGGAAAAATTTAAACCATGATTTATTTGTTTTATCGCAATTTCATTCAATTACTAAAAAACATAAATTTAAAAGTTTATTAGGCTAAGCCAAGAGTCCTTTTTTTTATAATTATACTATATGAAATATGCACTTTTAGAGCGTTTATGTAACTGTTTTTGATCCTAATCCTACGTAGATTTTAAATTGAATGACGTCAGAGTGTAATATAATTTTGATCTTTCTATTTTAAAATGCTCAGTGAATTAGTTATTGTTTGAATTCTTCAGAGAAGATAAAAGTTTAATTTTATAAACCTATGTAAGTTTTTTTTACACACCATAGCAAATTCTAGATTGATTGACAATGGAATAACTAAATATATTAATTGAAATCTATTAAAAAATCTGAAATATATACATAATAAAAATTAGAACGTTAAATCATTTTTATTCTGTGTATAGAATAAAGGCATCTATTCTTATAGCACTGAAAATTTCTTTGTTTCTGTATTTGTAAAATTTGGTCTCGGATCAGAAGCATTGAATTTTTATACATCTATTTAATTCAATTGAGCCTACTATATAGACACTTAAAATCAATGGTTAAAATTGATGAATATGACATAAAATTGGCTACGTACGTTTCTGAATTCCTTTTCGAATTCTATTATCAAGCCACTAAAACCCTAAGTTCCCCTCTAAAATTCGTTATCCCAAAGGGATTCGTCAAAGAGAATTGGCAGTATGTGCTCTGTGCTTCAATATAGCTTACCCCTGGTGGTGCCTGATGTTATTATGTATTTAGTTATGAAGTATATAGCGCTTTTTTTTTTATATAGTTTTGTTTTGGGAGTGGATTGTCTCTCTTTATAATTTTGCTTTAATGATTTGGGTTTCCTACTATTAGTTAAAATCCATATTCTATTATATTTTTATTTGATAATTCTTGGTTATAACTATCTTTAGTTCTGATCATTGCAGATTCGTAAAATTCTCTTAGATACCTTTCTTTTCTTTGTCCTAGGATCATTATATTTTCAAGATCGAGGTGATGGCCCGTTATTTGGCAGTGACTAGCGGTTCCATATGCTTTATTATTCGTGTTAACGGCATTTTTATGCTCATTTAGCCGTATATTTAATTCACGCTTAGCGTTTCCTATATACAGACATTTTTTAGTATTTAATTTATTTGGTTTGCATTTTATCCCATAAATAACCCCTTTTTTCTTTTTTTTTTCTTTTTAGATTCCTGATCTGATGGATTAATTTTTTCCCGTTTGAGGAATGAGCCTACAGTGTTCCTTGGTTTACATGCAATACCTATGTCAACTGAAGCTAGGATAGGATTAATTTTCCTAATTAAATGTTCGTCAAATGTCATGGATACAACATTTTTTGGTTTGTTTCTTCTGGATGCCAATATTTCTAATTCAGAGGCATTCTTTTTATATTTATTTATTTCTTGCATCCTACTAAACTTGTTGATTTGTTTCTTCAACCAAATTTCTGGGAAATTATTTTCCATGAAAATTCTTTTAATAATGTTTAGTTCTTCAGATAGGATTTTATTATTAGAGCTTATTTTCCATGCTCTATCGACCGCCATGAAAACCGCGTTTCTTTTATATTTTATAGTTATGGCACTTTTGTAATTCGTGGTGATAAGGGCATCTGTAATTTTACGATATACTGAGGTTTCATATTTATCGTCTATTTTTGAAATGAGACATCTAGAAACGGTATGGTCTCTGCATTATCAGTTTCTATAGTATATTGTATGTGCGGGTTAACCCCATTAAAATCCTTTAATATTGTATCTAGATAGTCTTGATTAATGATTAAGAACGTGTCATCTACATACCGACATAAACATAATAGAAGTATCTATTATAAACTCAAAAAAAAAAAAATAAGAAGGAAATCATTAATGAAAACAGATAAAGGATTAATAAAGCTCGCATAATCGGTTTCCTCCAAACGTCTGTGGCAGAAGAATGGCTAGAGAAAAACCAGAAAATTCCCATTTTTAATGGAAGACCCAAAATTCATAAAGAAAAAGAAGACTCTTTATACAAGGTGAGACCCATTATCAATTGCAGGGATAGTGCAATCATGATAATCTCTAAAATAATAAACAATCAAATTAAAAAAGGTCTAGAATATCGTTCTAAATTTTCTATTAATAACAGAAACCCTTTAATAGCATATCTAAGGGAAACAAAAACTATTCCTAACACGAGAATGATCTCGCTTGATGTGGCAAACCTATATACTTCTTTAACCCCCAATCTTATTTGCCAAGCAGGAATGTTTACATACGAACGCAATGCACAAACAACAAAAGAGGGATCATTAATAAACATAAAGGGTTTAATGCAATTAATAGATTTACTATTTCATATCCGATTTTTTGAGTTTAATAATAGATACTTCCGGCAAACGTCAGGAATGTTCATGGGTCTCCCATCCTCCGCAACTATTGCAGAGATAGTGATGAATTTCATTGAATATAAAATCATGACAATGTTTTTCATAACGTACACTTCTTATGTCGGTATGTAGATGACACGTTCTTATTCATTAATCAAGACTATCTAGATACAATATTAAAGGATTTTAATGGGGTTAACCCGCACATACAATATACTATAGAAACTGATAATGCAGGGACCATACCGTTTCTAGATGTTCTCATTTCAAAAATAGACGATAAATATGAAACCTCAGTATATCGTAAAAATGCAGATGATCTTATCACCACGAATTACAAAAGTGCCATACCTTTAAAATATAAAAGAAACGCGGTTTTCATAGCGGTCGATAGAGCATGGAAAATAAGCTCTAATAATAAAATCCTATCTGAAGAACTAAACAATATTAAATGATGTAAAAAAATTAATTAAGCCAACGCACAAACTGTAAAATAAAATAACAAACTTATATTATTAAAAATTCTCACAATTAATTTCGTCAGCGCCAAGCTGACATCAACGGCTGAATGCACAAGATAAAAATACACACAAAATTCAGTCATTATATATCTAATGTCCAGGATCAGGTGATATTTAAATTTCGGTAGGGTTGACTGTTGCTGGAAGTGAAGGGTAAACAAAATCTCGAAGCAGAACATTTTTTACTGTCCAAATCAGGTTTATTGCATGTTGAGTTGGAAATAATGACTGAAAAAAAAAATAAAATATTAATTAAATATTAAAAGAATTTTCATGGAAAATAATTACCCAGAAATTTGGTTGAAGAAACAAATCAACAAGTTTAGTAGGATGCAAGAATTAAATAAATGTAAAAAGAATGCCTCTGAATTAGAAATATTGGCATCCAGAAGTAACAAATCAAAGATTTTGTATCCATGACATTTGACGAACATTTAATTAGGAAAATTAATCCTATCCTAGCTTCAGTTGACATAGGTATTGCATGTAAACCAAGGAACACTTTCTATTTTCCCGCTCATTCCTCAAACGGGAAAAAATTAATCCATCAGATCAGGAATCTAAAAATTAAAAAAATGAAAAGAAAAAAGGGATTATTTATGGGATAAAATGCAAACCAAATAAATTAAACACTAAAAAATGCCTGTATATAGGAAACACTAAGCGTGAATTAAATATATGGATAAATGAGCATAAAAATGCCGTTAACACGAATAATAAAGCATATGGAACCGCTAGTCACTGCCAAATAACGGGCCATCACCTCGATCTTGAAAATGTAATGATCCTAGGACAAAGAAAAGAAAGGTACCTAAGAGAATTTTACGAATTTGCAATGATCAGAATTAAAGTTATAACTAAGAATTATCTAATAAAAATATAATAGAATATGGATTTTAACTAATAGTAGGAAACCCAAATCATTAAAGCAAAATTATAAAGAGAGATAATCCACTCCCAAAACAAAACTACATAAAAAAAAAAGGCCCGTATACAGTAGAACCTCATTATAACGGACCCTATTATAACGGACATCGCTTATAACGGACAGTTATAAAAAAATTGGCAGCCTACAATTAAGATGAACGAAGTGAAAGGCCATTTAAATTTTTTATTTAATATGTTGAACAATCGGCAAATCAAAATGTGTTTGCATAGTAAGAATACTTACGACAGCTCCGTCAGTTATTAACTGAAGAAATACGCAGCAAACAAACACAACAAAAAATAAATTAATTTTTGAAACCAATGAATGTAAGCAATCAACATGAACCAGGACCTTCTTGTTCTAAAAATTAATGCAGTGTGTACGTACACATCTTTTTCAAATCAATCTACTATGTTGAAGGCTGTTTTTTATTTGATATATAATAAACACTTTTTATAGCTAACTATTGTATTTTCATTGATGTAAACCCTGCTATAAGAATTATTTGTTATAAACCGGACTTTCATTAATACTGACAACCTTCAGCCCCTATTAGTCCGTTATAATGAGGTTCTACTGTACTTCATAACTAAACACATAATAACAGCAGACACCACCAGGGGTAACCTATATTTAAGGACAGAGCACATATTGCCAATTCTCTTTGACAAATCCCTTTGGGATAACGAATTTTAGGGGGGAACTTAGGGTTTTAATGGCTTGATAATAGAATTCGAACAGGAATTAAGAAATGTACGTAGCCAATTTTACGTCATATTCATCAATTTTAACCATTGATTTTAAGGGTCTATAAAGTATGCTCAATTGGTATATATATTAAGACACGTTAAGCAATTGTGATATCTATTTAATTCGTTCTGTCTATCTCTCTATTTATCTATAAGATACAACTTGCTTAATGTGATTAATGAAATTTCATATTTACGCTTTTATAGAAGCCATCAACAAATCAGTTAGCTAAAAGATGTCAGCTATTTTAATAGCATGTATTAAATTTAACATAGGAAGATGTTCTTTTGATCATATCATATCATGCACAGCCTTCTTCTTTTTCAATAAAATATCTTCTGTAATATTTAGGTAGCACACTGTGCAACTGCAACTAGGTAGTAATGGCGTCCCAATGTAATGAAATTTTGATCTTTCTATTTTAAAATGCTCAGAGAATTAGTTTTATTGCTTGAATTCTTCAGAGAAGATAAAAGATTTATTAATAATTTTATAAACTTTTGTAACTGTTTTAAATACCGTCAAATTAATTTAGATTGTTTGATATATTAAATGAAATCTATTAAAAAATCTGAAGTATTTTACACTCCAAAAGTTAAGCACGGAGAGGAAAAAATGTTAATTTCCGTAAGAGATCTGAATTAAAGAAGCTGAAATATGCTTCAAAGGTAGAAGGAACTATGCAAATTACTTAGATAAAAGCCAATGACGGTTTCGCGTCCCAGGCAGTCGTATAAGAAGCCGGCATTGTGAAGGGTTACAGGAGTTGCAAGTAAGTGCTGTTGAAAGCTGTTTAGAACATTCGTACGATTTGTTTTCAAGCTAGACGTATTTCTATGGCTTCCAGAAGACTAATGGAAGATTCTGAGCGCTGGAGGGCTGTCGGACGCATTGAAGCAGGACAGTCTACAACAGCTGTTGCTCGTTTCTTCGACGTTCATCATTACGTCATTTCACGATTATGGAAACAATTCCAAACCAGCCAAACAGTTGTCCGAAGACATGTAACCGGTCGTTCAAGGGTTACGACCCCCGCGGAAGATAGATATATTGCTGTTGAAGCCAAGCGGGATCGAAGATTGACCTCCACACGTGTGACATCTATGGTTGCAGCGGCCATTGGTAAGACGATATCTGCCACTACAGTTCGTCAAAGGCTACACATGAATGGTCTGTACTCCCGGATGCCATGAGTTTGTGTTCCTTTATCCGTCCAATCCAGAGGTCGAGATTTGCCCTACAACCCGATGATAAGCGTGTAAGGAGGGAACAAGACACACGCAATCAGCCCCAGAACATCACCTAACATCACGCATTCCGCAGTGGAAGCATCATGGTCTGGACAGGGATTTCATTGGGATATGACCTGCACATCTACAGGCGAGGCTCTGTGACGGCTATACGGTATCGAGATGAAGTCCTAGACCCCATTGTAAAACTGTACGCTGCAGCAGTTCGTCCTTCTTTCGTTTTAATGGACGATAATGCGCGTTCCCATAGTGCTGATCGTTGACGACTTTCTGTAGGTTTGAATTGAAATACTTACCTGAATTATTTCCAGAGAATTATCAAACAGAATGCAATTCAAAGATTAGTCAATATTTTTCCGTGAATAATCTAAGTTGGAAGATTAATACAAAAGAACAACGGAACAATAAAAGACGTGATACACTCGATGCGATGCAGTATCGATTGTTAAACAATGAAGTCGTGTGACGATAGAGTTTGGTTGTTGATGTGAATGTGAATCAAGAAGAATGAAAAAAATGGCGGTAGATGATAACGAACACGAACGTATACTAAAGTTATCTCGTTGTAAGATGCAAGGGAATATGAAAGCTGAATATTCCTTGATCCTGAAAGTAAGTGGCACAGAAACATAATAGGTACATGCTGGAAAGCAGATTGGAAGTTCGTTCGAATCAAGAAGTATTTAAGAAGTTACCTGGTTCGAATGCTTATCTTCAACGGAGTTCGAAAGTCAGCGAATAGGAAGACAACGTCAAGTATTCCTAGAAGGCTATTCAATACCGGACGAGTAGACGGAAGATATTAGAACTTCAAGAAATTGTAAGTAACGTTTGATTTGTTCACACGGACGGGCCATTACACAAGAATACCGTTATTTACTCAAGAAGGTCACATCACAAGACACAAGTAAAGATTATAAAGTAAAGATTTAGGGCGATAATACAACTACACATAAAGTTGATAGAAAGAGACTTTTAAACGTCAATTTAAGAAGAGTATTGTACATGCCTTTAACGTGAGATACTTCGTATCATAAAACGTGAATTCGTGCAAGTGATTAAAGTAAACATATTTATGTAACAAGAACTTTTGAAAGAATATATACATACATTTATTTTAAATGTATTGGCTTTGTTTTTTATTTACAACAGGTTAGCTACACATAGCTCCACCCCTACACTTTCTGGAGATTGAGGGGATCGCGCGTATGGAGTGGCCGACTTACTCGCCGGACCTTAATCCAATTGAAAATCTTTGGGATGCCCTCGGCCGTGCTGTATGTCGACGTTTCCTACCTCCAGCCACTCTCAGAGCTTTAGAAACTGCCCTACAGGAGGAATGGCGATTACTGGACTCTTCGGTGGTTGATCACCTCGTAACAAGCATGATCACACGCTGTAAACTTTGTATGCAGGTGAAGGGTGCTCACATATCCTATTAATGTCGGTTTTTATTGTTTGTTTTGAATTTAAACATCATTTTGTTAATGATGCAAATAGAACGTCACCTTATAATTCATGAAAATTCAATATTTTGTTTATCTCTGTATATAATTCTTTGTTTTGTTTCATGAATAAACATAGAGCTACTTACTTGCAGCATTTCATATCAATCAAAGCAATACTTGTCCATTTTTTCGCATTTTACCGCTCCGTGCTTAACTTTTGGAAGTGAGTGTATAACAAAAATCAGCAGCTTAAATCCTTTTTATTTCTATGTATGTCTATGCTTTTTAATATATGGCAAATTTCTACAAATGTAACAATAATAATCTGTTCAATTTACACGGCAATGAACAGTTCTGTGCTTCCATCCAAAATCACGCATTCATAGCAAAACAACCGAATTTGAAAACTTAGAATCAAAATTTCGCACAAATCTTCTAATGCCTAATATCTATACTTACTTATGTAATTCCATCTTTGTCTATTCTTAACGTCTACAACTCATACTGCTGCTGTCAATTTATAAAACTTATAGAAATGTAATGTTTCAGATCTCTCTTGGTTTTCAATTATTGCAGGGTCTCTAAAAATAATGTTTATGGTATAAAGATATAAACAAAAGCAATGGAAGTACCTGGGTATTTCAAGCTTGCCTCTTTATCACAAGTTAATTGTTAATAAGTAACTGCTCCTAAACAGAAATGATTAGGAATCCTAAACAAAAATAATCATCATATCAAAACATTTAAAAACTTACTATTTACAGAAAGCGACATTTAAACTTGTTTAACGCAATTCATACTACTTGTTTTCATCAGCTATGAGGCGATGGTATATAAGTCCTGATTTGAAATTAAAAAATTTGAATTAGTTTAAAGTAATTCGTGTAGTCAAAAGCTTATTAACTTAATATATAAGATAATGTATTTCAAAAAGTTAATAATTCCAATTCACTTTGCAATTTCTAATCACATATTTTGATGATCGATTTTTTTAAAAATTATTTTCCTAAAATAAGTAGATCTGTAAATACAATAATAATCTCAACTATACATATATACATTATATGAGCCGTAGAGATTCACAAACTACAATAACTTTTGCAATGTAAATCTCAAAAAAAAAACTATAATTTTACATTTTAAAATATAGTTTTCTATTTTTAAATGTTAATTAAATTTATGTTACCAAGAGAAAGAAATTCATTAAGAAATTTCACAAAACTATCAAATGCATCACATTTCTTCAGTCTAGTCCATTGTGAACAGGCATCAGGCCAGCAGAGGTTAGGAAAACGCAGCTTGTTTTGCAGCCTGAAAACTGTTGATGAGATAACTCCAGTAAAAATACTTGTCAGTTCCATAATTGCATAAAAGACTGAAAAAGAATTTTTGTTTGAAATTTGCAATAAAAGCCCCCACAATTTGTTTCGATTGGTTGTTTAAAACAGATCTTTTGCCGCTGCGGCGAATCAATCACGCAGGAAAATAGAAAGCTTTATTGAGTCGCTAAACGAATTATTTTCTAGCCATTGAATAAACTTATATTTTATTATTGATAAATTATTTGATGATGTTATAAAGATTACTTGTGTATCCAATTCGTAATATGAAATCTTAGCAAAATGGTAACACTTATTGATATAAGTTAAAAACCTTTTTCTTACGCGACATGGCAAAACGTATGATAAGTCTGTCACTTCTATTTCCTAAGTTGTCGCAGAATTTAGTATTAAAATGCGATCTGATAGGATCTGATTCTTAGTATCCGAATGTAACAGACGGCTATAAAACTAAAAACAGTTGGCTATATAATTAGCCTTTATCTGCTACCGCAACTAGTTCTAAGCAAGAGGTTTTTAAATTTTAATGAAGATTTTAAAAAAAATAATTACAAGCCACAAAGAGATTTTAAAAGATCATCTGTATTTAGTTCCTTCATTAAATAATTAATAACTATTCATAAAAAAAGGAATATCTCGAAATTTTACAAATTGGTTCCTTATTTAATTTATAACTTTAGCTTTTATAATGGGAAAATTTTATTAATAGATTTCAGAAGGAAATGGATGATCTTAGGCATAAAAATTCTGATTTAATACTAATAATGGAAGCATTATATCATCCAAATTTTAATGTAATTTAATTTCGGCGCGCAGTTTATTATTCCCGTTTGTTTATTCCAGGAATTCCCTTGTTAATTGCTTATTGCAAATTAGTTGTTTCGTAATTAACAATCCCGGATATTTCTCTCTCTCTCTCCCTCTCTTTTTTTCCCCTTTATCTTGTCAATTAGTTCGATGTCGGTGTATGAAAGCAGCCTTCTATTCCTCCCAAATTCCTTTCTAAATTTGTCATCTCAATTAGCCATGTCGTGGGGACACCGAAAAGGCTGAGCGGTGCCGGCAGATTTACCGCCGCTTAACATCAGGTGGCGTTTGATTTATTTATCCATGCACACCGACAAATGGCTGCCATCAGAAAGACTGCTTTTCGTTCTATGAATCTTAGCGCAAAAATTCGAAGGGAAAGGCGTGTTTCACAACTTACGACACATAACTCTTCATTTGCTGGGGAAATGGATTTATCTTTTCATCTGTCAACTGCCTTTCTATTTTTCATTGTAAGCGATGATTTTGTGACTTTTTCTCGATAAGTCAATTAACAGAATAGCCTTCGTTGAATGATTGATAATAAATGGAGAAAGACGATAAAGATCTTGTCGCTTTTTTGTTTGCAGAAGAGCTACTTGGACATATCCTTTTATCCATATACTTTTAACCGTTATTAAAGAAAGGAAATTGAAGTTTTCTTTAATACGAATTTAAGAAAAAATATTGATATTCATGTTCTTCACAAAGTCCAAACGAACATTTACATCTGAAATCCACAAATAAACTTCTTAACCTTTGAATTGTATTTAGTTTACAAAACCATAAATGATTGCCAATATCTGCAGCTTAGATATTTTGGAGAGACGAATTCAAGGTGAAAGCAACATTAACAACAACTGTTAATTTTCATAAAACTGTATTACAGCTGTGATCTGAATTTTTTTTTAATTGATAGCATACATTCAAAACAGTTTACATTTATAAAAACCCAATTGGTGAAAGATAAGTTATACGAAATCTTTTTGTTATCATCATTTGAATAATATCATCAAAAGAAATCGATTAAAGTCTTAATGGTTTTTTTTTTAATTTACTTTCAAAGTCTTTTTATTAAAATCAACTTCATTATTCATTTCTGGAGGGAAAATTCAAAGAGTTCAAAGATTCAAAGAAACAAATTCAATCCTTTTAATTATTCGTAGCTTTTAGCTAATGGAAAAATAGTTCCTTTACAACAATTAAAATTATTTTTCTTGAAAATAGAACAATGGGTTTGTTTGCTATGGTCTGCTGATCACATATCTACTAAAGAACTTAAGAGCAATTGAAATTACTTAAGATAAGATTAAAGCAATAGCCGAGGAAAACATTCGCAAATGATATAGAAAACTGTCACAGTTGTCATTTTAAAGTTAATCTATTTGAAATTCAAGTGGTATATCACAGCAACACTAAATTCTGTATTATGAGTTCAGATTTGTATAATGTTGCCAGCATTAGATTTCATACTCTTAACTGAAACAAAATGTAGCAAAAGTTGAAGAAAAGACATTTCGAAATTCACAAATTTCAAGAATCAATTTTATTTATTAATATTCATATTATATATCAAAAATTTAAAAATTCCATAAACTTCATTCTAAATAATTATTGTTTTTTTGTTAGATGCAAAGTTGTGAGACCAAAACATCTGCTATGTTATTTGTCACTCCATATTAAACAATTCGAGTTCTAGTAGAAAGATTTCATCAAATTTCACATTTGACAAATTCACGGAAATTTGACATGAGATCAATTGTTGCTACTTTACTACAGAATATTCTTAAGAGTATTTTTGTTTAAAACAGATGACAACTTTAGTCATCTTTAGTTCTGCGATAAAACCAGGCAGTATCCACAGATATGTCAGGTAAATTTACCAATGAAACAAAATGAAAGTAAATCTTACATACTGTTCGATAGAGTTTCATAGAGGTTTAACCATCTTGGATAATCTCGATCTGAGAATTATCAAAAAGAATTCTATCACTAAAAGCTTAATGCTGCCGTAAGTATATTTTCTCACGAAAATAGACATTCTTTTGTCTAAACATTATTATTCAATAAATACGAAAATTCCAGACAAATAATGAATATGGGAAATTTATATTTCTTCTTTATCATATAATTTTATCATTATAAATTCATGAGATTTGTCGGAAAAGTCTCGCGCTTTACATTCAGTCTGTCACTTTAGATTTTTACGCCAAACATTTCTGTTAAGGTTAGCCAAAACTATGAGGTAAGTATAAAAAGATGATAATTGATGGTTTTTCAAGACAAGTGCTGATATGCTACATTGGTAAGCAAGAAAATTATTACAAAAAGAATTTTTTCTATTAGGGAACCAAGGCAGAAATCTAACGATTTTTTGTCTGTAGACATCCAAAGGCATGGATACAGCGAGTTAAATGGCGAGTGTAGAGCAGCATTTTACTGTAGTGTTTAATTGAAAAATGACTTCATTAAAATTTCATTAAAATTATGATAAGTGATTATCTTAATAATGGATAGCACTTTCCTTAAATTTCATCATTGCGTATTATAATTAATTATTTAATGAGAAAATAATGCCTGTAATTAGAAACTTTCTCATAAAAATGTTTGATTCTTAAATTAATATTTTAGTCGTTAATATAATACGATGCATTAACATCCTAAACTAATACAATAGAATTTGAAGGAAAAAAGTAAATGAAAAACAGAAAAAAAGAAACATGGCTAAGCTTGAGTTAGTTATTCTCGAATTCAATGCATTTTAAATTTTAAATAGGAAATCAGGAAGCTGTCGAGCGGAAATTCTACACTAAAAAAATCAAATTGATATTTTTTATTAGAAGTACATTTTATGAAAAAAAATGTTAGTAAAGATGAATGATGTAAAGTTCTAGTTCTATTCTAAAACATTGTGCATGAAAATATGCTGATTAAAAATACGAAAAATATACATTTCATTACATCCACTAAGTTTTTCATGAAATGTAATAATCACAGAAAAACTTGAATAGTAGCCTACAATTTGTTGTGTTAATCTAAAACTGGAATGTGCTGTTTTTTTTCTTTCCTAATTTTGTTTATATTTATTTTAATTTTAATCTGATTGGAATTTGTTTAAGATCAAATAATAACCATTGCAATTGATATTACAATATAGATAGTTGGAGAAACACTACAAAAGGATAGATAATTATCTAAAAAAAAATCAAATTAGTGGCGCTGATTGTTTTACGATTATCTTTTATTAATTAGAATCATCACGTTAAAATATTTGTTTCATTGCTATGAGATTAATTAGGAACAGTTAATTAATTTTCGATTAGTCCTAAATAGCCCGTTATCTAGCGTATATGAACATTGATCGTTCACTTTTATGAATAGATCTGCGCTTTCTACTTGAACTGTTGCTTAACAACAATCAAAATAAGTTTATCATTTGCAAAAGGAATTTAACCATATTTTATTGAATCAATTTTGGAATGTTTACAAACGTTGTTTGGAAGTGATTTGAAGTAATGAATTCCAGACAAATCCTTTTTTAAACTTGATAATTTGTAGGCTATCTTAGTCTCATTTTTAATGTAGGGTAAAGGGACGAGAGAGGAGCACATTTCAATAAAAGTTCCCATCTCAAAGATTTGAAATATTCTGAGTAAAAAATCATAAATTTTAAACCAAATCTTCTGTCTTCTCCTTATGGCAAGCATTGAAGACCCATTCTTAACTATCTCACCAGACTCTCTGATCATTATTTCGCAAAATATTCATAGTATTTCAGCTAATTAGGACATGCTACTAGTCAGTTTAGAAACTTTGCACAAATTTCCTGATTTTCTACTTCTGACGGAAACTTGGGCCACAAACTCACAGACTTTACCGAATATTGAAGGATATTCCATAGTTTCAATAAATAGAAATCACAGAAAAGGAGGTGGCGTTGCTCTATATTATAATAAAAAGTTCAATATTATAAAACTTAACGAATTCTTCTTTATCAATGTAGATTTAGAATGTATTTGTTGTTCGGTAAATGAGGATCTAATATTCACGTTCAATTCTTCCATGATTACTTAGTTTCAGTTGTTAATTTTATTAACCACAACAATAAAAGAGGGATGTTCATAGGCGACTTTAATACTAACTTTCTCAATAGAAATGACAAATCAAAGATATAATAACTTCACTGAATTGCTACTCTTTCTTCCCTCTCATAGATTCACCAACTCGGCACTCGGTGTCTCATTCATCTCACACTCTTTTGGATCAAATCTTTACGAACTTTCCTGTAGAATCTAAAGGTATCCTGAACGTTTTAATAACGGATCACAATCCAATATTGTGGAAGGTTACAATGTCTGTGGCGCTTTGATAACGATGCCATCCTTATTAACCATAAAGACATCGTCATCAGGGAACAACAGCGCCATTTACTGGTTAGGACCATGCGAAACGACATCCGGTCATCCCGGAGTCAGCGGCTGTGTTCGTTATCAGCGACGCCACAATGCACGCGTGGATCGAATTCGAAAAGCGTCTGCTTCGAGATTTCGAGTGGTGGGTGATAATCAATCTGTAGTTGAGGGTTGTCTTTGAGGCATCCAGCCTCTGCCAAGGGGCAAGTCTTGAACTGAGGATGGCGGAGGCAACATCTAAAAAGTCTTTCAAAGACGTCCAATCGGAGATGATCTGGAATCAAACTGGCTTTCCAAGAAACTTCCACGTCTCACCATCACCCAAAGAAGGAATCGGTAGATCATTTACTTTAAACGCAGTGTCTCGACAACCTACTGGGTTCCGTCCCGAGATGTGAATATCCTTTCTGACAAGAGGATAGGACGTTGTGTCTAATAAGCCACTCGGACAGACGTCGAGTAAGGCAACCAGCATACAGTTTATATATTGTCCTGGATAAACAAATGGGTCGATAAATGCCTAAATCCAGGGGATCACCTTTCTTGTGAATTAGGATGGTAGTTGATGATCTCCAGGCTGTCGGAATGCGTTATGAATCGGGTTGGGGTCGTCAGGATCTAATATGAGTTCATCATCAGCTTCACCATCCTCTTCAATTAACTCTTAATGGATACTCCTCCTCCTGGTTTTCTACATCCAAAGGCTTTCCGCAATGTTCCATTCTGTCTCCCCTTCTCTTCAATCTATTTATTAACGATCTCCTCCTCACTTCTCCTGCTAACAAAAGCATCTTCTATGCGGATGACGGAACTCTTCTCTTTGCTAATAAAAGTATAAAGGATCTCAAGGAAAATGTTCAACAAACACTCCATCACCTTGAATCTATCTATTAAAGAGAAATGGAAGAATATTAATAAACTATTAACAACCTCAATTAAAGAAAAGCTTCCATCTCATCTTATCACCGAGAATAATCCCACCGATACCACTCAAAATTTAAATCATTTTCTGAATACGCTATTTCCACACTCATCCTCTTCTTCTCTTGATGTACATTACATTTCTATACCTCACAAACCAGTTCCTTCTTCCTTTTATCTATCACCAAGTTTCCCTCTTGAAGTGGAATATACAATTAAATCGTTAAGTAATAAAAGTTCTTCTTGACTTGATGAGGTCTTCCCTAATCTTCTTAAAAACATCATAGATGAAATCTCTCTTCCTCTAACTCACATATTCAATATGTCAGCCACAGAAGGCATCTTCCCTTTCTCCTTCAAAGAGACTACAATTATTCCGCTATGGAAATCAGGTGAAATGAACGATTCAGCCAACTATCGTCCTACATCTATAATTAACATTTTTCTCAAAAGTCTTTGAAAAGCTTTTTCTTAATAAGTTATCTACATTCATATCTCAGAAAAAACTACTTGCTCAACAACAACACGGTTTCACACATCGAAAAAATACTGAAACAGCTCTAATAGAGTTAACAGAATTCATCACAAATCAAATGGCCACAAAGCAAATTGCTTTAGGTCTATTTCTTGATCTCAAGAAAGCATTTGATTTAATTAATATTGACATCTTACTGACTAAATTAGAGCATTTCGGTATTAGAGGCCCTCCATTGTCATGGCTAGCTTCTTATCTAACTAATCGCCACTATCAATTATCTCTCAATGGATACTCCTCCTGGTTTTCTACATCCAAAGGCTTACCGCAAGGTTCCATTCTGTCTCCCCTTCTCTTCAATCTATTTATTAACGATCTCCTCCTCACTTCTCCTGCTAACAAACGCATCTTCTATGCGGATGACGGAACTCTTCTCTTTGCTAATAAAAGTATAAAGGATCTCAAGGAAAATGTTCAACAAACACTCCATCACCTTGAATCTTGGTTGTCCTTAAATGATCTGACATTAAATATATCGAAAACAGTATATATGTTTTTCCATCAAAAAAACAAAATACTTTGTAAAGAGAATTTTTCTGTCACTTAAAAAAACGCTGTCCTTCAGGAAGTGCATTCCTTCAAATATTTAGGTATCTTTCTCACACAGGATCTTTCATGGAATCTATATGCGCAACAAATTTCTTATAAAATTTATAAAAACCTGGGCATTATTAAAAAACTAAACTTTCTACCGACACAAATACTACTAAATCTATATTAGTCCTTAATCCACTCAAACCTATGCTACGGTATTGCAATATGGGGCACCGCCTCAAAATTTTATCAAAACATGATTCTTAAGGCATAAAAACACTTCCTGAGATTCTTGGACGGAAAACCAATGCAATACTCGACTAAATCTCTTTGGCACAAATATAAAGTTATCTCCTTCCATGATCTCTACAACTTACAGTTAGCTCTCTTCACCTACAAAATACTAAAGAAAAATATCTCTTCTTCTATCACACTAACTACCAAGTCACAGTCACATCTTAACA
The DNA here is from genome assembly GCA_023159025.1 of Thereuonema tuberculata. NCBI lineage: Eukaryota > Metazoa > Arthropoda > Chilopoda > Scutigeromorpha > Scutigeridae > Thereuonema > Thereuonema tuberculata. The sequence goes on from JAFIDM010009631.1 coordinate 353,974,901, forward strand.
ATACAAGAACCTCTTCAACTCTATTAACTCAAAGAATCGCATCAAATTATCAAAAAAGAGCTGTTAGCTACTCTGCTCCTTCTCTGTGGAATAAAATTCCCTCCACTATTCATGAAAGTCCCAATTTAAAACATAACCTTTCACAATTATCCTTCTTACCTTTTCTTCTATCCAATTCATAAGGTTAATTCCTAATCTATCCGTTGTCAAGTCGCAAACGTCAACTCTCATCAGATGTCTTCCAACCTTTCCTCTCCTTTCCCTTATTTCGCTATTTCTCTTATAAACTATTTCTCTCTATTTGAGCTAGGCTTATCCTCTTATCCGAAAATTTCTGTTCACGAATTATACGATATTTTTTAATTATGTATTTCATTAACTTAGTTATTTTACGAAGATTGTATATATCACCAGATCTAAACTCCACAATTGAGTAATTCTTTTTCACATTTTATTAAAAATTAACTGTTCCTTTTATCCCCATTATATTTTATTAGTTTCAATGTTTTTGTATTATGCTCTGTTTTGTTTTCTCCATTATATATAACCAGTAATGCTCTTTGTATTTTATTTTTTATTTTTTATTTTTCTTGCCTGTAATTGACTCCCTGCCTGCCTTCTCGACGGGACCACCTCGACTGGACACTCATATCTAATATGTATTATCAAGCTTTTGTAAGGCAATAAATTATTATTATTATTATTATTAAAGAAAATGATACCTATAGAAAATTCTGTTATCATTTACTAATAATAGTATGTTCTTCAAGAAACTTTTTTATTCAGTGTCTAAGTAACATAGTCTTTTAAGTAGCATTATCATTTAAAAATGATAATAGCATATTGTATAAATATCGTTTTCTTTCCACAAAACTATTCAGGATATTTCATATCCTTTCATAAATAAAAATATTAAAGAAGAGTAATTTTAAAAGATTTTATTAAAGTTAATTTTTCAATATCTCCTATGTAAATGACGCACTATGAAGGTGAAGAAACTCTCTAAGAGAAATTTATTGCTAATGAAAAGCTTATGACGCATAATGTTAAAGCATACGATGCATAGGACGCAAAGCATACGACACAAAGCATATGACGCATATGTTAAAGCCTATACTAGGAATGTTTAGGCAGAATCTTTTTATAGGCAAAAACGAGGTACAATGTTTAAGACGCACTACAAGGCTCTGAACTACGACACAATGAAATAGAAAAAGAAAAAAATAGTGAATGTTAAAATGTCATTGTTTTTCTTTTTTCCCTTCTCACTTTCTGTTTTTTTTTCATTCTCTAGCAAAAAGCACAAATATTAGAATAGAGCGAACAGCTTTCATGTAACCATTATTTTACAAATTACTCTACACTTTTATCTTTTTGGATTATAAAAGACTAATTCGATTTATAAGACGAAAATCACAACTCTTCATTGTTTGATTTTCTAATGTAGGAATATTGCATCTTAGTTCATCCTTTAAGAATATAGAAACAAACTTATCCCACCCAAAACATTTCATGTAAAATAAGTTGCCAAGACTCACATGCTCATAACGCTTTCACTGTTAAAAAGATATGAGATCTCATGTAGAGCCAAGCCCCTAACTCTACAAGGCCTAACTCTTCAAGCTCTGACTTTAAAAATCCAATATCTTGGTCAAAAAGTATGGCTTGGCCGTTTCGTGTTGTCGCACAGACAATCCCATGGAGTTAAGTAAAGGATATGGAGTATGCCAAGGCATACTTTTTGACCAAGATAGTAGGGTTTTTAGAGTTAGGCCTTGTAGAGTGAGAGGCTTGGCTCTACATGAGATCTGATAACTTTTTAACAGTGAAAGCGTTATGAGCGTCTTGACAACGTATTTTACATGAAATGTTTTGAGTGGGATGAAATAGCTCCATGAAAC
>JAFIDM010009631.1:353991910-354005914 GCA_023159025.1 Thereuonema tuberculata
TCTTTATTTTTTATTTTACTTATTTGTTTATTATGTTACCAAAAAACCTTGAGGAAGTCTTTGAAAAATAAGACGAAATATTGGTCTGTGGTGCAGTATTTTGGAGTTTTAATAAAGATTTGTGATATCTTATAGAAGATCTAAGATTTGGTTGATTTACACTTAAAAGTTAATTCAATGTCATTTCTTAATTAAGGGCAATCAGGTTTAGATTTTCATTGATTTAAAGAATTAGGCAATCAGAAGAATTGATAAAAAGCAGAAATAAAAATTTTCCTCACTGAAATAATGAAAACTCTTAATACTTACATTAATTGCTCACATCTTTGACTTGAAACTTTCTTTAGCTTTATCTGTGTAATCCTCCAAACATTTCAGATGACTTACATAGGATATATGTAATAGTATAAAAGATTTCGCATTTTCTTAATTCGAAATAAGAACTAATGCTTGATCTTAAAAAGTATTAATTTTCACAAAATATTAAGTAATAAAAATAGATGTTTGACTTAAAACTGAAGTACAGTTGAATACATTTTAGATTCCGAATGATAGTTTAATTGTTGTGAGTAAATATTTGCAAGAAACGAATTCCGATTAAAGTTTATTTCTCTGAATTATCATTAGTGGATAGATTTATCTCTAGACATATAAGAAAGATCGTAGATACTTATAAATACTAATTTTTTATTTAGTTAAACATAAAAAAAGTTTTACGGAAGTATTCCGTTCTCTATTTATATTTAACAAATTTAAATGTAAAGCTTAATTTTATGTCACACAACCGATTGAAAACAAATTTTGTAGTTTTCTTTAAATATTGGTTGATAGTGATTATCACAATTCTTTTTAGTTAGCTATTAAATGACTTTTCAACACATAAACATGCTAATTTAATATAAGATTAAATTGTCTACAACGTGAATGAGATGTTTACATAATCTAAATGGAACATATTATTTGTGTTTTAGTTTTATCTTGTTTTATCAGCTAATCCGAAATGTTGTTTTAATAAATGTGGGCTTTGTAGTATCATAATGCATCTAATTGGTTTCCCAAAAGCTGTGTCAATACTTTGACTCGCGAAAAGTTTTCAAAAGAAAAATCAATTTACTTAATGTATAAAGCGGTTGCTAATTCCTTTGCTTACTTTCCCATGATCTCTGAAGCTTTCTGAGGTTCTGAGATACTGAAAATTGCGACGTTTTAATTACAAGATCAACATCTTATCATTCGTTTTCTCCATTTGCGTGGCACCGATTGAAATTTATCGCCAATTGAGTGAGACATGTGGTGAAGGTGTCATGGATACTGTGTCTAATCTGCGTGCGTACGTCACCATTTTCAGTATCCCAAACTGTCGCTCACTCTCGACGTTGCCGCTAAGGTTCTGTGTACCGTACAAAGCTGCCAACTCTGTCTCGCAATTACAAAGAGTGCCCGCTTATTTTAAAACAAACCGCATGTTTCTATCTGTTTCCAGTGCTGAGAAAAAAAATCGGAGGTGTTATAATTTGAATGCACCTCGTAATTTAGTTATAATCATATCATAAAATGAGCAAAGCTAAGTTTAATCTCTCAATGCATACAAAGAATTTTCATTTATGGTTCAAAAGAGATAGACAGACGTTTCAGTTGTAAAGAGAAAAAAAATAATATTTTATCGTCTCTTGAGATCTCTTTTTTGTTCTAGGAAATCAATCGGAAGTCTGGTTGATAGAGTCAAATGCCAGATATTGCTCAGTAATGACTTCATCAGAGTGAGAAAAAAAAGCCTTAGTGCCTGCAGCGATTGGCATTCCCTCCACTGTTTTCGAATTTCTTTCTTCGATTTGCTTTTATCAAGATTTCATGAACAAGTCAACCAAGATCAGTAGAAAACCTTGATTTGGTAGAAGCCCTTGCTTTGTTATTTTAGTATGAGGAAATTCACCCTAGGATCCAATGTCACCTATTCATCCAACGTCTCCGCTACAATATATAAACTTTATTTTGCTAAAAAAAATATTTGTAAAGTATATTAAGTTTTAACTAAGTTACTTCAGAAAAATATTTCATACGTCAAGTCCATTGGTCGCCCAAGTAATTGAAATACTTAAAATGAAAAAATAATGCACACAAAAAATCCCAGCACATTTTGATGTTTCGTTACTGATCATGAAGTTGAGATATTCTATTTGAATAACATAGGATTTATTATGCTGAATGCAGAATGTTATTATGTTGAAGGCAGAGTAAGAAAAATATAGTTAATATTTACCAATATATGATTTTAATGTCTGTTAGATGTAAAAGATGATTCAGCAATAACTAATTACGTTCTAATAGCAAACTTAGATCTTTATCTTTTTGACGACATCCAATTACAGAAAATCGTAAACTTTTCTTAGATAAAAATTCTAGAGGTTTATTTATTACAAATAAAGATAGATTATTAAATAAAAGACGAAAGAAAATAGATAATAACTTTAGACATCATATCCAAGAAAAAGGAGAAATATAAAATATGATAAAATTCTTCGACAAAACTGACTTTGTAAATTTATACATTATAATTAGATTAACAGCAAAGCCTGTCAGACGACAGGCATAAAAAAAATCTGAAAAATCATTTTATTATCAACTATCAAATATAAAGTAAATGTAATCTAAATACTGTGCTAACTTGTGAACGAAGCTTCTACGGCAAAAATGGCTTTGAGCTTCCAAATCAGCATAAACAACTGAGTAAGTATGCCAAATTTCATTAAAATGGATGCAATGGTAACATTGGTTTTGAACGTTTGTTTTGTTAGAATTTCAGTTGTCGAGGTCAGTTCCCAAGAATAAAAATTTCATGGAAACAACATGGAATGACACAATGAAGTAATATTTTCATTCAATTTGAGTACTTTTGATTCAATGGTACCATTGAGAACAATTGGATCTATCTTAATAGCTTAATTATATCGAGTTACAGATAGACAGACTGACGAACTAAGCCAATTTACATGTATATATATATATATATATATACAGGCAGGAAAGGTCAACCATTTGCTCTACATGGATGATCTGAAACTTTATGCCAAAAGCCCAACTGAGTTAGAGTCTTTGCTCAACACTGTGCGAATTTTCAGCACAGATATAAAAATGAACTTTGGACTGGACAAATGTGCAATACTAACAATTCAACGTGGAAACTGAAGGAATTAAACTAGCAAATGGGGACATAATAAGGTCCCTGAACAAAGAAGAACCATACAAATACCTGGGTATTCTTGAAATGGGCAATATCTTGCACGATAAGGTCAAGAACCTGACCAGGAAAGAGTACCTAAAACGAATTCGAAAAATCCTAAAATCAAAGCTGAATGCTGGGAATACAATTCAAGCAATAAATACGTGGGCTGTGCCCTTGATTGGATAACCAGCTGGCATAATTGACTGGACATTAGCTGAACTTCAAACACTAGACAGAAAAACTCGAAAACTTCTAACCATGCATCACTCACTACATCCTAAGAGTGATATTGACAGGCTGTACTTACCACGAACTATCGGAGGCCGTGGACTTTTGCAAATACAACAAACTGTAGAGGAAGAAAAATGTGGCCTCAATGATTACATCAACAATAGCACTGAAAAGTTGTTAAAAGCTGTAAAATTGGAAAATTTCCTATGTGTTATGCAAAGCAAAACTGAATACAAAAAACACGCCCTCAAGACCCGATTACAGAATTGGAAAAGTAAGCCCCTACATGGGCCTTATTTCAAACGCATTGAAAATAAACACAATAATGACTTAACCTGGACTTGGCTCAAAAATGGTACACTCCGAAAGGAGACTGAGGGTCTGCTCCTTGCTGCACAGGAACAGGCCCTTCAGACCAATGTCATGAAAGCCCGAATACAAGGAATAACTAGGAATAGTGGCCTCTGTCGTCTTTGCAATAATCGCGAAGAGACTATTAATCATCTAATTTGTGAATGCACAGTCACTGCACACACAGAATACAAAAAGAGGCATGATGACGTCGCCAGCAAGGTGCACTGGGCACTTTGCAAAAAACATGGCTTCCCGACCTCAGATAAACCCTGGCAACACACAGTTGAAAAAGTCCTAAACAATGGCCAGGTCAAGATCTTGTGGGACTTTCGAATACAGACAGATCACCATATTACCGCCAATACCCCTGATATCACTGTGGTTGAACAAGAACACACCACAAGTAAGTTATGTACCTCTTAACTCTAAAATTATCTGGAATAATAAATCTAATAAAATCGTTATTAAATTAAAACTAAGTTCTATCTATTTCCAAGAAAACAAAGACTTTATAATATTCAATGTATTTCGGTAAATGCAATCACGAATGCATCAATGCAAAGCTAGAACCAAATGTAAACAAAATAAGAGAATAGATTTCCATCTTCTAGAGAGAAATTTGTTGTCGCTAAAATATTGGATTTTTGGCTCTGCGTGACTCGTTATTATATTTGGTATCTCTTTTGAGTGACAGCAAACAGTTCTCTTTTTACGAATGGATCAGGCAATCACCTGAACCATGAGCTTACGTGGTTACACTTTACGCATCAAGATTCAATTCCATTTCGAATTACTAGAATGGTCAGGTTCGCCTTTTCAATAAATACATTGCAGTGATTCTCTTGCCCTTTTTAATGTAATGCTAATAACGCTAATTAAAAAAAGAAAGTAAGAAAGAAAAGTATATGAGTTTACGCAGATATTAAAATGAATTTTGTACGTGGGATTGAAATATAAGCTAAAATAATGTGTGTGCTTTTTATTGTTCTATTAATGTAGATATTCGAAAAAATTACAAATAGAAATAAAGAAAAGCTGTAACCTCTTTTTGAAATTTTACAAATAGCTATTGTTATTTTGAGTAACAAACTCTCTTTTGATTGCATGCAAAGTTAGGTTTCTTATTTGGAAAAATGCACGGCTTTTTTTAGGCCTTTTGTATAAACTCTAGAATTCAGAATATCCTTCCATACGCTGCGAAAGGAGAGAAAGAAAAGAAGAAGCAGAAATCACAGGAATGAATGGAAACATCCATGTCGGCTCCTCGATTTGAACTGAAATTCCGACTTATCTGCCTCCTGACAGACCGCGCACACAATGCTGTGCCCAAACGGCTAATTAGTGCAATGTTTTCATAATAAGAAAAACTCTTCATGTGAACAGTCAGAAAGGTATCTATTATTATTATCAGATTCTTATTATTATTAATCAGCCAAATACAACCATCGGTGATTTCTAAAAGAGTTATTACTGCGCAAGTTTCCAAAACTTAGTTTTTCTAATATCCTTTCATGCTCAAATTTATTTTGAACTTTTTAAGAATATCTGCAATTTTACTTAAAATCAAATAAGAGGCAAAGAGATCACAGAAATTAAAAATAAATTACGAACTACAGACATAAATGAAAGTTACAAATGAATTTTATCCAGTTTTAGTATTGTAAACAACTTGACTACAAATATATATCAGCTCGACTCATTATTTGAGATCGGATTGTCTAACGTCAGATAAGCAGTTTTTTTTTCCTATGTAGTTCCTATCTCTATCATTCTTGAATAACTTCCAGATAGATACTATTTTGATTGCTTCACGATAGAAGTGAAAATAGCATGAATAAACAAATCAAATATGTACTTGGAAAAGCCCTTTTAATTATTTCATTTTCCACCCCAGTAATAATTACGTGCTAATTTATTGTTTTCTTTGAAGTATACATTACATCAAATCTCATAATGAATATTATATTTCATATTACTCATATTTCTAAAATGTGGTGTCTATCGTAATTAATATGTGGAATTAGGAAAAAATGGCTAGTTACCGTAGCCCTGAATTACCTAAGATAAGGAAGTGGTTTAATTTAAAATTAGCACTTAACTTTACGTTATCTCTTAATACATTCGATTAAGGAAAAGAGTGACGATTAAGATGGTTTCTTTATTCTCTCTTATTTTATTGACATTTTACTGACATTTTTATAATTTAGGTGCTAAAAAGCAAAAGTTTGATGGTTCAAAAGTATCATTTCTAGAAATATGTCATTATATAGCAAGTCAGTACAATCAGGCTCAGGGACAAGTTGTGATACCATATAGTTATTTCACTTCTTTTCTTATAATGATTCATATGTAATTCATGACTGAAAAGTTATTATTTTTACAATTATCTATAATTTTCGAAAATCCCTCTTAATTCCTTACATTTAACTTGTTTTTGTAAATAGAATTATAAAATTTCATAAATTTTAAAAGTAACGAAACTATTTTAATAATTTATTGTAATTGATTTTAAACATGCCATTATTTGTGAATATTATTCGCAGTAACTTAGAAAAAAATAAATGAAAAAACTGCAAGTATAAATTGCAATTGTGTTATATTCCAGCTGGCTTTTTTTATTGCAGTTTTTTTTAAACTGCAGTTTATAATGAAAATGTGTTTCCTTTGCTCTTTTTTTATCGATGGTTTCAGAATTAAGATATTAAATTTCAAAATACAGGGTGGTCGCTAGAAAAGCGGAAAATTTGAGGGTCAGATGAGATCTTGAATAAAATGCTGCTTATTAATATTTATATTCATTGCTTTTAGGTTTTCGGACGAAGCAAGGTTTTCATTGCGCCCGCTTTAAATTCACAAAATGATCGCATTTACCGAGAAGTGTGTGCAAAAACTGACATACAAAATAAATAGCTGTTTGATATATTTTCCGCTTTTCTAGCGACCACCTTGTAGTTGTCAATGTTTAACAAGCAGTTAGAATCACATCATGATGATTATTACAGATATTTATAATTCTGATTAACAGATTTAGTCAATCGAAATCGATTTTCGCAGAAATTTTATTATCAAATAAGCCTTTCTAGAAAAAGTAATTTTGTCAAATGCATTTAGGTAGAACGGAACATTATTATCTCATTCAATTTGATTTTTTTTCCTCTTCTCATTGAATTTTGTTTGGAATTCATTGTCGAAGTATATTTCCACAGAAAATAGCCTTCAATCGATGCCACGATCTCTTCTTCCAGGTGTCAAAGAATCGTTGATTAATCGCAATGAAGATCGCGCTCTTATAATTATCCTAATACACCAATTCCATCAACAGTTGCGACTAATTTTCTGAACAGAAAAGCCATCGCTCATCGTCGAACCTTTGGCCCCCACGACCTCTTCTCACTCGCGGCCAAGTGCATCTACACTCCAGCGTTGGAGGAGATCGGGAGTCGTTTGCTCTGACAACCGTGTACACCGGTAATAAATGCAGATGCAAAGCATGTAAGCGGGCTTGTCGGAGTGCGGAACTCCCTCGATCCGTCCTTCCTTTCTCTGCCCACTTTCCTCATAAGGATACAGCATCGTAATACGACCGCATGACCCATTTTGGCGGCACAATCCTGCAACTTCATCAGAGTGCCTGTGTGGCCTTCTAGACTAGTATATATCGTAGAACATATTTGGACGGAGCTAATAAAGCATTTTGCGGCGCCAACAAAGGAGAAGGCTGAAACGAACCTGCCACTGTGAAAGCGTACAGTAGAACAGGAGGCCATTGTAGCTTTTTTATTCTCCTTAATCCTTTGCAATTAATGCATTCCTGTTGTTCTGCTTTGAAAGCGCCCGGCGCCGACGTAACATTCATCATTCCTTTTTCGCTCTCTCTCTCTTTCCGCCATAACCTACTTTAGCCTATCATACCTACATTACATTTATCTTCACCGAACATTTATAAGATCGTTTCAGATTCCAAGATACTCTGCAAGTAAGTCTGTTATAGGAAGCTCCGTGAATCGATTAGTTCTTGATGCCAACTACATTATTTCCAAATTAAAGGCGAAGATTCAAAGAACAAGACTTTTGAATCAATTGAAGTTTCATTCTTTTAAATATTTATAATAATAGGCAGTTTATGAACGCCATTGTAACCAATAACAAACAAATTCTACAATTATAAAAATTATCGCTCATTTTAACCCTTATTTTCATTTTAACCCTTAATCTTACTTAATCTCAGTTAAATAATTCCTTTCATTTATCTATTAGTTCAAATTTGAAAAAAAAAACGAGACACACCAATATGATACTATGACCATTTTTACTCAGACATTTCATCCAATACAACAGGCATTGAAAAAATCTTATTGTATTGGATGAAATGTCTGAGTAAAAATTTTCATAGTATCATGGTTTTCCTTAATGGCGTCCTGGTGCAGGCAACAGGAAACCACCCCAGTATCTTTCCTCAGGTGTTACTGGAAGATCCATGTGACCTCCATAGAACTGGACCTGTCTCCGAACAGAAAACTATGGATGGAGTATCATGGTGGTGTGTCTCGTTTTTTCCAGATTTGAAAAATTTATACACACGTAAAAAGTAAGTAGATCTATTAGTTCTTTAAATTTATCAATGGAATTATTTTAATGATGCAATAGTTTTAATTGTTTTGTAAACTTTGGGAAAAATATTGGTACAACAAAATTCATCTGAAGAATTCAATTCTAGGACGCAGGCCCTAGAAGTATTGTTAATGAAAACATCGGTCTCCTAAAGATAATAACTAACTCTGAACAAATTGAAATAGAAAAACAGCTTTACTTTGTTTAAACATCATTACTAGGAGTATGCTTAGGGACTCAATTAGTTACAGGTTTATTTCTAGTAATACACTATAAAGGTGACATTAATTTAGCTTTTCAATTTCTGAATTTAAATTGAACTGTAGAACAATTGTTAATTGATCTCGCTATTTCTCTTCAACTGGCTTATCCAAACCTTGATACTTTATATGTAACTTCTTAAATAAATACAACAAAAATGTGGGAACTAATTTTTATAACAAAGATCCAAACAACGTTAATATAAAAATCAATTCAAAGTTTTCCGCCATTCCTTAATTTAATTCATAATTTTAATTTAAATTCTATCGAATTATGAAGAAATCTAATTATTAAACATGATAAATTAATAAATAGAGAAAAAAAATAACAAATAGAAACAAAGCAAAGATTAAATAAAAAAATAAAATTTGGTAATAGAGTACGATTGTGCTGAAATGAAGAGTTGTATTTATATTTTGATTTTTGTCTTGGAAATTTGAAATCTTACTTGTACACTAGATCTATCAGTTTTAATTTAATTTAATTTATCTCTGAATGTTAAATCAATCAACAAAAACTGAAAAATAACGTAAAAGTACAGCAAAGATATCTTAAAATTTTAAATATTTCAATTTCTTCATCAATTCGGTCAAATATATAGAAAATATGTCAAAGCCATAATTCCTTTTTAAACGGAGCTATTTTTGTATTTTCGTTCGATATTGAGGACGAAACTGCTTAGTGTTTGCCGAAGACCTGAAAATTAATTAAGGTCTCGGCGAGAGAAAAAGATCCATTAGTTGTTGTAATCACAAGTTAACTTAAATCCCTCACTGATTACCTTTGAATAGAAGAAATAAAAAAAGAAAGAACCTACGAAAAAAAAAAAACCAACCCACTTCGTAGAAAGGAACAAGAAGTGCCGTTGATAAGAGATTACAGTTACTTGTAGCTAGACAATCATAAAAAGCTTTTAAATCGCTTTATAGTTTCTCTTTTCCTAATAAGTGTGTTGATAACATGAGCTGTAAACAACTGAGTAAGATAGTACTTAACTTTAAGGATAACGGAGAAAGAAAAAGGGCTTACATTTTATTGGCTTAAATTTCACTTTAACCACAAATTAAGTAAAGGAGGTAGGAATCGCAATCGAATTGACTGTCTTCCATTTAATTTACTAAATTATTAACTAATTCCTCATCATCCTTCATTGAAGCCTAGTTTATCAGATCTCTCAAAAAGACTTCAAACTTTTATATTGATTTGGTTAAAAGTTATAATTGTTTCTAATTAATGGTTGATATTTGATTTGAATTCTCTTGTAGAAAATTTTTATATTAGCTTTTTACAGACTATTAATCACATTCCTTATTTCCTTAAAAGGAAAAAAAATCATGTTTTCTACCATGTAAAATTAGCTAATACAGTGAGTAATGCACAAAATATTATGTAATGATATAATCTGTTGGGAAATTTAACAAAAGAAATAAACAATCATTGTCATTGCTAATAAAAGAAATTAATAAAAACAGTTTCATTAAGGACAATTATTTATGCATAACTTTTATTTGCAACTTTATAATAAACTACAGTATATGCCCCGTCAACAATGACGGGAGAACAATGTTACGGCTTTTAGTCGAGATAGAATATTTTAGGTAGAAGTGTTTTCTGCGTTTAAATATTATTTTTTATTTCTTCATTCATGTTGAGAAATGTCTCTCAAGACCTCAGTTCATCATTGAGGGAGAGCTTCTGCATCCAATGCTCGTTTGGCCTGCGCTGATAGTAGGTTAAAAAATTTAATTTTAATCTAGTAGACTAAAATTAATGAGTTATTTTTTTTTCTCTGGCTCTTCTCTCATTGCGTCACACATACAGAGGGAGTGATAAGAGATATTTAACAGGAACTTGAATGTAGTCACCGTGGCCTAATGGCTAAAACGTCTGAGTTCGAATCAGAAGGTTGCAGATTCGATTCGTATCCCGGACGAGATGTTTTTGTGTTAAAATTATTTCTATTTTCACAGAAAATTACACAGAGGAAGTGCATTAGACACAGACAGATCTTGAAAATTATATTATAATATAAATAAATAATAACAGTGGTAAAAACATATTACATTAATTAATGTTGCTACCTAGTAACATTAATTACACTTTGTTAAATCTATTTATTCGTAAAAATTCACAAATTTTCACATTTATACTTTCAGAACTCCTTTGAAGTTCCAACTATCATGATCATCAAAAATAATAAACATTTAGAAATAATATTTACACATATGTTCTGCTGACACATATTGCAAACAGAATGAGTATGCAAGATATATAATAAATTACTAATTTGTTAATTTAAAAATTATTTAATATTTCTTTCATGATATAGGGTGAGGTAGGGTAAGATGACGAACTTAAGCTTCAGAGATTGTCCCTCGGCTTAGTAAGTGGTTTAAAAACCTGAAATTTGAAAGGATACTTCTTGTAACCTTTACATTCAATAAAAAACAAGGAAACGCTGAGTTTTACCCTCTCGATTTATGAAAAATATTTCACCAAAAAAAAAATTCACCTAAGGGGTAAGATGACGAAGGGTGTGGGTAAGATGACGAACAAATAAAAGTAATACATTAAGATAGAAACATTTTATTTTAAAAATGCAGAGAAACAACTTCACTTACAATGTGTGGCATGAAGTAAACAAGTCAAAGATGAAACACTTACAATACAATAACAGATTGCTCGTAATGAAACAAAACTTTAAAGAATTAGATACAACAAAAATTTAGAAAAACATTATTGTTGGCTGTGGCACGTTATGTTTCTTTGCGGTAGCATTTACACTTCAGGTTTTATCTTTTACTTCACCAATAGCTTCATTCATTGTCGCCATATCCCACTTTCCCAAGTCACTTTTCCTTGTATAATCGTGGCATGTTGTTTATAATACCTAAAACATTCATAGATAAACAGTCACACATGAAGATTTAAAATAAAAGAAAAAAAATAACTGGAACTAAAATTCAGTTTCAAAGCCAATTTTTAAAATAGGACAAAAGCTATTCATAAAAGCTACTCAAAAACATATTGGGTAAGATGACAAACTAGGCAAACTTCTCGTCATCTTACCCGCCCTGCTATTCGTCATCTTACCCCACGCCGCCAATTTGGTTTAGAACTTATTTATCATTACCGTAAACAACCTACACCATACATGGTTCTTTACATTATGAGTTGTATTTTGAGAATACTTTATGAAAGAACAAAAACAACTTAACGTACTCGAGTAATTCCTTACGCTGTGAGTCCAAAAATTACAATCGCACGGGAAACAAACACATCTTAGTCGCTACTGCTCGCAAAACAATCTGGCCCGACATCCCTTGCAATGAACTTCGTTACTAATCACTTGAGTCTCAGAAAGTGCTTGGACAGGTGCTCCTATCTATGAATGCGTCGGAGAAATACCGAGTTTGTAATCTTACATGCTTCGTCATCTTACCCGACTTTCCCCTAACTTTTGTTTAATCGTGGAATTAAACTATTTTAATTAAGATTTCAAATGTGTGGACATTTTCTTTTTCCTTCTGATATAATTCTCGACTGAAACATAATGAGCACGAAACTCGTAAATATCATACAAATAAAGCATATCTTAATAATAAGGGCCGTTATAAAACTTTATTTTTGATGTTAATTAAATCTTTTTCATAAAATTTCATTCTCTCTCTTAAAAGCTGAAAAAAATTACTTACGCTTACTGTTCTGAGCGGGCTGATGAGTCCCTAAGAAGGACGAAACAGCCGATTCCCTCTTTTGACAAACTCAAAGACGTGATTTGTTTATTTACGTGCAGTCTTTTGTTTTCATTTCTTAATAATTTTCCGGCACGTTGAATTTAGTTCTTAAGTTAATACTTATCAACAAATTATATTTTATGAAATTTAAAAATTTTTTTATGACTATTTTAGATTTGTTTTCCTGGTTTTTAATATATATTATGTATTTGACATCAACAAAATATTTTCAATAAATAATAAATTTAATATGAAAAAGCTGCTTCATTATTTGTTGATACATTTGGGTAAACTATCGTTCTTCTTGTTAAGAAATTTATGTAGTAAATTAAGCAATTTGTAGTAATATATAAAGTATTTTTTTTAAATAACATCAAACAATTTTTGAAACAGTTATATCTACGGATATGAATAGACATATAAAATATCAAAATGAACAAGTTGAATCATCTTCCAAGAACAGTGATTTGATAAAACCTATCGTTCCCATAGGAACTCGTTCAGTGTCTGTAGAGGTTATAATGGAAAATATCTGTTTGTCGTATCTTCATATTTTGAAATCTAATCATTACACTTTTGAGCCTTTGAGTTTTCGCTATTCCCAATCAAAGCCACTATAAGTGCACAACAGCTACCTTGGGATGTGGTATAAATGATTCAAACTACGTAAATTTTAATATATCTTATTAATGGCTTGTTTCCGTTGATTTAGCGCTATAGACGAAATTCGAATATTATTGTCACTATATACGTAATGAAAAAGACAATGTCTTATTTCAAAAAAATTTAGAAAAAATAATCAACCTTCTAAAAATAACCTATGGAAATTTATAAATCAGGAAATAAATAATAAAAAAAGAAATACTGGAAATACAGAAATAAATAAATTAAAACATAAATTTGATAGAAATATAATTTTTTCAAATTTCTCTGATGTTTTTACATTTAAAAAGAATAAAAAAAAATAAGGCCACTAGCTCTCATATTTTAAATGAAACATTCATGAAATTTTGATTTAATGAAACAGGAAAACGAATTCAAAAATATAAATTCTATCTTTTTACTTCCTCCAATAATGAGATATTAGAATGAGATATAATAAGATATTAGATACTATACAACATTGCAGAATGAATTACTCAACTGGAATTGATGACATCTCTATAACAGAAATCAAACATTCGCATTTATAATAACGGCCTATTCCGTTGCTTTCTAATATTTCAAAATAGAAAATAATAGAAAGTTACTTAACAAATTCTATTTATAATTTTTTTTATCTATATGAACATTTTAAATAGAAATCAGTAAGCTTATCAAATAATACAAATAATAGAAATAATAATACAAATAATAGTACGACTAAATTATTAAAAGATCTTAATAGTAGCATTACTAAAAAAATTATTGATGGTAATTTTATTTCAAATAAGAATGCCTTTTGAGTCGAGCTGATACTCTGGGACGGCCGTTTCGAGCTTATTGGGCTCTCCTCAGCCAGAGCTAATCAGCTCAGTGCAAGACTTAAAAGGCGTACGACGGGAGGTATTGATAACACATGATGGCGACAGTGACCCCTCAATGACT
>JAFIDM010009631.1:354006517-354023484 GCA_023159025.1 Thereuonema tuberculata
TATTTCTTTACTTTAGTCATTGAGGGGTCACTGTCGCCATCATGTGTAATTTTATTTATGTAGCTTTTATTGATTTTTCGAAGGCTTTTGAGAGAGTCAATCACAGTATCTTTTAAATAAAATTAAAATGTTATGATATAATAGATCAAACTTACAAACTTTTATGAAATTATTTAACTATAGGAAACTTAGAATCAAAATCAACAAAAATATTAGGAAATTATATAATATTAAAAGTGATGTTTCTCAAGGCTCAAACCTAGGACCACTATTGTTTATTTTATTTTTTATATCAATTCAATTACTGATAATATTGAGTATTCTTTCATTTTCCTATATGCAAATGGCGTTTTACTTATAAGTTGCAATAGCAAATGACTGCCGATCATCATCTTTAAGAAGATCTGAATAAGATTTCAGCTTGGGTTCATAGGAACAAAATGATAATCAACCAAAATAAAGCAAAAATTATTCTTATAAAAAATAACAACAAAAATGCTATTAAAAATCTACGTTTTTGAGTTACAATGTCCAGTATTAATAGACAAATTGATAACAAAACTAATTGTAACATTTCAGAGTATGTAGAAAGTCAAAAATATTTAGGTATTTATATAGCTAATAACTGTAATTGGGAATAACAAAAATTAATTTTCCTACATTATAAATAATCTTCGCTCTTAACATGTATGTTTTACTGTCGAAAACCTATATTTTCTTTTAATACACGCTGTTGATTTTTAAATCTTAATTGATTTCATTTTGGACTATGAATTAAATATCTGGATGTTAAATATACAGTATAAATATATGTAAATTTAACTAAATACCAAATTAATAACAATAATAACTTAATTTTTAAAATATTTGATATCATTTATTTTAATTTTAAAAATAAATCTTCTGAAAAAAAATTAAAAATAAGAAATGCTTACAAAGTTTTGACAATTGAAGAAAGTATATGTATAGAAAGTGATTTCTAAAAAGTATTTTTTTATTATAGAAATAAAATGCAACATAGTATTACAGGAATTTTGACTAGAAATAACTGGTTAAGAATTTTTAATATTCCCAAACCAAATAATAATTTTGGATTAAGAAATGAAAATCATTTAGTCAATTAAATTGGAATAAGTATAATGGTATTAGTATAAATTAAATTAAAAAAGCAACTTATATTTAAAATAATGTACAAAAAAATAAGAATTTTTTTTTAATTATAAATCTTTAATTAATTTCTATTGTTATTAAAATTTGATGTTCTCTTTTCTATTTATAATAAGAGCAAAGAAACTATTTAGTCACACATTAATTATTCTAGCACCTACACACAGGAGTGATATGTATATCACACCTAATAGGATTGACTGGTTACATAAAAAAAATTATTGTATATAGATAGTTAAGCAGAAAATATAACCACTTTCCCTATTAAAGAAGAAGGATTTCTGCTTGACTTCAAATAAAATATTATATTAACTGAGTTCTATAAACATATATTTAATAGAATCAATCATGTTATTTCATTAATTACGAAGTATAGAGGCAGCCTAAATCTGTTATGCTAAATCCGATGGAAGTATTAGTAAATTGAAGCTTTGCAAAATGAACAGAAATGTTTTTTTACTTGGATTAGTCTTCGAGTCGTTGAAAATATAGAAAATAAGCTGTTCCGCATTATTCCTGTTTAATCAAGCGATACAAACTTCTAAGCCTCAAAAATGTTAAAGTAAATTCAAATCCAAATAAAATTTAAATGACACTTTAAATCAAATAAGAACTATACGTTAACATTTAACTTTCATTCATTCTTGTCGGGTCTCTATATTAAGAACATTATTGTCCATTTGTTGTTCATAGTAGCAACTATATCTTTTGCAATTCTTTGTACTCAGAAGGTAAGCATCAGACAGAATTCACTTCTTCGATGGTAACAATACAACTGCTTCACCAAAATATCTCGAAGTGACGAATTCGTATCGCTGTGTATGGTAGTTGTTGACTATTTATGTTCAATAAACAAGTAGAAGCTTGTATTTTCAATTGTCGCTAATAATATGATTTCCAAATACAATAATTTAGAAAAATCAAGGAAGAAAGCGCATGTTACTCTATCCTTAGCTTATTGAGCTAGAATGCGAAACATGCAGTCTTGATTTTCTATTTGAATATTTTTTTTCTGTGTTTCGCCATTTGCCTCTTTGTCTGATTATCTGTTTGAATGCTTGTACGCGCATCATGTTATAATGGCTAGACGGATGTCCATGAAATTTCGTAGTTTTAATTTTTAGAAGTACAGATTAGATTTCTGTAAGTTATATAATGAGTAGTTCTAGACATTTGAATAAGAAGTATCTCCTAGTTTTTTATTACTAAATAGTAATCTTACAATAAATGTAATATTTTACAATATTTATTAATAATTTAACTGAATTACTCAGAGATTTTTAGTTAATAAACGGTTTATTCTAAAACGATTGACAGTTATTTTTCTGTCTTCAGAACTAATGATTAGTAGTTTTACTATAATTTGAAAATTATAACACTATGCTTTTCATATTTTATCAAATATCATCATCTTAGATCAAGAGAAAAAAGTAAAAGGAAATCAATTATTATTTCCTATTTTGACCCATAATTTTGAACTTTTACCGTATTTAAGATTTATTGTTATTTACCTTAGTCTAAGGTATTGATTCCATGATTAAAGAGAACTTGAGAAGTGAAAAGGGGGGAGTCACTGAGGAACACCTACAAAGAAAAAAGATTTAATTTTTCTCGAGGAACGTACATCAGATAGGAGGTGAAAATAAAAGTAAAACTTAAAGAAGGGAAAAAAAAATAAAAGTGCAAGCAAGAGAAGTAGAAGGGAATCTGTTGGAGACCCCATCTGGTGGCTCGATAACTGTTTAATGGCAACGTGTACTCGCTTCTACTGAGTTCACCGGCCATAAAATTAATAATGCATAGTCCATGGCTCATTTCTCCCCGGAGAGTGAAAGGAAGAGAGAGAGAGAGAGAGAGAGTGAGAAAGAGCGACAGACAGAACAGGAGAGAATGAGAGAAACCAAGAACAAAGTCAGTCAGGCACCATGAGAGCGTCTTTAAGACGAATATCCAACAAGGGAGACTTTGAATTAAAATTTACAGGAAATTGATTCTTGAATCTTCTACGTGCTCTTGAACTGCATCATTAAAACTAAATGAAAATAAGGAAATCGGAATGGCTAATTTGCACCCTAGCAATCAGCACTTGCTTTGTGCTGTTTAAAAAGAACAATGTAGGAATTTAAAACATTACGTGTAAAACAATTGATATTTTGAATATTATTATATTTTATAATCAAAATTTATTTTCGTTTAATCCTTGAAACATGGGGTAAGAAAGATGGTCTCGAAAAGAAAGGTATCTTTGAGAAGAAAACAACAAAACTGAATATATTATTAATGTCCTCCCTTTAAGAAAAGATCGAGACTAAAATAATTTATTTATCAATATATTTTAAAATATCTATCTTTTAATCATTTAACCAGTAAAAATGGTTATTTCTTCAACGCCAGCTGAAGAAATGCTTAAAAACCTGGAAATAAAATAACAATTTTAAATATGCAAAGTATAAGAAGTATAACTGATTTATATTACTTAATTTATGAATGTTTTATAAATTGGCATTCTGTACTTCTAACTAATCCTATGTTATTCTAAGTTAGTGATAGAAAATGAAAATCTTGAAATCGACCGCTTAAACGAATTGTGTCCTAAAAGTTTAGGAAATTCAATCAAAAATAAAGTGATGAATCGTAATTTATTTCGTGATTGAAATAATAAGATTTGTAAAAGCAATTTGTTCAAACGTGTGCAGTTATAACTTATAAGAAGGTAGAAAGGGAAACAAAAGATAATCAAATCTCGAAAATGCTAAAGCAAACTTTTTATTAACGAATCTGTTTGAAGACAATAATGTTCATTTGTTAACTTGAATAATTCCAGTATTTTTGAATCTAAATATTTTGGGTAAGAACATACTGAACAAAAAACAGAAAAATAATGACCAATACTAATTCGTTACTCAATTTCACAGTTTTATTCTTTATTTCAGAATATGATAACAACTTCTGACAATTTAAGAATGAAAGAAGAGGCATATAATAGTAAAGATAACAGTGTAACAAAGACTTCAGATTTCTAGAATAATATTTAAATTGTCATGGTTTTAGATCATCAAAAATAGATCCAATCTTTTTGTAAGTAGTTTCATATATTAAAGTTGCATTTTTAGCTTGGTCTCTTCAACTTTAATATAAAAATATATAACTTTAAATCTTCTCCAGTAATTAACGCCTTGCATTCAGAAGAAAAAAAACTATCGAGTTAAATAACATGCGATACTAAAATTTATTAATTTTACTAACTAATTAAAATTGTTAATTAAATATCAAATGAAGTTTCACATAATTGTTTTTCAATTGAAAACAATAAAAAAGTATAGAATATATAAAACTAAGATCGGATTTGAAAAAACTGTAATATAGATTACAGTTGCTTAGGAATAAAATAAATAAATAATTAATTAATTAAGAAGATGCATTTACATAACCCTTTTCGTTTGACAATATGTTGCAGGATAAGATAGTATATTGGTTTTGATAGAAAATTCAGATCGTTGCTGTTTTGTTTTGTTTTTGTTGTTTCTTTTACCTCTGATTATTCAACTATGAATCCACTTTATATTATAATTTTTAGGATATTTCACTTTTTATTCTTCATAAAATTCAGTTTGTCAGAAAAATTATTTTTCAGATCTATCTGCAATATCTGATAAGAAACTGAATTGCCCATAGGAAGTGTCCTTTCTTTCTGCTATAATGAGTTTTTACGGACCTTAGAGACACCTACTTTAAGTAATTGGTTATTTTTGATCAGGCCGTTGATTCTTAAAAATATGCATTTTGCAATGCCCATTCACAAGCGTGAAGTCCGACATTCTCCCAGGAATACAACAACAAAAGGAGTATAGAATAAATGTGAGAATTGTTTTCTCTTCAGTAAATTTCAACCTGGTCTTTTTACCTTCCTGAAGGCAATTCACCCCCGCTGCTCTCTAACCTCCCTTTGGCAAGGTATGGATCTTTCACGTCGTTAATTTTTTATTGGTGAAATGTGAGAAACGGAGTGCGCCTCGAAAGGTCGTGTACAGCAAAGAGTTTGTATACAGTTTTTTTTCATTTTCTTTAATCATGCAATTGATTGTAAATTACTGAGAAACTTCCAGAAAAAAGTTATAATGGTGTTATTTATTTTCCTTGGAAATTAAAAATCTGTACACCTCATTTGCATAATGTGAACAAGCAAATCAATGTACGCTAATAGCATTTTTCAGCAAAACGTGTTTTTTTCAATGCAGAAAAGAATCTAAATTTATAATGGTAAATGGTGTGGAAAATAAAAATTTGCTTAGACCTGTAACATTATACAATTTGAAATTTATTTTAAAAATATAAAATCTTACTCGTTATATTACATAAATCTCATTTCTTCTCTTGCAATAACTTTTTGGAAGCTAAAAAATTTATGAAATTCCATTTAATAATATAAAAATGTTAAGAATTTTCTTGATAAAATATATATATGTTGTGTATGTTACATATATTCTTATGAAATCGTTCTTAGTAACTTGTTTCTGTAGCTTTGAAACAAAATTAGATGATTTTTTTTCCCGGGCGATAAGATTAAATTACAGTGCTGATATTCTTGATTTTAAAGCTCACAAATAAGCTGCTTTCTTTCTTTCTTTTTTTTTACAAAAATTACTACAGCATTGGGCAAAACAAATGGTATTGAAAGACAAAAAAAACAAGAGTCAGTGCAGTAAATATAATTAAATATCAGTTACGTAGTGTAGGGATACCCTAACTTAACATAATCCATCCAATACAATATGTTCTAAATATTCGCTGTTACGGCGGACACACAGTTCAAACCGTTCCTACAAATTTTCTATCTTGAGACGACACAGTCAGGAAAGTTTTCATGAAGGAACTGTTTGCACGACACAGCTGAATGACAGATAAGCACCTGTTCGAAGAGATGGCGATGATTTTTATTTGTTGTTACGGTTCATGGCCGTCACGTGCACCCTTTACACTGGGTCAGTACATTCTCCGTTAAATGTTTGGATGACGTCAAGAATCTGAGAAGAAATTGACGGGGAAAATAAATTCAATATACTAATAACTTTCTAGTAGCTGATTAACATCCAGTCTTCAGGAGACGTTATTTAATTAACCTTAACTCCAGCAAAGCTTATTCGTTAGAACCCGCTAATAAACTTTCGTGTGAAACTAAGTTGTGGAAAAATAAAACAAAGGCGAAACATTAAAACAACTCAAGGTATATTCTATTAAAAGTTTCTTTTACATAAAAAAGGTGATCCAAATTCACTTGTATGAAATTACGTCTCGTAACATACAGCGTTGTGAATTCTGCGGCTATAAATCTGTATAACACTCTTCATGGATCTGATAACAAAATGTCTCTTTGTATATACTTTTCTTGTTTTAATAACTTGAACCTTTAACTTTAAAGACTCTTACTTGACTGTGTTTATTTCATGTTCATGAAGGTAAATGTGAAGATAATACTATCCATATTCTGTGGCCCGTCCGTGTAAGAAAAGTCAAACATTTACTTACAATCTTGAAGTTCTCCCGTCTTTGATTTAATCGTCTAATATCCAGTTGCCTTTGGTGGATGATTAACGATGTCTTCGGAATCGCTTACTTTCGAACTTGCTTGAAGATAAGCTTCGGAGGCGGATTATTTCCTATAATCCTTCTAATCTAATCGAACTTGACCTCGATACAAATACGGCGTGATTATGTATCATTTAACATCGGTACTAGGAATATTAACCTAAGATAATCTCTAGCATCTCTTAGCGAAAAGGACTTTCGAATGCCTCCGCTTTTTCTCATTGCATTACACACATTCCTTTCATCATCAATGGACAACTATAACTGATCAACACAACAATCCGAATATCCGAGTTCATTGTCCAACAATCACTATTCCATAGCATCAAGTATATCGTATCTTTATTTCACTGTAATTGTTGCGTTGTTCATTTGTTTTTCTTCTTTAGATAACTTATCATCGTATTGACTGCTCTTAGAATTGTCTCTTGTTTGAAATAAGTTCAGTAATGGTACAGGTAAGCATTTCCCAATTCAAACCTACAGAATCACGCTATCCCTTGGGGCGTGAATGTAAGCTGAAACCGCTCCTTCAAATATGCAAGGTTGGGTCAGTCTTTTAGTCCCAGATAATACGAACGGTTGTATTATTTGATTAAAAATACCTGTACTTCTGTGCTCAGAACCATTATTGCCTTGAAACCTAATACATATATATTATTGATTCAAAACCTAATACCAGTTACTGTATAGTTTATATTCAAATAGGCCATAATGTTCGGACACGCTCTACTATCGCTTGGTTTCACTAATGCTTACTTTGCCCAATACTTTAAATGCACATCTTAATCCTGATGAGTTAACGGCTTTCTCACATACATTAATTATAATGGTAGTTTATTATGAAATTACTATCAATTTTAGTTGTGATTTCCTCTATAAATCAAGCTTTAAAATCAAGAAGATCAGCACTGTAATTTAATCTTATCAACTGGGAAAAAAAAAATCATCTACTTCAAAGCTACATCAAAGCTACAGAAACAAGTTACTCAGAATGATTTAAATAAAATTATTTAGTTTTAAAAGGTTTATTTTCTATTTCATAAATAAATTGTCTTTGTCCTTTTAAGTTTTGGAACAATGACGTGCCCTATCTAATAAGAGGGTCTACTTTGTTAGGGTCTCAATTAATGAGAACTTTAGTCATAATTAACTTTAATGGAAGAAGAATAAGATGTCTATTTTTTACCTTGAAATTACAAACTATATCCATATTATTTAGTTTTCCCAATCAAAAAATTAGAAGTAAAATAGAATTTTTATTGTGTTCACCGATTAAGTAGAAATGCCTCTAACTTAGGAATGGCTGATCGGAGATAACGAATCCCCAGTATATGGATTAGATCAGTTCTGAATTACAATGTTATTTAAGTATGTGTTGATAATAAGCCGAAAGGATTAACTAACTTGAATTAAGATTACTTGCCAGAAAGTTGTTATTAGAGTAATGACTTTGGTCTCTTTTTTTCCAGTCTGCCTACTCTATCTTTTATTTATTATCTTCCTATTTTAAAAGAAACAAAGATTATTAATTAACATATCTGTTTTCGAATGCGTGATAAGTTCTTAATAATAAACCTTACAAATTAAATTATCACACACACATTTAGAAATAACAGAGAACATATTGTTATAAGCCAGAACGTTTCGATCTGCGGAAATCTACATGATCATCTTCAGCCTATGATCATGCACTTATCCACAGATCGAAACTTCGGTATGTTCGGTAAGTAATATGTTCTTTGTTATTTTTTAAATGTATGCGATATTGTTATTTGTTGTTCGAGTTTTGAGAAAATATTGATAATATTATTATGAAATATTCATTCAAATATTTATTCGCTAAAATAAACGTTACAGATTTTATAGAACGAAAAACAAAACTATTTAAATACCTATTGTATTGTTGAATATTTTGAATTATCGCATTGGAAGAAAAAATATTAATTT
Organism: Thereuonema tuberculata; assembly: GCA_023159025.1. Lineage (NCBI taxonomy): Eukaryota > Metazoa > Arthropoda > Chilopoda > Scutigeromorpha > Scutigeridae > Thereuonema > Thereuonema tuberculata. Next base: position 354,015,221 of record JAFIDM010009631.1, read on the forward strand.
TGCACAAAAACCTTTTTCTTCTGAATGTGAATCTTAGGGTGAAAACGTACATGGAAAATTTATAAGAGACTCATTATAGTGATTAGTTTACGAGAACTTTCTACACAATATCAATAAAGCTAACGGAGTCATCTGAACTTACTATTAAAGTTTTAGTTTCCTAAATTTATTTATTTATCGTTTGGCATTCTTAGCCAGGAGATCGAGACGATTGTCTGCTGCCAGAATTGCTAGTTCTTTAGCGTAACCCAGGCTGCACCACAGGGGCGAACTAGCTTGTACAGAAACGAACGAAACACTGAAGACGAAAGAATGAAACATCCAAGTCCCGCGCCGGGATTTGAACCTAGATTCCGATACATCATGTCAGACCGCCGTGTAGACCACAATGCCATATCAGAACAGCAGTTTCCTAGAAGCATTTGAATTATATCAATTCAGAAAGATTTACTGATGGATGAAAAAGCATTTTAAAATTACATTCTAAATCTATTAGTTATTTCTATCTTGCTTTTCATCGTAAATTAATGGACGTGCATTAGAGAAACTTGAAACTATTCGACCAAAGCAAGTAAAACAAAAATAAATTCACAACGGATTCTTTGGTACGTAATGCATACGGAAAGTTATCTTTAATATTTTAAAGTCTTTGTCTAAATTCTGAATTTCATTGCCAGTCTACTATTAAGCATTTCTAGCTTTACTGAAATATTCTATTCGAGATTATTCACTGATTTAATAAGATCGATTTTTTTTTTTTTACATATATGAATAGGTCTACTTAATTTTATTCTCGGAATATTTTTTTTCTTTTGCTGGCAGCTGTTCCCTTTCAAAACAAATTCCCAGTATTCGTTTACCCATATTAATTATGTGTTTATTCAAAAAAAAAAAAAATAAAAAAAAAATACCAAAATGTTTTTTTATTCTTTATTATACACAAATAAGTGTCGAAAAGGTGGAACGCAGTAATTCCTATAATTCACAAACCATTCACCTAAACTGAAATTTATAATTTAGAGATGATGAAGATTTTTTATCAAGATAATCCTATTGATTTGAGACCAGAACTGGATATCAAAACCCATCAACAGTTAAGTAAATTAAGTAAGTTTTGAATAAACGACTGTATTTTTTAAAACAATATTTTATGATTTCTCACCATACGAGGATTCAAGTTGGCACGCTTTCTTGTTTTTAAAATTATTCCAGTCATTGAAAATATTGACTGCTAGTTCTTGAACCTCTTCTTTGACACTTCATTCTTAAAGAATCGGTTGAACTTTCGATTCAACTTTACTATTCAACATTACTATTTTAGCATTACAACTCTTTCTATTTCTTTTTTCACAAATGTTATTATTTACCAAACATAATTAATTACGCTAATGAAAATAATAAATTTAACTTGCTGTAAATAAGTAGAAAATGAAAATAAAGCATTGAATCAGAAAAGGCAATTCTATTCATGTGCTGCTGCTTTATTTTTATTTTCTCTTTAAAATTAATTACGCATTTTACAATAATTACGCATTTACTTTGTGAACATTGCTGTTTACCTATTTACGGAATTTTAGCTTTTGTTTCTTTTAAATAAAGCTTGCACGCCATTGATATTTTATTTCTTCAGCTAACAAGAATAAGGATTGTCGGCGTACCCAACTTTAAGATTTTTCCATTTCTTATGTTCTGCTGCAAAAAATCATAAAGGAAAGAGTCTAGGATATTAGTCCTACCTATGATAAATAGTTTTGTTATGTTATTTTAGAACTTATGAAATTAATTAATTTATAAAGGTAAATGATTTATGTTCAATTAAGATACAGGATACTCCTAATTAATTCGAGCTTCATTATAATAGATAGATATTTTACTACTAGTTTTAAATTAGCTTCCAGAAAAAAGAACTATTTATAAAATTTCCTTTGTGAACTATTTAACACTAAACTGAAAGTACGAGTTTTAAAACTCTGAAGTGATTTTTTTACTAAATCTTAACTAGGTCTAATAAACAGTCAGAGCGCCTGAACTTTCACTCTTTTTTTTTCTACTCCCAAAAGGAAATAAAGAAGAAACTGTCGTCTGCAGTAACCTTGGAGCCACAAATTTTCAGAAATCCTAGTACAAATGATGGGAACCAAAAGCTTTTATAGGAGCGTAATTACTTTTGGGAGGAAAATTTTCTAAGAGAACACGAAACTCCACGAAGCGTATAAGTCCCAGATGACAAATGGTATTTGAGCGAAATAGCTCCACTTGAATTAGACGGAGTGAAAGAGCAGACAGTAAGTCATCTTTGGCCCGAAGCTATAAGCTTCTAATTAGAAAGTAAGGCTGGTTTCCCTCAAGGCAGGTTATACCCCATGTAGACCAGCCCCGGAATTCTGCCAAAGTATTTCCGGAATTATTTACGCAAAGAAAAATAATAAAAGTATTATTCTTTGTTGTTCAAAGAAATATATTTTAAACGCAGATTTCAGATGCTTTTTCAAATCAAATGGTCTATGTATAATAGTATGGTAAAGTTCCTAAAGTAATAGTGTTCCTGGTAATATAAATTTCAATCGTGATTCTTTTTTCAACTTTTTTCAACTTTTAAAAGGAAATGAATTTATAAAGTCAATTAAGATAAATTTTCAATTATTATATTATTATGGCTTTGTGCTATTTTTAGAACATCTTTAACATAGAATTATGAGCAAAACATCTTAGTTTGAGAATGTAATATTAAGTTGAAATATGAATTGAAGAATCATCATTTCGCTTCATTTTCATTTTCATTTTATTTAACTGCTTATAGTATGAAAGGGTTTTTTTTCGTTGTAATTTTAATTATAATCGTGAGGTGTTTTTCTTTTTTCCTCTTATTAACTTTAAAAATTACTGAATTTAGAAAATTCCCATATTTCATTTCAATGTAATAAAACCGACAAGAAAATTCAGTAAAAATTTAAATCAAGAAAAGTAATTAATATTATTAATACTATTTATATCAAATTCCAAAATAAAACATGATAATTACACATTTAGTGTGTTTTTCATGAAGTTTCTAATGTTGAAATATGAATTTGAAAATAAATTGTGGTGATCTGAAACTTCCATAAAAAAGTCTTTCATTGTCATGAAATGCAATATAAAAAAAGGCTTTTCTATAGGACTCTAAAGACAGCTGTTAATATGAATATAATATACACAACAGTATAATATTATTCATTAAGTTTTATTTGAATTACTTATTTTATTTGATTAACATTTAAGATTTTAATAGATTGAAAAAAAATATATTTCCATTCACTGCAATATACAGGAATGCCATCTTTAAATATATCTAATGTTTTGCAGAAAACAAAAATATTTTCTATATTTAATGTTAAACGTTAGTTTTTTTTTTAGTTTCCATTCTTTTAAATTGTTTAATTTAAATTTTAATTTGCTAGTTATTATTAACAATAGCCGGTGAAAAATATAAAGTTGATGGAAATGTAAAAGGTGACCCATCCTGTAATGTAATGTTTCTGCTTTAATATAATTATTTTTATTATTACGCCTTTGTAAGATACTAGTATAAAGTATGTTCCGATTTATTTTTATTTCGACTTAATTATGGACCGATTGACATATTAAGTTCGGGAGAGTCTGTATATTTAAGTAAAATTAGGTAAAAGATGAAATTTCTAAATTTTACGAACACTTTTATGAATGTCGGTTAAAAAAAGTCACATTTCGAAAAATTTCTAAGAAAAGATGTTAGTTTCAGTTCAAATGATGTGTCTCATTCTAAAGTAGATTTTTTTCTTTTTCTTTTTCTAAAAGAAATCATCTTTCTTTTTATTTTACATTTTGCAAATTTTCATCAAAGATATCGTATAATTAAAGACCTCGTTGGAAAAAAAAAGATACTTTTTTTTCAGATGTTACTTACGTAAACTAAAATAGGAAAAAAAGCAAAACTTCTTCCATTATTAAGCAAAAGAATCAAGTCGACTATCACAGATAACTCCAGATTTCTATTTTACATTCACAGTAAGCGCAGTTACTTCAGGTGCCAATTTTTTTAGAAGTATTAAAATAAAATTCTATTTTTTTTTAAAGTAGATTAAGGTTCCTTTTTAAGAGATGAAGGAATGTTTTAAAAAAAATGTTGAAGTAAATCAAAACTAACTATGGACAAAGACTAATAGGAACACCTCAAGAAAATTCTAGGATTAAAAACGTAAAGAGTGAAAAAATAAGATCGTAAAACGAACAAATCAGGCAAAAAAAAAATGAAGGAAATTTGATAAAATCTAAAAGAAAAAAAAACATCACGACTAACTAACTACAATTACTTACTTTTTTTTTTTTCATTTTTGCTTCCTTTTATTTTTTTATCCATTTGTTAATTTACTAAATTTTGTCCGCATTTAATTTTGCAGTAACTTTTTGATTTTAAATATTTTCTGTTTTTTTGAAAACAGTTTTTTTCTAAGTTTTCTTTTTTCTTTATATTTGGCTTTAATACTGCGTCAGGTTTGCTTGCTTGCTGGCTGAACCCACAAAGAAGAAGCTGTGCTAGAAGGTACAGTAAGGCTCAGAAATAAAAGACAACAAGTAAGGTAGGCAACGAGTTTAATAGCCCTAAGTTTACAATATGACAGTAAGGTGTACAATTACAGTCAGAGTAGGTGCTCAAAGTTTCTTCACACCATCTCTGGTGCAAATGCACAAACGTTTGATAATGTTTACAATATGACAGTAAGGTGTACAATTACAGGTCAGAGTAGGTGCTCAAAGTTTCTTCACACCATCTCTGGTGCAAATGCACAAACGCTTGATAATGTTTACAATATGACAGTGATGCCTGCTTCAGTCGATTAATCCAGTTTCACACAATCTCTGGTGCAAATGTGCAAACGTTATGTTTGGGCACATGTCAGTTGGGGAACCGTCACGATACAAACGAAAGCGGCTCGTCTGTTTCCGTTCGCTATCCCACAGACTAGATACATTTCTGCCCTCTCAACATTAGTGAAATGATACATCCTACTTGTACAAAGTCAACATCTCAAATGACTATGACTCACACTGCCTAACTAATGTGCTGCCTCTAGCGCATTCGGGTAGCGTTGGCGGGCATACGTTCCACTATGAATACGGTATGTTTTTGTATTCTTAACCTATCTTTAAAGTTTGTTCAAGAAATTTTATTTATCCTATATAGATAAGTGACTGAACCATATTGTTTTCTCTAAATATTTTTTTACAAACTAGTTTTAGTTTAATAATAGCTTGTTTTGCTGATAGTTATTTAGCGAACCCAAGAATAAATTGTACTTGCGTGCTGCTATTGGACTTGACTTTTACTTTTTATTTATTTCAAAAATTTGTCTTAAATAAGCATTTTTTTCTAATTGGAGCGATGGTTTTGGTCTTCGCCTCGTTCTTCCAAGAATCGTAACATCTCCGCAAATTTGATTCCATTCAAACAAAGATTTCCGCTAACTATCTAAAAAAAATCATGATGTTTGTTATTTGTTTAACTAACGAGAGAATAAAATTTTACTTTTCAGTTAAAAGATTACATTTCAGTATTTTACAATGTCATAATTTCTCAAATATACAATCCGGCCTAAACGCTTGACTAGAATACTGATACCTTGATTATTTCTGAAGTTGATAGTATCATACTGCATGTGCATGATGTAACATTTGCAGTCTAAAGACTTCAAAACTATTCTGTTTTTGTTGTGATTGATTTATATGCAAATGGCAAATACATCTAAATAATGCAAAACTGAGTAAATTTTCAAAAAGAAAAGTTAGTTTAATAATGAGGATGTGCCAAAAATAATAGAGGCAGATTTAAAATTAGTTCTGCGTGATGTAAAATTTCAAGAAGAAAACAATAGTATATTTATGAAAGTCTCTTCAGAAAAGAAAGCCAAGGAATGTGTTGTAAGGAATCGCTTGCTTTATATAAACCATACACTCCCTTACATCTAGAATTAATAGTGACTGGAAAAAGACTTGTATAGTAGAAAACTACTGAATTTGATTAACAAATCATGAGTATAAAGTAAAAGTTAAATATATAAATAGAATAAAACGAGATACTGAAACTGACAACTTGATGACCAAGGTCTAAAATTATTTTAATGAATTTAATGTATCTGACTGTTATATCTTGCTGAATGGAAATGGAATTCTTGAAATTCTTCCATCATTTATGGGAAACACTTTGGGAACGTACTATTAAGCTAATGAACATTTTTATTATCTTGAAGAAAATTCAACACAATTCCAAAATCAAATGATAAAGTAAAAGGCATGAATGTCGCAATTATATTAAACTTAATGAGCTTATTCTTTTTAGCCTTTAAGGGGTGGTATCCTTAGGCTGTCGAAAAAGTAAGCTATTGAATAACAAAAGGATATGAGTACATTGATGATTTTTTGCCACTCATGAAACTCGCATTTGCACAAATATCAAAATGAGGAATTGCTAATGCATATAAAGACTTATTGAATTAATTAACTTACTTGTTTGCGATAAGAATACTGTGGGTTGTGTGTTGAGAAATGTAAAAACTTTTGTGATGCTGAAAACTTTTAGATAGAGGGATTTCTTGTTCATATTATCACGTCGATGACATTCAAAATAAGTAAAGGACGAATAGTAAGGTTAGCTTAATGAAATTCAGTCTTTCATTTCATATTTATAGTGAAAAAATTTTATTTTCAATATGTTTGTTTATTAACTAATTATTTTCTTTGCTTATATCATATGAAGTTATTATATGTACAATCTGTTTTGATGATTATCTGTATCTTTGCCCTTCTTAATGTCTGCTACAAAAACTCATAGCAATTTCGGAAGGATTTATTAACGTTCAGATGAAAGAAATGGATTGATAAAATTCCATTCAGTTAAGAAACCCTTCAATCAAATAAAATATAAAATCTATGTCATCTAATGATTTAAATTAAGTAAAATTCTATGCTTGTAGGTCTGGTGGTGCAGAGCTAGGTTTAATCCCATGCTTCGCTCGGAGATTTTTCTCCTTTCTTTCTGACTGGTCCTAGTGTTTACTCAGCTGTGTAAAATGGGGACTAATATTCTTTCCCTTACATTAATGGCTGGCAAACTTTGAACTGACCTCCTATGTGCAGTGGTTCCAAGAAGAAATGCCTATACCTAAAATTATCTATCTATGTGTTGGATTGTTTAGGAACGGCAATATTTAAGTTGTGCTTTTTTTCTGTTTCTTTAATTGAAACAGATTTATTTCAAATTCTTTTGTTTCAGATTGATTTGATAGAGTTTATTTCTTTATTAACATATCTCTGTGCTGTGCTTTCCTATTTCAATCTGGAGAAGCATAAACAATACAGTAGATGAATAATTTAATGATTTCATCACAAAATAATAATGATTTTGAAGATTTGATGTTTATCTTTAGATTTTTAAGTTGAAAATACAGGCCTTAGGAATGCGAATTAATCTCCCGAAGTAATTATTTCGAATGCCAATCTGTTGGGAGAATGAAAGTATTGTACTTCTGTTCCCCAAGCGTCATCTTAGATCGGGGCTTCTGAGGAAATGGGAGAACAGGGATTACTGCTGTCCTTGTAGCAACACATTAGAAGTGCCATAGACGAATAAGTACTTGAATTCAGGAAATGTGTCGTAGAATTAACTAGAGCACCATCAGCAAGAGACTAATACAGCGTGGGCTTTGCTACAGAGGTCATTCTGGAAATCTCCCAGTTCCCATTCTTTTTTGACAAATAGAATATTGATAACTACAATTGTAATTATTATGAATCTACTGGTATTGGAAAGGAGCTGTGATATATAGAAGATTCTAACTTTGAAAGTGAACTAGAATTCTTTTAAAAATTGGAACAATGAGATTAGAGCTTTATCTCTGCATTAAAAGTTAAAGGAGATTTCTTCGAAGGTTTTATAGACTATTAAAAATTCACTTTATTAAAACTCATTAGCGGAAAAAAAAAAATAGGCGAAGTCAATGGACCACTTGAGGTTTACGCCGCTATCGACGTCACGTATGACGTGTATCCCACATGCGGCGAGAGCTTGTGGGATAAACAAACATATAACTTTGTGTGAATTACAGAACCTGCCTTGGACCCTCCCTTCACGCTGCCGGTTTTACTGCCGGCTTTACTGCTGGGTTTGCTGGGGGGCTTCTCCCATTCGATGCATTCTCCCTCTTCATCTTCTTCAATACATTCTAATTCTTCTTCGTCGTCTCCTTCTTCAT
>JAFIDM010009631.1:354026513-354036946 GCA_023159025.1 Thereuonema tuberculata
ACATCTGACTCCAACCAGCCTCATTCGTGAACTGAACTGATCACATCGTGTGACGTAACTGCACTCTGTCTGAGAACCTTTTGCGTGACATCTAAAAACCCTATCGTTCTTTTTCTGCACTCACTGACGCCATGGAAAAATAAAAATAAAATTTTCCACATATAATTTTCTTTAATTTATTTCGAAGCCTTTTTAAATTAGTAAATTAATTTATTATTTTACTTTGCATTAAGAATTTCAAATTGAAAATATATTTTAAGAAATTTCAATATATTATTTAAGAATTTTAAAACTTAGTTTTAAAAGTAAAATATAATTTTTGAAATTTTAATTGAATTTTCAAAGACTACACAGTCTTTCAAACAGTATTTTTAATCTATATTACTAAAATCTTTTATTTCTCTGTCTGTCTGTCCGGCGCAATTTTCTGTGCAAATGGAAAATAGAAATAATTTTTACAATGAAATTTCCGCGATGGGAATTGAACCTGCAACCTTCTGATCCGAAGTCGGATGTGTTATCCATTAGGTCATAGGGACTACAACTGTTTTCATATTGTTTTTTGACTTATATCTCCGCAATTGTTGTGTTGTTGTTGTGCCCCAATATTAGTGCAACAATGGAAAACGGTTTTTCATTTTTCATTGTCACGAGGAAGTCGACAAATTCAAAATGAGCATTATTGAACTTCAAAATGTTGCGTTAGCTGCTTTCTTTGGAATCGAGTTTTGTTAGATTACCTTAAATTTTATTTTCTTGTTATTATTACTTTTAATAATTGAATTGTACCTTATTAATATATTTTTGTAAAAACAACTAAACTTACTGACTCACCTGTTTTTGAAATTTGTTTAAGCTTCCTATTTTGTTTTGTTGTACTTATTCCAATTTTATTATGCTTGAAAAAGAGATGGCTTGAAAAGAGTCTTCAAAACTTCAAAATGTTGCTTTAACCCCTTTCATTGGAATCGATTATTCTTGGATTATCTCATATAAACCATCGTTTTATCATCGATAATCAATTAGTCTCGAAATGGACAACGAGAGAAAGGATGAGATCTTTTCAAAGAACTGTTAATAATGTCGTAATCTCGGCCATTCTTGACTACAGGTAAAATTTGTCTGAAGTCTTCACCAAAGAGGAAAATTTGTCTAGATTCACAAGTCATCAGAATTTGGTTATCTTCACTCGAAAGAATAGTCACAATCAATTCGTCGCCAGGAGTATGGTATATAAGCTATGATCTTCATTTAACATCTATATCAATCAACGTCCATCTAAATAAATCTCCTCTTCAAATATCTATAACGAACAATCTGTACACGGGAGATGGCCTAGTTGTTATTTACAAATTATTTCTTTCTTAACTAATTTATTGATAAATCTTGGTTAATTCTGATATTTAATTAAAATTAAAGAATTCGATAAAAAAAAAATCCTTTAAACTGAATTCAGAATCATGATGAGCATCTCATTTCCATTTTTGCTTAATGAACATTTTATTTTTATTTTTTTTTTTAAAAAAAAACCTAAAAATACCGAGTGGATGAGCGAAAACTTACTGCAATTCAGCTCTCGAGAATAAAAATGTATTCAAAAGAGCAACGCTCTTTCATTACACTGAAACAAACGAATTTAGTTCTTGAATCCCCTTGAAATGGAGTCGTTCTTTTGTGCCTGCACGACAGCTGTGGCATTTGAACATGCCCTCGTAGCGCTGTTATGCCTCTATTTCAGCGTGTCGTAAGGCAGTGTGTATATGCAGATCATTCGAACCCAAGCATGAAGAGGTCATTGAGAGCAGCGAGGTAGATTTTCTCGTAATTCCTTGAATTGTAGGTTAGCATTTTCTACAGACTCACATAAAGTAATAAGCCAGCAACCAAAGGACCGTATTTACGTATTCTGCCGCGTCTGTTGGTTAGGGCTGAGATAAAATAAAAGCTCGCTGAAAGAACGGTAATAGTATCTCATTTTCCTGAGATCCAACTCTCTTCTCTTTTATTAGTTTTCTTTTTTTTTTAAAGGCAAACAAACAAAATAACGGAGAAACAAGAAAAAAGTCAAAAATAATATTTTATTTGAATTTTACTATTTTTTTAAGCAACATTTCGACGATGATTTTTCAAATCCTTTTTTTATTTGCTAAATATATTTCTAATAAATAATTTCGAGATATTAGTTATATAATTTTGCTATTCAAGTTCTTATTCTTTATAGAATAATTCAGGTTTTTGCCTTTAAATCTTTTCATTTCTCCAGAATAATAAAGAATAAATAACTGTAGAATGAGGCAGCCTATCGGAACTATAAAGAAATAGTTTAGAAGGAAATTGTTTAGAAGGTCTTATTAGAAATATTAGCTTCTTAACTGTAACTTTCAAAGCGCTCCTCAACTCGCAATAAAATAACAGAAAAATAACAAAACTATTATTAAATCCGTTGATTAAATATGCTAAATACAACATATCATAAATATGATGGAATGAGCAAAATTATTCTATATTTATTTATTTATTTTTATTTATTTTTATTTTGTTTTTAATAAAAATTTGCAATATTTGGCAAAAAAAAATAAAAAAAATTGAGAATTCAAAAATTCTATAAGATAGGTAACTATAATAAGTTTACTGTAATTTTTATGTGTGTGTCATCAGTAAACTATATGTTTTCATCGCTTTTCCGTTTTTCATATGTTGCTTTCAGGAATCTAAATTCTATAACTTTATAAAATGACTTTGCACCTGAAATTGCTCAACATAGACAAGCAATTATTCCTTGTTTAAAATACTGTCATCCAATTGGTTAACTGGCATTAAGCTCGCTGCATCACTTTTTTTATAATAAATAAATAAATACATTAATAAGTAAGTAAATAAGCTTCTTTAAACATTAAACTCAAGCCAAAAATTAGTTAACTAAAAAAAACCCCCCAAAAAACAAAACAAAACCACACACCAATGATTTCATAACAATTTCAATAAAATAAAACCATTATCTAATACTTAACTGAAACAATATTTCTCGTAGAACGATATTTGCAAAGGGGCTGTCCATAAACTACTTCCCCTCCCCTCCTTGTCACACTGTGTCAAATCTAGTGAAACCCCTCCCTAATATTACGTCACAATATTACGAAACTCTCCCTCTAATTCACATTAAAAAGTAAAGTATTTTTAAACAAAATTTAACGTGTGCTGAAATCATTAACTAAATAACATGATGCTCCTTTCGGCGATTGGCCCAAGTGACCCTAAAGTCAGCTGCCTCATCATTGACTATTCCATCTTTTTTGTCTTGTGCTTGTATTTAAACTCCCGCATTTTAAACTCCCATATTCCGAGGAGGCCTTGCGGGTCATTGCAAAACGTAATTGTTTAATTTTAAATTATAGTTTTATTTCGTTTAATCTTCTGTGTTTGCCTTTTCTTTATTTTAGTTAAAGTATTTTTAACAGTAATTATTTACAAGATTCAGCTCAGTACACCTACTAATCATTACAACGACTAAAGCCCATTGCACATGGATCCGAAAATCGGTCGGTCGGATCCATGTGTAATGGGCTTAAGTGGAGCATTTAAGAGAAAAATTATTTTATTGAAATGAAAAAATGGTAAGATGAATGCGGGTGTTTTGAATATGTAAATTTTGGACTGAATCACCCTATTTTTTACTTTACCTTCTTTCACTTTACCTTCATTCATTTCAATATGATAATTTTGGTCTCAAAAGCTCCCTTTAAGCCCATTGAGCATGGATCCGACCGACCGATTTTCGGATCCATGTGCAATGGGCTTAACTCGTTTAATCAGTTATAGAATTGATATAGACCTTTGACTTGCAAACGGCCCTTTAGACCACAGAACAACAGAAAATAAGTTGTGTCCGTTGATCTGTAGGCAATTAGTTAAGAACCAAATATTAAATAAAGTCTATATGTACAGTATTTTAATTCTCAATATAATTTAATATATTATTAGTAATTATATTCGACATTTCGTAATTTTTCCCATAAAATTTTAATCTGAACGATTGATATTTATATAAATAATAAAAAATTTAAATCTTTTTTATATCTTTGGGTAGGTAAAAAATATCAAATAATCTAAATACAATATTAAAAAATAGAATCATAATCTAAAATTAAAACGATCTCTTTTTGGTATTACAGGCAGAAATAAATAATCGAAAGTTAGATCTTAACAGAAAATCAAAATCTGAAATTAAAATTATTAGATATTAGAATTAAAATATTAGAAATTTTGTATTTTGATGCAAATTCCTCATATTCAAGCTTGTTTTCGTGTGAACTCTAAAGTTTATATAATTGCGAGTGTTTTAATGAATTTATTAGAAGGTATTTTTGATTTATAAAAATACACTTACGGGAAATGTAATGGGACGTCGCGTATTATCTGACCCCTCCCTCGTAATATGAGGCACACTTGTAATATGATTAAGCACAGCCCCCCCCCCTCCCCCACCCCCAACCCCCCCCCCCCCCCCCCCCCCCCCGACATAATTACGAGTTTATGTACAGCCCCAAATTGCCTTTGACAATATCGTCTGTTATATTTAACAGCACTTATTTTTTTTTTTCACAAATTAAATTAAATTTCTAAATCTATTCGTATTATATGAAAACTAGTGTTATGTGAGGAAATGTAACATTTGGAAACGAAGGGAGAGAAGAAACTCTGTTTTCATAACAAGACAATATTGAAATTCTAGTTACTTAATAATGATATGCTAAATGAAAAATCTTAGAAACCATTTCGCCAGCAATACAAGATCATTACTTAAAATTTAAGTTCACTTACAACTAAGTTCATTAAAGCCAAGCGGATGTTTTAATTCTGAAACTTTTAATTAAGTTTTTAAAATTAAAATTCTAAATAACAACAATTGGCTATTGTAGGAAGGAGAGTGGGACCTCTAGAAAGTTAAATGTTCTTTAATTTTTGGTTTCATAAATTCATTTGAATCAAAGAAACAATTCACAATTAAGTAAAAAATAAATGCAACTCCAAAATTATTTTAAACTAACATTTACAGTTAATTTTTAGAAATTTGCTTTTGCATTTTTCATTAAATTACACTTTTTGGAATAAAATTTTTAATTCGCATTGAGAAAATTATGAATTCACAGAAAAAATAAATACAGAAAATTATTGACTTTAAAATTTATTAATTTTAAATTTTTTTATTTTTTTCACATGTAAATTTCGTTATTTTGCTCTACAAAATCGATAATTCTTCGAATATTTCACTTGGAATATTATTTTCTTACTCTGAAGAGGTTTTTTTCCCTTCATTAATGTATATCAGAACTGGTAGAAAGTTTGAACTTTGGGCATTCATAAAACTCTGTAAAGCACTTGCTATGCCACTTGCCTTTCATTCCAAAATAAGTTTGGCCTTAGTAACATAAGTTACTATGTTGATTTTTTTATTTACTTTACTTTAATAACTTGATTTAGAATGTAGTAGTTGTTCTGAATGTTATAAAGCAAACAACCGGGAAAGCATTATAAATGCATTTTCTAGATCTTTTTCTTCTTGAAATTCGTAATAAATTAAAAGAAGTTCTTTAATGAAGTAATGGGAAAGTATATAATTATGTAAAAACTATCCCACCCAAAACATTTCATGTAAAATAAGTTGCAAAGACTCACACGCTCATAATGCTTTCACTGGTAAAAAGATATGAGATCTCATGTAGAGCCAAGCCCCTAACTCTACAAGGCCTAACTCTACAAGCCCTAACTCTAAAAACCCTATATCTCGGTCAAAAAGTATGGCTTGGCCGTTTCGTGGCTGTCGCACAGACAATCCCATGGAGTTATGTAAAGGATATGGAGTATGCCAAGGCATACTTTTTGACCAAGATATTAGGGTTTTTAGAGTTAGGCATGTAGAGTGAGGGGCTTGGCTCTACATGAGATCTGATAACTTTTTACCAGTGAAAGCATTATGAGCGTGTGAGTCTTGGCAACTTATTTTACATGAAATGTTTTGGGTGGGATTTCATTTCTTTTTGTAGGATGAAATCTGTTAACTTTTTAACAGTGAAAGCGTTATGAGCATGTGAGTCTTGGCAACTTATTTTACATGAAATGTTTTGGGTGGGATTATCTATTACAACTAAATTTAGTTTTAAGATTATTTAGAAAATGGATTTTTTTTCAATACCCTACTTTTCTATTTTTCTATTGGTCAACTTGTATACACAAGCTGTTTGCACTTTTGTAAGAAATCACCTTATTACACAGTATTATTTAGGCCGAAGCATTGAGGGTAAGACGTATTTCAGATCTTAATAAAATCCAAAGTATAAAAACTAGATAAATGAAACTTAGCGTATTTCATTAGTATGGTAACTGCATCTTATCCTGAAAATTTGAGCTCTCTAGTATTATCCAGGCTGAAGCTATGAGGGTTCGATAATACATAACCAGACCCACCCTTTATGAGGGGTTGGAATGTGAAAGTGACGGATTTCTTAATTTTTTGTTGTTTGTGTGCTAATCCTAGCCTGCATACCAAATTTCAGCTTTCTAGGACTTCAGGAAGTACCCTAGAGGTTTTGGTGATCATGAGTCAGTGAGTCAGTGACGGAATCGACGTATTTTAGATATTAATAAAATCCACAGTATAAAAGCTAAATAAATGAAACTTAGCGTATTTCATTAGTCTGCTAACTGCATAAAATCAAAATTAACATGTGTACAATGTTAATATCATCAAAGAAAAAATAAGATAATACACAATAACTAACAACAAAATTTCACTGAGCTGATCTGATCTGATTTTAGATTATTTGCTGGGTAACTGAGGACGACGCCGTTTCAGGTTTCACCACTTCTTCAGCTCAGTCCCGACCCTGCATAACTCAGCTCAGTGAAAGAAACAATACATCAAAAGAACAAACATTTAAAAGAATGACCCCTCATTTCACTAAAATCAAAAAATTAAATAAACAACAAAAGAGGATAAAAACAAATCCACGCTAGCAACCCGCTTAGCTTATTAAGAATTTGTTAAATTAAAATATTAGTAATAAAATCAAAATTAATTGTGTGTAAAATGTTAATATCATCAAAGAAAAAATAAGATAACACACAACAACTAACATCATAACTATAACAATAACTAACTGCATCTTATCCTGAAAATTTGAGCTCTCTAGTATTATCCAGGCCGAAGCTATGAGGGTTCGAAAATACGACGAAACACTTCCAGAAAAGGTACGTAGAGCCCTTCCTGCCTTCGGCTCGTCTTGGCGGGGGCACTGCCGTGCCCCCAGATATACCTATAAAACTTTTTATAATTAAATAAAATACTTTTTTCTAGTATTTCTAAGCATTTTAGTTTCTTAAAACTGTATTTTAAAAAGGACATAAATAGCTATGATGTTTAACAAATCGTAGAACAAATTAGGATTGTGTCTTGGGAAGGTCTCTATGTGTCTGAGTGTGTGTATGTATGCCTACGTCTGAGTGTGTATTTGTGCGGATGTGTTTATGGTGAATATTTCCTACAATATTTTGGTTACCATAACTCGAAAAATAATTAAGCTATCTACAGGGTTGGGTAAAGTATTCCTACTTACAGTGCTCTAGAGCAAATTCTAAGGCTAGTAATAAGGGATTTTTGAATAACAGAAATATCAATGAATGCGCTCCTATTTATTAAATAAACAAACAAAATAGTTAGAAAAATTATCACTAGATGGCGCTGTTGCAAAAATCATTGAAAAGAATTGTTTAAAGTCATCTGTGGTTATCAACAGTTTCCATTCGAAGAATACATTTTCTACAGCATATCAACTGAATCGCCAGCATTTGATATCTACTGCTATACTTTAGATCTGACAAATTTGACATCCTGCCCTGTAGACTTGGTTCTTCAAAAAACCTCACAACCAG
The DNA here is from genome assembly GCA_023159025.1 of Thereuonema tuberculata. Classification (NCBI taxonomy): domain Eukaryota; kingdom Metazoa; phylum Arthropoda; class Chilopoda; order Scutigeromorpha; family Scutigeridae; genus Thereuonema; species Thereuonema tuberculata. The sequence goes on from JAFIDM010009631.1 coordinate 354,034,443, forward strand.
AAGTCGCGTGGAAAGAGATCCGGTGATCAGGGTGGTCAAGATGTCTGGAAACAATTGATGATGACCCGCTTGTCTGTAAAGTGCTGCCTTAGATATCTATGAACACAATGGTCGGTATGGAGTCACGCACCATCTTGCATGAATATGGTATCAGGAAGGCACCCGCATCGTTACAGATCTGATGTAGCGAAATTTGCCAATGTTTCATAATATCGCTGCCCAGTGACAGAATAGATATCTTCAAAAAAATATGGTCCAATGATGAAAGTGACCGTACATCTACACCACATTGTCACTTTTGGAGAACGCAACGGAAGGTTTTCTGTTGCCCAAATTCGACAGTTGTGCGTATTCATTTAAGCACAAATGGGCTTCTTCACTCCAGAGGATGTTCCATAGTCAAGTGATATCCACTGTCATCCGCTCCAGGAACTGAAGTGCCAAGGTGACATGAATATCTGCTCACCATGCTTTAGCTGACGCACCATCTGCAATTTGTAAGGCTAGTACACAATATCTTACCGATCACTAGTCTATAGTGGAAAAAATATGGCATTTTCACTTCACGGGCAACATATAAAGATTCACTTGATAAATCCACGGCAGCCGTAGCCACATCTTCAACACGAATCCACTCGTTTTCGATCTCTACCTTGTTGAACGTAAAGTTGTTCTCTCGCTTCAAATTTCGAAATAATTTTGCGGACAGTCATAGGTCCACGCCGTCGGCACCCGGAATTCTCTGATTTCCGCAGCTACATTGCAGCTATTCTGATAGTACAGCTTCACTAATAGTGTCTTTCCCTGTAACGTTGTTGACCTTGATGCTGTAGTGCAGTTAGAAACCTACTGTATGATTTGGAAGAGCTAAATAGTAAACATTATGCAAACACATTCTGTAAACACAGCGCCATCTAGTGACAATAAGTACCTCATTTTTTTTTTAATAAATGGCGAGCGCATCCTTTCAAGTATCTTTGGTCCAAATTTCTCTTCATTAGGAGCCTCAGAACTCGCTGCTGAGCCCTCTAAGTAGGGATACTTTAACTCTTAACAACCCTGTAATCAAACTTGCATTTAAGAGTATAGTATTATTATCTAGAGTTCATTAGATTTTGGTATTTGTAGCTTAATTTTATGAGGGTCACAACACTAACGCATAAAAGCATAACTAATTTTACAGAAAAATGCACTGAGCAACTGTAAACTTGATATTTGAAAGCTAAATGTTATTGCCCAGCCCTGAATAGATTTCGATATTTGTAGCCCTGTTTGTAGGGTACTCAACTGTAAGAGCGAAGATTATTTTGAAGTTATTTACGAGCACATTATTTAGCAGCAAGAGTGGCTTTAAATGATTTTAAAAATATTACCTTATTTTTTTATGACAAACTTCACATTTCCAACTTTAATATATTTGTATTCATAGGATTATATTTTGATATTTAAACTGATTCGATCTGATACGATCAACTTTGTTATCTGTTGCATTACTCTTGAGAGTTTTGGGATTGTAGACTCATATTAATCATTTCCATTTAACTTGGATCCAAAATAAATCAAGCTGTATTTTTACTGATCAAATATAAACCTCATTTCTATGATTTTAGTCTATTTGCCCAATCCTGACTAGATTTTAATGTTTGTAACTTTTACTTAAACTTAACTCTTCTACAAAATTACTCTGTATGGATAAAAAAAAAATAATCGAAATATATTTTAGAGGCTAAGATTTGAATTAACTTATGAGAAGTTCTCCATTCTCCCTTCAGATTATTATTAACTTGTAATCATATTATACAAATTAAGGAATCCTGTGCTTCAAACATGAATATGAATCTTAATGGAAATCATGTTCGTGTAGTATTATATATTTTTACTAACGATTAGCTAGAATATCTAAAATTTTTTGGTAGTGGCGCACTATAAATAAAACAGATAACTGAGTAGAGTTCGTTATAAAAGACCTTTGACAGAGGAAAGTTATTTCATTACCAGTAACAATCTGCTAGACAGAAGGATACTACTTATTTTAATGCTTCTTATCATGAATCTATTATAACTTTAATATATATAAAAATCATCTTTTTGCTAAGAATTATATTTATCAGTGTGATTTTTTTTTCAGAATATGTTGGTGAAGAATAATCTAAAATAATCTAATTTCGAGTGGGGACGATAAGCTGATATGTACTTATTTCTAAAGAATCGGTTTCAGAGATTTTGAAAATTCTCGCAACTTGTTAATGTGTGTAGTGAAATTGTAGAAACCTCAGCTGAGAACTGATAAAAAAAACCAGCTTACAAGGTAGAAAAGTCGTAAAAGCCCATTATTAAAAAAAATACAAAAATTTTAAATTACAGAGGAACGATAAAATAAGTTTTTCATTGAATAGCCATGAAATACTTAACAAGGGAAAGAAATAGAATTTAATGTTGTGATCAACCTTTCATAACATAATAATAATAATAATAATAATAATAATAATAATAATAATAATAAT
>JAFIDM010009631.1:354050117-354067915 GCA_023159025.1 Thereuonema tuberculata
ACACACACACACACACACACACACACACACACACACACACACACACACACACACACACAAACACAGACATATATATATACCGGGTGATTCATTAAGAACTGGAAAGTACTGGTGGTTTTCAACGCCCCATATCTTTTAAACTACTGCTCATAAGAATCTGAAACTTTTCATATAAAATCGTCAAACATATAAGAGTTATATTTTCATGTTATTATTTATTCATTATTATTGAAAGTCATTCTATTTGCGTTTTATTTGCATGAAAATATAACTCTTAAATGTTTGACGATTTTATATAAAAGGTTTCAGAATTTTATGAGCAGTAGTTTAAAAGACATGGGGCGGTGAAAACCACCAATACTTTCCATTACTTTATGAATCACACGGTATATATAAGAAAGACAGATGATATTAAAAATAGATATAAAATAAATTTGACAATGAATAAATTTGAAATGAAGAAAAAAACTTTTCCATCACTTCAACAATTTTCAAAGACATTTTAAATTCGAAAAATATTTTTTTATTTTAATCATGTAAGAAATTACGCTAACTTTTACAGAAAAATATATAACTTTGATAGATTTAGAACTGTGAAAGTACTTGTTCATTGCAGTCTATCAATTTTTTTTTTTATTCATGGCTTAGTTGTACTGTACATTGATTTACGACGTATCTTAAAATATGAATTCAGAGATAATTGATTCTACAATTACTCTAATTGATTCTACAATTACTAGTGTGCTTAAAAATTTTACGTTATCAATTTCAAAAAGAATAATAGATTCATATAAGAGAAAGATCTGATATTTCATTGATTAAATTATTTTAATTTCGATAATAGGCTTTGACATTTCTGGGAATTTACAAGAAGGATAAGAAATGACCAAGTTTTAGAAACCTGCCCCTAAATAACAGTAACAGCATGAACTCACTAAACAATATTTAGCCGAATAAATAAAAAATAAAAATTATTGTTATCAGCAATTAAATAAATTTAAGATAAATTAAACATTGATGGCAAAAAGTGAACAAGCAACACATAATTCACTATTATAATGTCTACAATAGTCTACAATATCTTATAACACCAAAAAATAATAATAATAGCAAGAATGGAATAACACAAAGATGCTTTTGTGAACACTGAAATTCTCAGGGACACTGCATCATCACATAATCATTCATTGACACGAACCTTTAATAAATAGCCAGTAGAATGATTACCATATTACATATGATGAAAATATGAAATTTCACACAATTTATATTATCACCTCATTTATCAAGGTATTCCAAAACTGACACTCATAAACAATAAGCGTTACAATAATACAGTAAAACCCCGTTATTACGCTCGTCAAGGGACTATGAACTAAAAGCGTAATAAGCGGGATAGCGCTATAGACGGGAAATGATTTATGAGATGGGGAAATATTTAGACACCATTTTGCAGGAAAGATACTTGATTCTGCAATAGATATAGTGCAAATGTGAGCTTATTTCCTATTAAAAAAATCTTTGATTGTGGTTTGCCGTGTGTGTGTGCTACTGTTTGATGTGATTGTAATTTATGACGTCATCATCATCATCATCCATCTTTCGTTCCTCTGAGGAGCATAGAACTTCAATTAATTTTTTCCATATAACTGTTTTCCTCAATATTTATTGTTCTTCTCTCATAAAGAGAAGAAAAGTTTTTCCTAAAACAATTCTCTCCTCTCTTTTATTCACTTCTTCTAGCGAGCCCTTTCGTAGTTCCACTCCCTTGTTGAGTTATTTATATGATCTCTATAAAGCAGTATTTAAATTTTAAGGGAAAGAATAAAGTGTGTGTGTATGTGTGTGTGTTTTTTTATAAGCTGATTTACATTATCTTTTTAAATACAGTAAAACCCCGTTATTACGCTCCCGCTTATAGCACTATCCCGTTCTTTACGCTTCTTTTATATGGTCCCTGGAATTTTCTATATATCTCTGTAAACTTTTACCCTCTTATAACGCTCCAAATCCCGCTTGTAGCGCTTTTTTTTGTATCGGAAATTTTGTATCGAAAAGAAATGTAACACTGTAATGATTGTTTTTTTTCCCTCTGGTGGGAGGGAATCTTTGAACCCTGTTAAGTGCGGGTCTGTGATACAGCAGTGCAGAATGTCGAAGCGGAAATCCCTTTCTGTAAGTGAAAAATTGCAAATTTCCGTAAGTAAGACGAGAATTTTACAGAAGTCAGAAGGATTTCGCAGAATCTCTACGAATTCCCTCGTCCAGTCTGCGAACAATAATGAAAAACAGGGATGCAATTACCGATGCAGCGAAGGGTTGTTGCAAACGTAAAAAAGTAAAGTATGCACTAAATGTGCTCGGAAAATATATTAGTATTGCTCCTAGTGGTGTATCAATTGACGTTAATAGTTACCTGAACCGCATTGAAAATGTCATAATTCATTACAGTAGCACACACACACACGGCAAACCATAATCACAGATTTTTTTTCAATAGGAAATAAGCTCATATTTGCACTACATCTATTGCAGAATCAAGTATGACATCTATAAAATGGTGTCCAAATCTTTCCCCATCACATAAATCATTTCCCGTCAATAGCGCTATCCCGCTTATTACGCTTGTAGATGATGGTCCCTTGACGAGCGTAATAACGGGGTTTTACTGTACTTCGTTCTGATCTGATGTATGCTGATCATGCTTAGGATTACCCTGGGTAGAGCAGAAAAAAATCCTTGAAATGAATAAGTAAATACGAGTAGATCCGAATTTTGTTTTTCACTATTCTTTTAAAAATTTCCTTACTTGACTTCAGTTCCAGTTTCTTTATAATTAACATAATTAAGAAATTAGTTAATGCTATTCCATAAACTTTATTTCTGAATCTGAAATGGAATTTCTATAATTTTTTTCAAATTTAAAACGAAAATGCTTCCACTAATCAAATGAAAGATTCCCTTCAAAGATTTGTTTTCTAAAATATTGTGTTTTTCCGACTTTTGCATTCGTGATAATGCCACACGAATATTGACAAATATTAGACAGCGAGCGTTAACACTTGATACTTTTGGTATTCTATTAAAAAAATATATATACTACATTGTCTTTAAAACAGAAAGGAAAGGAAAAATGCAGTTAAAAAAAAAAAGTAAAAATCAAGGATATATCAATGGAAAAGTAATTTAGAAATTAAGGGAAATGTGATTAACAACACAATTGCAAATTAACAATAAATAAGTAATAACTGTTTTTAATTTATTTTAAATTAACTTAAAAATAGTAGCTAATATTGACTAATCAAATAATCTTTTTCTAAACCTTTGACTCAAATTTACTAATTTATTTATCCTTTTAGATTTGATGAAAGTTTGTTACTGACAAAATAACAATTCGATATCAATCGTTGAAAAGCCATTAAATGGATAGAAATTTCCTTCTCTTACCATTTCTATAAAAAAAAAAGTTCCATTAGAAGAGAATTTCGCCAAAAGCATTTAATTTTTTTTATACAAGAGAGTTCACAGGATTGTTGAAAGTCATTTGGGCCTTTATTACCTCGCATTTCCAGACATTTACATAGATATTCACTTTAGATGTTTTCCATTTAAAAATAATTGTAGCATCTTCAGTTTTATATTTTAAACTAAAAAAAATTAATGGCAATATTAAATCGTTTGGTTCTGAAGGAGGAGTGGGACATGATATTGTATTGATCCTTGTTTGAGGGATTTTCCCAATCTGGGATGAGGTTTGCTCGATATATCGGTCCGAGGGCAAAGGTCTTCTTCGGGAGATGTATATTAATTATATTAAGGTTGGCGCAAATCTAATAATTTCCGTTAACAGTTTCTCGGATAAGTTGTTTTCGTGTTGTTCATTCCGAGCCATGGTGAGACACCATGGTGTGACACCATGGCTGAGAATGAACAACACGAAATCAACTTATCCTAGAAACTAGCAACGGAAGTTGTTAGATTTGCCCACCTTAATGTAATTAATATACATCTCCCGAAGAAGATCCTTGGCACCAGACCGAAATTTCGAGCAAACCTTACCCCGGAGTGGGAAAAATCCTCAAAAAAAGATTCATATTAAATTTTACTAATATCAGAAATTTCATATTTGAATGAAAGATTACATGTAAAGGATATATAGTTTTTTTTAATTTTATTTATAGGTATCATCAATAAAAATAATGTGAGATATAAAGCATATTAGTAGTACCTCTTCAAGATTTAAATTGAAAAACAAATTATCAAGTGAAAAAAAAAATTACTCTTCTTTTTGAAGTTTATAACTAAGGTACCTCAGCCTATAACGCCATGTATACCTTTAACGCCACCTATCTAATTCTTCATAAATATAAGAGATGGCGGTACTGCACTACAGTAGTTTGCATTGACATGCCATCTAGTGTTATTTTGCGTTCATTAAAGACTGATCCAGAATTGGAAGAACTTGGATCATCCGTCACGAAAATACGGAAGAGTATTGCGGGCCATTTACTGATTCAACTTGACCCCAAGGCCAAACAAAAAGTAAGTCAGCTTCGTCAAACCATACAAGGAAAGCTTCAACAGAAAGCTGATGTAGTTTGCAGAACACAAACAACTGTGCTTGAACTGAAAGATCTCGACGAACTAACAGTTGAGGCAGATATTGGCCTGGCTATCCGGACTCAGATCGATGGAGCACAAGATATTAATAACTCAGTGGTAAAATCTGTACGCAAAGCTTACGGAGGTACGCAAACGGCTGTGGTAGTTTTACCTACAGTACTGGCGAATCGAGCTCTGGAAAAGGGTAAGTTGAAGATTGGATGGGTGATTAGCCGCGTGAGGGAGAAGACTACGGTCCAACGCTGTTTTAAATGTTTTGGCTACGGTCATCTTGCTCGAGTTTGTAATGGTCCAGATAGGTCCAAATTGTGCCTGAAATGTGGAGGAGATGGGCATAATGCCAAGGAATGCTCTTCTGAGGAATTATGCTGTCTTTTGTGTGAGGGTAAACATCGTACTGGCAGCTATGTTTGTCCGGCTTACAAACAGGCCATACAAGCTGTAGAAAAATCGAGGAGATGAAGTTTATTCAGCTTAATCTCAATCATTGTACGGTTGCCCAAGATATACTGCAACAGACTGTACGTGAGGAGAGGGTTGATGTTGCGATTCTCTGTGAGCAATACAGAAACATCGAGGGATCACGCGCATGGCTCTCTGATACTAGTGGACGGGCAGCAATTTGGATCTGCGGGAATCATTTCATCCAAGAAATTCCACAGACACAACAGCATGGATTTACTTGGGCAAAGGTGAGAGATATGTACATCTATAGTGTCTACGCTCCACCAAGTGCACCATTAGAAGAATTTGAGTTGTTGCTTGATCGCCTTATATTAGAGCTCCAAGGTCGGTGGCCTGTGGTCAACGCAGGTGATTTTAATGCGTGGGCTATTGAATGGGGAAGTCGAGTAAGCAACAGAAGAGGTGAGATACTTTTGGATGTCTTCGCCTCACTGAATGTTGTTCTCCTCAATACCGGCTCAATACCAACGTTCATTAGAAATGGTAATAGTTCCATTATCGACGTGACATTTACAAGTGATTGTTTGGCCTCTCCTGTTGCGTCGTGGGAAGTGTGTAGTCACTATACTCACAGCGACCATCAAGCCATAATTTTCGAGGTCTCCACTTCTGGTGTGTCAAGGTTGGGATCCACACTTCCAAGAGGATGGAACGTTAGGTCCTTTGATCGTGAATCCTTCATTTCAATGATGGAGGAGGACTTGGTGCTTTCGGGATCTGCTGATAGCAAGGCGTCACGGCTTATGCGACTTGTCGCTGATGCTTGTGAGGCATCGATGACAAAACGTGGCAGAGGAAATCGTCACCATCCAGTGTATTGGTGGAATGCTGAAATAGTGGAGCTTCGGAAGAAATGTCACCGCACAAGAAGACTAGCACAAAGAGCCCATGGACGAGAAAACTACGACGAGTTGAAACAACAGCACATAGAAACCGGCCGTGCTCTCAAGAAGGCCATTAAAGTCAGGAAACAGAGTGCTTGGAAGGAACTTTGTAGTGAGGTTAATAGTGACCCATGGGGTAGACCATATAAGACAGTTATGGCTAAAATAAAAAGTAGCTCCTTATCACCTCCGACCAGCCCTGATTTGCTGCGCAGGATTGTTTCTACTCTTTTTCCACAAAAACCGGGGATAGTTTTGGAAGTTCCACCTCAAGAATGTGAAGATGTGTCATGTATCTCAAAAGATGAGTTGATGAAGGCCTGCGGAAAGATTGGTGACTCAAAAGCCCCTGGCCCAGACAGCGCTCCAAATATTGCTCTTAAAACCGCCATCCGGTATAGACCTGAGATCTTTCTAGACGTCTACAATGCTTGTTTACGAGAGGGTGTGTTTCCAAATCTGTGGAAGCAGCAGTTGCTCGTACTTTTGCCTAAAGGTAACAAGCCACCTAATGATCCATCGTCCTATCGGCCAATTTGCCTGTTGGATACGGCAGGTAAGGTATTGGAGAGAATCATTTACAATCGACTGGAGGCATTCAGTGAAGGAGCGCATGGTCTCTCTGAAAACCAGTACGGTTTCAGGAAATCAAGATCTACAATAGACGCTGTAAGGGTTGTTGTTGATTTGGCTCGAGAGGCCATTGAGGGCAAACGCTGGAAGGGAGGAGTAAAACAGTACTGTGCCATAATAACGTTGGATGTGAAGAATGCGTTCAATTCGGCAAACTGGAACTGCATCTTGAACACTTTGAGTTCAATGAAGGCTCCAGCGTACATCAGGAAAATAATTGCGAGTTACTTCACTGATCGTATCCTAATGTATAATACCGAAGTCGGACTGAAGACCTACAACATCACTGGCGGTGTTCCACAGGGATCAGTACTTGGTCCTTTGCTTTGGAATATCATGTATGATGCAGCACTCAAGCTACCAATGCCCGAGGGAGTGACCGTAGTGGGGTTCGCTGACGATGGTGCATTGGTTGTAATCGAGAAACACCTGGAAGTTGTCACCCTAACATCGAATGTGGCTGTTGCCAGGATCCGTCAGTGGCTCTCAACGGTTGGATTACAACTAGCAGATCACAAGACAGAGGCGGTTCTTGTGACCAGCAGGAAAGTGAGGGAGATCGTTACCCTCACTGTGGGTGATCATGACATTCTGTCGCAGCCTTCTCTCAGGTATCTGGGTGTTCAGATTTATGCAAGGCTTCGGTTCGATGAACATCTTTATCAATAACAGCATTTTATCAATAACACTCTAACATTACTTCCAGTAATGTTTTACAATGAACAGCAGGTGAGAACTGTGCAAATATCTTAACTTTCTTAAACTCTCATATATCTCCACAAACAGCCTGAAATTTCCATTAAGCAAATGCAGCGTATTCATGAAAATTCATTGAACGAAAGAAGCAGAATAATTTTCCCTGGCAGGTTTAAGCATTCATTGCTGACTCAAGCAATTATGGCGTCGTCACTAATAAGAACGCAGATCTCTCGTCTTTGTCGTAATTGCATCTCACACTAAAAAGCAAGAAATTATTCAGATTAAGTCTTGCGTTCAGAAGGTTATCGTACTGCTAAATACACTGTTGTGACATTCCAAACAACTCAGCTAATTCCTACAACAAACTACAGAAAATAAATGTGAATTGTGAAATGAATTCAATTCTTCTGCAATGCATTAGCCTAAAGTATAAACGTTCAAAAACTTAAGAAATATAATGTTAAGAAAATTGTGTTTCATCTCTGATATATGAAAGTATCAAATAAGAAATCTGATTTTTTTCTTGGAATTAAATAAAAATAGTTAAAATTCGCTGGTTTCAATAAAATCGATTTACAGAAGTTAATAGTACCTTAATTAAAGAGTTACATATAAAGTGATTTTTTATTAAAAGTTTGTAGGATTTTTTTACGTTTAAATTTGTCCTGGAAGGTTCATCTCTGATTTCCCCGTCGTCTTGTCGCTTATTCCATTCTTTTCCTTAAAATACCGACGATATTTTTTTAGGGCTGCTTTTCAGTCATTGGAGAGTCAGCTCACCTAATGGTGACGTGAGGCGATTGGAAATGAAGCCAACGGCAATGCTCGTCATAAGGCTACGACGCTCTCTATTATATGTGGCATCAGTCATGGTCGAGGAAAGGGTAAATTACAGCAAATGAAAATCGGAGAGAGTCAACGGAGGAACAGAACGAAGCCCCTACAAACGTCCTTCATCCCTTCCCAAGCGAAGATGAGAGGGAGGAGTTTATGAATAAAGATAAGCCACTGAATTAGAATTGGCAAGATATTATAATTGTACAGGAGATGTTGTGGAAATTAAGTATTGGATGTAATTGTGAAAACAACATATATATTAGTTTACACATTTTACACATTTTATTTTATTAATATATATTTCACATAATGATAGAATTATAGAGACTTTGGCAGCTCTGGAATGCAAGATTTTCTGAAAATTTATTTTCAGATAGTTTTTCTTAATTACACAAAGTTTCTATGAATTCTTCAGTTTTAAAAATTAATTCCATCAATACTTTCTATGTTGATGTAGTTCAATCCAATGAATTGGATACCACAAATTTGATAAATATTAACTGTCAACTAATGAAATACAAAAGGAGGGCTTATCAGCAGAGTGGTCTATGTCACAGTTAGTTAGTTTTGAGAAAAATGCACTTAAAGTTGGCAGATTTAGCTTCGTTGGTAAGAATGATCTAACTTGTTTCATGCTGTAAAGCAAGCAAGGATCGAAAGAACGGTAGCCCACTACGTCAGAATGATAGAGCAAGTTGTCAAGAATCAGTAGAGTGGGCTAACTCAAAATTAGTAAAAATGTTAGTTAGACCACTCTGCTGATAAGCCCTCCCCAGTTTCAGACAGTGATTTGTTCTTTACATTGGTTTCAAATTTCATATCACTGTCCGGCTATATCCTTATCAAAATCTTTCCAAAATCTTGAAAATTTTAGTTGATATTAAGTTACCATATAATTTTAGTTTCTTTATCTTTCTATATTTATTACAAAAGTTAACTACAGTATCACTGAAATAAATCTTCTTTTAAAGTTTTAATTTAAAATTAAATTAATTGGTGATTAATCGATTACTAATGATTAGATTGTCACAACAACAGTGTTATACTTTTCAAAGTAACAAATACTTTTGAAGTTTGAAGATTAACCAAACTAATGAGTACTAAAACTGTGTTATAATCATTAATTCGTCCAGTGCAAGCAGTTATCACTGCCCAACAGCTTAAGATAGGGGATCATAATATAATATTTCATTAAAGTATATACTAAATGGAGAACACAAAGAAAATATATAGACTACTCTTTGAAGTACTTTTGGTTATGATGCGTTTTTTTTTCTACGTATAATGAAAACAATGCTACAGAACCATTTTTGCAGTATAAATAAAATGAATTAAAATGGAGTGATATGAACAGACCAAACTTGAAACAGCGATATCAAAATATTTTATTTTAAGTCGATTTTTTGATTCCAGTTCATAATAAGCATTACAACAAAAAATATAATATAAAACTTTCTGATCAATAATATTAAGATTCAATCTTAAATTAATGACGGTTAATATCACTGGCAAAAACAAACCATACAGGGTGTTTCAGCGGGAAGTCCCATTTTTTAAATAGATCAATCGTTCGACTTGATATGATAGTAAGTCATTCTCCTATTCCTAACCTCTCATTTACAGGTACGTTATGATACTGTTTATTTAGTAAGTTCTCAAAGTGTCCCCTTCCTCTTCTAGAATATTTGCGCACGTTTCACCTATGTTTTCTGATACACGTCTCAACATTCCTGTATCGATATTGATTATTGGACCAATTTGCTTTGAAGGGACTGTGAACATTGTATAAAGACATTTTCATGGTCTTCGTGGAGCAATTAAACGACATCGGACTTACTCAATGGTACTTCCAGCAGGATGGTGGCACATGCCACATCTCCAATAAGTCCAAGGCACTCATCACCAGCTTATTCGTGGACCCTGTTGTCTCAAAAAACTTTTGCCCCCAGGTCGCCAGACTTGACATCAGTGGATTACTTCTTAGGGCTATCTTAAGGAAAGATAGTCTACAAAAGACAGACCACGAACCGTTTAGGATCTCCTACAAAGCTGAAATAATCAATATTGAGATAGGCATGTTGAAGTCCGTATATCAGAAAGCATGGTGAAACGTGCACAAATATATCTCGAAAAAATGGGAGGGAAGTAAGTCATTCTCCCAATATTAAATCTCATGTACACCTTGTAGTAAATAGTAAAAGGTACAATAAGAACTTCATGAGACTATTGTAGGTATTGTAAGAGGAATAAACAATTGCCGCGCTGGGATTGTTTATATGAAGTTATGCAGCGGTTGTTGAAAAAATGTATTGTTAGAGAAGAACGGTGTAGCTTAGGAACACGTATCGCTATGTTAGAAGCTTAAGAAGAACATGGCGATTAAAGAAAGGAGACGATATCGTACAACCCTATGAAAGTAGAAATTATAATCTACTTTTATTCATTATGAGTATCTTAATATATTTATCTAGAGTTGTGCAGTTGTGTTTGCAATTGAATGATTAAAGTAATCTTAAGATATAATTTACTTTATAAAAACTCTAATCTGCTGTATATTATTTTTCTTATTCCAACGATAGTAGGAATTTAGAAAGTTGAGCGACTGCAAAGATGTTGGAAGAAGTATCAACAACCTTAGTGAGTATTTTGGGAGAATCGTAAGACGTGGAATCACCGATTCAACAGTGGAACAGATGGTGATATTAGGATTATCGAATCACAGATATTTGGACGTTACTCTTAAGAAGAATAAAAAGTAAGTGACTGTTCTATTATTGTAATACACAGAACATTGGGTTTTTAATATATTCTACTATTAAAACCTTGAAGAAATAAGAGTATTTATCGTCGTCCGAAGCTTCATATTTTAAAGATCGCCAACGGAACACAAATCTTGAACATTTTACCTAGAATAATTCAGGGAAGAATGCTGTTTAGATAATCGAATTAATTATCATTTTAACTTTTAATAAAAGGAACTTTTAAAAGTTAATTATACGAATGAAGGAGTATTAATGCTACACTATTTTATCACTTAGATTAAGAGCATAGACATGCAATGATTAACCATATAGAGCATATACATACAATGATTAACAATTATCAAGATCAGTAGAATTAGTTATATTCTACCATAAGGTGAAAAACTCATTATATGATACATAAGGTGTCTAACCATTGAGATGTTTATTTGACTACAGAACTTAGAACACTAATCGTGTTATTCTTGGAACAAATTGAACTTTATTGAACTATAGTGCATTCTATCAAAGGAACGGAAGAAAATAATGTTATTCTACTTTATTAACGTGTATTATCAGCAATACAATTTTGAGATATAAGCTTTTTTGTTTAGTAGTTAAAGTTTAGTGTTCTCTCCATTTGTTAATAACACAAGCATTTAGACAGGTTTACTTTTACTATTCTTTTGTGACCACTGATAATCATTATATACAAGTACTCTGATATACCATATTAACTATACTACCCCACAAATGGTTATGGGACCCACCCATCCCGATTCTACTGTGCAATTTAATGATTATTAGGAACTATAGAATAAGTATAAATAGTGAATATAGTGTTGAGTAAACCTTAAGGTGTATTTCAATGGCAAGCCAAATGTTGAAATTCGAGGGAGATAACTATATTCGTTGGAGGATTGCGTTACGCACTTCATTACAAAGAGAAGGACTTTGGTTGTTAGCTAACAGTCCGATGCAAGAGACCTTAAACATCATAGACTCAGAAAAAAGGCGGAAAATGCTAATGAAAACTGAAAAAGCGATTGATATTATTACCAACTCGGTGGAAGAAAAGTTTAGAATTTTACTTAATGAGTTCAATGACCCCCAGTTACTTTTGAAAGAAATTGATGAATAGTTCAATATTACAGATCACCTTAAAATAAGTGAGCTTAAGCGAGAGCTTTATTGTAAAAGTAAAAATGGCACCTGGGAATGATATCCCTGAGAAACTCCTCAACCTAAAGACCATCCTAGCTGAAATAGAACAGAAAGGAGGTAATGTTGATGATAAAGAGTTTTCTTGGCTTATCTAGGACTACCGCCTGAATTTAGACCGTGTGCCCAAGGTCTACTTGTGAAGCAGAACGATCCTGGTTTCAATTCAAAATTTATTTTTGAAACAATTGTACAAGAGTTTAGACGCGATAAATGTTCTGTTGGTAATATAGGATCGCTTTCAAAACAATGTTTCAATCCTCAAGTAGAAAGGCAAGAGATGGAATCTACGCCTACAAGTTATAAAAGGAAGGAAACCAGAACGTGTTACAACTGCAGTACAGTTAGACATATTGCCAAGTTCTGCAGAAATAAGAAGGAAGATTTTAAGAAAAAGAAAGATTCAATGACTAAACCAACGTTGAAACACAAGTCACTTTTTGATGTAATTAGATGCTTTGGTAATGGTAGCACAACCAATATGGATGGAAATATGTGGATCTTGATAGTGGGTTTACGAATTCAATTTGCTATGATCGTAGCTCATTCATTGACTATATAAGACTGAATGAACCTGTAAATATTTATAGCTCTAATAATTCTCATACGAAAGCTATTGGAAAAGGAACCATTGTATTGAAAATTGACGTTAATCAAAGTAAAATGTTTTTCATGTTCCTGACATGAATATGATAATGATAATCATTATATACAAGTACTCCGATATACCATATTAACTATATTACCCCACACACCTATTTTATGTTACTGTTTAGTTATTAAATCGAATGATTCACCTATTTAAAAAGTGGGACTTCCCAATGAAACACCCTGTACAAAAAAGAAAACAGATAATAAATACTACTCTACATATTTTATTTGAAAAATCAGTTAATTATACACAGTTAAAAATGTTTCGCAGAGAGAGAAAGTTCAGTAGTTGATGGCACTACTGAAGTGCCAAAAAAATCTGTCTAATACCGCTTAGGTGCTCCTCGCGTTTAGATGAGAGCAGCAACACGATGTGGCATGACGAGGCCTCTGAAGTATTTTGCCAATAATGAGCTATGAACAATGATGAGCGTCCACATTTCGGCAATGATGGATTCCTGGTAGTGACGGCGCTTTGAAGGCATCCCATATTTGTTCGATAGCGTTTAAATCATGCGAATGCAGAGACCAAGACATGAAGCAAACTCAAACAAATACTTCCCTACCAAAATCGGATGACTGTGGCCTTCTGCGGTGGTGCATTGCCCTATTGAAAGAGGCCATGCCCGTCGTGGTAAATGCAGGACATGAACGGCTACAAATGATCCATAAGGATGGTGACGTATACATCTGCAGACGTATGAGAGGTTCTAATGTGCGCCAGTTGAACACCCTATGCCGTAACAGAGTCACCGTCGCCCTGTATTGTCTCTTGTATGCATACGTAATCCAGTGCCGCGAGGAATTTTCCATTAGCCACAATGGTGGGGTGGAATGAAATGGATGTGGGTAGCACCCTTCGTGGTTTTTTAGGAATTTCAGTGTATCTTATCCATAACGACATGAAAATAAAATTCATTTGTGCATTCTTGACTTTTCATTAAAAGTGAAAGTAAATTAATGTTTCGAATTTGGAACTTATAAAAAAATTATTAAATTAAACTAATTTCTATTCCATTTCCATTATTCCACCATTAAAATTTTGTTTTGAAAAGCATCTATTTCCAATTCAGAGTTAAAAGGTTCTCGAAGTGTATTGAAAATTAACCATAGTAATTGAGTTCTAGGGTGAACTCAATGCTTCATTTACTTCCATTCCTCAATATCTTCTTTAGTTATCGAGAAATTATTTGCCTTTAAAACATTTTTAATGAGAGAGTCACTACAGTGATCGAATAATAGTATTATTATCTACTCCAGAGATGAAAGTTTAAAAATTGAAAAGTAGCTGTTGAAATGAACTACCAATGGGATTCCTAAGAATATTACAGATATGTGTCGCATATTGAAAAAAGAATGATAACCAATTTCGAAATAGGAAAACATAAAGCATATTTTGTCACCATTGTTATAAAATTTAGATAGCATGATAGTTACCTTAAAAAAAAAACAAAAAAAAAACCAAACATTTTCCATAATTTTGTGATTAGTATTGGTAAGAACCTTTACACTTCTAATTTTCAAATTCTGCTGTATCTAATGGTGCAGCATTTTCCGTGTCTTACAAAATGTTAAAAATTCGGAAATGTTTTCATTTTCAGTGAGAGTCATTTTCTCCCAACTTTTCTAGGTCTTGGTCTCGTAATGATCTCACCTAACAAAGATGTGCAAAGCTTAACAGAAAGCTTAACAGAAAGCTTAACAGAAAGCTTAACAGAAAGCTTCCAATGCCTTCTTGGTGTTCTAATATTCTCGGAATATTCTTGGCCATGTTTGTCTACGTTGTCTACAATGTCTACATTGGTTCATATCCTACGGAGGCTAAGAGAGAAAAAGAAGGCTAAAAACCATCTCGTAAATAAAGTAAAATAAAACACAAGGTATATCCTGAATAAGGTCATCGCCTACAACAGTCGATAGGTATGGGAATATATAACAGAAGGAACAGAAGAACAAAAATATTATAAATGAATCAATAAATGAACGCGAAGTCCGTAGAAATACGCCATAACAGATTCGAATGCTTATTTATTTCTTCATTGCTAATTACTTCTTCAGTTAATCATAATTTAATTTTCCACACAATCAGTACCTTTTAGGAGAGAATGGTGACAGAGGCAAACCCAAGGGAAAATAATCATATCTGTATTTTTTTTAACTTGAAACCATAATTATTGCTTTCTTTATACTAATGAATAGAAACCGAATCAGCCTAAGATTATCTACGGTGGATCAATGTGATATCCTTAAAACATCACGTGGCCATCAATGCTAAGTAAGCATGGCTTCTCTGAATATAGCATTTACAAATAATCGCTGTGTTTTTGTAAAAAATATCATTAAAATAAATTAGTTAATTAATATTTTACTTATTACATTATATTTATTAGCAAAGAAACTCCATTCAGGATATTAAATTACAACTATCATTAGTTATTAAAATTAAAGTAACAGCATTATATTACTTGCAATACAGAACGTGTGTAATTTGTTAATAAAATTATTTATGAATAAATCCGATATTAATGGCCGAGTGCACCAAGCTTCAATTAACTTTGATGGCTGCATTCTGGACGTAGCTAAAATTAGTGGAGGGTGAGGCCAAAAAAAAAGGTTAGCCTTTGTTTTAAAATTGTGTGAAAGAAACAAATATGTATAAAAAGAAAATTTATTCAGAAACTTGATAAATTTCTTTTTATACATGTTTGTTTCCTTTCAGACAATTTTAAAACAAAGGCTAAAATATTCATGGAGCAGCACCTCTTACTAATTTTAGCTACGTCCACAATGCAGCCATCAAAGTTAATCGAAGTTTGGTGCACTCGGCCAAAAGTCTTTTAACTTCTAAATGATATATTTCAATTAATTAATAAATAAATCTTAAATCGGAAAGGTTTTTTTTCTCGTTTTTTTAGTATTATTCTTCAATTTTTTTTTTTAAATGGGAAAATAGATAATAGACAAAATTTATGAATATTTTGTTTACAGAAACATTGATTTATATACTGCCTTAATTAATTACCAAAATAAGTTACCAAAATTAATTTCAAACAAATTATACTGTATCCACAACTTTAACTTGCGTCATTACAAAATTAAACAACAACGAACAGAAACGCAAATTATTAAACAAATTCACTGAATTGTTTTTAGTATTTATTACTGGGCATTAAAGACAGCAACCAGATACTGTCTTGGATTCCCAGTATTAAATATCAAAAACAGCTCAGTGAAGTTGTTTATTTATTTGCGTTTCTGTTTTCCTTGTTATATTTTATTGTATATGGAAACTTTAAATTTAATATTATTTTAGGCGATAGTGTTTAGTGAGCTGAAATAAAAATAGATAAACTTTGTTGAAAAGCTGTAAAGATAAGTTCGGAATCGAATGGGTACAAGCTTACAATTAATTTCCAAAATTAAAAAAAAAAAAAAATAGGACTTTATTATTATATTTTTTTTTGATGAGATTTTGAGAAATATTTAATTAAGCGATATGTTTGACGATCTTTAAATATAGAGATGTGCTAATACATTAACAGTAATAATAACTTTTACTGATAATATCTAATGAATCTATTCATGGAAGTTAAGGGCGAGGGAGGGAGAAATTGTTCCCACACTAGAGTTTTCAGTTTCAATATAATTCATGGTTTCTTTTCTCTAAAGAGGACTATTACGTACAACAGAAAGGCAAATTTTTATTTAAATTTGTATTTTATTTTGTAGTGTATTTAAAATTTTCAGTTTCTTTTTAGAGTTTATTATCAGCCTTGCTCTCGAGAAAAATGTCTGCGGCTCTTCTACTACATCTTTTCATTAATCTATGAAAATTTACTTGACGACTTAGTTATGATATTTTACAGTCATATTTTATACAAATAAGATTTTGGACTATTTTCGAGTATTTATATCAAATTAAGATGATTTTTAGGAGATTTTTGTGTTGTAATTTCTTTCTGTGGGCCCGGTGGCCGAGTGGGTAAGGGCGCCTGGCTACGGGTTCGATTCCCGGCCTTGCGGAATCCACGCTCCTTTCTCCTCCAAACGGGTCCTAGGGCTTACCCAGCCCTCTCTAGAATGGGTACCAGGTTTCTTTCCCGAGAGTTGAAGGCGGGCGGGCGTCGGGCTGATTCCCCCGGCACCACCTTCGTCCCGTAGGTCCACCGTGCTGGGAGCCTACCCTCCGTCTGCCCCAAAGGCCTGTCAAGGCCTATTCATGGGAGTCTTTAACTTTAATTTCATTTCTAATTTACTTTCGGATTAACATTATGTTTTTAATGTTAATAAATTTTCTTTATTATTTGAGAATCAAACAAAAAATTGCAGGATAAAGGAAAACATTTAACCACCCTTACAATAACAATTACCAATTTTTTTTTCTTATCAATAAGTTTACATGCATAAGCGAACTGACCAATATTCCACTTTTCTAACCTATAACTATTTCACGAAACCAACAATAAAAAAAAAAAAAGAAAAAAAACAGAAGCTGAAAAATCAAGATATAGTATTCAATCGGTATTTGAAAGTATGTGTAAGTATTGTGGATATATATTTTAACCGTATTTTTCGAAACAGATATTAAAACAAAATATCAGTATATCTATTAAAGCCTGAAAAAGACTTAACCCACATATATACTGTCAGATGGGGAATGTTTTTTCAAAGTTCAAACTGAAGGTATCCCAAATTATATATTATATCCAAATTACAGGATTGTAATTTTTCGTCATAGATAAAAGGTTAAAAACAGGACGTTTCAGCCTAACCTGTAGGCTATTCTCAACTGTCATCAACTCAACAGTTGAGAATAGCCTACAGTTAGGCTGAAACGTCCTGTTTTTAACCTTTTATCTATGACGAAAAATATAATCCTGTAATTTGGATATAATATATAATTTGGGATACCTTCAGTTTGAACATATATACTGTGTTTGTTTGATTTTAAGTCCGCTGAATAACAACATTACGACCATGGAACTAGGATATGACTTTAAAATGCGGTGTAAATCTGAACCAACAATTCTTTTTTTTTTTTTTT
>JAFIDM010009631.1:354068015-354082228 GCA_023159025.1 Thereuonema tuberculata
ATATTGCTTAGATTATTTTAAGAATCCTGGCAATTCATATTTTTAAGTAGTTTACCAGATCTTTTTGATTTGTTAATCGAGTCTCTCCATTCCCATCTAGATCATATTTTGTGAACCGTTTTATTCAAAATCTACAATCGCTAGAAATATGAAAATTTCCATGCTCACGTAGAAATCCATATTGAAGTGCACAATCATATTTTCAACACTTAAAGCTGTAAATTTTATAAGAATGATTTGTTTTTGAAAACTTGGAAAAAGCCATAAGAAGACGATAATATAAGCGCCATTAGTTCTGAAACCGAAACGAAAATTTGCAATTTCTAATAATCCTACAGCGTCGTAGCATTAGTCACTTCAAAATGCCTTGCCATACTCTAAATTATCTATTTAAGTACTTAATATTCAATAAAGTGCATAAAGTGCGCGGTCTACTGAAAGCCCGGCTTTTTGCTAATTTTATATCTTCCTGACTCAAATAATAATTTTTTGCTGATACTCTAAAAAATAACTTTACGACATTTTGCGATCGACAGTTTGCTAAATTATTTAATATTGTGCATGTGATATACAGTTGGACCTCGATGTAAGGTCACCAGCATATAAGATTACCCCGCATATAAGGTCACTTTTCTAAAGTCCCGGCTCATTGAATAGGAATTCTTTGATATGGATTATCGGATATATGGTCAGGTATTAACTACCGTAATCGCATATAAGGTCACTTTTGTCTGTGATTTCAGTGACAAACTGATTCATTTCCAAGAATTTTTCGGTGGTTACGATCTTTTATCGGCGTCATTTCTCCTACTGGCGGAGGGGACAGCTTTTTCTCAAAGCACTTCATCCCCTTAAATTCTAGGAAAAAAGATGATGAAGACGATATTCCTTTACCTGTGTTAATACAAGATTTCAGAAATCGCGGCTGTGCTATAGAAGGGGAAACTGAATATTTGAGAATTGATGATGAAATTGCTACCACTTCTCAAGCTTCGATTTCCGAAATTGTTTCGCAAGTTTTAGATTCCAATGCATTAGAAAGTGTGGATAACGACAGTGAATACTTGTGACGGTTACACAAGTATTAGCACTCAAAGCAGAAGCACTCAAAACTTAGAAATATTGTACAAAAGATGAAACCAAAATCGCGATAGTCCTATATTATGGATTATTTAAGTAAAGTCAGTTGTACATCAGTACTTTGCTTGAGCATACAAGTACTATTTCTATACAACTTTATTTCGAATTAAAATTTTTAAAAAATAATTTCTTTCTGATTCCATTAATTTTAATTGGTTCAACTAAATTAAAAAAATATAACCTAATAAATTGATATTTTTGTACGTACTAAATTTTACAAAGAATTATACTGTATTTATATAATGCTTATTTATTGACAAATGCGTATGAATCGGTTATAAGGTCACTTTCGCGAGGTCCCAAGGGGTGACCTTATATCGAGTTCCGACTTTTATAAAAGTCAAAGTTTGTTTATATGTCTTTATAATGATTTTACACCCTTTGACTGACCTCAACCAAATTTTCCTTTGTTACTCTTTACCACCTTGCGAAAAATAGGCTACCCTGGAATCACACCGCACCACCCCTCACCCTAAAAAGGGGTGAAATCCCTGAAATAGCGCCCCATATCACCTGGTGGCGACAATGGAAACAAGACAAATATTGTTGTTCAACAAATTGGAACTAAACTACTATTCAGCGTAATAGCGCCACATAGTAATCTGGTTAAAAAACTAGAACTAAACTACTTTTGTGCATAAATCTCTTCTTCATCCTCTCCTTAATGAATACGAAATTTGACCTGTGTGTTCTTTGTCAAAAATCGAAAGGGAATGGACAAATATTGTTGAACGGGGTTTTTGGGTTGCACAGTAAGGATATAAAATTAATTTGTACTGATCGAGTGATTGTTTACCAATTGGGGAAAGGTTTGATGTGATAGGGTTGTGGAAGAAGGGGAAAAAGATTCGAGAAGTCATGTATTCTCCGATCTCAATATTAATATAACATTACTTTGCATTTACCACGTGATTTTTGTACGAACATGGAAAGTTTCAAAGGGATCTCACAATTTAAATTTCTTTCTCATCCACATCAGGGCATCTGTTTTTTGTAACCCGTTCATCGTCTTTCATGTGTTATAAATATAAAAATTGTTTGTTTCACATTTGATTGTTGTTTTGTTTTTTTCTTTAGTTTTGAGGGATCATTTTGCCAATCAATAATATATTACAAATTATTACAAATATAACTTGCTATTATTGAAATTATGAAATACATAATGAAATACATTAATGAGTAAGTGAATTGTAACATTACGAAAAAACATTATAAACAAAATTAAATAGTTTAATAGAATACATTATGCACAATATCTTGAAAATGATTGTTATTTGTGCTATTTTTTATTTGTTTTACCTAACTTCTTTATTATACTTCATATATTGAAAACCAAGTAAACATCTATCTAAAAATCTTAAAAAATGAAACTTAAACTTAAGCTTTTAGCAAAAAAAAAATAATAAAAGATTAACAAAATTCACAAAATTTTTAAATAAAAAATTAAAATTAAAACAATTGAAAACAGGCATTGTATAAGCAGGTAAAGGACTAATGAATTCAAACATTAAATTAAAATTTAACATCTTTTAATGAGATGTAGTTTGAACTTAAAAAAAAGTTATATGTATTTTTGAAAATACTTATTTCAGAATACGTTTAGAATCAACTTCAGTTTCAAATTGTTGATTTTATATATATGTGTCTAATTGTCTGTCAAGGTTTTAGAAGTGAGAAATGGTTTTAATATCTTTTGTCGTTCCTAAGCCAGCTGCTCTTTTGTAAGTGGAGGTGTCAATTTTCACGAATGATTTACGCATGCGTGTGTCTTTTATTTTGCATCAACTCGACGGTGGTGACTAGGACTTGAATGGTTCGAAGTGTTGCACCGTATCTTTTGTTTCTCCTCCGCTGTTGCAGCCTGAAAATTGTAGGCAGGATTAAAGAAAATCCAGGATATAGATTGTAGTCCTTTCTGTCCCTGGGTGAACATTTCTTTATTTTGAAAGAACTGCAATTCCATCAGAGAACATGGATTACGTACAGTTACATTACATTTTATAACAGAATCTGTATAAAAGATGTCTGTTTAGTATGAGTGATTATTGATATTTCTTTATTTGCAATATCATCTGTCTATTAAACGCTGAGAACAACTCCTGTCCCTTGTGATTTGATGAAAATTTATATTTAAGCGTTCTATAGAAAATACAAATTTCATTAAAATTATAATTTGGATAAAAAAATTAATAAATGGAATTTTAACTGTTAACAATTAGAAACATTACATATATATTTTTTTGATGATAGAACTTTCGATTTAAGTAGCCGAAAAGACTGATTAACTTTGCAATATAGCACAACATAATGATCTTATTGCGTTACATCTATTTATTATTGAATTTATTTACTGTATTATGTAATTTTTTTAAACAGAAAAGGTTGTAAAAAAATCTAATAAAAAGGATTCAAAAAATTATTGATTAGCGTTCTTTTAAAATAGCCATTAATACTCGACATATCCTGAAATGTTTTTAAGACATATGTTCATTTTAATTAAAAATAATTTACGTATTTTCGGAACCGTTACGTCTACAAATTTGTAAAGTTCTGAAAATTCGATAGGCAGAAAGTAAAGAGAAAACCATCAACAGAATCGTAATAAAAGGCAAATAGGACTGGCTACTTTCTTTCTTCCTTTTAGATTTTCTTCCTTTAGATTTTCTTTTCTTCCTTTAGATTTCCTTCCTTTAGATTTCTTTCTTCCTTTAGATTTCTTTTTCACATAATTTTTTTACCGGGAAAGTACTCAAGCGTCATTGCTTTGTTTCTTTGTCCTTTGTTTATGTTTCTTTTGATTCTACTGAGCTACGAGTACTGGGCGAATCCATCTGATTACAGCTAGGAACTTAGAAACAGTCTATCTCGAATTCTCGGTACGAAAATTCCAAAAATAATTCAGTCAATCTTTTAAATCAGTTGGTTTTTTGCTAATTTTCTTGCTGTATATGTATTATGTTCGTTAAATTTTGTGTTATAAATAAGAAGTACTTAACATAACAGTAGCTGTGATGAATCTAAATTTTTCAGTTTATTTGAAGATTTATTATTAAAAATATATTAATGTTTCGTTCTGTTTCACAAAATTATATGAAAGACGGATGGTATTTTATTAATTATGAAATGATTTTGAAAAATATTAGTTAATAGATTTAATATTTGATAAAAATTAAACTTACTGTTAGAGAAGAAGAAGATGGACAATTGGTTTCCATGAAAATCGTAAGAAAAACGTTCATAGGACTACTGCCAAAAATAAATAATCACTGGTAGAGCTCACTCTTTTGTCACTCGAGTTGAGTAATCAAAATGCCGCTCTAAGGTGACAAAAGAATGATGTACGCTCCACCCTAAAAAAAAAAATCTTCTCTCTTAAGATCAAAAGACAGATCATTTGAATAATTTTACCATTAAAGTTTTAGCTTTCTAAGACAGACTTTTGAGACATCATGCTATGACTTAAAAGGTCATAATGATTATTTCTGGCCCACTCAACAATAATCTTACCGACTCTATACTTATCAGTAAACGGATCATTGGAAAGGTTAGGTTTATTTTTTGCTGTCAGGTTGATTATTTTAGTTACCACTATCATTCTACGAATGCCCTGCAGTACAGTCGTACTCATCATTTTTCCAGAGAGAATATTTCCAGATTCCACTTCAATGGTTGCTCCAACAAATTTCCAAAAACTTTAATCTTCCATCGAATGAAAGAAAAATTAACTTCAGTTTCCAGATCTTTAAACATAAATAAATGGGAGAACTTTCAAAAAAACTTAACTTGCATTACTATCTGATTAGCAATGAAGGATTTCTTGCTGTAAGCTTCTTATCTAAAAATCGATTTTGCTTTAAAAAAGATGGACTGATTATGCATATATAAAATTCTGAGATAAGAATAAAAGGAAAATGTTACTGCTTTCTAAAACAGAGGACTGTTCTAGTACTTCTTCGGTGCACAGCTTTACTTCACCATTGCTCTTCAGTATGTTAACCAATTTAGCATTCTGCTTTAAATAAAACCGACTCTTCAGCCACGCATGGGTGCCTGAAACACATCTTTTGAAATCCGACAAACGTGGATAGTTTCACCTACTAATGGAACTTGGGGCCCAATCTAGGTTTTTCTTTGTCGCTCTCTCTATCCTTTAATTCAATCGAATTATTACCAGAAGATTTGACTTCAGAAACGAGGAACAGGAAGGAAAGACAAAAAAAAAAGAAGACATGAAAAGGCGAGGGAGGGGTAAACTCATTATTTGGTCGCTTGGTGTCGCAGTCAACCAAGGGCAGTCGTTGGAGATTCATTTCGACTGACAGTGAGAGTCGTTGACAGAGCTGTTTCTCGGCGCAGCTTTTCTTAAGATGTCAAGGCGGCAGGCAACGATCAGAAACACCATCAAAAACATCAATCCCCACCCGTCTTGTGGTTGGTGTGGGCCCTTCGCGCTCTTTTTCCCTAAGATGAATATGACAGCAAGCGGGGAATTCTGTCACTATTTTGAAACGTCTTACAGCAACGAAGAAGCAAAAAAAAAAAGGAGATCTCTGTACGACCGAATGTATTTTTCAAGTTAATGTTATTTACAATTTCTAAGAGGAAATTAGCAAAGATATAGAGACAGCGCATTACATGTCTGTAAGCATATCTTAACAAAACTGAATTTTAAAAATAAAAGAAGTAATTTAATTCAAAATGTAGCTGTTGATGAGTATGAATAGTAATTGTTGTTTGAAAACATGAGGGCAAGAATTTTCTGCAAGCTCGGAAAAACTCGGATTATCTCGGATTTTCTGAGTTCAGAGAATATTTTTTAAATTTCATCACAGAAAAAAAAAATGAGAAATCGTATTGCCAAAAAATTCCTTGAAAAATGAAAGAGTATTAAAATTATTTCAAAAAAATTGTATTAATAGAAACAATTTCATCTCACATAGATCTTTTAGTGTCAACCGCTAATAAAGCGAGGACTATTATTACTTTCTCGTATCTAATTACAAAGATAATGGAAGTGAGTCTCATTCACCTATTCTATTGTATCTGAAAGGTTATTCAATTTTAATAGTTTTAATATTTTAATTTAATTTTACTTATTTAATTTAAAATTTAATTAATTAGTTAAATATTATTTAATTCAAATGGTTGAGTATCAGATGAGATTTTTTTTTTTGAAATTTTAATTGAAATTGAATGAGAAATGTTCCAATTTGTCAACATAAAGCATAATCTTAACGAAAAGATATCAGCTTCTTGGAAGAGTTACTCAAGAAAATTTCCCGCTGCTAAAAGGTTGATAATACTTCGTAGATGGATTTAATATTGTGAAAATCCAGACTGAACTCGATTACTGAAAAATCCATCATCTCGTCGAATGAATGTAGATCGATCTCAAGCCGAAACATGTTCACTCGATCAAGAGCAAATCTATATCTCATTAAAGTACATCTCCTTTCTCGCATTCTAAAACTAAATATTTCGTCATCTAGAAGCTGCGCTCATCTTCTGATGGCTTCTCCCGAATCGTTATCCTACGTCACTATCCTGAAACAAGTAAAGCTAAAAAGATATTCTTTGCTATGGCAAGTAAAAACGAATTTCTATTCATTAACTTCCGAAGTTTAACAATTAGATTCTTGATTTTGACTGTGATTTTCTTAATAAGAACCAAATCTTGTTTTTATAAAGAAGCTACAGGGTTAAGATAGGAAACAAGTTATTGTTTTGATAAAAAAAAATTAAATGATTCAAAACTTAGCAGTGACAGAAAATGGTCAAAAGGTCAGATTAAAATAAATAAATTTAATTCAGCTTCTTAAAATATGAAAAACAGACTTAAGATGATATTTGTTTGTTTTGTTTTTTTCAAAATTAGTGATTTTTCAGGGTTGATTTTGTAATTTTATTATTTTTATTATCTTTTCTTTAGTTAATAACCAAATAAAAGTCATTACTTTCCTTCTGAGTTAGCATTGTTTACTGAAGTCACTACATGTCCAGAAGAAAGCCAGAAAAACCCGAAAGCCAGAAAATCCTTACATCATAAACTCCCCTTTTTTTTATAATTTGCTGAACTTTTAAACAATAAACGAGTTTTTCAAAAATTAACGGACATAAAATTAAAGAAATTAGTTTAGAAAGTTAAAAATCTCCTTTTTTTATTTCTGATGAATTGTTTTATTTTTTCCACGAAATTTATATATTAGATTTTTACTATTTCTTCGTTAGTGATGACGTATAGTCGCTATTCAATGTTTTGGTAAAAAAGTAGTATCAATTTCGGCACATGTATTATGATACAGTATAAAGGATATAGTGGATTGGTTCTTTAAGTTCTGGAAAATTAGCGGAATTTTAATTTTTTGCAAAATTAGATGAGAAGTAAGTCAAATATATTTTTTTCCTCATTCTCCAAGATCGTTCTTTATTGTTGTACCATGCTTGAAGAAATTGGTCGTTTAGCATTGAAAAAATACCTAACACACACTGTTCGATTTTATCATTTATGTACTTCAATCTATGACGTCAGTTTACTGTAATCTGCGTATTTCCGTGCTTCCAGCACCATTTTCCCCTAGTGGCGTAATTTTGAACTATTTTTTTTTCTTTATCAAACCCCCATGGTCTAAATAGTGTTCAGACCAAATTTGGTGGAGTTTGACCCAATAGGTTTTTGGTAATTGGGCTCTAAAAACATCCTCTTCAATTATGGCCACCCGGTATATTATTCTTTAGGACAGTGGTTTCGATTACATCGCTCACCAGCTGAAATCAGTAAATCAAAAATTGGGATGTCGAATAACTTTCCAATGTCAGATATTAAAAATAAAGAAAAAGAGAAAGAAATAGTGCAACTTATGCATGAAGCCATATGTAAAAAAGAATTTATTAATTGTTTTATGTGGCTTCAATGTTGTTCTAGATGTGCTGCGGAAACACTGTATACTTTCTAAATTTTCATTGTATAAAATATTAATATCTTATAAAAATTTTGGAATCATTAAAATATTAACTCAACCAAATAGTTTCTTTTAAATTGAAATGATATTTAATGTTTCATTAACTCAGTCTTCGGACCAAACTAATTTACTTCTCAGCCTAAGTTTAAAATTCCAAATCTCCTTTCATTTGACAAGAAAACTTCCTACTTATAATGGAGATCTAAAAGCTTTCATATGGATTCCTCTAAATAACTTATAAAGCACTATGCAATCCATTTTCGGAATGAGTAAGGACACTTTTAGAAGTTCACGTTTTATACCATTTCTAATGTGCTTTTTCCTTAATACCCTTCTGGCATCCACAGAGCGAAAAAAAACGAGATTTGACTTTAAATATAGAGTTAAGATGATTTCAATGTTCGGAAACTACTGTAGATATAAAATTATTCAGCATTTTTTGATAAATTATTTCTTTCAACGAATATTATCAAAATACTTTTTATAATTTTTCTAAAGAAATAAAGGAAATACAATGCATATACTTTTAATGAAACAAAACCTGGATTACTGTATCGTGTTTCGAAAAAACAGATAAGTTGAATTAAAAATTAAACATGAATTTGGTCATGATCATTTTAGGTAAAACAGAAAAATCTATTAAAAGGTTTGACACTCAGTGTTTTTAGTAATTGACATCTCAGGACAGCTATTTCACGCTCGTTAGCGATCATCAGCTGATAACAGTCACCAGCAAAACAACAAGGTCTCAGTACGGAGGTGATTGTAATCTTAGTGAGAAGGATTATGCAACCTCCAAAAATTAAACTAAAAACAAAAAATACACATTAAAAATAAAATAAAGGAAATTCCTGTACTAACCTCCGCTAGTGTCAATAAATTTTTCTTGCGCAATTAAATGTATGTATTAACACATTAAAAGGTTTGAGACCCAGAGTTTTACTAGGTGACATCTCACGATAATTATTTCAGGCTCTTCATCAACTGAGAATAGTCACCAGTAAAACAACTGGTGACTAATAGGAAGGTAATTATAATCTTAGTCAGAAGGAATAGTCAGAAGGAAAATTATAATCTTAGTCAGAAGGAATCTCCCAGATTTAAACTAAAAACAACAAATATACATTAAAAATAAAATATTATTATTATTATTCTGCTATTCTTCGCTGATGATTGCTAACGAGTTTGAAATAGGTATCCTGAGATAAATATCCTGAGAAATATCTATCCTTGAGTAAATATGAATAAAAATATGTACATATGAATAACAGCAACAAATTTACTGAATTTTTAAAAATTGAAGTTTTGGATAAGATCATTTTGATATACGTTAAGACATTTTGCAAGTTTATTAAAGAAAAGGTTAAATTGAATAAAGTTTAGCTATGAAAATCTAATATTATATCGTCATACTCAAAAACACTGAATTTTACATATTTTGAATATGAGATTCGTAATAAAAATGAAGATTTCCATCATTGGCTTCAACTATCATTGTAACTTTTTAATGAATCGTTAACTTCAGTTCTTTCGATTTTATATTGTTCTAAACATAAGAAATTTTTAAGAATTTGGTTTTGGCTAACAAAAAAATGTAGAGGCTTAATCAATTAATAGCTTGATATATTCATGTAAAGTTACAAACGAAATATATCTAACACACATTCGATATCAAAGTAAAAAATAATTTATCAAGCAGAAATGATAGTCATGTACACTGACTGCTCAATTGAAAGTGGACACCTGCGGTAGTGGAACAACCCATGCAAATTCGGGCAATAATTTGAATATATTCGTTATAAAACAATACGATCATGTGTAGTTGTAGTCATTTGGTGTCTAACCACGTGCTGAGTTAAAATGCCAACATCAAGCAACTGAGCGATTTTCAACTTGGAGTAGTCATAGGCTACCACATTAGTGGCCAGAGTGTGCGAGCCATAGGAGCGACATTGAACCTGCCAAAGTCGACCGTGGGTGCTATTATCACGAAGTGGAAACGTGAAGGAGTGAAAACACGACGTCATGGAGATGGCCGAGCTCGCATGCTGACCGGAGGGCCCTGAAGCGGTTGGTATGGAGCAAGGCAGTTCAATCGGAAAAAACGGGAGCAGGAACAACTGTCAGTACCATGATGATTCGTCGGGAGCTGCATGCCTTAGGATAAACCGGTCGGGCTGCTGCCCACAAGCATAACATCACCCCTGTAAATGCCCTGCGTCGTGGGGCCTGGTGTAAGGAGCGACGGTCTTAATCAATGGACCGCTGGAAGAGCATTATGTGGAGCGACGAATCACGCGCTTTACACTCTACCGATCCGATGGGCGCACCTGGGTGTGGTGTTTGGCAGGGGAGCGGCTCTATCCGAGTGTGTCATCCCAACAGAGAAGTATGGCGATGGTGGTATGATGGTGTAGTCGTGTTTCTCCTGGTTTGGTTCGTTGGTTGTGATCGAGGGGAACATGGCATCCACACAGTAACTCGACGTTCTAGACAAATCCATGCTTCCCACGTTGTGGTCGCAGTACGGCGAAGGGCCATTTGTATTCAGCAGTGCAATGTTCCGATAATGCACCGGGCCATAAGGCACGTGTTGCCAGCTCCTGGTTTCCGGAGAATAATGTTCAGGAACTTCAGTGGCCCGCCCAGAGTCCGGACCTCAACCCTATTGAGCATCTGTGGGATGAATTGGAACGAATTAATGAATGAATTAGGAATGAATTTAATTCGTGCACGTCCTATGCGATCGCCTACACGCATCCAACTTGTGCAGGCTTTGAAGGAGGAGTGGGCAAAAATACCGGTTGCTTGCTATCAGAAACTGGTGGAGATCATGCCACGGCGTGGGGATTCTGTGCTTAGGGCAAAAGGTCACGGTACGCGCTATTAGACACGTTGTAAATAAAGCATCTGTTACATACCACAGTGTCCACTTTCAATTGAGCAGGCAGTGTATTTGCTGACGATAAATTATTAGATGAACTTAAATGCCCATTCCCAGATTCAGCAACTTAAAAGTTATTAATTTTAATCATTTTTTAATCAAAAGGCATTTCTTGCTAGAAATTAATATTTATATATATAGAAGAGACGGTCGAAGTCTTGTGTATTTGAATTTTTGAATTAGTACACAAGTTGGAGCATTATTTTTGTTATTAAATAAGTAATTCGAGATAGTTAATTTCCACCAATTATTTTTTTTAAAATATAAACTAAAAATAAAAATAAGAACAGTTAAATAATTGTATTAGCTTGTCTTCAGAATTTGAATTTACATTAAACGATTACTCCATATCGGGCCTCTTTTCTAACGATACAATAGAGAGTAACTGAAGCGTATAATAAAAATAATAAAAATAAAACTAGGAGTCCTGTGCGAACGACATAATGCCTCCGATGATGTGATGAACACGGATCCGTTCGTGACACGCGCAGCTTGAAGTACAGGTCGTCTCATCTTCTCGAGACCAATTTATGACAGGTACAAAAAAACACTAAGAACAAAGGCGTTGCAGCCTCACTTGCAGAAATAATTCACTCACTAGAGTTCTAGAAAGTATTGGAAATCCACTTGCAGGGTCAGCAAATCTGAAATCAATCAGATCCTGAGGGTGGGCTGAAAGGTTCGAGGCGGCCAAGGAATGAGGGTACTTAGAATCAGAAACGTATGGGTTGCAAGTTCAGGCACACCGCCCTCCAATTTATGGGTTTCCGTGGAAAAAGAGAGGCCAAGTCCACGGAAGAAGACTTCTGTCATATTTAATGCATGCAGCTTCAGAGATGTACGTACATTTCTTTAATGAAAGGTAAGTGTTGGCGCTAAAGAGAATTCGAGTACATTTTAAAGACTTATTGGTAATTTATTTTTAATATTTTGTGACGGCAAGCTGTATCAAAATGGCCGTCAAAATTTTCTCTTCATTTGCATCTTACTATTTTATAAGATTCGACGCTTGATTTTGTTTACAGTATAAATATTTTATTCAGCTAATCGTAAAGTGATTATGCGCAATAGAGCTCCGAGACCATCAGTGGAATCTGTAAACAAACCAACATTTTTCCATTTTCATTCCATAATATATTTATTATTATTAAACTTCCGTTTTTGAAAAGGCTTCTATCTTCCAGCTGTAGAAACGATTATTAAATTACTAAAAAGCAATCTGACTTTAAGTCTCACTTCAGTCAATGTCTGACAAGCAAAACATTTGAATCCTTAACATTTCAAAAATAGATACGAATGTCAAAAGAAAACTTAAATAGATAAAGTTTATCATGTTTTATTCTACTTGAATAAAATGTTCTGTAGGTATATCTTCTGTAGTAAAATTATGTTCTAAAAAAATATTATGAAATTCTCGCAGACATTGATAATGTTAAAAAAAATTACAATCGGCTATAGTCTCTCGCATTGTTTTTATATAATTTAGAGACAACATATATTCAAATTTTTAATGTATTAATCTTTGTATTAAATCTCTGGCAATTACAAATTGTGATATAAACTCTTTCTGATCTATTAATGATGAAATTCTACAGTTAAATGTTTAATCCAGTACAGGATGCAATCGTTTTATTGTGAAGCTATCGTTATCCTTTTATTTAATGCTGCAAGTCGATTCCCCAACAAAAAGATTTTTTTTACGGTTTCCGAAGCACTCGACATCCGGAGCCAGTTGACAAGTTAATCGTCTCTTCGAGTATTCTTGTGTTTAAATTTAATTATAAATTACATTAAGTTAACTTATATAGAATGGCTTTTCTTATAAAAAATTTCTAGATGATGCGTGTAATTATAGATAATTTATTATATAGATAATAAGTTATAGTTTTCGAAAAAACTCGAATAAATTTAATACACAATAATATATTAAAATTAGTAAATGGAGCTAAAAATGATGACATTTCGGTTCTCAATCCAAATCATCATCAGGTTAATTCTAATTAAACGATAAAACCTTGAAATTAGCTGCACAAAATATATTCGTGGATTTACTTATGTTATGGCATAGTCTGAAATGTTTTTATTGACTGAATTTTAGCCATCGTAGAAATTGTTATGTAATAACTACAGATTAGTAGCATAAAATCCCTCTCAAGAAACGTTGCATGTTTCTGATTGAAATACAAAAAAACAAAATCCGACTTTTGTTCATCGTCAATCAAAAAACTGATTATTTGTACTCTAATTTACAGAAGTTATTAGTTATTAGGTAAACAAATTTAGTCTTACAATTTGATCTTATATGTTTCCTATAATTTTCTTAGTGAAGCAAATAAAAAGCTTAATTACAAATTTTCTTCAAAGGTGAATAATTATTAGTGTAATTAGCATAATAAAATTCCTTAAAACGATGAAACAACTGAACGATGTTCTACTTTAATAATCTAAAAAAAATTAAAAAGAAAAACAAATAACTTTGAAAAATACAAAAAAAAAAAGTAACGATTTTTTTTTGATTATATTGTTATTTTCTACCAAAAATATTCTATCAAAACAAAATAATCAGCCTCTGTTGAATTGCAAAGCTGTCACTAAATAACCAGAATTCAACAAAGTCTAAAGATCGTCGCAATTCTAGTATTTGGAAGTTTCCAGTGTTACAATGAATATTTACATTACGAAAACATCTCAAAAGAATGTAAAGAAACTTTTAAGATTACCTTTAGATTTAGCATTGCATCATTTCTTCCTAATATTTTAGAATTCTCGGCATTCATATCATACCAATCTTATTAACTACATTATTCATTGAATTTTTTTTTCTGCATCTAGAATATGGATGTTCGAATTACATAGGTTTAAAGTCTAAATTGTTGGCTGCAGTGCTTGGTTCCAGTCCAACATTATTTTAGCTCAGGGCCAAGTATATATTTTCGAGATTTTGAGAGAAGACAAAATTCTTCGGCTTTGCTACGGTTTTTCCAATCCTTCTTCATAAGGAAATACAAACAGTTAGGTAAAAAAAGATAACTGACACAGAGATTCCTTTCAATTAAGGTGGACAATTGCAAAGGCAGCTACTAAAGACTTTTCATTCCCTCGACTTTGTCTTGCTATTAGAAGAAACAGGAAGAAAAAAGTCCAGGACACAAAATATCTTCTTGTACGGA
>JAFIDM010009631.1:354108166-354143443 GCA_023159025.1 Thereuonema tuberculata
TGAGACATCGATGTGAGGTCTGTATTCAAGCAGGAGGTGGTCATTTTGAACATCTTCTGTAATGGCAACGACCGGCGGAACGAAAAACGTTCCGGTGATTTTCAATGTTGTGAAGGCCATAACTCGGAAATGAAGCATTTCCGGACATATGTTGTAATGAACTATTTTGATTGTCTACATGTGGGAAATACATACCTGAAATTATGCCGTGTATTTTTGAAACACCCTGCATTTAACAAATTTAAATGTAAAGCTTAATTTTATATCACACAACGGATTGAAAACAAATTTTGTAGTTTTCTTTAAATATTGGTTGATAGTGATTATCACAATTCAAAAGTCTTAAATGACTTTTCAACACATAAACATGCTAATTTAATATAAGATTAATTTGGCTACAACGTGAATGAGATGTTTACATGATCTAAATGGAACATATTATTTGTGTTTTAGTTATATCTTGTTTTATCAGCTAATCCGAAATGTTGTTTTAACAAATGTGGGCTTTATAGTATCATAATGCATCTAATTGATTTCCCAAAAGCTGTGTCAATACTTTGACTCGCGAAAAGTTTTCAAAAGAAAAATCAATTTACTTAACGTATAAAGCGGTTGCTAATTCCTTTACTTACTTTTCCATGATCTCTGAAGTTTTCAACATTTATGGACGAATCAAATAATTTAGTTATAATCATATCATAAAATGAGCAAAGCTAAGTTTAATCTTTCAATGCATACAATGAATTTTCATTTATGGTTCAAAAGAGATAGACAGACGTTTCAGTCGTAAAGAGAAAAAAAAATAATATTTTATCGTCTCTTGAGATCTCTTTTTTGTTCTAGGAAATCAATCGGAAGTCTGGTTGATAGAGTCAAATGACAGATATTGCTCAGTAATGACTTCATCAGAGTGAGAAAAAGAAGCCTTAGTGCCTGCAGCGATTGGCATTCCCTCCACTGTTTTCGAATTTCTTTCTTCGATTTGCTTTTATCAAGATTTCATGAACAAGTCAACCAAGATCAGTAGAAAACCTTGATTTAGTAGAAGCCCTTGCTTTATTATTTTAGTATGAGGAAATTCACCCTAGGATCTAATGTCACCTATTCATCCAACGTCTCGGCTACAATAAATAAACTTTATTTTGCTAAAAAAATATTTGTAAAGTATATTAAATTTTAACTACTTCATAAAAATATTTCATACGTCAAGTCCATTGGTCGTCCAAGTAATTGAAATACTTAAAATGAAAAAATAGTGCACAGAAAAAAACCCCGACACATTTTGATGTTTAGTTACTGATCATGAAGTTGAGACATTCTATTTGAATAACATAGGATTTATTATGTTGAATGCAGAGTAAGAAAAATATAGGTAATATTTACCAATATGCAATTTTAATGTCTGTTAGATGTAAAAGATGATTCAGCAATTACGTTCTAATTACGTTCTAATAGCAAACTTACATCTTTTTCTTTTTGACGACATCCAATTACAGAAAATCGTAAACTTCTTTTAGATAAAAATTTTAGAGGTCTATTTATTACAAATAAAGATAGATTATTAAATAAAAGACGAAAGAGAAATGTTATCTATAAACTTAGACATCATATTCAAGAAAAAGAAGAAATATAAAATATGATAAAATTCTTCGACAAAACTCTGACTTTGTAAATTTATACATTATAATTAGATGTTTTTTTATTCATTTTTCAATTAGCTATATTAAGGTACTTATTACATTACACATCATTTTAAATCTAACAAGTAAGTTATGTAACTCTTAACTCTTAAATTATCTGGAATAACAAATCTAATAAAATCGTTATTAAATTAAAACTAAGTTCTATCTATTTCCAAGAAAACAAAGACTTTATAATATTCATTGTATTTCGGTAAATGCAATCAGGAATGCATCAATGCAAAGCTAGAACCAAATGTAAACAAAATAAGAGAACAGATTTCCATCTTCTAGAGAGAAATTTGCTGTCGCTAAAATATTGGATTTTGGCTCTGCGTGACTCGTTATTATATTTGGTGTCTCTTTTGAGTGACAGCAAACAGTTCTCTTTTTACGAATGGATCAGGCAATCACCTGAACCATGAGCTTACGTGGTTACACTTTATGCATCAAGATTCAATTCCATTTCGAATTACTAAAACGGTCAGGTTCGCCTTTTAAATGAATACATTACAGTGATTCTCTTGCCCTTTTTAATGTAACGCTAATAACGCTAATTAAAAAGAAAGTAAGAAAGAAAAGTAGGTGAGTTTCTACATCTACTTATGCAGATATTAAAATGAATTTTGTATGTGGGCTTGAACTATAAGCTAAAATAATGGTGTGTGCTTTTTATTGTTCTATTAATGTAGATATTCGAAAAAATTACAAATAGAAATAAAGAAAGCTGCTATTTCTTTTGAAATTTTATAGCTATTGTTATTTTGAGTAAAATACCTATTGTTATTTTTGATTGCTTGCAAAGTTAGGTTTCTCATTTGGAAAAATGCACAGCTGTTTTTAGGCCTTTTGTATAAACTCTAGAATTCAGAATATCCTTTCATACGCTGCGGAAGGAGAGAAAGCAAAGAAGAAGCAGAAGTCACAGGAATGAATGGAAACATCCATGTCGGCTCCTCGATTTGAACTGAAATTCAGACTTATCTGCCTCCTGACAGACCGCGAACACAACGCTGTGCCTAAACGGCTCATTAGTGCAATATTTTTGTAATAAGAAAAACTCTTCATGTGAAAAGTCAGAAATGTATTATTATCGTGTTTGTATGTTTGTTGTTGGTCATTGACCCGCCATATTGTTTTTGCTGGGGATAATGTATTATTATTATTATTATTAGTTTCTTATTATTATTAATCAGCCAAAGCAACCATCGGTGATTTCTAAAAGAGTTATTACTGCGCAAGTTTCCAAAACTTAGTTATTCTAATATCCTTTCATGCTCAAATTTATTTTGAACTTTTTAAGAATATCTGCAATTTTATTTAAAATCAAATAAGAGGCAAAGAGATCACAGAAATTAAAAATAAATTACGAACTACAGTCACGACACAAATGAAAGTTACAAATGAATTTTATCCAGTTTTAGCATTGTAAACAACTTGACTACAAATATATATATCAGCTCGACTCATTATTTGAGATCGGATTGTCTAACGTTAGAGAAGCAGTTTTTTTTTTCCTATATAGTTCCTATCCTCTATCATTCTTGAATAACTTCCAGATAGATATTATTCTGATTGCTTCTCGATAGAAGTGAAAACAACATGATTAAACAAATCAAATTTGTACTTGGAAAAGCCCTTTTAATTATTTCATTTTCCACCCCATTAATAATTATATGCTAATTTATTGTCTTCTTTGAAATATACATTACATCAAATCTCATAATGAATATTATAATTCATATTACAAATATTTCTAAAATGTGGTGTCTATCGTAATTAATATGTGGAATTAGGAAAAAATGGCAAGTTACCTTAGCCCTGAATTACATAAGATAAGGAAGTGGTTTAATTTAAAATTAGCACTTAACTATACGTTATCTCTTCATACATTCGATTAAGGAAAAGAGTAACGATTAAGATGGTTTCTTTATTCTCTCTTATTTTATTGACATTTTACTGATATTTTATAATTTAGCTGCTGAATAGCAAAAGCTTGATGGTTCAAAAGTATCATTTTGAGAAACATGTCATTATATAACAAGTCAGTACAAACAGGCTCAGGGACAAGTTGTAATACCATATAGTTATTTCACTTCTTTTCTTATAATGATTCATATGTAATTCATGACTGAAAAGTTATTATTTTTACAATTATCTACATTTTTCGAAAAATCCCTCTTAATTCCTTACATTTAACTTGATTTTGTAAATAGAATTATAAATTTCATAAATTTTAAAAGTAACGAAACTATTTATTTATTGTAATTGATTTTAAACATGCCATTTTTTGTGAATAGTATTCGCAGTAACTTAGAAAAAAATAAATGAAAAAACTGCAAGTATAAATTGCAATTGTGTTTTCTCAATTTACTCCATGCTATCGGTAAGAGTAGCAATTTACAGAACGTGATGGTAAAATCTATGGACAATAATAAACTTTAATAATGATTCAACAAATGTGTCCTGAGGGATAAATGTCTAATTAAGCTTTCACAGCTTAAAAGTCCCTGAAAAAGAAAAATTCAATATTCCAGCTGGCTTTTTTTATTGCAGTTTTTTATAATGAAAATGTGTTTCCTTTGCTCTTTTTTTATCGATGGTTTCAGATTGAAGATATTAAATTTCAAAATAGTTCTCAATGTTTAACAAAGCAGTTAGATTCACATCTTGATGATTATTATAGATATTTATAATTCTGATTAACAGATTTAGTCAATTGAAATCGATTTTCGCAGAAATTTTATTATCAAATAAGCCTTTCTAGAAAGATTAATTTTGTCAAATGCATTTAGGTAGAATGGAACATTATTATCTCATTCAATTTGATTTTTTTTCCTCCTCTCATTGAATTTTGTTTGGAACTCATTGTCGAAGTATATTTCCACTGAAAATAGCCCTCAATCGATGCCACGATCTCTTCTTCCAGGTGTCAAAGAATCGTTGATTAATCGCAATGAAGATCGCGCTCTTATAATTGTCCTAATACACCAATTCCATCAACAGTCGCGATTAATTTTCTGAACAGAAAAGCCATCGCTCATCGTCGAACCTTTGGCCCCCACGACCTCTTCTCACTCGCGGCCAAGTGCATCTACACTCCAGCGTTGGAGGAGATCGGGAGTCGTTTGCTCTGACAACCGTGTACACCGGTAATAAATGCAGATGCAATGCATGTAAGCGGGCTTGTCGGAGTGCGGAACTCCCGTCGATCCGTCCTTCCTTTCTCTGCCCGCTTTCCACTTACGGATACAGCATCGTAATACGACCGCATGGCCCATTTTGGCGGCACAATCCTGCAACTCCATCAGAGTGCCTGTGTGGCCTTCTAGACTAGTGTATATCGTAGAACATATTTGGAACGGAGCTAATAAAGCATTTTGCGGCGCCAACAAAGGAGAAGGCTGAAACGAACCTGCCACTGTGAAAGCGTACAGCAGAACAGGAGGCCATTGTAGCTTTTTCATTCTCCTTAATCCTTTGCAATTAATGCATTCCTGTTGTTCTGCTTTGAAAGCGCCCGGCGCCGACGTAACATTCATCATTCCTTTTTCGCTCTCTCTCTCTTTCCGCCATAACCTACTTTAGCCTATCATACCTACATTACATTTATCTTCACCGAACATTTATAAGATCGTTTCAGATTCCAAGATACTGTGCAAGTAAGTCTGTTATTGGAAGCTCCGTGAATCGATTAGTTCTTGATGCCAACTACATTATTTCCAAGTTAAAGGTGAAGTTTCAAGAACAAGACTTTTGAATCGATTGAAGTGTTCAGTCTTGCAAATATTTATAATAATAGGCAGTTTATGAACGCCATTGTAACCAACAACAAACAAATTCTACAATCATAAAAATTATCGCTCATTTTAACCCTGAATCTCAATTAAATAAATCCTTTCATTAGTTCCTATCTATTAGTTCAAATTTGGAAAAAAAACGAGACACACCAACATGATACTATGACAATTTTTACTCAGACATTTCATCGAATACAATAGGCATTGAAAAAATCTTATTTTATTGGATGAAATGTCTGAGTAAAAATTTTCATAATATCATGGTGGTGTGTCTCGTTGTTTCCAGATTTGAAAAATTTATACACGTAAAAATTAAGTAGATCTATTAGTTCTTTAAATTTATCAATGGAATTATTTTAATGATGTAATAGTTTTAATTGTTTTGTAAACTTTGGGAAAAATATGGGTACAACAAAATTCATCTGAAGAATTCAATTCTAGGACGCAGGCCCTAGAAGTATTGTTAATGAAAACATCTTTCCCTTAAAGATAATAACTAACTCTGAACAAATTGAAACAGAAAAACAGCTTTACTTTGTTTAAACATCATTAGTAGGAGTATGCTTAGGGACTCAATTAGTTACAGGTTTATTTCTAGCAATACCCTATAAAAGTGATATAAATTTAGTTTTTCAATTTCTGAATTTAATTTGAACTGTAGAACAATTGCTTTGATCTCGCTATCTCTCTTCAACTGGCTTATCCTAACCTTGATACTTTATTTGTAACTTTTTAAATAAATATAACAAAAATGTGAGAACTAATTTTTATAACAAAGATCCAAACAACGTTAATATAAAAATCAATTCAAAGTTTTCCGCCAATACTTAATTTAATTCATAATTTTAATTTAAATTCTACCGAATTACAAAGAAATCTAATTATTAAACATGATAAATTAATAAATAGAGAAAAAAATAACAAGTAGAAACAAAGCAAAGATTAAATAAAAAAATAAAATTTGTTAACAGAGTTACGATTAACAGAGATTTGTTACGATTGTGCTGAAATGAAGAGTTGTATTTACATTTTGATTTTTGTCTTGGAAATTTGAAATCTTACTTGTACACTAGATCTATCAGTTTTAATTGAATTTAATTTATCTCTGAATGTTAAATCAACCAAGAAAACTGAAAAATAACGTAAAAGTACAGCAAAAATATCTTAAAATTTTAAATATTTCAATTTCTTCATCAATTCGGTCAAATATATAGAAAATATGTCAAAGCCGTAATTCCTTTTTAAAAGGAGCTATTTTTGTATTTTCGTTCGATATTGAGGACGAAACTGCTTAGTGTTTGCCGAAGACCTTAAAATTAATTAAGGTCTCGGCGAGAGAAAAAGATCCATTAGTTGCTGTAATCACAAGTTGACTTAAATCCCTCACTGATTACCTTTGAATAGAAGAAATAAAAAAAGAAAGAACCTACGAAAAAAAAAAACAACCCACTTCGCAGAAAGGAACAAGAAGTGCCGTTGATAAGAGATTACAGTTACTTGTAGCTAGACTATCATAAAAATCTTTTAAATCGCTTTATAGTTTCTCTTTTCCTAATAAGTGTGTTGATAACATGAGCTGTAAACAACTGAGTAAGATAGTACTTAACTTTAAGGATAACGGAGAAAGAAAAAGGGCTTACATTTTATTGGCTTGAATTTCACTTTAACCACAAATTAAGCAGAGGAGGTAGGAATCGCAATCGAATTGACTGTCTTCCATTTAATTTACTAAATTATTAACTAATTCCTCATCATCCTTCATTGAAGCCTAGTTTATCAGATCTCTCAAAAAGACTTCAAACTTTTATATTGATTTGGTTAAAAGTTATAATTGGTTCCAATTAATGGTTGATATTTGATTTGAATTCTCTTGTAGAAAAATTTTATATTAGCTTTTTACACACTATTAATCACATTCCTTATTTCCTTAAAAGGAAAAAAAAATCATGTTTTCTACCATGTAAAATTAGCTAATACCGTGAGTAATGCACAAAATATTATGTAATGATATAATATGTTGGTGAAATGTAACAAAAGAAATAAACAATCATTGTCATTGCTAATAAAAAAAATTAATAAAAACAGTTTCATGAAGGACAATTATTTATGCATAACTTTTATTTGCAACTTTATAATAAACTATAGTATATGCCCCGTCAACAATGACGGGAGAACAATGTTACGGCTTTTAGTTGAGATAGAATATTTTAGGTAGAAGTGTTTTCTGCGTTAAAATATTATTTTTAATTTCTTCATTCATATTGAGAAATGTCTCTTAAGACCTCAGTTCGTCGCTGAGGGGAAGCTTCTGCATCCAATGCTCGTTTGGCCTGCGCTGGTAGTAGGCTAAAAAAATTTAATTTTAATCTAGTAGACTAAAATTAATGAGTTATTTTTTTTTTCTCTGGCTCTTCTCTCATTACGTCACATATACAGAGAGAGTGATAAGAGATATTTAACAGGAACTTGAATGTAGTCACCGTGGCCCAATGGCTAAGGCGTCTGAGTTCGGATCAGAAGGTTGCAGATTCGATTCGTATCCCGGACGAGATGTTTTTGTGTTAAAATTA
Source organism: Thereuonema tuberculata (assembly GCA_023159025.1). Lineage (NCBI taxonomy): Eukaryota > Metazoa > Arthropoda > Chilopoda > Scutigeromorpha > Scutigeridae > Thereuonema > Thereuonema tuberculata. Next base: position 354,116,216 of record JAFIDM010009631.1, read on the forward strand.
TTTCTATTTTCACAGAAAATTACACAGAGGAAGTGCATTAGACACATACAGATCTTGAAAATTATATTATAATATAAATAAATAATAACAGGGGTAAAAACCTATTACATAAATTAATGTTGCTACCTTAGTAACATTAATTACACTTTATTAAATCTATTTATTCGTAAAAATTCACAAATTTTCACATTTATACTTTCAGAATTTCTTTGAAGTTCCAACTATCATGATCATCAAAAATAATAAGCATTTAGAAATAATATTTACACATATGTTCTGCTAACACATATTACAAACAGAATGAGTATGCAAGATATATAACAAATTACTAATTTGTTAATTTAGAAATTATTTAATATTTCTTTCATCATATAACTTTTGTTTAATCGTGCAATTGTACTATTTTAATTCAGATTTCAAATGTGTGGACATTTTCTTTTTTCTTCTGATGTAATTCTCGACTGAAACATAGTGAGCACGAAACTCGTAAATATCATACAAATAAAGCATATTTTAATAATAAGGGCCGTTATAAAACTTTATTTTTGATGTTAATTAAATCTTTTTCATAAAATTCCATTCTCTCTTAAAAGCTGAAAAAATTACTAACGCTAACTGTTCTGAGCGGGCTGATGAGTCCCTAAGAAGGACGAAACAGCCAATTCTCTCTGTTGACAAACTCAAAGACGTGATTTGTTTATTTACGTGCAGTCTTTGGTTTTCATTTCTTAATAATTTTCCTGCACGTTAAATTTAGTTCTTAAGTTAATAATTATCAACAAATTATATTTTATGAAATTTAAAATTTTTTTTATTACTATTTTAGATTTTTTTTCCTTGATTTTAATATATATTATGTATTTGACATCAACAAAATATTTTCAATAAATATTAAATTTAATATGAAAAAGTTACTTTATTATTTGTTGATACACTTGGGTAAACAATCGTTCTTCTTGTTAAGAAATTTATGTAGTAAATTAAACAATTTGCAGTATTATATAAAGTATTTTTTTTTAAATGACATCAAACAATTTTTGAAACAGTTATATCTACGGATATGAGTAGACATATAAAATACCAAAATGCACAAGTTGAATCATCTTCCAAGAACGGTGATTTGATAAAACCTATCGTTCCCATAGGAACTCGTTCAGTGTCTATAGAGGTTCTAATGGAAAATATCTGTTTGCCGTATCTTTATATTTTGAAATCTATTCATTACACTTTTGAGCCTTTGAGTTTTCGCTATTCCCAATCAAAGCCACTATAAGTGCGCAACAGCTATCATGGGATGTGGTATAAATGATTCAAACTATATAAATTTTAATGTCTCTTATTAATGGCTTGTTTCGTTGATTTAGCGCTGTACACGAAATTCGAGTATTATTGGCACTATATACATAATGAAAAAGACAATGTCTTATTTCAAAAAAATTTAGAAAAAATAATCAACCTTCTAAAAATAACCTACGGAAATTTATAAATCAGGAAATAAATAATAAAAAAAGAAATACTGGAAATACAGAAATAAATAAATTAAAAAATAAATTTGATAGAAATATAATTTTTTCAAATTTCTCTGATGTTTTTACATTTAAAAAGAATAAAAAAAAATAAGGCCACTAACTCTCATATTTTAAATGAAACATTAGAAACACATTAAATTTTGATTTCATGAAACAGGAAAACGAATTCAAAAATATAAATTCTATCTTTTTACTTCCTCCAACATATAATGAGATATTAGATACTATACAACATTGCAGAATGAATTACTCAGCTGGAATTGATGACATCTCTATAACAGAAATCAAACATTTTAAAGAACACATCTCTTTATAGTACTTAGTTGAATTGTTAGAAATGTTTTTTCAAACTTCTATATATCCAAATTTAAGGAAAATAGACTAAGTTATTCCCATTTATAATAACATGATCACAATGAAAATTATAGGCCTATTCCGTTGCTTTCTAATATTTCAAAATAGAAAATAATAGGAAGTTACTTTACAAATTCTATTTATAATTTTTTTATCAATATGAACATTTTAAATAGAAATGAGTATGCCTATCAAATAATACAAATAATAGAAATATTAATACAAATAATAGTACCACTAAATTATTAAAAGATCTTAATAGTAGCATTACTAAAAAAATTATTGATGGTAATTTTATTTATGTAGCTTTTATTGATTTTTTCGAAGGCTTTCGAGAGATTCAATCACAGTATCTTTCAAATAAATTAAAATGTTATGATATAATAGATCAAGCTTACAAACTTTCAAGAAATTATTTAACTATAGGAAATTTAGAATCAAAATTAATAAAAATATTAAAAAATTATATAATATTAAAAGGGATGTTTCTCAAGGCTCAAATCTGGGACCACTATTGTTTATTTTATTTTTTATATCAATTCAATTACTGATAATATTGAGTATTCTTTCATTTTCATATATGCAAATGACGTTTTACTTATAAGTTGCAATAGCAAATAACTGCCGATCATCATCTTCAAGAAGATCTGAATAAGACTTCACCTTGGGTTCATGAACAAAATGATAGTCAACCAAAATAAAGCAAAAATTATGCTTATAAAAAATAACAACAAAAATGCTATTAAAAATCTACATTTTTGTGTTACATGATATCCAATGTCCAGTATTAATAGACAAATTGATAACAAAACTAATTGTAAGTGTAACATTTCAGAGTATGTAGAAAGTCAAAAATATTTAGGTATTTATATAGATAACAATTATAATTGGGAATAGCAACAAAAATTAATTTTCCTACATTATAAATAAACTTTGCTCTTAACATGTATGTTTTACCATAGAAAACCTACATTTTCTTTTAATACAAGCTGTTGATTTTTAAATCTTAATTGATTTCATTTTGGACTACGAATTAAATATCTGGATGTTAAATATAAAAGTATACCGGTATGTAAATTTAACTAAATACCAAATTAACAACAATAATAACTAAATTTTTAAAATATTTGATAACATTTATTTTAATTTTAAAAATAAATCTTCTGAAGAAAAATTAAAAATAATACAAAGTTTTGACAATTGAAGAAAGTATAAATATAGAAAGTGATTTCTAAAAGTATTTTTTTATTATAGAAATAAAATGCAACATAGTATTACGGGAATTTTAACTAGAAATAACTGGTTAAGAATTTTTAATATTCCCAAACCAAATAATAATTTTGGATTAAGAAATGAAAGTTATCTGAATTGTAAATTATTTAGTCAATTAAATTGGAATAAGTATAATGGTATTAGTATAAATTAAATTAAAAAAGCAACTTATATTTAAAATAATGTACAAAAAAAAAGAATTTTTTTTTAATTATAAATCTTCAATTAATTTCTATTGTTATTAAAATTTAATGTTCTCTTCTCTATAATAAGAGCACAGAAACTATGTAGTCAGACATTAATTATTCTAGCACCTACAACACAGGAGTGATATGTATATCGCACCTAATAGGACTGACTGGTTACATAAAAAAAATATTATAGTTAGTTAAGCAGAAAATATAACCACTTTCCCTTTTAAAGAAGAAGGATTTCTGCTTGACTTCAAATAAAATATTATATTAACTGAGTTCTATAAACATATATTTAATAAAATCAATCATGTTATTTCATTAATTACGAAGTATAGAGGTAGCCTAAATCTGTTTTGCTAAATCCGATGGAAGTATTAGCAAATTGAAGCTTTGCAAAATGAACAGAAATGTTTTTTTACTTGGATTAGTCTTCGACTCGTTGAAAATATAAAAAATAAGCTGTTCCGCATTATTCCTGTTTAATCAAGCGATACAAACTTCTAAGCCTCAAAAATGTTAAAGTAAATTCAAATCCAAGTAAAATTTAAATGACACTTTAAATCAAATAAGAACTATACGTTTACATTTAACTTTCATTCATTCTTGTCGGGTCTCTATATTAAGAACATTATTGTCCATTTGTTGTTCATAGTAGCAACTGTATCTTTCGCAATTCTTTGTACTCAGAAGGTAAGCATCAGACAGAATTCACTTCTTCGATCGTAACAATACAACTCCTTCACCAAAATATCTCGAAGTGACGAATTCGTATCGCTATATATGTTAGTTGTTCACTATTTAAGTTCAATAAACAAGTAGAAGCTTGTATTTTCAATTGTCGCTAATAATATGATTTCCAAATACAATAATTTAGAAAAATCAAGGAAGAAAGCGCATGTTACTCTATCCTTGGCTTATTGAGTGAGAATGCGAAACACGCAGTCTTGATTTTCCATTTGAATATTTTTTTTCTGTGTTTCGCCATTTGCCTCTTTGTCTGATTATCTGTTTGAATGCATCATATGATAATGGGTAGACGGATGCCCATGAAATTTCGTAGTTTTAATTTTTAGAAGTACAGATTAGACTACTGTAAGTTATATAATGAGTAGTTTTGAGACATTTGAATAAGAAGTATGTCCTAGTTTTTTATTACTAAATAGTAATATTACAAAAAATGTAATATTCTACCACAATAATTATTAATAATTTAACTGAATTACTCAGAGATTTTTAGTTTATAAACGGTTTATTCTAAAACGATTGACAGTTATTTTTCTGTCTTCAGAACTAATGATTAGTAGTTTTACTATAATTTGAAAATTATAACACTATGCTTTTCATATTTTATCAAATATCATTAGATTAAGAGAAAAAAGTAAAAGGAAATCAATTATTATTTCCTATTTTGACCTATAATTTTGAACTTTTACCGTATTTAAGATTTATTGATATTTACCTTATTCTAAGGTATTGATTCCATGATTAAAGAGAACTTGAGAAGTGAAAGGGGGGGGGGGTAGTCGCTGAGGAACACCTACAAAGAAAAAAGATTTAATTTTTCTCGAGGAACGTACGTGAGATAGGAGGTGAAAATAAAAGTAAAACTTAAAGAAGGGGAAAAAAATAAAAGTGCCAGCAAGAGAAGTAGAAGGGAATCTGTTGGAGACCCCATCTGGTGGCTCGATAACTGTTTAATGGCAACGTGTACTCGCTTCTACTGAGTTCGCCGGCCATAAAATTAATAATGCATAGTCCATGGCTCATTTCTCCCCGGAGAGTGAAAGGAAGAGAGAGAGAGAGAGAGAGAGAAAGAGCGACAGACAGAACAGGAGAGAATGAGAGAAACCAAGAACAAAGTCAGTCAGGCACCATGAGAGCGTCTTTAAGACGAATATCCAACAAGGGAGACTTTGAATTATAATTTACAGGAAATTGATTCTTGAATCTTCTACGTGCTCTTGAACTGCATCATTAAAACTAAATGAAAATAAGGAAATCGGAATGGCTAATTTGCACCCTAGCAATCAGCACTTGCTTTGTGCTGCTTAAAAAGAACAATGTAGGAATTTAAAACATTCCGTGTAAAACAATTATTATATTTTATAAACAAAATTTATTTTCGTCTAATCCTTGAAATCTGGGGTAAGAAAGATGGTCTCGAAAAGAAAGGTATCTTTGAGAAGAAAACAACATAAACTGAATATTTTATTAATATCCTCCCTTTAAGAAAAGGTCGAGATTAAAATAATTTATTTATCAATGTATTTTAAAATATCTATCTTTTAATCATTTAACCAGTAAAAATGGTTATTTCTTCAAAGCCAGCTAAAGAAATGCTTAAAAATCTGAAAATAAAATAACAAATTAAATATGCAAAGCATAAGAAGTATAACATTTAACAGTTATTACTGATCGTAATTGATTTATATTACGTAATTTATGAATGTTTTATAAATTGGCATTCTGTACTTCCAACTAATGTATGTTATTCTACGTTAGTGATACAAAATGAAAATCTTGAAATCGACCGCTTAAACTGAATTGTTTCCTAAAAGTCCTAAAAGCAGAGGAAATTCAATCAAAAATAACGTGATGAACCGTAATTCTATTTTTGATTGAAATAATTTAGATTAGTAAAAGCAAATTGTCTAAACCTGTGCAGTTGTAATTTATAAGAAGGTAGAAAGGGAAACAAAAGATAATCAAATCTCGAAAATGCTAAAGCAAACTTTTTATTAATGAATCTGTTTGAATACGATAATGTTCATTTGTTAACTTGAATGTAACAAATGTTTGTTCTTATTTGTAATCCTAATGAAATGTAGAGAAAGAAGAATAGTTTCTTGTCCTCTGTTACCACCTGATGAAGTCCCTCGCAAAGAAGGATGTAATTAAAGTCGATGTTTATATTAAGGATTTGTAGGAGTGTAATTTTAATTAAAGGATATATTAAAGAAGCTTATATTGTATAATGAGTCTGTTATTTGTTTTTTGTTTTTTTATTTGCTTTTTTTTTAGATTTTATTTGAATTCTGTTGCTAATCATGCCAATATTTTTGAATCTAAATATTTTGGGTAAGAACATATTGAACAAAAAACAGAAAAATAATGACCAACACTAATTCGTTACTCAATTTTACACTTTTAATCTTTATTTTAGAATATGATAACAACTTCTGACAATTTAAGAATGGAAAGAAGAGGAATATAATAGTTAAGATAACAGTGTAACAAAGACTTCAGATTTCTAGAATAATATTTAAATTGTTATGGATCCAATTGCATGCATCCAATCCAAAATAGATCCAATCGTTTTAGTATGTAGTTGCATATATTAAAGTTGCCTTTTTAGCTTGGTCTCTTCAACTTTAATATAAAAATATATAACTTTAAGTCTTCTCCAGTAGCCAATGCCTTGCATTCAGAAAAAAAAACTATCGAGTTAAATAACATGCAACACTAAAATTTATTTATTTATTTAAATATCAAATGAAGTTTCACATAATTGTTTTTCAATTGAAAACAATAAAAAAAGTATAGAATATGTAAAACTAGGATCTGATTAGAAAAAAATTAAGATTACAGTTGCTTAGGAATAAAATAATTAATTAATTAATTAATTAAAGAAGATATATTTACATAACCCTTTTCTTTTGACAATATATTGCAGGATAAGATAGTATACTGGTTTTGATAGAAAATTCAGATCGTTGCTGTTTTGTTTAGTTTTTGTTTTTTTCTTACCTCTGATTATTCAACTATGAATCCACTTTGTATTATAATTTATTGGATATATCACTTTTTGTTCTTCATAAAATTCAATTTGTCAGAAAAATTATTTTTCAGATCTATCTGCAATGTCTGATAAGAAACTGAATTGCCCATAGGAAGTGTCCTTTCTTTCGGCTGTAATGAGTTTTTACGGACCTTAAAGACACCTACTTTAAGCAATTGGTTATTTTTGATCAGGTCGTTGATTCTTAAAAATATGCATTTTGCAATGCACATTCACAAGCGTGAAGTCCGACATTCTACCAGGAATACAATAACAAAAGGAGTATAGAATAAATGTGAGAATTGTTTTCTCTTCAGTGAATTTCAACCTGGTCTTTTTACCTTCCTGAAGGCAATTCACCCCCGCTGCTCTCTAACCTCCCTTTGGCAAGGTATGGATCTTTCACGTCGTTAATTTTTTATTGGTGAAATGTGAGAAGCGGAGTGCGCCTCGAAAGGTCGTGTACAGCAAAGAGTTTGTACCTAGTTTTTTTCATTTTCTTTAATCATGCAATTGATTGTAAATTACTGAGAAACTTCGAGAAAAAAGTTATAATGGTGTTATTTATTTTCCTTGAAAATTAAAAATCTGTACACCTCATTTGCATAATGTGAACAAGCAAATCAATGTATGCTAATAGCATTTTTCAGCAAGACATATTTTTTTCAATGCAGAAAAGAACCTAAATTATAACGGTAAATGGTGTGGAAAATAAAAATTTGCTTAGACCTGTAACATTATAGAATGTGAAATTTATTTTAAAAATATAAAATCTTACTCGTTTTATTACATAAATCTCATTTTTTCTCTTGTAATAGCTTTTTGGAAGATGAAAAATTTATGAAGTTCTATTTAATAATATAAAAATGTTAAGAATTTTCTTGATAAAATATATATATGTTGTGTATGTTACATATATTCTTATGAAATCGTTCTTAGTAACTTGTTTCTGTAGCTTTGACACAAAAGTAGATGATTTTTTTTTCCCGGGCGATAAGATTAAATTACATTGCTGATATTCTTGATTTTGAAGCTCACAAATAAGCTGCTTTCTTTCTTTCTTTTTTTTTTTTTACAAAAATTACTACAGTATTGGGCAAAACAAATAGTATTGAAAGACAAAAAAAACAGGAGTCAGTGCAGTAAATATAATTAAATATCAGTTACATAGTATAGGGATACCCTAACTTAGCATAATCCATCCAATACGTTTACAATATGTTCTAAATATTCGCTGTTACGGCGGACACACAGTTCAAACCGTTCCTATAAATTTTCTATCTTGAGACGACACAGTCAGGAAAGTTTTCATGAAGGAACTGTCTGCACGCCACAGCTGTATGACAGATAAGCACCTGTTCGAAGAGATGGCGGTGATTTTCATTTGTTGTTAAAGTTCGTGGCCGTCACGTGAACCCTTTACACTGTCAGTACATTCTCCGTTAAATGTTTGGATGACGTCAAGAATCACGCTATCCCTTGGGGCGTGTTTCTGAAATGTAAGCTGAAACAGCGCGCTCCTTCAAATATGCAAGGTTGGGTCAGTCTTTTAGTCGCAGACAGTATGAACGGTTGTATTATTTGATTAAAAATACCTGTACTTCTGTGCTCAGAACCATTATTGCCTTGAAACCTAATACATATATATTATTGATTCAAAACCTAATACCAGTTACTGTATAGTTTATATTCAAATAGGTTATAATGTTCGCACACGCTATATTATCGCTTGGGGATATGGTTTCACTAATGTTTACTTTGCCCAATACTGTAAATGCACATCTTAATCCTGATGAGTTAACGGCCTTCTCACATACATTAATTATTATGGTAGTTTATTATGAAATTACTATCAATTTTAGTTGTGATTTTCCATATAAATCAAGCTTTAAAATCAAGAATATCAGCACTGTAATTTAATCTTATCAACTGGGAAAAAAAATCATCTACTTCAAAGCTACATCAAAGCTACAGAAACAAGTTACTATGAACGATTTAAATAAAATTATTTAGTTTTAAAAGGTTTATTTTCTATTTCATAAATAAATTGTCTTTGTCCTTTTGAGTTTTGGAACAATGACATGTCCTATCTAATGAGAGGGTCTACTTTGTTAGGGTCTCAATTGATAACATTAGTCATAATTAACTTTAATGGAAGAAGAATAAGATGTCTATTTTTTACCTTGAAATTACAAGCTATATCCATATTTTTTAGTTTTCCCAATCAAAAAATTAGAAGTAAAATAGAATTTTTATTGTGTTGACCGATTAAGTAGAAATGCTTCTAATTTAGGAATGGCTGATTGGAGATAACGAATCCCCAGTATATGGATTAGATCTGTTTCTGAATTACAATGTTATTTAAGTATGGGATGATAATAAGCCGAAAGGATTAACTAACTTGAATTAAGATTACTTGCCAGAAAGTTGTTATTAGAGTGATGACTTTGGTCTCCTTTTTTTCCAATCTGTCCACTCTATCTTTTATTTATTATCTTCCTATTTTAAAAGAAACAAAGATTGTTAATTAACATATCTGTTTTCGAATGCGTGATAAGTTCTTGATAGTAAACCTTACAAATTAAATTATCATACACATTTAGAAATAACAAAGAACATATTGTTATAAGCCAGAACGTTTCGATCTGCGGAAATCTGCATGATTATCTTCAGCCTATGATCATGCACTTATCCGCAGATCGAAACATCGAGACTTCGGTATGTAAGTAATATGTTCTTTGTTATTTTTTAAATATATGCGATATTGTTATTTGCTGTTTGAGTTTTGATAAAATATTGATAATATTATGATAAAGTATTCATTCAAATCTTTATTCGCTAAAATAAACCTTACAGATTTTATAGAACGAAAAACAAAACTATTTAAATACCTAATTGTATTATTGAATATTTTGAATTACCGCATTGGAAGAAAAAATATTAATTTTGCACAAAAGCCTTTTTCTTCTGAATGCGAATCTTAGGGTGAAAACGTACATAGAAAATTTATAAGAGACTCATTATAATGATTAGTTCACAATAACTTTTTACACAATATCAATAAAGCTATCGGAGTCATCTGAACTTACTATTAAAGTTTTAGTTTCCTAAATTTATTTATTTATCGTTTGGCATTCCTTAGCCAGGAGATCGAGACGATTGTCTGCTGCCAGAATTGCTAGTTCTTTAGCGTAACCCAGGCTGCACCACAGGGGCGAACTAGCTTGTACAGAAACGGACGAAACACTGAAGAAGAAAGAATGAAACATCCAAGTCCCGCGCCGGGATTTGAACCCAGATTCCGATATATCATGTCAGACCGCCGTGTAGACCACAATGCCATGTCAGAACAGCAGTTTCCTAGAAGCATTTGAATTGCATCAATTCAGAAAGATTTACTGATGGATGAATAAGCATTTTAAAATTACATTCTAAATCTATTAGTTATTTCTATCTTGTTTTTCATCGCAAATTAATGGACGTGCATTACAGAAACTTGAAACTCTTCGACCAAAGCAAGTAAAACAAAAATAAATTCACAACGGATTCTTTGGTACATAACGCATACGGAAAGTTATCTTTAATATTTTAAAGTCTTTGTCTAAATTCAAAATTTCATTGCCAGTCTATTATTAAGCATTTCTAGCTTTACTGAAATATTCTATTCGAGATTATTCACGGATTTAATAAGATCGATTTTTTTTTTTTTTTACATATATGAATAGGTCTACTTAATTTTATTCTCGGAATATTTTTTTTCTTTTGATGGCAGCTGTTCCATTTCAAAACAAATTCCCAGTATTCGTTTACCCATATTAATTATGTGTTTATTCAAAAAAAAAATAAACAAAAAACAAAAACAACAATACTAAAATGTTTTTTTTATTCTTTATTATACGTAAATAAGTGTCGAAAAGGTAGAACGCAGTAATTTTTATAATTCAAAAACTGTACATTCACCTAAACTGAAATTTATAAGTAGATATATGATTTCACAAGAAATATAAGATTTCCCAGCAGATAAATGATAGAGGCCCAAAATAGATTTTAATAAAGATAATCCTATTGATTTGAGACCAGAACTGGATATCAAAATCCATCAACAGTTAAGTAAATTAAGAATGTTTTGAATAAACGACTGTATTTTTTAAAACAATATTTTGTGATTTCTCAGCAAGTTGGCACGCTTTCTTGTTTTTAAAATTATTCCAGTTATTGAAAATATTGACTTCAAGTTCTTGAACCTCTTCTTTGATACTTCGTTCTTATAGAATCGGTTGAACTTTCGATTCAACTTTACTATTCAACATTACTATTTAGCATTACAACTCCTTCTATTTCTTTTTTCACAGGTGTTATTATTTACCAAACATTTAAATAATTACGCATTTAAAAATACGTACATCAATATCCTTCGTCTTCTTTAAATCAGATAAACATATAAATAAATTCCTGAAACTCCTATAATTTATTTATATGTTTATCTGAATTACGCATTTACTTTGTAAACATTGCTTTTTACGTATTTACGGAACTTTAGCTTTTGTTTCTTTTAAATAACGCTTGCACGCCATTGATATTTTATTTCTTCAGCTAACAAGAATAAGGATTGTCAGCGTACCCAACTTTAAGATTTTTCCATTTCTCATGTACTGCTGCAAAAAAATAAGGGAAAGAGTTAGCTTAATCGAATCCTGGGATAAATACTTTTGTTATATTATTTTAGAACTTTTGAATTTACTTAATTTATAAAGGTAAATGATTTATGTTCAATTAAGATACAGGACATTCCTAATTAATTCGAGCTTCATTATAGTAGATAGATATTTTACTACTAGTTTTAAATTAGCTACCAAGAAAAAGAACTATTTATAAAATTTCCCCTTTGTGAACTATTTAACACTAAACTGAAAGTACAAGTTTTAAAACTCTGAAGTGATTTTTGTACTAAATCTTACCTAGGTCTAATAAACAGTCAGAGTACCTGAACTTTCGCTCTTTTTTTTTCTACTCCCAAAAGGAAATAAAGAAGAAACTGTCGTCTGCAGTAACCTTGGAGCCACAAATTTTCAGAAATCCTAGTACAAATGATGGGAACCAAAAGCTTTTATAGGAGTGTAATTACTTTTGGGAGGAAAATTTTCTAAGAGAACACTAAACTCCACGAAGCGTATAAGTCCCAGATGACAAATGGTATTTGAGCGAAATAGCTCCACTTGAATTAGACGGAGTGAAAGAGCAGACAGTAAGTCATCTTTGGCCCGAAGCTATAAGCTTCTAATTAGAAAGTAAGGCTGGTTTCCCTCAAGGCAGGTTATACCCCATGTAGACCAGCCCCGGAATTCTGACAAATTATTTCCGGAATTATTTATGCAAGGAAAAATAATAAAAGTATTATTCTTTGTTGTTCAAAGTAATATATTTAAAACGCAGATTTCAGAAGCTTTTTCAAATCAAATGGTCTATTTATTATAGTATGGTAAAGTTCCTAAAGTAATAGTGTTCCTGGTAATATAAATTTCGATCATGATTCTTTTTTCAACTTTTAAAAGGAAATGAATTTATAAAGTCAATTAAGATAAATTTTCAATTATTATATTACTACGGCTTTGTCCTATTTTTAGAACATCCTTTAACATAGAATCATGTGCAAAACATCTTAGTTTGAGAATGTAATATTAAGTTGAAATATGAATTGAAGAATCTTCATTTCGCTTCATTTTCATTTTAATTTTATTTAACTGCTTATAGAATGACAGTGGGTTTTTTTTTTCGTTGTAATTTTAATTATAATCGTGAGGTGTTTTTGTTTTTTCTCTTATTAACTTTAAAAATTACTAAATTTAGAAAATTCCCATATTTCATTTCAATGTAATAAAACCGACAAGAAAATTCAGTAAAAATTTAAATCAAAGAAAAGTAATTAGTATTATTAATACTATTTATATCAAATTCCATAATAAAACATGATAATTACACATTTAGTGTGTTTTTCATGAAGTTTCTAATGTCGAAATATGATTTTGAAAATAAATTGTGGTGATCTGAAACTTCCATAAAAAAGTCTTTTATTGTCATGAAGTGCAACATAAAAAAGGCTTTTCTATAGGACGCAAAAGACAGCTGTTAATATGAATATATTATCCACAACAGTATAATATTATTCATTAAGTTTTATTTGAATTACTTATTTTATTTGATTAACATTTAAGATTTTAATAGATTGAAAAAAAAATATTTCCATTCACTGCAACATACAGGAATGTCATCTTTAAATACATCTAATGTTTTGCAGAAAACAAAAATATTTTCTATATTTAATGTGAAACGTTAGTTTTTTTTTTAGTTTCCATACTTTTAAATTGTTTACTTTAAATTTTAATTTGCTAGTTATTATTAACAACAGCCGGTGAAAAATATGAAGTTGATGGAAATGTAAAAGATGACCCATCCTGTAATGTAATGTTTCTGCTTTAATATAATTATTTTTATTGTTACGTCTTTGTAGGATACTAGTATAAAGTATGTTCCGATTTATTTTTGTTTCAACTTAATTGTGGACCGATTGACATATTAAGTTCGGGAGCGTCTGTATATTTAAGTAAAATGAGGTAAATGATGAAATTTCTATATTTTACGAACACTTTTATCAATGTCGGTTAAAAAAAAAAGTCACATTCCGGAAAAAATTCTAAGAAAAGATGTTAGTTTCAGTTCAAATGATGTGTCTCATTCTAAAGTAGATTTTTTTCTTTTTCTTTTTCTAAAAGTAATCATCTTTCTTTTTATTTTACATTTTGCAAATTTTCATCAAAGATATCGTATAATTAAAGACCTCGTTGGAAAAAAAAGATACATTTTTTTTCAGATGTTACTTACATAAACTAAAATAGGAAAAAAAGCAAAACTTCTTCCATTATTAAGGAAAATGATGCAAGTCGACTATCACAGACAACTCCAGATTTTTATTTTACATCCACAGTAAGCGCAGTTACTTCAGGTGCCAATTTTTTTTAGAAGTATTAGAATAAAATTCTATTTTTTTTAAAGTAGATTAAGGTTCCTTTTTAAGAGATGAAGGAATGTTTAAAAAAAAAATGTTGAAGTAAATCAAAACTAACTATGGACAAAGACTAATAGGAACACCTCAAGAAAATTCTAGGATTAAAAACGTAAAGAGTGAGAAAATAAGATCGTAAAACGAACAAATCAGGCAAAAAAAAAAGAAGGAAATTTGATAAAATCTAAAAGAAAAAAAGCAAAAACATCACGACTAACTAACTACAATTACTTACTTTTTTTTTCATTTTTGCCTCCTTTAATTTTTTTATCCATTTGTTCATTTACTAAATTTTGTCCGCAGTTAATTTTGCAATAACCTTTTTGATTTTGAATATTTTCTGTTTTTTTGAAAATAGTTTTTTTCTAAGTTTTTTTTTTCTTTAATACTGCGTCAGGTGTGCTTGCTTGCTGGCTGAACCCACAACGAAGAAGCTGTGCTAGAAAGTACACTAAGGCTCAGAAATAAAAGACAACAAGTAAGGTAGACAACGAGTTTATCAGCCCTATGTTTACAATATGACAGTAAGGTGTACACTTACAGGTCAGAGTAGGTGCTCAAAGTTCCTTCACACCATCTCTGGTGCAAATGCACAAACGTTTGATGATGTTTACAATATGATAGTGATGCCTGCTTCAGTCGATTAATCCAGTTTCACACAATCTCTGGTGCAAATGTGCAAACGTTATGTTTGGGCACACGTCTGTTGGGGAACCGTTCACGATACAAACGAAAGCGGCTACCCGTTCGCTACCCCATAGACTAGATGCATATCTGCCCTCTCAGCATTAGTGAAGTGATACATCCTGCTTGTACAAAGTCAACATCTCAAATGACGATGACTCACACTGCCCAACTAATGTGCTGACTAACAGCACCCTCTAGCGCATTCGGGTAGCGTTGGCGGACATACGTTCCACTATGAATACGGCATGTTTTTGTATTCTTAAACTATCTTTAAAGTTTGTTCAAGAAATTTTATTTATCCTATATAAATAAGTGACTGAACCATATTATTTTCTCTAAATATTTTTTTACAAACTAGTTTTAGTTTAATTATAGCTTGTTTTGCTGATAGCCATTTAGCGAACCCAAGAATAAATTATACTTGCATGCTGGTATTGGACTTGACTTTTACTTTTTATTTATTTCAATATTTTGTCTTAAATAAGCATTTGTTTCTAATTGGAGCGATGGTGTTGATCTTCGCCTCGTTCTTTCAAGTATCGCAACATCTCCGCAAATTTGATTCCAATTCAATTTGATTCCATTCAAACAAAGATATCCGCTAACTATCAAAAAATCATGATGTTTGTTATTTGTTTAACTTACGGGAGAATAAAATTTCACTTTTCAGTTAAAAGATTACATTTCAGTATTTTACAATGTCATACTTTCTCAAATGTACAATCCGGCCGAAACGGTTGACTAGAATACTGATATCTTGATTATTTCTGAAGTTGATAATATCATACTGCATGTGTATGGAAGATGTAACATTTGCATTCTAAAGACTTCAAAACTATTCTCTATTTGTTGTGATTGATTTATATGCAAATGGCAAAATACATCTAAATAATGCAAAACTGAGTAAATTTTCAAAAAAAAAAAGTTATTTTAATAATGAGGATATGCCAAAAATAATAGAGGCAGATTTAAAATTAGTTCTGCATGATGTAAAATTTCAAGAAGAAAACAATAGTATATTTATGAAAGTCTCTTCAGAAAAGAAAGCCAAGCAATGTGTTGTAAGGAATCGCATCTCTATATAAACCGTACACTCCCTTAAATCTAGAATTAATAGTGACCGGGAAAAGACTTGTATAGTAGAAAACTACTGAATTTGATTAACAAATCATAAGTATAAAGTAAAAGATAAATATATAAATAGAATAAAACCAAATACTGAAACTGACAACTTGATGACCAAGATCTAAAATTATTTTAATGAATTTCATGTATCTGACTGTTATATCTTGCTGAATGGAAATGGAATTCTTGAAATACTTCCACCATTTTATGGGAAACACTTTGGGAACGTACTATTTAGCTGATGAACATTTTTATTATCTTGAAGAAAATTCAACACAATTCCAAAATTAAATGATAAAGTAAAAGGCATGAATGTCGCAATTATATTAAACTTCATGAGCCTATTCTTTTTAGCCTTTAAGGGGTGGTATCCTTAGGCTGTCGAAAAAGTAAGCTATTGAATGACAAAAGGATATACGAGTATGTTGATGATTTTTATTGCAACTCATGAAACTCGCATTTGCACAAATATCAAAATGAGGAATTGCTAATCCATATAAAGACTTAATGAATTAATTAACTTACTTGCTTGCGATAAGAATACTGTGGGTTGTGTGTTGAGAAATGTAAAAACTTTTGTGATACTGAAAACTTTTAGATACAGGGATTTCTTGTTCATATTATCACGCCGATAACATTCAAAGAAGTAAAGGACGATTAGTAAGGTTAGCTTAATTAAATTCAGTCTTTCATTTCATATTTATAGTGAAAATTTTTTATTTCCAATATGTTTGTTTATTAACTAATTATTTTCCTTGCTTACATCATATGAAGTTATAAAGTATGTACAATCTGTTTTGATGATTATCTGTATCTTTGCAATTCTCAATGTCTGCTACAAAAACTCATAGCAATTTCGGAAGATTTATTAATGTTCAGATGGAAGAAATGGATAAATAAAATTCCATTCAGTTAAGAAGCCCTTCAATCAAATAAAATATAAAAACTATGTCATCTAATGATTTAAATTAAGTAAAAATATATGCTTGTAGGTCTGGTGGTATAGAACTATGTTTAATCCCACGCTTCGGTGGGAGATTTTTCTCAGGTTAGTTTTCTTTCTGACTGGCCCAAGGGTTTCCTCAGCTGTGTAAAATGAGGTCTAGTATTCTTTCCCTTACGTTAACGGCGGGCAAACTTTGAACTGACCTCCTATTTTCTCCTATTCTGATTGGTCATAGCAACCTTGAAACCTACATCTTCAGCGCAGTGGTTCCAAGAAGAAATGCCTATATCTAAAATTACCTATCTATGTGTTGGATTGTTTAGGAACGGCAATATTTAAGTTGTGCTTTTTTTCTGTTACAAATTTAATTGAAACAGATTTATTTGAAATTCTTTTGTTTCAGATTGACTTGATAGAGTTTATTTCTTTATTAACATATCTCTGTGCTGTGTTTCATATTTCAAACTAGAGAAGTATAAACAATACGGTAGATGAATAATTTTTTGATTTCATCACAAAATAAAAATGATTTTGAAGATTTGATGTTTATCTTTACATTTTTAAGTTGAAAATACAGGCGAAATGCCTTAGGAATGCGAATTAATCTCCCGAAGTAATTATTTCGAATGCCAAACTGTTGGGAGAATGAAAGTATTGTACTTCTGTTCCACAAGCGTCATCTTAGATCGGGGCTTCTGAGGAAATGGGAGAACAGGGATTACTGCTGTCCTTGTAGCGACACATTAGAAGTGCCATAGACGAATAAGTACTTGAATTCAGGAAATGTGTCGTAGAATTAACTAGAGCACCATCAGCAAGAGACTAATACAGCGTAGGCTCTGCTATAGAGGTCATTCTGGAAATCTCCCAGTTCCCATTCTTTTTTGACAAATAGAATATTGACAACTTGAACTGTAACTATTATGAATCTACTGGTATTGGAAAGGAGCTGTGATATATGGAAGATTCTAATTTTGAAAGTGAACTAGAATTCTTTTAAAAATTGGAACAATGAGATTAGAGCTCTATCTCTGCTTTAAAAGTTAAAGGAGATTTCTTCGAAGGTTTTATAGACTAATAAAAATTCACTTTATTAAAACTCATTAGTAGAAAAAAATAGGCGGAAAAAAAATACAAATCAATGTGTGTACTTGATTTAAGTGAAAGTTATTACAAAAATTAAGAGTAATGATATTGATCCAATTGCAATTAATAAGAAATTAATAAAAGTTGTTTTAAATGATTAAAATACAGAGAACTAACAAGTACTCAAAGCAAAGTTTTAAAACTACATTTAATTATTTTATTTGCTTAATTAATCATATACAATTATTTTTGTATTGGAATATTTAAATATTTTTCTTTATTAAAATAGTTTATAAACTGTTGTAAAGAAGTGAAACAATAAAATCAGATATTTCAACTTAGAATGATATAGTTAGGATAAAAGATTATTCTAATATTAAACTTGATATTAAATTAAAACTTTTGGAATTAAATTTACCTAAACTTATGTTTGAACTCGTTATTATGGCAAATTATTTTCATTTTGCTATTCATCTTACTTAACTTTTAGGTCAATTTAAAATAACGTTTATTTTTTTGATGTTGCTTTTTTTAATATTTTTCAAAATTTTATAAATAAATCATTTTTACTTATGTTGGTCTTCTCGGAATCAATAATAAACATCGTGCTTTGTTAAACACAATTAGGAACAAATGCAGAGATCACGAAAGCTTTGTAGCGAAATATTCTTGAAGCAAGATCGAAGGTTGTCTTATTACTTTCTTCATTGATCGCTAGCTTACGAAAATCCAACACCGCAATATTCGACCAAATACGGTATATAGAGCGGGTCAAATGTAGCAGTTAGTTCTCCCGGGGTATTAATTAAAGCGAACACGATTCGTTCATAAAAGAATTCAATTTTGCGGAAAATTCAAAATTAAGTGCTTACTAGGCACGCGAAGGAGCATGTCCGGGGTCGCGTGGTTCTCGTCAACTCTCGCGAGGGTACACATCTAGCGCATAAGCATTCTTCACGACCCAACGCTCTCGTTCTCAAATTGTGTAAATCGTCAGAGCTTCCCACTTCCTATGGAGGCGAGGCCGTTGTAAGCAATGTCGACTATCTCGCTCGAACAGAATGTATGGCGATGGAGCTAGTGGCTTCCGCCTAAGTCCGCAAGAGGGAGCGGGGACGGCGAGCGGAAGGATGTAGACATGATTCACCACGGCGAAAACATGACAATCATTGGAGAAAAGAGCAGGACAATAAATTTTTTGACATCTGATTTTTAGAAAGACGGCCAGACGTTAACCATTTTGCAGTGTTAGAACATGTTTGTTATGTCTTATCTTTATAGAAACATCACAGCTTTAACACCATAAATTCTTTTGTCAGAATTTCTAAAATAAAAGATAAGGAGTTGTAGATGGAGTATTCCATGTATTAATTGCTTGTTAAGTACTTTCATAAAATAAAAAAAAATACCTTTTCTCAGAAACATTCTTTTTACAAACTACAAGGAAGGAGAACGCCAAAATTCTCTCCTGTTGCATGAATGTTTAAAAAATAGGAACAACGTATTTGAATTCTTGTGAAGTTTTTGAACAGTTACGACTTGTGAGAGATTCGTTGAAAAGTTTTTTAATTAATTTTTATAGGTGAAATGGTATGCAGGAATTTTCTCGAAAATTAAGCGTAAAAATTAATTAAAGCAAAAATATGTACATTTAGCAGCAAATTCACTTGGTAATTCAATACGGAAATTGAACGTTCAATTTACAGGAATAGAAAGACGAAAATGAAAAAAGAAGTTTCTCAAACTACGTATCATTTCGGAGTACATCGTTTGCACTAAAGAAAATAATGATAGTCTATATCATTTTGCTGCTACATGTTTTTAGTCAGGGAATATTTTAACGTTGTTGAAGTTTTCTTTCTGAAATTCTGCGAATCTCCGCCAGAAAATTAAAAATAATCAAGTTAATTACTTCAAAACCTGTTTTTGCTTCAGAAAGAAAAATCTACCGAATTTCATTTACTCATATCGATTGCTTGCAATATTGTGAAAGTAACTTCACATTTACTGAACAGATTGAATCTTAGTAATAATTATAATCATGACAAAAGTAATGTCTTTAAAATTGTAATTCATTAACATTTTAAACTTTCGTTTAATCATGCTTTGTTCGCAAACTGCATTGAAATTTCTTGAAACAGAAAATGCTGAAAATGGTTGTTGTTGCAACAGTTTAAAGCGTGATTCGCTACATCGATTTTCCAATTACCAGTAAAGTACCAGTTCCCCATACGAGGAAATCCAAAACTAAGCACCTGTCGGTTGCTGTGGTATTCATTGCAGGGCCTACTGGTTTATTCTGTCGGCCCTAAATAGCTCAAGATCGAATACCAAAGTAAAGGTTAACGTAATTCACGAAATTTATTATCGCGGACACAATGTATTCACTTCCTAAGAGGAAAATTAATCAACTAAAATAGAAAATGTTTTTTTAATTTCCTTGGTTGGATTCTAAAAACAGTTTTGGCTTTAAATGCTTCTCTTTACTTGAAAATAATTTTTAATGTAAATAATATTATGTTTAATTAATTAAAATGTAAACAACAAATAACTATTATGTTTTTCAATGAACTCTTATTTGCATATTTTTAGTTTAAAGAGAAATAAAACATTTAAAATATAAGAATAAAAGAAAAAACCAAAAAAAAACTGATAAGTTAAGCAATAAGGTAAATATCAGACTTCAATTCTCAATATTATATTCCAGGAAATCTATATTATTTAAGAATGATCACATTGTTACAGAAGTAAAAGCATAAAATTAAGCTAAATTTGGTAAAAAGAACTTTTCATATTACTTTCCCATCAAATTTCATCATCTTCATTTTTATTATCAACTTTACAATTTTATCAAATTCGAAATCTTAAATTTCCTTCTTAATTCATTGACTTATTATAATTCTATTAAGAAAGTCGTCATTCTATTCCGTAACTGATAACAATATAATATAATATAATAATTTTACTAATTTTTATTGAGTATATAGAAGGGTTTTGGATCCGGTAGCCAATGGTTTTGGAATCGGGAAATGGTTTTGGATCCGGCTTAGTTAGTGGACTACGGGCTGGAAAAGCCGGCTTCAATTCCCAGTGGTGGTTCGGTATTTTTCCACGGGTTACATCTCTTCCAAATTTACCCTAGCCCTCTGTCAAACGAGTACTGATTTTCTTATTCGGCTACTGAAGGGGGGAGTAGAGATGATCAACCTACCTCAACTAGTCCCGTTGGTCGAGAATCGTTGGGAGCCTAAACTTCCTGCGCACCCAAGGACCTACACAATCTGGAGTTGAACACCTTTGCAATAAAATGATTTTTTTTTACCGATAATGAAACTATTTTTCTTTAAACTTGCTTACAGTTATTCGTAAGCTTACTTCGTTGCTTACAGTTATCTCCAACTTTATAAAATATTAAATCAAAATTTCCAAAAATATACATTTCAATATCTTTTAAAAAGAATTTAACAACATAAATTCTGTGATGTAATTTTTCATTTGTGAAAAATCTAATGTCATTTGAAGAAAATAATTTAATTATAAATGATATTTCATTTTTCATTGTCTTAAACATTCATAAACTATAAGGAAATTACATAAGTTGTAGAATTTTTGTTATCACAAAAGATTTTTTTTTTATATTCTTATGTTAAACAAAGTGATACAGTAGAACCCCGATTATCCGAGCCCCGATTATCCGAGTTTCCGCTTTAACCGAGCTACTTCTAGGATATTTTTTTTTTTTTTGGTTCTACATTTTCCATTTTTAAAGCTACCGATAAAAATTCTGAACTTGATCTCACAAACACTCAGGAAAACCAAAGAGAATTCGCAGAATATTGGTCGCAATTAATCTTTGTTCGTCTAGTCATATGACCCCCTACCTGGAATCGGGAAATGGTTTCGACTGATCACATGATTCATTCCCTGGAATCGCGAAATGGTTTCGACTGATCACCTCCCTGGAATCGGGAAATGGTTTTGGTTGGTAACATGATTCCCTCCTTGGAATCGGGAAATGTTTTCGCCTGGAAACATGATCTCCTCCCTGAATCGGGAAATGGTTTTGGCTGGTAACATGATTCCCTCCCTGGAATCGGGAAATGGTTTCCACTGATCACCTCCCTGGAATCGGGGAATGGTTTCGATTGGTCACATTGTCCAGTGTAGCTGAAAAGTACGGTGATACATTCAGTCAATTCTACTGAAATGAGTAGCAATAAGAGAAAGTGAGTTGTTGTTTCTATAGAAACAAAATTAGAAGCAATGCAAAGAATAGATAATGGTAATCAATAAAGAAAGTAGCGAAAGATCTCGGTGTCGGAGCTGTTACTGTTGGAGACTGGAAAAGGAAGAGAAACGAATGAGAAAAATGGTGTGCAGCAATGTAAAGGTTAAGGTAATTAAAAGAATCCTTTCAATATGAATTATATGTACTGTATCTATATAACTTTTGTATTTGTTAAAATATACATTTAAACCTATACGATTTATTTTATTTACAATTTTCGCTTTAACCGAGTTTTTCGGTTATCCGAGTTAGGCTTGGTCCACATTAACTCGGATAATCGGTGTTCTACTGTACTTTAAAGACCTTACCACTCCTTTTATTTACTAGACGTTAAATTGCTTTTTTAAAGCCTTTGTTGTAATCTAATTCAGTTTTAATAAGGTTTTTTCCAGCGTCTTTCCTTTTTTGTTCTATTTAGCAGGATTTATAAATTTTATAAAGAACAAAACTAAAAAGTAAAGAATTACTAAGAATAGGAAATATCGAAATCTCATTTTTTTCAATTATTCTTGAATTTTAATATAACTAATGGTTTTCTATAAATAATATTAAAAAACTTCGAAATTCGAACAATAAATTATCACAATTGTAGATAAAAATGACAAACCTATTAAAATTGTTACACTATGAGGTCGAATGATATAGTAAGAAATCTTTAGTCCTTAAATCACTTGGGTCCTATAGATTTCCTGAAATTGTTAGGAGATATATTAAAGTGACATCTATATTGCAAAAGGGGCAAGTTTAAAACCTCGAATGAATCAAATCTAATTCTTACAGTTCTCCAATCAAAAAGTATTGCAACGAACAATAATAAGTTGGTAGACACAGAGAACTAGCAATAATATATATCTTTTGGTGAAAAATGAACAATAATAATAAACAATAGATAGAATAAAAGCGATGAATCTTTTTTTCGAATAACCATTAAAGTTGTTGTAAGCAGTTCTGTTTTAAAATTTAAAATAATGTATTGAGAGCGTCCCGATTCTTTAAACTATATTATGAATTAAAGATCGCCAGATATCTAATTTTAGACAATAGACGTAATTAACAATAGAAAGGGCCCATGAAAGACTTTTTATCATTGACTGAGCATTTGACGGAGAAATCCTGTGTTTTATACTGAAAATTAATCTTATAGAATTCATATGTTATCTAAAATAGCATTGACCTAATTTCAAGAATTTTTTGATGAGAAGTTATATATTACTACATATATATTTAATTTCCTTTAATTTGTGTTTGTTATAAATTGTAATTGCGTTTCTTTTTAGTGATTTCTTGGATTTCTTGGATTACGTTATACTTCTACTAAAAAGGTAGATAGGTAGATACATCTGATGGGACTCAAGTTGGCCCAGGAGGCCCTGGAGATAAGACTCTCAACGTTTGATGATGAAGTAGAGTGGTCGGCTGTATGGCCCTAGAAGAAAAATCCCATTCTACAGAGAACTCTAAGGCCTTTAAAAATAGAATTTAAAGGGAAATATCCCCGACCTCCGCTGGGGATCGAACCAGGTTCTCCAGCTCCATTTATGTACCTGACACTTGGCTATTCGGCCCACAGATTAGGATCAGGAATTAAAAAAAAATACAGAAAATGTTAACCTAAACTCCTTGATTTTTTTATGATAATGAAGACTTGACGATGTGGTTAAAAAAATGTCAGATTTAATAGCCAGGCGTAAATTTGATAATGAGTTTGTTCGTTTGGATTAATAATTGATTTATTCTAGAATTGAAAAATGTAATAATCAGAATGTGGGCCCGGTAGCCGAGTGGGTAAGGGCGCTTGGCTGCGGGTTGAAGGTGGAGGGTTCGATTCCCGGCCTCGGCGGAGGACGGGAATTTTTCCACTCTTCTTTCTCCTCCAAACGGGCCCTAGGGTCTACCCAGCCCTCTATAGAATGGGTACCGGGTTTCTTTCCCGGGAGTTAAAGGCGGGCGAGCGACGGGCCGACCTCCCCGTCCTCAAGTTTGTCCCGTAGGTTCTGAACACTGGAGCCTACCCTCCAGTTGCATTGCGCGGTCCTCTGGGCCTGATCGCAACTTTAACTTAATAATCAGAATAATGACTTACTGGGTATAAAAAAAATCAGTTTAAATACCCAAACGATAATTTTGGAATATTCAAAAAAGACTTAGGTTGTTTGGAAGTTCGTTTTACATGATGTCAGTGTAAAGCTAGTTTTCTGATGTGTCCGTATTCTTCGAGTTAAATATTGATCCTTGAATGTAAACAACAATAGAATTTGGAGATAATAGCCTTAATAACAAGTCTTCATTATCAGCAAGCCACTTCCCTGAACGGCCTATATTGTTCATAGAATTGAACAATTCGGGAAGGATGAGTGTAATTCATTGCTGCCACAGGTGGATCAAGATGATTGGCACTTCGCTAATTGACTTAAAGCATACTTTTTCTCTGGATACCGTCGCAGCAACGAATGTTGGAATTTTGAACCTGCCAGTTCTGCAATCGCATTCTATTATTAGAATAACTCCAATAGGAAAAGTTTTGAGATTATTTCTATTTGTTTTTCTCCAGACTTTAATAAGATTTTCTTAATTTAAAATTAATATGTTACAGGTTTGGATCACTTAATTTATTATCAACAGTTAAAAATATATTAAACTGAAATGTCGAGGCTTTAAATTGAAATTACTCACATTTTAATTATCGTTCAGGAGTCTTTAAATGAAAGATAATAAATTAAAAATTATAATTTTTTCCCTATAAATTATGCCTAGCTACTTTTCAACTGATAAATTTTCTTGTATTAAAATCTCATTTACTACAGCCGGAAAGTTTTAAATGTACAGAAGTCATTTGTTTCAGAGGAAGAGTTAGAGTTTAATAAAAAGATAGTTAGCAGAACCATTTCATGAAAAAGATTATAGTTCAATTGAAAAAAAAAAATAGGCTTTAACTTTTAGAGAAAATGAAAAATTATTAAGAAACTGTGAAACAAAAAACCAATAGATAATTATACAAGTAGAGGAGCATCTCAATATTAACATTATTACTTATATCTGGAAAATCAAATAGGAGGGTCCTACTATGTCAGTAAAGTACTACTAATTCAATACATAAAGCATGTTTATGAATTAAAATCATGATTATAATAACCATATATGATTGATGATAATGTGTAACTTATATTAACATGATTTTATAATTTGTAAAGACGAAAAAAATAGTAAACAATATGGTATTGATAGCAAGATACACTTTCCTACAAAATAATAAAAAACTAGCTACCTGTATAATTAAAATATGAAATTACAAATGTCTGTAGTCGGACAACAGTTTTCTGTTCTTTCATTCAGTCGATTTCGATTTATCGGTTATATTGCAGTTCTGTCTCTAAAATTTCTCGTAAACAAAAAAAAAATATGAGTTTTACAAAAAAACAAAAACAGAATCAACATCATCTAACAAGCACTTAGTAACTAAAGTATAATTGATTCACTTTAATGTAGTTTTTTTGCTACTTTAAAAGCACTGTTAGCATCGTAGGCTAACGGATTCATAATGGTTGTTTTCCTCAGCGTCCTTTGTTGCATCCTAGCTGAATAGGCTTTATTAGTTATGGCAGTTTCAAGAAGGCTTGGAAAAATAATATTTTCTTTTCTGTCGGTTTTTGCTTCAGTATCAAATGTCGTCTCTCTAGCATATAGACCAATACAAACAATATATGTATAAATCTGGTATGCACATATAATTCGAGTATATATTTTTATGTGTGGATATTGTAAATGACGTAATGATACCGTTATTATGATACCTATGGTTAAGAGTGTCATGAAATGCTAAAGCAAACTAATAGAATTAACTTTTTTTTCTTTTGCTTAATTTTTTAAATGAAAGTTAAATTGCCTTGTAACATGTCGATATTTGATATTGATTATTTGAGAGAGATATTTCTATTTTAGTCATTGCTTTTTAAAACTTATAGAAAGTAGATTTTTAAAAATTTGTATTTAGCAATCTCTTGGGGCGCTTGATTCTTACTTACTGAAATGTAAATATACTTTCTTTAAACATAGAACTTAGATTTTCAAACAAGTGATAGGATTCCCGATGGATCTCCAATATCGGGGAGCTTATATAATATATATGAATTTTTTTGAGTATGAATCATTTAAAGAGACTAAATAATCATTTAGATTATTTCAGGTACGCTGATATCATACTAAGTGTGGTACGGCACGATTCGCCAATTCCAAATTTTTTTTAAGGAAGTTAATGAGAGAAATATAGATATCAATTTTAAAATGAAAAAAGAGATTAACAACAGTTTAAAATTCTTGGATATTTGCTTGATAAAAAAACATATTAATTTGATAAAAGATCTTCAACATCTCTAAATAAATGTAATAATTTACATTTATTATTAATTAAGCAAATTTTCGAGGGAATGTCGTTCCCTCTTTCTCAAGCCTATTTACAATGAGTTAGCGAATTTTTTTTATAATTTCTTAGAATTTCGCTAACTCATTGTAAATAGGCTTGAGAAAGAGGGAACGTTCCCTCGAAAATTTGCTTAAATAATAATAAATGTAAATTATTACATTTATTTAGAGATGTTGAAGATCTTTTATCACAATAAAAATTGTAGGAGAAAAGACCTACAAAGGAGGTATGGAACAGTTAAACATATTAATTTGTTTTTGAAACATTACGGAAAAGAATCACAAAGTGACCATATTGTAAATTTTATGTCGGGTCATGGTGTTCACGTAACAAAAAATATAGTTGACAACTTTATTTACAGAATTAATAGAACCACAAGTTCAGATACAGACTTAGATAAAATGAAAATCTATATTACTAAAATCTTTTATTTCTCTGTCTGTCTGTCTGTCTTTCTGTCTGTCTGTCCGGCGCAATTTTCTGAGAGAA
>JAFIDM010009631.1:354143453-354250100 GCA_023159025.1 Thereuonema tuberculata
TTTGACTTATATCTCCTTTCCTTTCCCCCATCAATAAGGAATGTATTCAATCTTTTTTTTGAATCTCAACATTGTTTATTTATTTCACATCAGTCAGTTTATTTGTAATTCGAAACTGACAATTAGAACGATAATTGCCGAAACGTTGCAATATTTTAAATATTCTTACTTAACCAAATCCTATGCGATATTGAAAAATATGTGGGTGTACACGCCAGATGTTGGAGTAAAGAAAACAGAGTCAAGAAAGAGAGAAGCACTCTTTTTTTGAGGTGGAATACCGAAAAAATCACTATTTGCAACTCAAAAACCATCAATAAATGTAACTCAAACGTCACTGAAAAGTGACAATTATAATTAAAATGAGAGTCAAAAAAGAATGATGCGATACTTCTATTAGATAGAATACTGAAAAATCACTATCTGTAACTCTGAAACCATCAATATTTGGAACACAAAAGCCACTGAAAAGTGCCACTTAGAATAAAAAAAGAGACTCAAAAAAGAAAGAAGCAGTATTTCTATTAGATAGAATACTGAACTGTGTGTGTGTGTTTATTTTGTAATAAATAAAAAATTGATTTCCGTTACATAAGGGAGGCTTCCGGAGCGAAGCGACGGGTAGCCGACTAGTTATATTGAAGAAAAATGGCTATGGAGAAATTTTTATTGATAAGGCCTTAAAGGAATATGATAGCCTCGAAATTAAATAATTACACAAGAATAAGAAAGAAAAATTAATATTCCATATTTGAATAAAAACAGTTTTCAATTAAAAAGGATTTGTAAAAAAATTGATATTGAAATAGCTTTTGAATATACAAATAAATTGAAAAATATCTTGTGTTGCAAATGAAATAAAAGTCAGAAAAAATAGGATATGGGATAATTTATAAAATAGAATGTTTGAATTGTGGAAATTTTTATGTTGGAGAAAGCGAAAGTACGATTCGGGAGAGTGTTCTAGAACATTTATATTACATTAAGAAGAAACAAGGGGACAAGTCAGAATTGGCTGAGCACTGCTGCGAGTTAGACTATTGCTTTAATAATGAGGTTAAATTATTATATATAGAAAAGATGCAAAAACAAGGAAAATAATAGAAAGTATAAATATAAGAAACACTAAAGATAATCGTAAAGATGATCTTAATCGTAATGAAGGAATCGATGTTGATAAAGTACTTGTAAATTTGGCAAGGGAGATGGTAAAATCATGTGTAGATAATAAAAAATTGGTAAAATTTGACGAAATTAAATTGTAAATTTATATTTCAATAAATAGAAGAATGGTTAGAAGTAAATAACAGTTTGTTAGTCAGGGGTAAGTGATTGTCAGAAGTAATATTGTTAATAAAGAGTAAGTGATTGTTGTTGTCAACTATGTCCAGGAGTGTATATATAACATGTGACATTTCTAAAATCATTTCATTGTTTAGAAAAACTTGAAAAAGGAAAGAGGAAAGAGGAAAGAGGAAAGACGAAAATTTGTTTAGTTTAATAAATATATTTCATAATATATTTTGTGCCGATGATGTTTATTTGTTAAAACTAGTATTTACTTGTGATTGAAATATTTTCTAAATTTCATTACTGTAATTAATGTAAAGTATAAACTAATAGCCAATTGTGAAGAAACAATATAAGATGATTTACTTAATATAATGTTAATAATTTCCTATACAATTATTAAAACTTTTTTTTTATTTTTTTTTTATTCAATTTAGATTGTAAAGTAAAAGTTGTAAATTATTTTACACTGTGGTTGGAGGATTAATCCTTTGACAATGTTACCCTATTTTGGATAATCATTGTGTACTACTACATATATTCGTCATAGAATTGATTAAGTTTTTACTGCAAATAACTTTTCAAAATCACTCTATGAGAATCGTGTTAAATAATTAAGATGTCACAGTAAAATTACCACTATTACTTTTAAAGTAAGAGAATTTTATGATGAAGCTTCAAAACCTTTTATAGGTTTTTTATCATTACATTAATATTTGATATCTCATCGTTTGTTTTCAATTAGAGTGTAGTAGATAGGTATGATGTTTTATAGGAGTTTTGTTCCAATCATCTATCAAAGCTACTATCGCTCTTATTTGTTTGTTGTTTTTTTTACAGCCCTTCTGTAAAAATGACATTGTAGGAAATGTGAGAATGTATCGAAGGACAGGTTTCGCATTCAACAATAAAATATGGCAGAATTTGTGTGATGCTCTTTAATTTTCTGTAAAATTATTGTATAAATAACGATAGCTTCCGAATATAAAATAGCTCACAATATAAATAACGTGTACGCTATAGATATATGTAATGTTTGTCCAATATATAATGTTCTTCGCAATATATATGGACCTATTGCAATGCTAGTTTTCTACCATCCAACTTATTCGCGACTTTTCTTTATTTTTTTTTCTTTATTTGATGTTTTGAGAAAAGGGTCATTGACAAACAAGTGATTATTTAACGGGACCGACTCCTGTCTTTGTTTATTTATTTATTCTCAACATTTATTATCAACAAACCGCAATGCAGAACTGGAAAAATGATCTCTTAGAATTAACAGTTAATTTGTTTATTGTGATCGGAAAAATCCAGATATGAGCCTATCGAAAATGTATAGAATAGTCAGAAATCTCATTTGCAGAAAAGGGCTCGGAAAGCAACTAAATGCTACGGCTATACTTTGATGGATGATTGGGACAAATGAAAGGACACCGTTGACCACTTAATAGATACGATGCATTATCGACTATATTCTAATTGAAAACAGTGAGTCACCAAATATTAATTTGAGAAACATCAAAAGAAATATTGAAGTTTTTTTGTAATAAGCCCTTTATCTCAAACATCAAATAAAGAATAAAAGTTGTTTGAAGTTTATTGTTAATCTTCACTTGAAAATTTATTGATTTAATATCTTTCTCGTTACGCAATAAAATACACTGTTATAGACTTATGATTTGTATGTCATACTGACAGCACACAATTTATTAATAATTTATGAAATCATTATCCAATATTTCTCATTTATCATTGTAATTCTGTAATCTAGATAATAATACCAATCGAAATAATTAATTGAAATCATTACAATCATTAATTTATAGAGAATACACCCCTAATATTGAAATCTATGCTGATATATTCCAACAATTTCAAAACATTTTGCAACTACTTTAATTACATTTTTCTGCTTTCAAAAATCTATGATTTTCTCTTTTTCTTTTTTTTTTCGCCCACTCGACTCTTCTCAGAGACTGTCATAAATTATTAATGATCTCCTGCATTAATCCCGATGCAAACATTCCAGTTCCGTACCTAAACAAGCAATTAATACTCCATTGTGCGTAATGAAGAATCAACTTCATTTGTGAAGTGGAAGCAAAGCTTGATATTTCACATTTCGGCAAACGTAAAATTCAAACATTAATATTTCACTATCGCTGCACCCATGTGCAAA
Organism: Thereuonema tuberculata; assembly: GCA_023159025.1. Lineage (NCBI taxonomy): Eukaryota > Metazoa > Arthropoda > Chilopoda > Scutigeromorpha > Scutigeridae > Thereuonema > Thereuonema tuberculata. The sequence goes on from JAFIDM010009631.1 coordinate 354,146,926, forward strand.
GGATGTAATTGATTCTAGACCGGAGAAATTATCTGATAACAATTTAGTCGGTTTCGAACGGCAAGGCCCCGTCCATTCTGTTGTGTGTATGAACAGCCAATTCAAAAGTTCGATAGGGAGGTGGAATGGGGCCATTGCAAAAGGGGAGTATTGATTGTCGATAGGCCTAATGACCCGCAGTTTTGGTCCCTAATGGGTTGCACCAATGATTTCCAAGTTTCCCCCGACAGCCCCACATCGGGGGATTGTATATAGGTTGAACACACATACCCCGCAGCGATCTTGTCATTCTTTGTTACGCTACAAATTATTTCATCTCGATTAAAAGCTTGTAAATAACTTTAATAGTTAAACGTAAATTCAAACGATCACCATTAATTAATAAACTAGAAAATACATTCTTTTACATTCCATTCCATTTTACATTTCAATTAGAAATTTTGGAAACCAAAAATGGTATCTGAATATAATTTCATAATAAATGAGAATGTAATAATAAAAAACTTTTGTTTCAATTTTTTTAACAATTATAATTAAAATGTAATAATAAAAAAAGCTTTTCTTTCAATTTACTCGTAGAAAATTACTTTTGACGGTTACCTAACACTGGAAAAAACATTTGAAATTTTGAGCAGAGCAGAAAACAATTAGATAAATCCCAATGCTAAATTTCAGTGCCCATAGATCAATGTAGACATACAGCATTCAATAGGCGTATAATCTTTCTGTGATGATTAAAGAAATGTCGCCTAAATTTCGTCCTAGTGTTTTCCTGAAGATGTAAGGATGCTAATAATGACAATGATGTATGCTTTCTTTCTATTAAGTAATTACAACATTTGATGAAATTTATTTTAAGTAGGTCAGTTTATAAAGTTCCATCAAAGTAGGCATCATAATCATATTTTGATTATGTAATTCCAACAATTCTCAAACTACATGAAACTCCAGTAATACAAATGTCCTCGATGAATTTTTGAGATTGAATTTTTGAAAACTCCTCAGTAAGTTTTCTATTTTCATTGTTTGTTTGTTTTTTTGTTGAAAACAAACAAACAAACTAATTATATAAATATAATTCAAAATTCCAATCCTCAAGAAGAAATAACAGCATAAAAAGCTGGAACAAATATTTGGCATTAACTATTATTAATACATTATTATTTAACAAATCTATTTAAACAAGTCTTAATTAGCCTTGATATCTCGATACCTGTGCTTATATTTGGACTTGCGGAATAAGTATTCAGAAGTCATAAAAGCTACTATGTTTACACACTGCGTTTTAAAGTTCATCCTATAAAATTCTTGTTTGTCAGAACAGTATTAATCAATGTTTACATTCAGGACTATCTGTATACAGATTGTATACAATTTCTTGAGATTAAGCAGTCGTACTATTGTGAGAAGTTACGAGAACAAATTCCCTGAAGGTAAGTCTATGTTGTTAAATAGATGTGGACAGGTTGAAAATGAGGCAATTGTTGCTTCGAGACATCAAAATAAGATTGTGGTCTAAGTTTTGGTTTAAGATACGCTTTTAATAAAACAACACACGTTGCTGTCGAGCAGAAGACAGCAGTAATATTAAATGACAATGGAACTTCTTGGAAGCATGTCTGCTTTCAGTTTCATATTTCATATTTCATATTTCATATTTTTAAGATAATGTCTAGTTTTAGCAAAAAAAACCTATTGCTTTAGATTAAGGTTTATAAATATAATTCAAAATTTCAATACTCAAGCAGAAATAATAGATAAAAATGTGGAACAAAATTTTTGGCAGTAACTATTATTAATACCTTATTAATTCATGATCCAATCATTATTCTTTTAAACAAAAGAAGTCTTAATAAGCGTCAGCCTTGAAAACTTTTCTACATTCAAATATAAGTTGCTTTATGATATTAATTATGATCTTTCTATTTATAGTTCTCTGAACTTTAACAGAAATATATATCACATTAAATAAATGACAGTTTCCTTTAAACAAGTTTAACGAGAAAGTTACTCGTATTTAAGTATCCATTTGCAAAAGATGTGGTAAAGAAGGCTTTTATATTTTTTCCAACGTATATTACAATCCGTAATATTCATTAAAAATATTATAATTCTCAATCAAACTTTTAATTTCCCAAAATAATCAAACAATTAGACAATCATTTAAATTTGCATAAACCTTATTCCGATGGAAAAACAAACAAAAAATATTGTGACCTAAAATTTAACTTTACTCTTCATTTTTCCATAGAAAAGTGGTGCTCATAAAATCAACCAATATCAATCCCCAATCACTTTTGAACCAGTTCATGGATTTTCATTTCAGTATCTACTTCATGGACAAGAGACGAAATATGCACAGGAAGGCGATATGTATTCTTACAGAAAATGCATTAAAAAATGAGCAAGTAATTTTTATCGATTTTATTGTTAATTTTTTTTACTAATTTGCGTTCACTTTGTTGGGGTTAAAATTAATTGGATTAATATGAAATAAATTAAATTAATAAGCAATTAATGTCGTTTTTATCAAAACCTCAATAAAGTGTTGATATTCAGCAGATTTTACATTCTTACGCAAATAAGAAAAACTTTGCTCAGTTTTTACGATTTTTAAAATAATAAAAAAAAAAAACATAAAATTTATATTTGAAGAAAATAGTTATCAAAATAATTAGGTATGAAAATAGTTATGGTCATTAACGATAATTATGTATGGTAACATTAATCCTTGATTTGATTTACTAACACATTAAAGTCATTTAATTTAACATTTCAAAACAATATTACAATAGAAGATTGTAATAAAAATTTAAAGGCTAGCATTGAAAACCTTTAACTAAAATTAACATCTTAATTTTATTTCACACTATTTAATATAGTAATATTTAAAAGGCAAACATTACAAGAATATTTCTTTGAATAATAAAATACCTCAACAGTCTTTAAAAACCGATTTACTTTTAAAACATAGTAACAATAATAAACTAATTATAATAATAAATATAATAATAATTATGTGTAAAAAAGTGAATCATTAAAAGAAAATGGTCATTAATCGTGTTTATGAAAAATAAAGGAGTTTGTATCTGAATAACGATAATCATGGGTGCACTTTTGTAAGGATTACCTTATTTCTTTAAATTTTCAGAACTGAAGATAAGAGAAAACATAGGAAAATATTTATATCTTCCTTCAACATTGAACTTTTTATTCACCTCAACTATTTTGAACTCTTAAAGTAAAAGAACAGAGTATAATTTAAAAAAAAATATATACTGTGTTGAAAAATAGTTTTTGTACATTAAAACTACAAATAAGTTTGAGGAGAATCCTGCTATAAAATACCATACAAAATAATTTACACTAATATTTGGTCGCGCGGTTGGCGTTGTCGCTACGACATTGACCTCTCACCTCGGAGTACCGGGGTTCGGTTCTCATGTGGGTTTCGTGATGGTGGATGATCTGAGCTGGGCAGGTTTTCTCGGGATTCTCCCGTTTCCCTGCACTTCTCCCACCATTCTTTCTCTCCATCTGTCATTACTTCTGTGGGTTAGTACAATAGATCTCCGGTCGCAGTGCTTGGCTTCCCTGTCACCCACATTCACAACATAAACATTCACTAATATTTAAGGAGTCAATTACAATAGAAGTTAAATTCAAAACTGTACTAAAACCAACCTGCTGTACCATTTTCATTAGTTAGACTACATTGGACAGACTCGGTAGGTTGGACTGTAATTTATATTCGAATACATACTATAGCGAGATTGATCAGAATTGGTTTTCATATATGAAGCTTATCAAGCTCTTCTTCAATTAACATAATCTTCTTTTCATTAAATTTGGAATTAAACTAATATCTCATTATTAGATTTATTTAAATAAATGTATGGATGATAAGTTTTACTCTTGATTTTTACTTAATTTAAAAATCAGACAAAAAAATTCTTCATGTGAATCAACCAAAGATTCGATTACAAATTAATCGCGTGGGTTGGAACAACCTATATTAATAAAATAAAAATATATAAAAAATTGCATTTATATTTGCATTCAACAAAACAACACGAAGAAACGGTTGAGATCTGTGTTTGCACTCATCAAATAAATACAACTGTTCCGGAAATAGATGTGGATCGATATGATCTGAATTTGGGTGTTCAGGTGATTCATATGACTCGAACAAGGAAACGAATTGGCAGATAAACTGAGAATCGGGAACTACATCCGAAAATGGGATCATTCCATTACGTCTCTTCGTTGGTGCAAAATTCATTTTCTTCGTAGTTCAAAAGATTACGACCTAAGGTGGAGATTCAAGATTAATTTTTGCTCTAAAAGAAAAAGGAATGAAAAGAACTCTCAGACTAAATGGAAACTTCTGGTCAACTCAAAAATACCAAAGAAAGCATAAAATCTATTCAGAGCTGAACTTTAGACTCTTTATCAGACAAGCTGAATTGTTAGAGTGGATAGTGGATATTTATAAAGTGGTTAACAGTGCATAACATTGGTATTGCAAACGAAATATACAGGATGGCTTACATATATATATACAACGTATATATATGAATCTGTAGCCAATCTTATATAGATATAAATTTGGGATACCCTGTATATTCATAAATTTCATAAGTAATTTATAAATGTCAATGTTTTTCGGGTATACGACAAATTTTAAAACTAAGAAAGCTACTATTCCGAAACTGTTACAATAATTAGAGCGATTAGTTTTCGATTAGTCGTATGAGACTTGATTTAGTTGCAAAAATGATTAGTTGCCAGTAGAATTGAAACCAAAATTAACAAATCAATTAAAATCTTAGCAGCTAACTGAATCTTGAAGTAAACAAATACATCATTAAGTGAACACAATTTTTCAACTACAGCATTATTATAAATACGAACTTACTTGCAATTTGTAGCTCTCATCTTAAGAAAAATAAATCTTGTCTAATTTACTAAAAAATAATTAAAATTACACAACATAAACTGATCAAAATAATTGGTCTACTATATTCAAAACTGAATTTTCATTGCTTTAAAAACGACATTTTATCAAATCGAATCACTATAAATACAGTTGTTTCATAGCAAAAGGTCGAAAGAGGAACCTGGCAAGATGCCTGAAAGATAAGTTCTAGGTTTGCCATTACAGATAGTTTCACTATTTTAAAATTTTGTCATTTTTTATTTATGTGAAATTACCTGGCAACAAGCAAAACAAGCAAAAAAATGAAGGAAACTTGATAGCTATTTTGAAAATTCATTTTCAGACTTGATCATTGTTTTAAAGGACACCTTTCTACGATAATAAGAAGACACCATATATGTTTGAGCAATTATCAAGTTCTATAGTCACAGAATGGAATTGATTTTTAAGAATAAATCTTTTAAAATTAATTACACATTATCACTCTCAAGAATTAAAGAATTGAATCAATTTCGTTTAAATTAAAATCTGTTTGGGATATTTGATAGGTTATTGAAAATCTGCACTAAATTCTTCTTTTCCTATTTTCTATATTTTACTTAAAATGCCTGAGACTTCTCATTGTTTCTCATTAGAAATGATGTACTTACATATCAGTCTTTACTGAGAAATCAAAATTAAACCAATTCAACCCAAAGCCCAGCATTAAATAAGTTAAACAAACAATATAAAAAATAAAGAGGGAGAGAGAGAAAGAGAGAGATAAGGCATCTGAGTCATTCGCTTCATACGGTGTTGTAAAGATGGCTTGATTCCGTCTGATTGTAACAGCTATAATTCAATCTGTTGTTCGTCATGCCCAGTCATCACTCCCTTATTTGCTGCTATTGTTTCTTGACCTCTGCACCAATAAAAAATATGAGATTGAAAATAGCAGCCAGAAAGGAAAACTCAGATTTCTATGGCAAGGATCATTTCCAAATATGGTCTAACAATTGATCTATAGTTATTTCAGATCTTAGTGATTTTTTTTTCAAATAATCTTTAAAATATTGAAAAAATAAGTAAAAAAATTAACCAGCAAGTAAGGTTTCCATTCAAAGTTTGTACTTTTGAATATAAGAAAGGCTACTATTGGATAAGAAGACTAATAAGTTAGTATTAGTACATTGTTCTGCACTAAAACTAACAAGTATGAAAACTTATAGAATTATGTCAACACTTAAATATGGTGATTCAAAATTCCCTGTAAAAACTTTGAAGATAGGACAGGAATACAAAAATCAAACCGTATTCATAGTGGAATGTATGTCCACAAACGCCATCTGAATGTGCTAGAAGGTACACTAAGGTTCAGAAATAAAATACAACAAGTAAGGTAGACAACATGTTCATTAGTCCTAAGTTTACAAGATGACAGTAAGGTGTACACTTACACGTTCTCAGTAGGTGCTCAAACTTCCTTCCACCAACAATCTCTGGTGCATACAAGCAAACGTTTGATGATTGAGCACACCGTTTGTTCACGTACTGCAGCTCGTCCGTTTCCGATTCGCTGTTCCATTGACTAGGTGCACGTCTGCCCTCTCAGCATTAGTGAAGCGATACATCCTTCTCGTACAAAGTGAATATCTCAATAACGATGGCTCACCCTGCCACTAATGTGCTGCCAAACAGCACCCTGTCGCACATTCGGGTGGCGTTTGCGTACATACGTTCCGGACTTACGGACCACTATGTATAGGGTTTATTTTTATATTCCTGACCTATCATTAAAGTTTGTATAGGGAATTTTGAATCACCTTGTATATGAACGATGCCTTCCTTTCAGTCTAGTATAAAATAGAATAATACTTCCTTATAAGTGTTAATATTTTTTGAAGCTCCTATTATAGTACAATAAAATTTTTACCATCAATGGCTTTAGAAGGAAATTGCACAGTGTGGCCGGAAACTTCCTATAACCTCTATTATCACGTTATTTGTTTTTATGATTCATATTTTTTTGATGGTCATGTTAATGGCGAAACTTATTTACACATGTTACAAACATAGTTAATCCCACAGCTTAAAGATGCGTATGACTACAGTATAATGGAACGCGTATGGCTACAGTAGGATGGGACACCTGCTCACTTCGCTCTTAATATTTCTTCATAAACATTTTCCAGGACGCTGGATTGGTCGCGTACTCCGGCATCGCCAGCTCCATTGAAATGGCCACCACGAAATCCTGACCTCACGACGCCTGGCAACTCATTGTGGGAATCATCAGGGCCTACGTGTCTGAATGTCATTATGCTACAAATGAAGAATTGCGCAATGTAGTTGAGACGCATTTCGAACCACACACCGGACATGCTCCAAAAAATATGAACTTGTTTTTACGAACATGTATGTATAGCATGATGGCGAAAACACAGACGCATTGGACACTTAATGTGTAAATGTTTTCTTAAAATACGACTGCCAATTAAGGAGTACGGGAACCTCCCGGTCACACTATATATCAAGATATTCTTTTATACAAGTGGATAATAAAACATGGAACTGAGGTGAACAAAACAAAACTCTTACTGATTTTCGTACAAACTGCAGTGTTTGACACAATTAAGCTATTCTTTTCCAGCAATAAGTACTGACCCTCTGCTATAATTTTTCTTGTAGTATTGTGTAACTAATTCAATTCCGACGAATAATATTTTAATTTTCTTTAAACTCAAAACATATAACTTTACATTTAAATTTGTATTATGTACTTTAAGTCATGACGATGATGTATTTTAGGCTTTTTTTTTTTTTAAGCGAAGAGTATCTCAAAAGTTCTAACAATAAATATCTCATTGAAAACTTGTAATTTAATCAAATAAAAAGAGAAAATGATCAAAAATGAAAATGAAATTAAATAGTAAAAATATATCGGAGGTTAAGTAACTCCTTATAATTAACCATATGTGTAGACCTTTTTTGAAGTGAAGAAAGTTTAAGTCCGTCCAAAAATTTTCTAATATTTATTGCAAACAAAACCGTTTTTAACGATCAAGGTATCTTCCGATACAAAAATGAAAGTTTTGAAAGAAATTTACAATATGAATTGTGATCATTAATATAACGAATAACAAAAATTTCTTTTAAATTTTTTTTTTGAATCTTGAATGTTGGATTCGCTTAAAGAAATGTTTGATGTTATCTTGTTTTTTTTTTTCCGCTTGTTGTGTGCTTCTAATGCAGGGATACACTGAGGTCCTAGAATTGGAATCCTGGAACTACTGACTAATCTCAGACATGTTCGGCTGATAAACGTTCAGTTTAAACATTGCATAATGAGAGGTTATCGAATCTTGAAGAACTACCTACTAACGTTACGAAACTAATAAGTATCTTAAGGAATATTGTATTTTGATGTGATTTGAACTTTTAAATGCTGCAAATATAACAGTGTCAGGTGGTGCTAATTTCTTCATCTACAAGTCTAATTTCTATCAAAAATCACTTGAAAGCTCACATTCACTACTTACAAGTTTCAGTTTATAAATTATGATTTGGTATTTTAAAAAAGCAGTATATGCTGAGTCTTAATATCTTATGATTACAATGGGTTAAAAAAACTTTAAAAAAAGCAAATTCAATAGGAATCTTCGACTAAACCTTCCACTAAAATTGTATCTTTTAATAATAATAATAATAATACACACTCTTCATATCTACAAAATACACCCCAAGATCACGGCATTCTTAGCTGCCACGATGAAGAGTTGGAACACAACATTACACCTACGCACCTCTAACACCTCCATCACTACAGATCCCATTCCCATAAGGAGAGGTATTTTCCAGGGAGACTCCTTGAGTCCTCTTTGGTTCTGCCTCGCCTTGAATCCACTGAGCCATATACTAGATAACACAAAACACGGTTATAGGCTTACCATAGGCACTGTGACACCATATAAAATCACACACTTACTCTACATGGATGACATTAAACTCTACGCCACAAACAATGCACAACTTACTAATTTACTACAAGCCACCACACAGTTCACCAAAGACATTGGGATGGAATTTGGAATTGACAAATGCCGCAAGTTACACATAATACGTGGGAAGACTTCGAATTTGGAGGGTTTTGAACTGGATCATGGTTTGGCCATCCAATCCATGGAAGAGGGAGAGACCTACAAGTACCTGGGCTTCCAGCAAGCGCGCGTCATTGACAACGCAAACATCAAAAATGCACTGAAGAACACATACCTTGCTCGAGTTCACAAAATCCTCAAAACACAACTCAACGCCAGAAATAAAATTAAAGCTATCAACACTTTTGCCGTTCCCACACTAACATATTCGTTCGGCATAATTCCATGGACAAACACCGAACTCGAAGCACTACAACGCGCAACACGCACTACATTCACGAAACACAATATGCACCACCCCAAGTCCGCTACGGAAAGGATGACTCTTCCCCGCAAGGAGGGAGGCCGAGGACTCATCAACCTCATCACCCTACAAGAAAAACAAGTTCATACACTTAGGGAACATTTCCACCAAAGAGCAGAAGACTCCTCACTTCACTCAGCCATTGTCAAGGCTGACACACACCTCACACCCCTGAACCTCGAAAACTCTTCTCCAACACTCACCACCCCTGACACCCACACTCAGCAGCTGCGTGAATCATGGGCTCGTAAGGAACTCCATGGCAGACATCATCACGAACTCAGCCAGCCTCATGTCGACATGGAAGCGTCGAACAGATGGCTGACGAGTGGTGAGCTGTTTGGGGAGACCGAAGGGTTCATGATCGCAATACAGGACCAAGTCATCTCCACACGCAACTACAAGAAACACATTCTACACGATGCAAACACACATGACGACAAATGCAGGAAATGCCACACTACGCATGAGACGATCGACCACGTAATATCAGGCTGTCCCCTTCTCTCTCAAACAGACTACCTCCACCGACACAATCAGGTAGCATCGATCGTTCATCAACAACTAGCACACAAACATTCACTTATTAAGAGCACAGTCCCGTACTACAAGTACATACCACAAAGCGTATTAGAATCACCCTCATATAAACTATACTGGGACCGCCCCATTCACACAGACAAAACCATACATCACAACAGACCAGACATCACACTTGTTGATAAGGTCAACAAACAGACCTATCTAATTGATATTGCAGTGCCTATCAGCAAGAACATGCAGAAAACTCTCGCAGACAAGATCAGTAAATACACTGATCTAGCACACGAGCTCCAGAAGCAGTGGAGGCAGGATCGAGTACGTGTTGTACCCATCGTTCTGTCTGCCACTGGTCTGGTGCCTCACACATTGCACCACAGTCTCAGCACACTAGGACTTCACAAAAACACTTATGCACAACTGCAGAAGGCTGTGGTACTCAACACTACACGCATAGTTAGGAAATTTATGGACACAAGCACACATCCCTAATCATTCTTGCACACATCTTTACACTTGGCAGTATGTGCTTTGGTCCTTGACCCGCCATATTGTTTTTGCTGGGGAAACCCAAGATTTGAAACATACAAACACAATAATAATAATAATAATAAAATTATATTGATCTATTTCGATTTAAAACTGCATTATAAATTTCATTTTTAACTATTGTCATATATATTACTTAAGTTAAACTGTACCGCAACCCGCCATGCATGCTTGGGATACGCGAGAGGTTTAAGATTCTCAGCGGTGCTGAGACCGACATCCGCCCGCGTTTAGCCCCTTGGTGTAAGTAATTCGATCCCCACTTGACAGTGGGCTGGATGAACCCTATGATCCGTCCAGAAGAGAAATTACAATGGAAAAATCCGACCTCAACCGGGAATTGAACCCTTCCTCCTCCAGTCCGCAGTTCAACGGCTAAACTACTGGACTACCAAAATAAAACCCTTAAGTACGCTAACTTGTTACATGAATTTGATCAAACTAACCAACTAATACTACTCAAAAACTATTTAATTTAATAGGCATTCTGTAAAAAGGAAACAATTGTTTTATTTAATGAACCTGAAACTAAAGTTTATTGTAGAAAGATATACTGCTATAAATTGTTAAATTGCTCAATTACTGAGAAACTTCAAAACAAATGTAATAACTTTTGGCTTTCGCTTCAGTACAGATAGAAAATTGCTTCGGAATTAGTTACTCTTTTATTGTGAGCTAGTAATGGCTGTAAAATTTGCAGTCTGATGCCTCCTAGTTGTTGAAAGATTATACTCAATTGTCGGGATTCTAGACGCCCGAATGAAAGTGTGGTGAAGCAATGAGAAAACTTCCCCCCAAAAAAGAGGATCTCTAGCACCAAACCCCAGAGAAATCAGAGTTTCATTGGAGAAGATCTGGATTTCCTAGCATTTCAGCATACGTGAAGCCTCAAATCCCAATGAATCAGCAAAACATTCTACAAAAAGTTTTCCACCTGAAGAAAATGACTAAGGTCATGGAATTCTGCGCTTGAAATCTCATCGTATGAGTGAGCCTAAATAAACAAAAAATTACAAAATAAAATAAATGAGTTTCTGCTTGAAATATTTATTATCATATCTGTCATGTTCCGATAGTATCTGCAATTCATAAGTACCAGAGAGCTGTAGTTTTGTTTATTTCTTAAAAAAATGTTGTACTTATTAAAAGATCACTGATGTCATTGCATTCCCTCTTTATGGAAATTTAATTATCTGCCTTTACGCAAATTCAACCTCTTCGTATTGTTTAATCCCACTTTCTGGAGTGGCTTTCAGCAGATAACATCCTTTTTTAAATGCATTAAAGAAATTAAATTACAACGCATGAGATGTCTCAACACAACGTCATGTTTCGCTCAATAGAACAAGTTAATAAATACCGACATATACGAAGTCAAAGAACTTTTATCATTTTTTTTTTCTGATAATATTTTTAATTCTATTTTTAGGAAAACTTTTGCGTGACAGTAGTTACATCTGGAATTTGTGTCAACTTAATTCGGAAATGCAGTTTCAAATAGTAAATATTTGAATAAAGGGATTTAAAGCGAGACTATTTATCTAATGGACTTGAAATACCTTAACATTTTATGAGTTGTTAGTTATCGGATAATCAATAAATTACATGTATTATTAATCGGAAAACTTAAAGTGAATGGAATAAAATATGCACACTTATTATCATAATTTTTATGTTTTTAATGGAGTAGCAACGATTTTTTTCTAAAATCTATTTAGATACATAGTAAGCCTTTTTTAATTTAACTTATTTATAAATTACGTAATCTGTAAAAGTAAGAATCATTATTATACATTTCAAAAATGAAAGTCAGTAAATAAGTTTTTACATGTAGGTAACGTAATATTTGAATAATATATTTTTCATGAAGACACATTAACCTTTAAAACATATTGCGTGTTTTAAATAAACAAAAGTCTTCTTTGTAAAAATTGATTTTGTGGAAAGTTTTAGAATAAAAGTTAAATATAGTACTAAGCTTTAATATAATTATTTTTTTAATTGAATTGTGGATAAAATCTAAAATTCTAAATTTAAGTTGTGTTTTATCCATTTATTTCTCTATTTTATTTAGCCTATAATGAAATATTTTATATTTATTTCAATGCTATCTCAAACAGCCATTTTTGTTGGTCACTATGCATTTTCTATTTTTACTATTAACTTTGCAAGGAATATTTGCTGAAAAACCGTTTTTAGATTTAAATATGACTGAAACAACTGTTTGCCATTCCGGCATGCCTAGCGGTTTAGGCGGTGGCTTCCCACGCGGCAGATGTGTCGGAACCTGCATTCGAATCCGGGCAGCGGCATGGATGTTTCATTTCACTTCCTGTGTTCGTCAGCCTTTTCTTCACTTTCTTTTCGGTTCTGACGTCATTTCCGTAATGGCTTCCTAAGGATGGCAACGGGAAATCCCCTCAGTATCTTTCCCCAGGATATTCTATGTGAACTACAGATTTCCAAAGAATGCGTACCTGCGTCCTCGGATATCGCACTTCAAGAAAAAGAAACGACTATGTAACCAAAATTCAAATTATTCTTCTGGACAATGTTTTGTGGATGCATCTGTTCATTTTATAGCAATGACATACTGTAAAAATAAATGTCGTAAGTTGTGAAAGCAAGAGATTTGTAAATGAATTGAAAACTTTCATACAATATTGTGCTAAAAAGACATAAGTCTAATGAAATTTAGCATTTGGTAGTAATTGGGAAAAACCAATTCAAAATTTAGATCTATTCTCAGAGACGAGAAACGTATCACAGACTTTTGATGGAGTGCACTTTGGTCAGATAAATACATATATTATAAATATATATACGTAAGATAAATATATATACGTCGTAGCTCATGCTGAAACATATATATACTTTTTATTTTGCAAACCTGCAATTTGCAAATGTTTGCCACACTAAATTCACTTAGAAAAAGTTTACAAATAAAGTGACATTATAAAATAATAAAGGTGATTTTCAAGCTTTGTTAAATTACTGAACTGAAAAAGTAATTTCTCAATCCTCTACTTTCTCTGCCCTTTCTTCTGCTACTTCACACCACAGTCTACGAAAAACTCTAGGCACGTAACATAGTAATAGCTTAAGCCACTACAACTATTTTAACGTATCATAATAATGTGACTCAAACAGCTTCAGTTTTCCTATCCGACTATTCTTGAAGTTGCCTTAAGAATTGTGTATTGAATATAATAAATAAATTTTGAAAAGCTAAAGTGGTAACTTAAATCACGAAAATCACAATTCACGATTTTCAGAAGAATCGATTTCAGAAGAAATAATGTCCAGAATTTTCTGATATTTGTTTCTTTCATCGCACGAAAATTTATCGAATCCCTACACAAGTTTAAGTGTTACACATTATCGCTGAGATTGTTTACCTAATATTATTTAGACCTAATAGGTCTAGCTTATAAGCTTACATTTCTAGGAAAGTCGTGTTTCTTGAAATCAATCAGTCTGCTTGAGTGGTATCTGTGAATGTTCATCCGTGTATGTATATGTGTATACACTCATTAACAAAAAAAATGAAGTTTTTGGGTTGAATATACCTACAAGTATACGAAAAATTCTATTGGTCCTCCAAAGAATCTACGAATCACCGAATCTGTTACGTGTTTTTGTTATATGGAATCACCTTTCCATTCGAAAAAATAGATCTGCCAAATTTCAAGAAGATCCTCCACTGATTTATAAGTTATTAAGGAGGACATACACTCATTAACCAAAAAGGACGCACATAGAAGGAGTTGTCCGATGGAGACAAAAATTGGTGGAGAGGAAGATTATGTACAGAATAGAAAGTGATTAAAATTTCAGACAAATTGAATGATTTATTTCAGAGTTACAGAGTTACAAAGTAACGAGCTCAATAAGGTGTTGACCCACCTCTACCCTGAATGCAAGCTACCACTCGACGTGGCATAGAGTGATAAAGCTCCCTGATGGTCTCCTGCGGTATTTCTTGCCCAATTTGCTCCAATTGCCGGGCTAGGTCATCCACATTCCCTGGTGGATGCAGTCGCCTTCCCATCATATCACAGACATGCTCAATTGGAGAGAGATCTGGGGATCTGGCTTGCCAAGGAAGTGTTTCACAAGCTGCAAGACAGGTCATAGCAACACGTGCCGTATGTGGTCTGGCATTATCTTGCTGAAAAATAAGGCCAGGGTACTGCAAAAGGAAGGGTAGCAAAACAGGTCTCAGAATGTCGTCGACGTACCGCTGTGCTGTAAGTGTGCCGCTAATGACGATCAAAGGGGTCCGGCTATCAAGGGAAATGGCACCCCAGGACCATAACTCCTGGTTGAGGGCCTGTGTGGCGTCCAATAGTGAAAGCAGAATCGGCACGCTGCCCTGGGCGTCTCCAGACACGTCTGCGACGATCGTCAGGACACAGTTGGAAGCGGGATTCATCGCTAAACACTATTCGTCCCCAGTCAGCATCATTCCAACCGGATCGAGCCAAGCACCACTGTAATCTGGCCCGACGGTGTGCAGACGTGAGTGGCAGGTGGCGTAGCGTCGGTAGGAGCGTAGATGTTGCTCTCTCAGCCGTCTGTGAATGGTCATGGTGGACACTCGTGTGCGGGTCGCACGTCTGATGGTTGATAACGATGATTCAGGCGCTGTGACAGCTGATCTGACAATCACTCTATCCTCCCGCTTTGCTGTGGCCCTAAATCGACCGCTACCTTCATGACGCTGAAATCTGCCATTGTTCACCCATTCCTGCCAGCATCTTCTAATCGCCGCATCACTTCGACCCATATGACGAGCGATTCTCCGATTTGCCCAACCTGCCTCTTTCAATCCAATGATACGACCTCTTTCAAACTCTGACAGTGGCAAGTAATGAGCTCGAATCCTGCGGCGAGGCATTTTTTTCAGTCGTTGAAAGGTATCCTAACTCGCAATGCAACAGAAATTTTGACCATCAGATTGAGAATCGCTTCTTATATATACACCTGCTGAGTGCGCAGCTTCGATGCGCTGTAGCTCTCGCTATTCATTCATTGGACACCAAAGTTTAATCATTTGCATGGGCGGTCCCGATGTCTTTGCATACGAAATTTCATTACAATCGGACAACTCCTTCTAGGTCGTCGATTTTTTTGGTAATGAGTGTATATCCGTTTAATTATTTTGAACTTTTCAACAGCTGGTTGGATCTTCTTGAAACTTGGCAGGCACATCTAAGTACCAGAGACTGCTTTACTAACACATTTGAAATTCTTTTCTATGTGCATCTTTTCAAGGAATTATCTAAGAAAATGAGAAAAAAAAATAATGCCATAAAAATGTAATTAGCAGCAATCTGCTAATTATTAAAATTGGACATTAAAATTATTAAAAATGGATATTAATTATTTTAATGCTCTCTGAATTTTCGACTTAAAATTAGTCGGATTTAATCAATTTAAAAAGTTTAAGTATTGCAGACTTTATTTTTGGTCTATTGTTTGCATTCAGCAAATATTATAACTGGTATCGTAATCACGACTTTAAATAAAAAAAACAAAGAAAAAAGTTTTAAAGTGTTTGAGAAGCTATATTAATTTTTTTTGGGCTGCCTGCGCTGCTTAATGTTTTTCAAGTTATTTGCATTTATTTGCATAAAATTTTTAGTTCTAAAAACATTTTCCTTTGTATTTCAACAGAATCAATTACAAAATGAACCAAAAGAGAATTACAGTGAAACAACAAAATTTGGAAAGGGGCTTAAGTCCATCAGCCCCCTTCTAAAATTGTAATCAAAAATTTTTATTACCGTTACGTTGTTCTAATATACATTTTACACAAAGACATAAGTATTTTAATGAATTTTTTATATTTTTATCGGAAAAAGAATTAATGCAAAATGTCAATGTTGTACTGGATTAATTTCTGCTGCAAAATTCTGAAATACTTTGAGAACAAGACCAGTTTGCTTTTTTTTTAAAGAAATAAATTAAGTTTTTACAATAAGCTTAAAGGAACTTTTTTATCAAAAAGCTTTAAGAATTCAACTTCTTGAATTCAAAATCCTTCAGAGACTTAAAACTAGCGATAACTACTTTAGCTCTATATATTTTTGTAAGTTACAATAATTATTTTTCTCAAAAATATTAAATTAAAAAGAGAATAGTTCTAGCTTACTAACGAAGAAGAATAAGGGAACAGTCAAAGGTGCAATTGCTAGTATTGTCTATTTCTACTCAAAAGAAGTTGGCTTAGAAATGACTGCCAAGAATCAAAATTAATTTCCCATTGAAATTCATAGAATTTTCTGAATCAAGATGGTCAGTTCAAACAAAAACTATAAAACTTTAGATGAAAATATATAAACTCAAATAACAAATATAAAAATTTTTTAATGAATAATATTACGTTTATTTCATCTGAAATCCCTTATAGATATGAATGAAAAGGAAAACATAAAACAATACTAATAGTTACCTCAATAATTTACTACTTCGGATTTTTCTTTACATGAACTTTGTATTTGCATTAAAAAAAAAAAAAAAGTTTGACCTTTAATTCAATTCAAATGAAAAATTTAGTAAGCTGATAGCTCAAGTTTATCAACTCTGTATCTGTAGATCCAATTTTCCTCTTGAAACACTAAGAAGATTACACACACTATCAAAATCTCCATTAAACTTTTAGCATTTTTGCATTAGGTAATTTTTGGGTATTTTTGGCAAATAAACATCCAGATTTTCTATGATTAAATTTTACATAAAGACATCTATAGAAAACATATTTGAATAACTGAGTAGATTTATAAACAACTATAACTGCAACCATGTACGTTAAACTAAATGTAAATATTACATTTCTGAAACTGTCAATAATTTTATCTGTCTCTTTTTTTAATGATTTTATTAAGAAGACATTCTTTATTTAAATTTCCTGAATAATCAATAATCTCATTGAATATTTTAAATTAAATAATTTGATAAAGATTCTTTAGAAAAACTTTGGCAAGTTCTGCCTTGTTAAGCAGGTGAATTTGTTCTAGCAGAAATGCAAATAGTAGCATCTAAACTAACAAAATGAATTTCGATAAAACATATGGAAGCTGTAAAACAAGTGGAAAAACCATCAACTAAAGGAAAGAAAAAGAAAAGCTACTAAAATTGCTACGGGAATGGAAAAGGCGAGTTGTGCCAAGCCTGCGTTCTGCAGTGCGGTTCCCCTCCCCTAGTTGATTTAGAATTCTGAAAACTCGGGCATTACGAGCCGAACGTGCACCATATGAGAATAGTTACGGAACCTCTGATGGCGTAGCCACGTAGATGTTGGTGAATTGGGGCGAGGGCAAGGTAGGGGGACCCGGTCGTCGACCATCACTTAAACAAGTCCTGTACTTGGAACTCGCATTAATTAAGCTTTTGGTAGCCTATTACGAAAGTTTAATATTAAATATAGAAGGGCCAAGTCCTCTGACTTTTCCATCCACTGGCAAACACTTGCTGAATTAACCATGCTCTTGCAAAAGCCCAGTAGCGCCATCTAACGTTAGGGAACCAGTAAAGTTTATTCCGGTCAAGGGCGACGACAAAGATAAGTCATGTTCGAACCAAATTTAAATTCTGATAGTAATATGAACATCAAATATTTAAGATTAAGCATTCGAATCCTAAATAATGCTTTATAAGAAGAAGTCTACAATTTTTTTTAAAATTAAGCAATTTTCTTTATATATTCAAATATCAACTTATATAATTTGCTAATTTCATCTGTCTGTCTGCCTGTCTGTCCGTCTGTCTGTAACTCTCTTACATTTTATTTACTATAAAAGTTGAATTAAAAAATGCATTATAAATTATAAATATGCAATTGCCTAAGAAAGAAGCAAAAAGTTTCAGCAAACATTTAAAGGGGAGACTCATTTTTTTTTTTTACATATTCGACTCAAAAAAAGTGTCGTTTGTGAAGTTTCTTCTTTGATAAAGTCTTTATAAGATTGTCCCTTTTAGCAGTAATATTTTAAATCACTACGTTTTACAATATGAAAAAAAAGAAGATAATACAAATATATTATCACTTATCTGCAAACTTTGCATGATTTTGCAGATAAATTGTACATACCGGTGTAATTTATCCGTAAGTTGCATTTTTTTTCCTCGATTCAGTTAGTTAAAAAAATCTTTATTTTCTTGTTTTCTTATCTCTTTTGATGCCTATCAATTATTAAATCACTTACATTTATTCTTAATTTCATTGGCAAAAGTTGCATAAGATGAATTGGGTGACTCAAAATCACAAGCGGTTTAGGTTAAAGGAACTTACAGTAGATTTGCCTAATATCTTCCTGTTTAATGAAAAAAATTTAATTAATATATTTAATTATCATAGATAAGGTAGGAAGAAGTTATTATTTATGAATACTAGAAGAAAGATTCGGGAGGAATATGGGAGATTTACATATGTAAAAGATTTTCGCGCTTTTATTTAGACTTATTTAAAAGAGACTTTTCAAATCCACTTTCGCCCAGAGCTTCTGCTTAGAATGGATCAACTTCCACTTAAAACTATGGCAGTGGTTAATATTTAATCTCAGGTAAATATTTGACATTTCTTGTTTTTTGATGTTTGTTTCTGCCTCGTTGTCTTTCGCCGTTGCTCCTGAGGCTCAACTTTCAGCTTCTACACAAAATATACGAAGCACGCTGCCAAGATTTTTTTTTTGTCATGGACAATTACGAAGAAAACTATCAATATAATGAAAGAAAACATTGATTCGAACTCGTACTGTTTAAGAAAAGTTTAAGTAATAATAAACTTTCGAAATATTAATAAAACATGAAAAGAAACATATTTCTAACCTAAAAATTGCAAGTTTTCTTACCGCAACTAACGCATTGGTTTTATCGTCTTTAAATTTAGACAAACCATACTAAAATATTTAAGAGAAATGATGTTTCCAACTGCGCCCACGTTCGCATAAATTAAAATAACTTTAGTTAAACTCATAAATATTTGCTACATTCTATAGATATTTACATTCAGACGCTTTTAGAAATAACAAATTTTGGAAAATTCAACATTTTGTGGTTTTACAAATATTAGCATTTTCTTAACATTCTTAGCATTCTTAACATTAACATTCAACTTTACTTTTTGGAAAAATATTAAATATATTTTTATACATTAATAAAATAAAGAAAAAAATCTACATATCATTAAAAGTTTACTTAGAAACAAAATATTTAAGCAGAAATAATAAACAAAAATTAATATTTTTAAGATATAAATTGCACAATAAAAATAACATTTTTATATTTATATTTCAGAAAATACAGTTATATCAAATATGCTGTAACTTGTTTTATAGTTTTATATAGATATTTTTATTAAACAAAAGTAAATATTATTGTAATTTTTTAATAATATTAATATTTGTATGAGTATTGATATCTGACTTTTTTAAAATTGATAGTGGAGTATATAAATAAATAATTTCTTAATTGATTAAAATTCAAGAGAATTTCTATTTTCTTTTATTGCTTATTTCTTTTTTCTCTTTAATTCACAAAATCGTATCCCAAATATAAATTAATAGCTATCTCTTTTTTACCCTTCTATCTGTTGTAAGTTTAGAAAAAACGTACAAGTTTTTTGCGTGCTGATTTGTGCTACTGCACACTGCTTGGTTATTAATGACATTGCAAGTGTAGTGTAGCTTGGGGCCATTCCTAACATAGATAATTATCAAGTAGCAAGTTGTCATCGATCCAAGGCTCCTGTCTGAGTGTACAACCTTCATGCGAACACCCACCTCCTTAATGTTGTTGCTTTCTTTGCTCGTTATTTCGAACAAAACCTACTGCAGAGTTTATTCTAAAACATCAACTGCTGAGTATAATGAAAATATAAAATAGAAATAACAACATAGGGAATGGAATAAATATTTAAAACGCGTTTCTTTTCTTAATCGAACTATTTTTTTTTTTTTTTTTTTTTTTAAATTCTATTCATGGAATTTTTGAAAAAGATTTTTTTTTTAAATTTCTTGAAATTTTCTTAACATGTAAAGCGAAGAAGTTATATTCTTCAGACGTACTTTTAATGTCTCTTTTTTTTTTTTTTCAAATAAATTACTTAGTCTAATAAATGCTTGTAAATTTGAAGCGAAAAATAAAGTGTAATGATATAGTTTTAAATCAACAGACTTCGAATCTCGAAGATTATTTCAGATAATGAAACGCTGATTATTCGACAATTTTCGAAAATGGACGAACTTTAAATGTTATGAAATTTGAAGGAGAGAAAGAAAAAGAAAGTGACACTTACAAGGCTATTAGTTTGTTAGATTTGGAAATACTTTGAATTGCATTGAAGTTTAAAAAAATTACATTAAATTACAAATTGCCCCTCAAAAAAAATCGAAAAATTTCTTTTGAAAATATTGTTTTCTTCCATTGTCTGGACAGGCATTACCAATCTTTACACTTCGTTAAGGCCCTTGACGAATTTGGAAGGTACTGTGGCGGTTTCCATTTGCCTTGTACTGGTTCATCTCATATGGAGCGAGGTCGAGATGTGAAAAGAAGACTGAAGACCTTCATCAGGTGATTTCCCCCATTCACGAGGGAATGGAGTAAAGGAACTCCTTTATCTTGCCTGGGATTTTAAATCTAGTCCATTGCAGATCTTGGCCGAATGACTCCTAACAGGACTGAAATTGTAATCACTTTAAGGAAATAAAAAAAAAAAAAGAATTATCTGATCGTCATTGGTGGAATCAAGATAACGAATGATTTATTTTTTTTAGCTCGAATTAAAGCGAAACAGTTGTTTCAGTACTATCCATTCATAAATTGAATTTTCTGAAATAAAAGTATCAATTTTTTACTGAAGTAAAATTCAGTGTAAAATTGATTAAAAACTAATTATGAATATACTAGCAGCAAAGCCTCTCGGACGCCAGGCATAAAACAATCTGAAAAATCATTTTATTATCAACTATCAAATATAAAGTAAATGTTCTAATGCCATACTTCCTCTTCAATCCACATCTTAACATATTTGCAAAAATACTTGGTCTCATTGAAATATGTATTGAATATCTTATTTCAGCTTCAACTTCCACCTAAGAAAAGCAAATGGTGGTGTTATTTATGCTTTCGATTTAATTCTAACGTTAATCCTTGAATCCACTTGCTTTTATCCCCAAAATCCTTTCAATTACAGACTGGATTAAGAAATGCATTTTCAGTTATCCTTGAACAAGACTGCAATTTCCTTAAAACTAAATACAATCTAAAATGTAATTTGCAACGAGCTATCGTTTGATTAACTCGGACAGAAGCTACCAGCTTCTGTGTCTAAGATTTTATTCAGGTTTTTTTTTCAGTGAGAAAAAAGAACTCGAGCAAATTTTAATGGGAAAAAAGTAATAGAAAAAAAAAAAAAACCAGAAAAAAAAACCAAAAACATAATTTTTTTTTTAAATTTTTATACTTAATAAATATGCAGAATATGTCTTATCAAATAAAATCATAAAAATTAAGTAAAAAATAAAATATTAACAAAATTAAATTATTTATGCAGCATTCAATAGTATAATATTTTTATTTTAATCTCAACTCCAATCCTTACAGGATATAGTGTATTCCCTATCAGTAGAAATGTGTTGCAATTCTTTATATTAACAAATAACAATTTGCAAAGGACATTTCTATCTGATTATTAGTTGTACATCTTAAATTAATTAATACATCTTTAATTACTTTTTTAATAACATTATTGAAAACTAGGAAAATATATTGAAGATAAAGAGAGTATCAGAAGCTTAAACAGTAATCGATCAAAATGGCACCATCGCCGAACGTTCCAGTATCGTCGTTACAGTGAGGCGTTAGAATCGTGTGATTTTGGAAGGGTCGATCAGAAAAAAGTCTACAACTGTTAGAAATTAAATTTTTGAGTTTGCCACAATGCCAGCGACTGCTGAAATATGAGTGATGCAGAGTTGTCTTTCTCGTGTCTATGATTGGAGATGCGCGCTGTCATTTGAAAATGGCGATGCGCTTGGATAACTGGTCTCCTATTGAAATCTTGAAGAAATTGCGCAACAACATCAGGAAGAAATGTCCTGTCTTCTGAACGACAGTCTGATTCTCCTTCACGACAATGCCGACAAACACCTTACACGGAACACACAGAACTTGCTGCATGGTTTCCTCTGGGAAATTTAGAAACATCCGACATACAATCAGGATGTGGCCCCAGTGATTTTCATCTGTTCCCTGCCTTAAAAAACACATGTCAGATCACACGCTTTTTATACGATGAAGTCCAACGTGATGCAAAAAAATACAAGCATCTCCAATGATAGACACGAGAAAGACAACGCGGCATCAAAAGGAGCTACAACACCAAGGCCCTGACTTTTGTGCTGGGATGGACAAACTGATCAAACGTTGTGACAAATGCCTCAGTCGTCAAGGTGACTACATAGAAATATAGTGTCTGGGCCTCTTTCAGTGCACCATCTCATTTCTTCCAATAGAGGTTTACTTTCGTAAACAAGCTTTGTAAGCTTTTTTTTTTCTGATCGATCTATTTATATATACTGTATTTTCTATAAAATGGTAAACGTAAATTCTCAACGGTCCTTTAAGAAAAGGATTTTTTAATTGTGTCAAAAATAGTTTCATATTTGGTTTAGTTAATCTTCCATCTTTCAAAATTATTAAATTATTAAGTTATATACAGTTCATTACCTTAACATGAAATGTGTGTAATAAAAAAGAAGTAAATTTACAGCAGAGATTACTGCAAAACTGTATAGAAGAATTTCTTAGATTTGCATGCCAAATTTTGTTATGGAAAAAAAAAGAAACAGAACACTTTTTTGATCAAGATACAGGCACTTTTCTTCGAATTCACAAGCTACCATCTAGACTATTTTTTTTCCTCGTTTCTTTCGTCTCCAGAGTTTTCTCACGGTAGAAACTTTTATTTCTACTTTCCTCTTTAGCACGTGACCGACCTATTACCGTCCCATTCCCTCTTGCACCTGCTATTTTCCCGAAGTCATAACCGTAGAGCCCGTTCTCGCCCATTCATCTTATTCTGTCGCTAAAAGAGCCATCGGTCCGTATCGCCTTTTACTGTCACCCAAAACGGCGATAGCTGCCTTTCGGGAGACGGCGAAACACACGCGGAACAAAAGCGAAATGGCAGTGGCTGTGGTTGCATTGTTTACATACAAATTCCGCCAAGAGGAGAGCGATTTTTTTTCCCTTTCTCTCCATAGAGTGGAGGAATGGCGATGCTTCGTTCGCTAGACGCACTTAACAGTGGTAGCGTCGAAATTATCAGAGAAGAAAGAGCAGATTCAGATTATCCAGGGTAGGTTTAGCAAAAGGCGAAGGATTGAGATAGACATTGAAGAAGCAAGAAGCACCCAAGAGCACGCCTTCGATATTTTTGTGTTGTTTCTCATCGAAAAGCAGAAGAAGCGCTGTTGCTAGGAAGAAGCACCGAGAATAATCAACCTGAGGCTGGTAGCAAAGTGTACAACAAAGCAGCAAATATTGACGCAGAGCGTTGCTCCGTTCTCGACACGTTAATAATTAATCAGACTCTCAGCAGATTTAAAAGACAGATGAAGCGTAGAAACGAAAAGAAAAAAAAAGGAGAACGTCTCTTAGAGAGCTGAAGAGGACGAAAGAGAGAGAAGAAGAAGTCGGTAGAGAACTTATTTTATTTGTAACTGATGGAAAGACGTGAATCAAAGGAGCATCGCGTGAGGAACTCCTGTCACCGGTCACTACGTCTCAGCACGCGATCTTTCTTGAAAACGAATGCATTAAGCAAAAGATGTTGCCCTATTCACTTGAAAACACTCTTTGATGGAACGGCGAACGTGCTTATGGTTTTACTTACCCTTAAGATCTTTATAGAAGCAAGTAAATGTGAAATAACTACAAAAAATCGGGAATAGAAGGACGCTGAAACAATTTGATTTTGCGTACACTCAGATTATATCATAATAATCCGATTTATTTTCAACTTTGTGGTTCAAGAGTGGTTGAAATTTAATCATTTATAATTCCGTTTTCTGCATTGTTAAGAATAGAAAAAAATATTTTAAAACTTAACAATCCATATTGTACTGACATAAAATTTTATCCAAACACATTTATATAATACAGTTAAGCTTTATTTTTGTTGAATTCTGCAATAACCAATATTTATGTTTAAAAATAGGTTTTGATATTTTTAAAAATAAACCAATGTAATTTTAAAAATTGAAATTTTAAAGAACAAAACAAAAAATTCTGTAACATTAAAAAAGCATATGAAAAATATTTTATTTTTGCTAAGAAATTGTAATTACGTAATACTCAAAGATTAGAACTGTGTTCTAATAATTTTTAAAATTCAAATCTGGCACCTTATATTACGGTGTTTTTGCTTAACCAAAAAACAGAGAAATATTAATAATGCAATCATCTAGGGATTTTTATTGAATCATTGTCAAACTTGGAATATGTAAATTTTGTTTCATATTGATGATTATTGATAATCGCTTGTAAAGGTAATTAACTAAAACAAAGCGAGTCTGTTCGATTTCTGTGCTTTTTCTTTTAATATGAGGGACTGCATTTTCGTAGAAACATCATTATTTCGATAGACATTTTACTCGAAACTTGAAATGGATGGGAATGCGATTTTTAGATACAACCAATATAGCTATTTTACCCATCCAAAACTTTTTTCTTAACTGTATCTGTTAAAGGTTTTTTTTTTTTTATTTTTTTTTTAGATCTAAGTAAAGCAAAATAAGCAAATAAATTTAACGTAGTCAAAAGGTCTTCAATTTAAAAATATCCTTAAGATTTAAGCCAATAATAGACTAAGCATTTTTAAGCATTCAAATAGCAAATTTTTCTAGATTCGTCTCCCATCACTAATCCGGTTAATATATTTAATCTAATTAGAAGTCTATTTTGTTACGATAACAGCTGGACGACGATCGCCCAAGTTCACTAAACCAATCGGTTGTCACTGAAAAACATCTTGGCAAAGAAGAATGAAAAATTTACTCCTGTTTTGCATCAACTTAGTATTCTCCTAAAGAAAACTTATTTTTCCCTATTCAATACAGTCCTTTGCTTTCAGATTTCTGTGATATTGAAATTGGATTTAAAATACATTGGAATTTTATAAGTTATTTTTGATGGAGATTATTATTATTATTATGTTTGTATGTTTCAAACCTTGGGTTTCCACAGCAAAAACAATATGGCGGGTCAAGGACCAAAGCACATATTGCCAAGTGTAAAGACGTGTGCAAGAATGATTAAGGATGTGTGGTTGTGTCCATAAATTTCCTAACTATGCGTGTTGTGTTGAGTACCACAGCTTTCTGCAGTTGTGCATAAGTGTTTTTGTGAAGTCCTAGTGTGCTGAGACTGTGGTGCAATGTGTGAGGTAGTAGACCAGTGGCGGACAAGACGATGGGTACAACACGTACTCGGTCGTGCCTCCACTGCTTCTGGAACTCGTGTGCTAGATCGATGTATTTACTGATCTTGTCTGCATGAGTTTTCTGCATGTTCTTGTTGATAGGCACTGCAATATCAATGAGATAGGTCTGCTTGTTGACCTTATTAACAAGTGTGATGTCAGGTCTGTTGTGATGTATGGTTTTGTCAGCAGAATTTAAAGGTATTTCCAAATAAAGTTTTAAAAGAAATTGTTTATTGTTTTTTTTTTGTTTTGTTTTTGTTTAATGAACATAAAATTTTGTTTGTGATAAAGAACATTGAAAAGACATGAAATGCAAAAATTAAAAAAAAGTTTTTATATTATTAAACTTTGATTTCTGTTTCAAAAATATTATTTCTATTCTTAAAATATTCCAGTAGAACTTTACACTTAGGTTTTTATGAAACTTTTCTAGATAATTAAACTTAGATTACAGACTAAATTTCATAAGTATTTTCTGCTTAAAAATAATAATGTTTAAGATTTAATGACTTAATGTTGCTACTAAATTGACGTCGCGATTTAGATTTAAGTAGTGCACCGCGGAAATTATCTTAATGCTGAAAGTTAAAGAGAATGGAGTGACATATAAAATAATATTCAAGCATTTCTGCATCATCATTCTTACAATTGAAGCAAAACCACGAAACTTATGTTAGTCTGTCAGTGTTCAGCCTATCTATTTGAAATCAATTACATTTGGTATTCCGAAAACTGAATATTTAATCAAAAAAATATCAACTCCTTATTATAATTTCGGTAAGAATTAAGAATCTATGTTTAAAGCAAAAGAAAGGTTAGGAAGGATCCGAGGAACACAAAAGCCACTGAAAAGTGCCACTTAGAATAAAAAAAGAGACTCAAAAAAGAAAGAAGCACTATTTCTATTAGGTAGAATACTGCACAGAAGTTAGACGTTTTAGCCATTAGACCACGAGGCCTACATTCTAATCTCTATAAAAAATAAAAATATATTATTTTTTTTCAGCAAGATATATGATTTACACGCTGGTTCTAAAAGCAGATTGAGAGAATATAGACATCAAAAATTAAATTAAAAAAAAAACTTTTGAAAAATTTTAGTTTTAGTTTCCTTGATGTAATTTGTGTGTGTGTATGTGTGTGTGTGTGTGTGTGCTTTTTAATAAATAAAAAGTTGTTTTCCGTTACATAAACAAGGCTTCCGGAGCGAAGCGACGGGTAGCCGACTAGTAATCACATATCAAGATAATAAAAACGCACATTTTAGTTAATTTTTTTCTTTATTTTTTACTACCATCTGTGACATTCAGTAATAAGATATAGATGGCGAATAGAAAAAAATTAAAAAAATAAATACCTGCCAAATTTTTATTGCTGTAACCTAGTCTTTTTTTTTTTGATTTGTTGATTTGTTTGCCTGGGAAGAACTATGCTGAGAGTAATAATTTTGAACTCAAATTTATAATGAATTTTAAGTTAGGAGATGTCCCGACCTACCTATATCAAAAAGAAAAAAAAGACAGAAAAAAGAAATAGTTGTTCAGTGATAAAAAAGGAAATTCGGAATATAGAAATAAATAGTCGTCTGGGGATTATCGAGAAAAAAACAGAAAAAAGAAGAAAAAGAGAAGAAAAAAAAAAAAGTAAAAGTGAAAAGTTCCAAGACCAAGTGAAGAAATATAAAGAGTTTTGAGGGAAGCGAACTCATTTTTGTTTTTGTTTTTACCAGATATCTTGATATTAGAATTGAATCCACGATTTTTGAACCGTATTTCCTAATCTTTTTGTCCCATATCTGCATAGGAATTTTCTTTAAACGATTCTAAGAATTCTAGTAAAATTTCAAGTTTGTAGATAAATATTTTGAGTTAGGACAGACCGAAGGACCGATTTCGTTACGTATCTGCTTAAACTTTTCATTCTAAAACTTCTTTTATTCAATCTAATCCTTTTTAGAATTTGAATGAAATCTAATCCTTTCTTTTTTCCCAGTGAATATTGAGGCATGATATAAATGTTGCTAATATTATTTCCTTGGTTAGCCAGCTATCAAGCTAAGAATCGGATAAATAAAGAAAAAATTAAGCTTAAGTTTAGCCATTTTTTATGAAATACCCTAGATAAACAAAAGGAAAATCACCACTGTTAACTTCTTATTTTCTTTCTATTTTCTTGTTTTTAAAAAAGTAAATTACAAAGAAAATAAAATGAAACAAGACAAATATTGATGAAAGCGCAGTGTTTTTCTTAACTTCCTTTATGTCATCTTTAAGAAATGGAGGGAACGAAAAGATGGTGCAACTCGCTGTCAGAACCCAATCATAATTGTACGATAAGTTAAAAGACAGCCAGTCACATAGTGCGGATGACATCGCGGCAGATTCCACGAATCAATAAAATTCACCTGTGATAAGTTTCTTGCACCATCAAAAAATATCCTTCATCTTCTTATGCTAAGCCTCTAGATCAAGCTTTCAGCTGCTAAACGCCTTTTCACGATCGATGCAGCAGCGTTAGACTGTTACCCAGACATAGCATAAGATCAAGGAAGAAAAACAAACATTATTACACTGTTTCAAAAAAAAAATCTCTATGAAATTGCTCTGTTTACGGATTGGAAACAAAAATGAACTGTTACAAAAAAACAAGACTGCTTTGACGGATTTAGAAGGTTTCACATAGCTATAATTTAAATTTGTTGCTGATATAATTGAATTCATGGTCTGAGAAAGAATCACATTATTAAATCAAAGTTGACATATAAGTTGCCAACAGGTTCATTTTACTAAAAGAGAAGTTGTAATTTTCTCGAAAAGAAAAATATTTCAATCTATTTAGCAGCTTTCAAAAACAATAAATATTATCAAATCCTAAAGATAAATATAATCAAGATATGGTGCTTGGAAAGATTTGAACGAGATTTTATATATCTGTTT
Organism: Thereuonema tuberculata; assembly: GCA_023159025.1. Lineage (NCBI taxonomy): Eukaryota > Metazoa > Arthropoda > Chilopoda > Scutigeromorpha > Scutigeridae > Thereuonema > Thereuonema tuberculata. Next base: position 354,175,823 of record JAFIDM010009631.1, read on the forward strand.
TGCTGTAAAAACAGCTAGAGGAAACCCTTGTAAAATTCTATAATGAGACTATAAACGCTGTTAACATATCGTAAGTTATTACAAACTATTCATTTCCAAATTTGTCTAATTAAACAATTTTGCCAACTTTTCTATAAAAGTGAAATTAATCAGTAATGTATATCTATGTGTGTGTATATACAGTATATATATATATGCATATATATGTGTGTATGTGTGCGTGTATGTGTGTGTACTTGTATGTGTGTGTGTGAGTATTTTTAATACCTTTGAATAATTGGATGTTTAACAAATTTAGAACATCAGTAGAAATTGGACAGGGTTGACTAAACAATTTAATGATTTGTCAGCTAACTACAACAATTCAACAAACAACAGTAGTTTAGAGACGAGACGTCAAAGTATAGGTTTCTGATTTGACTTGGATCGAATCCATCTGAGAAAAGATAGTATGTTAGAACGAGATATTGCTGTTTGTGATACAAGCCTCCATGCAAACACATTATGTGTAAATGTCATCGCAGGAAATAAGAGAGTATGACGACGCGAAGTCAAGATACTGGTTTACGAGCCCCAGCAACGAAACGTGAGGACAACCTTTTCTTCTCCTCATGGCGTTGGTCAATTGCAAAGCGACTTCTCATGTAGCTATCAATCAGAGAATTGATATCTTTAGTTGGTTAGACCTAATAAATTTCGGAACTATATGTATAGATATAATAATAATAGGATAACGTGTTTGACTTATTTAGATTTAGTCTTATTTAAATAACTTACAAACTTCGTATTTTCAGAAACGCTGTGTATCATTGCGGGAAATATTTAAAATTTCTTTTATGTATTACTCAGAAAAGTAATTATTATCAATCTTAGAATAAATTTTTCAAGTTAAAAAATGAACTAAATTTCAGTGCAAGATTAATTTAAGATAAAATTAATAAATAGATTATACTGACGAATTTATTGTAAATAAAAGATTTCATTTAAAAGATGTGTAATTACAATCTTCGCTTTAATAGTAGTTATAAATGACACTCAGTATAAATAACAACATAAAAAAAAACACTAATAATAATATATCATCACGATTACGATACATTAAAATTGCAAAATTTCTCCTTTTATTGAATTATTTCATTTTTATCATATCGTAATAGTTTTTTCATCCACTTTAAATTTATCATAAAGTGCTGAAAGTAAAAATAAAACGTATCTAAAAAAAGTGAACAGTAAATATTTGGATTATAAAACAACAGTTTGTTTTTTATATTTTTAATAAAACTGTTCATATTTGGTGGAAGTGTATGGAGGTGAAGAGATTCGGGCACTTTAGTGGAAATTTTGAAGGGGAGACTAGAGACATGAGAAAGAAACGCCTCGACAAACAACCACCAGAGAATTTTCACTTCAGGTATTTGCGCAAAAGATTTCATTGTCTACTTCAGGTCAAAACGAGAGTCAGCGCCCACACTCGAGGAATTTAAGTGCGATTCACTTCTAAAGGGGATAACACGAGAAAAGAAGATTAACATTCATCAATATCAGAAGAAAAAACGGTAAGAGGAGAAAAGACTATTTGCATCTTGTCTTGTAAAGAAAGTCTTGATTCATATCAGTCTTTTTAGCTTATTTTCTGATATAATAGAGTTTGAATGAAATTATCTTTAATAATCACAAAAAGGTATAACTTGATGAAATTATAAAATCAAAAATTACATTAGACAAATATGTCAAATTGGCTTTTTTTTATCAATATTAGTTGCATTAGAAGAAATATACAACGAATTTTCTTGAATTTAAAGTTCTAAAAAATAAAATTAACTTCAAGACAAGCACAAAGAGTGATTTAGTATCTAGTTTATTTTGCATATTAATAATAATTAGTGTTAATCAAATATTTCTAAATTTTAATGAACTTTAAATTGCTTCAAATATTTTCATATTTTCTGATGCAGAAGTCTTGGAAAATAAACTTATATGCTCTTTCTTACTGTAGTTTATAGTTAGTAGGTTATTCTAACTATAAAATATATTTAATAATTTAAAAGGAAATTTTTAAATATTAAAACAATAAAGAGAGGGAAAAAAATTTGTGAAGATTATTAAAGCTGATGAGTCCATAATAAGGATGAAACAACCGTTCCCGATTCCCTCTGATAATAAACTCAAAGGAGTGAATGTTTATTTATGTGCAGCATTCGATTTTTATTTGTTATTATTAAAGCCTCTTTGCTTTTAAGATGGAATGATATAATTTTGCTGATAACGATTCTATAATATTGTAGTTCATGATTTAAAACCTGAAAAAAATGAAATTGACATTAAAGATAAAAAGTTCAATGGATTCAAAATAGACAAAAAAATTAAGTTCAAGATAAATTAGAGGCACTGCTCCAATAAATTTCTTAGTATTACGATGTAAATTAACCGAAAATGAATCGAAAATTGAATATTTTTACCAGAAATAATATGAACTGAAAGCTTTGCTTACGAAGCATAGTTAAATAATTTAAATTATAGGCCATTACAAACGAATACAAAATAGAAAGAGTGTAAACATTTTTGTTTGACAGGAACGATATCACAACAAACAGCAAATTGAAAGGAAAGGCAGGAAGAGAGAACATATAGTTGACAACTGTTGATTGAGTAAAAATAAATTACTTTAGAATAAAAAAAAAACAAAAACAAAAAAAAACAACAACTTGATAGCTCTTCATTAAGTTTAATAAATTCCCTAGAAAATATCTGATAACGATGATGAATAAAGATAAAAATAGTTTATCTTTTTTTTCTTTTAAGAGAAAAATAAGGTATTTATTTTTTCGTAACAGCTTTTTAAGGCAACAATTCAAATATTTTGAAATGGCGAAAATCAAAATTTGAAATGTGATGGCGAATTTCTTTATTGGTTTATCTAGATTAAAGGTTGACTTTACTTAGATTTTTAGTTAAAAAAAATCTGTTCTTCAAATGTCTATTTTAGAAGAGGAATTGGAAAAAAATGGAAATAATTAAATATTGCATACTTTAATTTTTTATTTTCTTCTTTTGCAAATTACAGAAATACGGTATATGAAAAAGCTTTTAGAAAAATATCACAAATATTTCTTTTTTCTTTAAATTCAAATAATAGAGAAATAATAGAATTGTCATTTTCAACCTAATAAAGCAAATATACTAAAAACATTCTTTGTAACGTACGTAGACCAACAGTTGAATTTAATTGGAATTTCAAACTATTTTTGAAAGTTTATTTGCATAATGATAAAAGAGAAACAAAAAAGCAATGTGCCATTACAAAAGCAGGTTCAGATAGAAATTCATGATAATATTCTTAATTAATCTTCATTACTCATTAAACAACAATATTTCGAAAAACCTTTCCGGTTTTCTTCATCAGGTTGATAAAAAAGAAATTTACTATTTCTTTCTTCAAGATTACATTGGAATGAAATAAACAAACGTGAACAATATAAATATCAAATGACAATCATGAAATGTTATAAGTTCTACAAATCATTAATACAAATAATAGACATGAAATGTTTACGTTTTACAATCAATAAATACAAATATATAATAAAGTATTGTTGGTATTACATTATTGGTTATTCAATAATGAATACATAATAATAACATTCTTTAAGTATTCAAATATAATAAAAACATACTTTTATTCAGTTGCATTTTCGTTTTGTTCTCGATTAAATATTTTTTAAAAATCCTTAGGAATATTCCAGATACTTTTAAATAATTTAATTTACTTTTTAATGAGTAAAGAAGATTAGTGAAGAATATTATCATGAATTTCTGTGTATTATCATTTAAGATAAATATATATGAGTAAGGTCTAGATAGAGTTTTCACTTAGTCATTACTTTATCAGAGCTTAATTAAAATGAATTGTATATAACCATTCGCATTTATGCTATTTAATGATTTAATGTTTTTTAGTTTTTTTTTGAAACCCCCCCCCCCAAAAAAAAAAACTACACTTAATAGTTGAAGCACTGTTGAATTTAATTCCTTTTAATACATTTTCTAAATTTTTATCAGTTAAATTTACATTACATTAAGAATTTCAAATTGAAAATATATATTTTAAGAAATTTCAATATAATATTTAAGAATTTTAAAAGTAGTTTTAAAAGTATAATATAATTTTTGAAATTTTAATTGAATTTTCAAAGACTAATACAGTCTTTCATACAGTATTTCTAATTGTTATTTACAAATTATTTCTTTCTTAACTAACTTATTGATAAATCTTGGTTAATTCTGATATTTAATTAAAATTGAAGAATTCGATAAAAAAGAATCCTTTAAACTGAATTCAGAATCATGATGAGCATCTCATTTCCATTTTTGCTTAATGAACATTTTATTTTCATTCTTTTTTTAAAAATAAAAACTAAAAATACCGAGTGGATGAGCGAAAACTTACAGCAATTCAGCGCTCGAGAATAAAAATGTATTCAAAAGAGCAACGCTCTTTCATTACACTGAAACAAACGAATTCAGTTCTTGAATCCCCTTGAAATGGAGTCGTTCTTTTGTGCCTGCACTACAGCTGTGGCATTTGAACATGCCCTCGTAGCGCTGTTATGCCTCTATTTCAGCGTGTCATAAGGCAGTGTGTATATGCAGATCATTCGAACCCAAGCATGAAGGGGTCATTGAGAGCAGCGAGGTAGATTTTCTCGTAATTCCTTGAATTGTAGGTTAGCATTTGCTACAGACTCACATAAAGTAATGAGCCAGCAACCAAAGGGCCATATTTACGTATTCTGCCGCGTCTGTTGGTTAGGGCTGAGATAAAATAAAAGCTCGCTGAAAGAACGGTAATTGTATCTCATTTTCCTGAGATCCAACTCTCTTCTCTTTTATTATTTTTCTTTTTTTTTAAAAAAAGCAAACAAACAAAAACAAAATAACGGAGAAACAAGAAAAAAGTCAAAAATAATATTTTTGACAAAAATAATATTTTTGTTTAAATTTTATTATTTTATAAGCAACATTTTTTTTTTGACAATGATTTTTTCAAATCATTTTTTTATTCGCTAAATATATTACTAATAAATAGTTTCGAGATATTATTTATACAATTTTGCTATTCAAGTTTTTATTCTTTGCAGAATAATTCAGGTTTTTGCCTTTAAATCTTTTCTTTTCATTTCTCCAGAATAATAAAGAATAAACAACTGTAGAATGAGACAGCCTATCAGAACTACGTATAAAAAATAATTTAGAAAGTCTTATTATAAATATTAACCTCTTCATTATAACTTTCAAAGCGCTCCTCAACTCGCAATAAAATAACAGAAGAATAACAAAACTATTATTAAATCCATCGATTAAATATGTTAAATACAACATATCATAATTATGATGGAATGAGCAAAATTATTCTATATTTATTTATTTATTTTTATTTATAACAAAAATTTGTAACACTTGTCAAAAAAAAAAAATTGTGAATTCAAAAATTCCATATGATAGGTAACTATAACAAGCTTACTATAATTTTTGTGTGTGTGTCATCAGTAAACTACTGTATATGTTTTCATCGCTTTCCGTTTTTCATATTTTGCTTTCAGAGATCTAAATTCTATAACTGTATAAAATAACTTGCACCTGAAATTGCTCAACATAGACAAGCAATTCCTTGTTTAAAATACTTTAATCTAAGTGGTTAACTGGCATTAAGCTCGCTGCATCACTTGTTATATAATAAATAAATAAATAAATAAATAAATAAATAAATAAAAAAATAAATAAATAAATAAATAAATAAATAAATAAATAAGCTTCATCAAGCTAAAAATTAGTTAACGCAAAAACACACACACACACACGCACACAATGATTGCTTAACAATTTAAATAAAATAAAACCATTATCTAATATATATCTGAAGCAATAATTTCTCGTAGAACGATATTTGCAAAGGGGCTGTCCATAAACTACTCCCCTCCCCTTCCTTGTCACACTGGGTCAAATCTTGTGAAACTCCTCCCTAATATTGCGTCACAATATTACGAACCTCTCCACCCTAATTCACATTAAAAAATAAAGTATTTTTAAACAAAATTTAACCTGTTCGGAAATCATTAACCAAATAACACGATGCTCCTTCCAGCGATTGGCTTAAGTGATCTTAAAGTCAGCATGCTTCATCATTCACTATTCCATGTTTTTTGTCCTCTGCTTGAATTTAAACCCCGCATTTTTGCATTGTGTAGCCTATTCTGAGGAGGCCTTGCGGGTCAAGGCGAAACGTAATTGTTTAATTTTAAATTATAGTTTTATTTCGTTTAGTCTTGTGTGTTTGCCTTTTCTTTATTTAGTTAAAAGTATTTTTAACTGTAAGTATTTACAAGATTCATTTCAGTACACCTACTAATCATTTCACCGACTAATGGCCTGTTGCACCATTGAAGTTCAGGAGCTGAACCAGGTTCAAACTGCTAGATGAACGGAGATCATTCTTAAACCTATTGCGCCAACAACGTTTAGTGATGATCTCAGTTCAAAAGCGTTGTCAAGTTGATCTGTCGAATTCGGCCGTTCAAGGCGCTGAACTCGGTTCAAAACCGCTGTTCGGCGTTCGGCCATTACTGATATTCGCTTGCGAATTGAGACCAAAGCATGTTTTCTCTCAACTATCAGAAATAACTTTTAAAAATGACAACTTTACATTTATTTAATTCGTTGGACAGTGACTGTGAAGAGGAATTTCAGTTGTTAACAGAGTTGCATCATTTGTAACCAAAGGCAGACTATTTCGCGATCAGTATATATTAGGGTAATCGTGGAGTTTAGCGTCCCAAATTAAATAACAATAAAAAACCTACAACAGTAAATGACACAGTCATAAAATGTGAAATTTCACCCAAGTCTGCACGGATACCTAAGTGTCCCACCCCCCATCGACACCGGGCCCTTTTTCTCGGGCACCGAGCGCTGTTGGTCCCATCTCTGCCGCCGACGGATCGCCCAGACCCGGCAGGAGATCGGCACAGAACGCCGGACTCCAGAACGCGGTGGCACGAAAACAGTTTACGAGGGCCCGTTCTCGGTCGGGGGTGGGACACTTACAGCCAGCCACCCACCAAAGTGTGATGAAATTTCACATTTTATGACTGTGTGTTATTTACTATTGTATGTTTTTTATTGTTATTTAATTTGGGACGCTAAACTCCACGATTACCTACATTAGTAATATTCCGCATCGTTTTTTTACATTCTAAAATGTGTTATGTACGATTCAATTATATCAATTAAAAGGATTTTTTTTTTCGTCTCTGTGTAAATAAGGACTCGGCAGAATTCAGTTTTTTAATTCCTGAACTCCATTTTCGTAATGAGATTGTTGACTGCTGAAACAAAGGACAACTATTGTTTGACAACAATCCAATGGGTTGATTTCCCGCAACGAAAGACGAATCTTGTAACCAATCAGGAATCAGCTTTGAACGCATGACGTACTTCCGCCGCCATGAACGCAGATCACAGAACCTCGGTTCAGTTGTGCCTGTTGTAGCTTGGTGCAACAAGGCTGAACTTCGATTTGAGGTTCAAGCAGAACTCAGTTCATGGAAACCGTAGTTAAACGCTACTTTGGTGCAACCGGGCATAAGTCGTTTAATCAGTCGTAGAATTGATCCTTATCCTTTGACTGGCAAATGGCCCTATAATACCACGGAACAATAGAAAATAAATTGTGTCCGTTGATCTGTAGGCAATTAGTTAACAACCAAATATAAAAATAAAAGTCCATATGTATTTTAATTCTCAATATAGTATAATATATTATTTGTAAGTATATTAATCATTTTGTAATTTTTCGCACAAAATTTTAATCTGAACGATATACAGTCGGACCTCAATATAAGATCACTCGCATATAAGGTCACCCCGCGTATAAGGTCACTTTTCTAAAGTCCCGGCTCATTGAATAGGAATTCTATGATATGGATTATCGGATATATGGTCAGGTCTTAAATACCGTAATCGCATATAAGGTCACCTTTGTCTGTGATTTCAGTGCCACACTGATTCAATTCCAAGAATTTTTCCATGGATACGATCTTTTATCGGCGTCATTTCTCCTACTGACAGAGGGAGAGCTTTTTCACAAAGCACTTCATCCCCTCAAATTCTGGATATTTCTCCGCCCCCACCGCGTCACGTGTCCATCGTAATCACGTGTCCGTTTGTTCACCAGAAGTCGAAGGAAAGAATCTCATTCCAACCGTTTTTGTGCTTGCGTTATGATATCGACAAAAAGAAAAACGTTGTTTCTATCAGAGAAAAAGGAAATCTTTGAAGATTTTGAAAAATCTAATGTATCGAAAGCATGTTTTGCCAAAGATCGTGGGATACCACGAACGACTCTCAATAATATTCTGCCCTCGCATACCGATGCAGAAACATGTAATGGATAGAGAAAAGGGAAGCGTTTATCGCCGTATGAGAAACTTGAAGAAGGCCTTCTCCAATGGATAAAATTTGCTAGAGCACAATAGTTGCCTATATCGTGCTTAGTTCTGAAAGAAAAAGCTCTACAAATAGCCAAATGAAGAACATATTCAGAAACTACAAAACTTAGAAACATTGTACAAAAGATGAAAGCAAAATCGCGACAGTCCTGTATTATGGATTATGTTAAGTAAGATCAATTGTACATCAGTATTGTCCGACAACCAGCAGATGAGACTTGGCCAAGCCTACGTCACTTGGTACGCGACGGTTCTATAAATCCATTTGAGGGGTTTTCTATTTTCAGTGCAAATCGTTTCTTGTTAGTAACAGAGGAATTGATGATATGAAATACGACTTATATATCTACTTTTCTTATATATAATAATAACTATGTTAAATTTTAACCGTAACGATATAGAAAACTGATTTGCTGTTTAAGAACTGTTATATTTATACTGTTTCTTATTTATTTAAATTATGAGAAATCATAATTGTATAAAATTATATTAATTTTGGTTAGTAACAAATATATACACTTCATGATAATAATGTTTTATTTAACAATTAATTGTTGACAGTTAAAAAAAACAACTTGTTTACAAAACAATCCCGTAAAATTCCTCAGAACATTTACAAGTATACAAATTAAGACCATTGGCATCGCACTTTTACTAAAAATATAAGTAGGTTGGCAATATTATTATTATTATTATTATTGCTATTATTGGTCAATATATTTCTATTTTTAGTAAAAGTGCGAATGCCAATGGTCTTAATTTTTCATAATTTAAATAAATAAGAAACAGTATAAATATATCAGTTCTTAAACAGCAAATCAGATTTCTATATCGTTACGGTTAAAATTTAACTTAGTTATTATTATATATAAGAAAAGTAGATATATAAGTCGTATTTCATATCATCAATTCCTCTGTTATAAACAAGAAACGATTTGCACTGAAAATAGAAAACCCCTCAAATGGATTTATAGAACCGTCGCGTACCACGTGACTTAGACGTGGCCAAATCTCATCTGCTGGTGGTCGGACAATACTTTGCTTGAGCATACTAGTACTATTTGTATACAACTTTATTCCGAATTAAAATTTTTTTAAAATAATTTCTTTCTGATTCCATTAATTTGAATTGGTTCAACTAAATTAAAAAATTATAACCTAATAAACTGATATTTTTGAACGTATTAAATTTTACAAAGAATTATACTACACTGTATTTATATAACACAGTTACGAGTTTATGTACAGCCTCAAATTGCCATTGACTGTAACGGCTGTTATATTTAACAGCACATTTTTTTTATTTTTTTTTTACAAATTAAATTAGGACTTAATATTAAATTTCTAAATATATTCGTACTATATGAAAACTGTAGCGTTATGTGAGGAAATGTAACATTTAGAAACCAAGGAACAGAGAAGAAAGCTCTGTTTTCATAGCAAGACAATATTGAAATTCTGAGTACTTAATAATGATATGCTAAAAGAGAAATCTTAGAAACCATTTCGCCAGCAATACAAGATCATTACTTAAAATTTAAGTTCACTTACAACTAAGTTCATTAAAGCCTTTTAATTAAGTTTTTAAAATTAAAATTCTAAATAACAACAATTGGCTATTGTAGGAAGGAGACTGAGACCTCTACAAAGTAAACTGTTCTTTAATTTTTGGTTTCATAAATTCATTTGAATCAAAGAAACAATTCACAATTAAGTAATGAGTTAATGCAATTCCAAAATTATTTAGAACTGACATTTACAGGTTAATTTTCAGAAATTTGCTTCTTGTAATTAAATTTAATTCGTTTTGGGAAAATTATGAATTCACAAAAATATTAAATATATAAAATTATTAACTTTATAATTTATTAATTTTAAGTATTTTTATTTTTTTCATATGCAAATTTCGTGATTTTGCTCTACAGCGTCGATAATTCTTCGAATATTTCGCTTGAAATATTATTTTCTTAGTCTGAAGAGATTTTTTTCCTTCGTTACTGTATATCAGAATTGGCAGAAATTTTGAACTTTAAGCATACATTAAACTCCATAAATCACTTGCCTATGCCATTTCTGAATTCTTTCATTCCAAAATAAGTTTGTCTTAGTAATATAAATTACTACGTTGATTTTTTTTATTTTACTTTACTTTAATAACTTGATTTAGCATTTAGTAGTTGTTCTGAATGTTATAAAGCAAACAATCGGGAAAGCTATACAAAAGCATTTTCTAGATCTTTTTCTTTTTGAAATTCGTAATAAATTAAAAAAAAAACAGGCAATAGTTCTTTAATGACAGTAATGGGAAAGTATATAATTATATAAAAACTATATACATATAAATACCTTTTTGTAATTAAGTAAAAAAAAATTTTCTAATATTTCTAAGCATTTTAGTTTCTTAAAACTGTTATTTTAAAAAGGACATAAATAGCTATGATGTTTAACAAATCGTAGAACAAATTAGGATTGTGTCTTCGGAGATCTCTATGTGTATGAGTGTGTGTATGTATGCCTACGTCTGCGTGTGTATTTGTGCGGATGTGTTTGTGGAGAATATTTCCTACAATATTTTGGCTGCCTTAACTCGAAAACTAATTGACCTATCGACAGGGTTGAGTAAAGTATTCCTAAAATTAGAGTGCTCTGGAGCAAGTTCTAAGGCTAGTAATAAAGGGATTTTTGGATAACAGAAATATCAATGAATGCGCTCCCTTTTATTAAAAAAAAAATAGTTAGAAAAATTGTCACTAGATGGTGCTGTTGTAATAAAAATCATTGAATAGCCCTACAATTGTTCAAAGTCTACTTCACTGTGGTTCTCAACAGTTTCCATTCGAAGAATAGGATTTTCTACAGCATATCAACAGAATAGCCAGCATTTGATGTCTACTGCTGTCCTTCAGATCTGACAAAGTTTGACATCCTGCCCGGTAGACCTGGTTCTTCAAAAAACCTTACACCCAGAAGTCGCATCGGGAGAGGTCCGGTGATCAGGGTGGCAAAGATGTCTTGAAATAATTGCTGATGACCCGCTTGTCAGTAAAGTGCTGCCTTAGCAATCTTTTGATATAGCGGTCGATATGGAGTGGCGCACCATCTTGCATGAATATGGTATCCGGAAGGCACCCGCGTTGTTACAGATCTGATATAGCGAAATTTGCCAATGTTTCATAATATCGCTGCCCAGTGATAGAACAGATTTCTTCAAACAAATATGGCCCAATGATGAAAGTGACCGTACACCTTTGTCACTTTTGGAGAATGCAACGGTACTCGAAGGTTTTCTGTTGCCCAAATGCGACATTTGTGCGTATTCATTTAAGCAGAAATGGACTTCTTCACTTCAGAGGATGTTCCGTAGTCAAGTGATATCCACTGTCATTCGCACCAGGAACTGAAGTGCGAAGATGACATGAATATCTGCGTCACCATGCTTTAGCTGATGTACCATCTGCATTTTGTAAGGCTAGTACCACAGTACCTTACACATCCCTAGTCTTGTAGTGGAAAAAATACGGCATTTTCACTTCACGGGCAACAGCTGTCACACTTGTGCCACCATATAAAGATTGACTTGATAAATCCACGACAGCCGTAGCCACGTCTTCAACACGAATCCACTCGTTTTCGACCTCTATCTGGTTGAACGCCAAGTTGTCCTCTCGTTTCAAATTTCGCAATAATGTTGCGTACAGAAAAACAGTCATAAGTCCGAAGCCGTATGCGCTTCAGACGCCGGAATCCTCTGATTTCCGCAGCTACATTGCAGCTATTCTGATAGTACAGCTTCACTAATAGTGTCTTTCCCTGCAACGTTGTTGACATTGCTGATGTAGTGCAGGTAGAAATCTACTGTATGATTTGGAAGAGCTGAATAGTAAACATTACGCAAATAACATAAGTTATTGTCCCAGCGCCATCTAGTGACAATAAGTACTTCATTTTTTTTTAATAAATGGCGAGCGCATCCTTTCAAGTTCCTTTGGTCCAAATTTCTCTTCATTAGGAGCCTTAGAACTCGCTCCTGAGCCCTCTAAGTAGGGATACTTTAACTTTTAACAACCCTGTACATCAAACTTGCATTTAAAAGTGTAGTATTATTATCTAAGTTCATTAGATTTTGGTTTTTGAAGGCTTAATTTTATGAGGGTCAAAATACTAAAGCATAAAAGCATAACTAATTTTACAGAAAAATGCACTGAGCAACTTTAAACTTGATATTTGAAAGCTAAATATTATTGCCCAGCCCTGATTAGATTTCGATATTTGTAGCCCTGTTTAAAGGCTACTCGGCTGTAAGAGCGAAGTTTTTCTTGAATTTATTTAAGGGCACATTACTTAGCAGCAAGAGTGGCTTTAAAGTGACTTTAAATAACTTCAAGAATAATACCTTATTTTTTATGCCAAACTTCACATTTCCAACTTTAGTAAATTATATTTGCATTCAAAGGATTATATTTTGATACTCACAAACCTAATTTCTGTACCACTATCAAAAGTAATATGGATCGAAATTATTATTCCCTTTAAAAGTTTCAAAATAATGTACTGATTTGATCAACTTTGATATCTGTTGTATTTCTCTTCAGAGTTTTCGGATTGTCGACTCGTATTAAGCATTTCTGTTTAACTCGTATTAAGCATTTCTGTTTAACTCATATTAAGCATTTCTGTTTAACTTGGATCCAAAATAAATCAAGCTGTATTTTTACTGATTAACTATAAACTTCATTTCTAAGATTTTAGTCTATTTTCCCAATCCTGACTAGATTTTGATATTTGTAACTTGTACTTAAACTTAACTCTTCTACAAAATTACTCCGTGATATAAAAAAATATCATCGAAATATATTTTAGAAGCTAAGATTTGAATTAACATATGAGAAATCCTTCATCCTCCCTTCAGATTATTATTTACTTGTATTCATATTATATAAATGAAGGAATCCTGTGCTTCAAACATTAATAAGAATCATAATGGAAATCCATTTATCTTAATGGATAAAATAATGATCGACATGTTCGTGTAATTTCAGTTACTATTTTACGTGTGTTGCAGATATCATAAATAAATCCAAGGATTAGCCCACACACAGGTGTGTCGGCTAATCCTTGGATTTATTTATGTTGGTGTAATATTTTACATTTTTACTGACGATTAGCGAGAAAATCTAAACTTTTTTTTGGTAGTGACGCATTATAATAGAACAGATAACTGAGTAGAGTTCGTTATAAAAGACCTTTGACAGAGTAAAGTTATTTCATTACCAGTAGCAATCTGCTACACAGAAGGATACTAGTTATTTTAATGTTTCTTATCATGAATCTATTTTAACTTTGGTATTTAAAAGTCATCTTTTTGCTATGAATTGCATTTATCAGTGTGATGGTTTTTTTCAGAAGATTTCGGTGAAGAATAATCTAAAATAACAATTTTGATTAGGGACGATATGCTGATATGTACTTATTTCTAAAGAAGCAGTATCAAAGATTTTGAACCTTCTCGCAAATTGTTAATGTGCGTAGTGAAATTGTAGAAACCACAGCTGAGAACTGGTAAAAGAAACAGCTTACAAAGTAGAAAAGCCGTAAAGCCCATTATTAAAAAAATATACAAAAATTTTAAATTACAGAGGAACGAAAAATAATTTTTCGTTGAATAGCCATATAATACTCAACATAACATAATAATAATAATAATAATAATAATAATAATAATAATAATAATATTTTTATCCTAACAGTTGATATATTGAATGGCACACATTAGTGACAATTAAATACAATGATTGATAAAAAAGGCCCATAATTTCACAAATTGTTCAGAAGGTTTATTTTAAAAGAAAAAAACTACCAAATAAGGAAACAGAATTTTAATTGGGTTATAAATAACAGTAAATAAAGTAGTCGCGGCAAAGTGTAAATCTTTGTTCATCAGGACAGCAGGAGAGAAGAGTCCGATTTGAACAAAGAAATAATGTCAAGCATTAAGGGAAAAACACCTTGAACATATATCAAATTTAGTTTTATTTGTCGCCAGGGAGGGGATTTTCAGGTGTAATCTCAGGAAATAAGCTTTTTTCTCTGAGTATATCATATAATACATGTGATTCATGATACAAAACTGCCCTTACCCTGCCTTTTATTATTTGCAATTAAATTCGTTTCACTTCTATATTTTTTTATAAATTTAATTAAATTTCAAATAAATCCAATTTATTAATATAACTGAAAAAGATTTTCTTCTTTTTACTTTTTTTTTAAGTTTATTGTTTTGGTGTATTTATACTTGAAATTTTGCAGTAGTTTATTTTTTTTCATAAATTAACGAATTTTTTGATAACAGCTATAGTTGAAATATATATTTAATTTCTTTGACTTCTTTAATTTCTTTAACATTTTTTTTTGTAAAAACAGGGAAAAATGAAAAGAAAAAGGAAAAAAAAAATCTTAAAGCGGAGAAAGAAACGGCTGGTATAAATGATTATCTCTAATTTAGCTTCCGATTTGCCAATAAAAGTATAATGTTGATTAGTAAACATCTCAGTTAATGTAATCTTATAAATTCTACCTGAGGACTTCAACTCCAGGATATATTATCACTTTCTTAGCTGAAAACTTAAATATATAGTATATTATTACATATTTCATGTAATTAATGATAATACCGATTTCAATTACCTGAATTCTTAAGATTCTCTTTACGGTAAGAATAAAAGAAAAATTGGCAATTATATCATAAAAGAAACGAAATCTTTAAAAACACAAAATAATGTGTTTTTTATGTATATATATATATATATATATATATATATATATATATATATATATAACATGTATATCAATAACAATGCACAATCCAAAATAGTATAGTGGGAGGGTACGGGAGGATAATAATGGAATTCTATTACACTGGGGTTCAAAATAATAGTTTTTTTCCGTCAAGAACTAAAGTAGGATATTAAATTCACTTTAATTTTCTCTTTATTTAATTTATGAAACTGAAGTAGGTGAATCTGATAGTATTTTTAATCCTCAGTTCAAATATGATTATAGATTTTTTTCATCAGGCAAGGTTTTCAAGGTTTTCATTAGATAGGTGTTTATAATTTTAGGAAATTTAATCCTTACACAATACTAAAGAACCTAAAACACAAACATTTTGCCTTACATAGAAAGCATGAGATATTGATTTTCTGTAATATTTCGCCTGTGGAATATCTCTCTTGATGGTCACAATAATCAGCCAGCATACTGGGACTCCATTTGCCTTACCTCTTTTCCATTGTAGAAATCTTCTGTGAAAGCTTTCTCCGTGCTCATCACTGACTGCCGCGAAATTTTCCGAGAAGAAGGCTATGTGCGATTCGAAGAAATATATTTTCAAGGACATGCTACATCCCATAGCTTTATATGATTTCAGAAGATCACTCACTATATCACGATAGTTCTCTACCTTTCGATTTCCCAAAAATTCTGAGTACATTTTTGGATGATTGCCTGGCTGCTTTTTCCACTTGATTTAAATGTTTCTCAAACTTGTCATCGTGCATTAGTGCTCTTATTTGTGGGTCCACAAATATTCCTTTTTTAATTTTTACATCACTAATTTTGGGAAATTTATGTTTCAAAAATGTGAATCCAGGGCTATTCTTATCCATTGCCTTGACAAAATTTTCATGAGGCCTACTTTGATGTTGAATAGAGATAAATACACTTTTTCAGGATTGAGTAATGGATATTTAGCACATTTTTATGTCCAGGAACGAGTAATTCACGTTTTTCTAATTTCGTGAATCTTTTTGTCCCTACTATCCCATTCACACAAACAAGAGCAGTGCTTCGTGTAACCAAGTTGCAAGCCAAGTAAGAATGCAATTACTTTCAAATCACCACAGATAGTCCATTCATATTTTTCATACTGGAGGTTTCCAATAATAATTTCATGTTTTTATAACTAATGTCTCTTTCATGTTAGCAGCGTGGGACACAGATAATGATGGAAATTTATTACCATTATGCAGAAGCACAGCTTTCAAACTAACTTTAGAGGAATCAATGAACTTATGCCACTCTGTCGGCTGATGTTCATGATCAATAGTCTCCTTAATAGAACAAACATCTTTACAAAACACTTGATCATTTTCACTGGATTATTTTTCTTCAAAGAAATCAACTTTAAATTCAGAGTCATGGTTACGAAAATAGCCAATTTTGGTATCTTTGTGTAGAAGATTCCACCTTTTTAGGCGGGAAATTAAAAGTTCAGATGTTTTTTTTAGTTCAAATCTCGTACAAGATCATTAAGATCTTCTTGAGTTAATAAATGTGGCTCAGACCAAGAGCTTACTTCAAATTTTGGATCACCACACAAGGAGGGCGTCTCCTGTTCTACATAACTTCCATCAGAATCTGAGTTATCATCGC
The DNA here is from genome assembly GCA_023159025.1 of Thereuonema tuberculata. NCBI lineage: Eukaryota > Metazoa > Arthropoda > Chilopoda > Scutigeromorpha > Scutigeridae > Thereuonema > Thereuonema tuberculata. Next base: position 354,192,757 of record JAFIDM010009631.1, read on the forward strand.
TGAACGTCACATGTTCTGGAGGGCTCTTCACTGTGTGGAACTGGTCTCATTGCAGATGGTAAATTAGGATAAATCACTGTATGCCTTGCTTTAGATGTAATCCCTTTAATGTTTGTTAAGCAGAGGAGTGGTCTTTACGTTCCCTCCGAACCATAGGGATAGCTAATGGCATGTGGAACAAACCATTTCTCCATGCAGTGAGTAGGCTTGCACACGGTATACAGCAAATTTGCGTGGCCTATACCTTTCTTGGTCGCCCACTTTACACCCGAAATAAAGTTCATACCACTTTTTTATTATTGGAGTAAGTTACATCTCTGAGACTTAAATGTTAATTCACCGCACACGCAAAAGAAACTTTCAGGGTAGTTTAAACACTTTCTTGGCATATTAGAATCTAACTACAACACTACAAAACTTGTAAATGTATCATTCATAGTAAAAACTAAAAAACTTATAAAGTCGTGTTATCATGTTCACATCCAACTCACTACTGGCTCTTACTGATGGGACAGTGCCTCACTAAGCATTTCTCTATGTGTCGGAACATGAATGAACCTGCATAGTCATGTCTCTTCGTTACTCAGTATGAACACAAACCTTTCTTCTGATTATTTAACATCCACATAATACTTACAATAAATAGAGAACTGCCACCTAGTAAAGTAGAAAAGATGACGAAAAACTCAAAAAATCTCATACTAAAAAGTCACTGTCACAGAAAACTGTGGGTGATGGAGAAATTCTAATTACATATTTGAATTCAGCATAAAAAGTCACATTAAGGACACCTATTAGTTTTCTTGAGACAAAAATCATGCTGACCAGTGTTATTAACAAAAACAAAATTCAACAAGCATGACAGTACGAGTTACAATAAATTATCAATAATCTTCTTTTTTATTTAAAAGAAATGATTAGAGAGATAATAATTTAGAAACAAGAAAGTTCTAGATTTCCGTTAAATATATTCGCTAACTACGATACAAAAAATATAAAAATGCAATAATCATAACTCAATATAGAACATGAGCTCAGTATTTGTAACATTCTGGTAAAAGTTTAGAAAATGTTCATAATAAAAGAGGTTGTACTTTCTTTGCTATATGATTCTTCTAATTAACAAAGAAATCAATACGACTTAGACCCGTTTATGAAAGTCAAAATCTACGAGAACCCTTGCTCGGCCTTCTCATAGTTTGAAAGAAAGAAATTTGAATATTACATTTGAAGGAAAGAAATACGCACTTTCGCACTTTCCAGTATTACTTAATGACTTTGAGCGATTGGTAAGGCATTCAAACGGCATTCCAATATATCCCGTATGTGTTCGTTTGAATTGTATTTCAGATAGACCAATCACTTCCTAAACTTTTATACCTATCCCACTCAGGTCTACTATGGCCTATGGGGGAGCGCTGCAGGAAAGGCTCCCAACGTTTCACTCACCTCGGAACTGAGATGAGGTCGGATGGCAAGTCCAACGATCGTCCGCCTGTACTACAGGGAAAAGAAACCCGGTACCTATTTTACAGAGGGCTGGCTAGACCCTTCGACCCGTTTGGAGAGAAATTTCCGAGATCTATTATTACACCCGCCTCTCTCCAATCTACAGTCAAGCACCTCATCACTTGGCTACCGGGCCTATCCCTAAACTTTTAGAAACGAAAAAAAAAATATGCATCATCATTAATTGCACCAAGCTATTAAACTAAACCATTCTACGAAATAGAATCACAAACTGTGAAGCCTGAAAAATAAAACAGTTTGAATAAGTTTTTGTATTCTTTATATCTTTTATCCCATAGCAAGATGGGCTAGTGAATAATTCACTCTCTGCAGTCCAATGGTCAGTTTTACACCAATATGGAAACGATTATCATTGTTAAACTTCTTTTTTTGAACTTCGTTTTTTGTGCCCCTGTCGACTCATGGAAACTCATAAATTAAGTCCCACGGAACTGTTTGTGGGATAGCAATCATTACTCCAGAGATTTTGCGTACCATATCTCTGAATACCGATTTTACCATACTGCCTAATTAGCACTCGCAGTCTTCTTGTATCTAATTGTGTAATGTTTTTATTTCTTTTTGATCGACACAGATTTAAGAGATCGACAGTTTTACGAAATAATGATTTGCAAAAATGGTATAAGATGATGGGGACCTCTGTGAATATCAGTAGTTCTTTAATGACCCATGTAATTTCAGTGGTTACTTACGACTGCGTGGTTGTTTGCTTTTTTTTTTCATAATATTCTATGTCAAATATGAGGTAGTTAAGGCTGGTTCTTTTATTTATCAATTGTTCTGCTTTTTGTAGTCAGATGATATATAAAACAAAAGTATTTTTTTTAAACGATTTTACACTTTATGTAGCGTTTATATAAATTTAAGTAAGACAGGTAAGAAAATGAAAAGTTGAAAGTGTATGGCTTTAATCTTACAATTTGACTCTACCTTTCTTAAAGGTCACACTCGCTTTACAGTTTTAAATTCTTAAATTCAGCTCATTCATTTTTTTTTACAATTACTTATTCAACAGTAGCTAATAATTCTATTTATTAGTTGAAAAAAAAATGAATTACACAGACACGTAAAATATGCAAAATTATTACTCATTCTAATTACAAAATTTTTCTGCTCCCGGCTTAGAGAATTAGTTATTATCATATTTTTTCCCCGAAGATTTAAGTGTGTAATTATGAGTTTTTCTTGTTTGTAGCTCATTACCCGTTCGCATTAATTTCAAGTTTTGTATTGAAGATGTCAGAAACAACCGAAAAACCTTCCACTTCCGGAGAAAGCAAACTTATCATTCTGCGGTGGTGGGATTTGGCGGCAATCCTAGAATGCTCGTTAGTTTCATAAAGATGGCAAAGGGAAATCACATAAAGGAGAACAAATTCGGTGGTTGAAGTTTTAAAGAAATTCAAGATATTTAAAGGCTGTGTTCTTATGGATTTGTATTCATTTAACTTGCTTCTTTCATAAGCATTAGCAAACATTAGAAATTATTTTAATTTTATGGATATTGTCTGTTATTGTTTGTACCAATTAATTATTTAGTACTTCAGACAAATATCTACAGCAAACGAATAAATCTCCAAAATAAAATTTCTCGTATTTCTGTCTGCAATTTACAGTTTAAGATTTTTACAATTTGTTCAGAACTTTAAAAGTGTGAAAGATTATCTTAAAAAATGTTTTTTTCTTTTCTTTTTGCAAATATAATTTACTACTCCCAATGAACTTTTAGATTCAAATTGAATCATGAAAGTCTTCTAATTGTTATTTATAAGCCTATCAAAAGAAATGTGTAACTAACGCTAGACCATATCAAATGGAACTATTGTTGCAGTCACTTTCCAAATACTTTTTAGACTTTCGTTAGGTTTCCGTTTGAAATCCAATAATAAAAATTAAAAAAAAATTATTGAAGGAAAAAATTTAATGTATTTTACTCATATATTTTTTTAATTTTAAATAAATACTTCTACTGTAATATTTCTAAAAACAAAAAAAAAAACGATTTGAGATTAAATCCGAATAACCCTTTAAATTAGACCATCTGGGAACATACAGTAACAGTATGGAAAATCAAAAAAGGGAAGTTTGAAGTAATAAAGGATAGATGAGCCTTTCCGCAATGCCCGAGCGGTCTAGACGGCGGTATGCCGTGTGGTCGATGTGTCGGAACCCGGGTTCGAATCCCGGCTTGGGCATGGCTGTTTCTATCTGCTTTTGTGTTTCCGTCCCTTTCTCTCTGGGACTTACAAACTCAGGGTTATTTCTGGCTGAGATGTGAATCTCCCCCCCCCCCTTCTTCAATTTCCTAGCCTCACCCTGACGTTGTCAGGTAGGGCTAGCTCGTGGTCCAAAGTTTCTGTTGTCGATAAAAGAAGAAGAAAGGATAGATGGCCGTTCCGGCATGTCTAGACGGCGGTCTGCCGTGCGTTGTGACGGAACCTGGGTTGGAATCCCGGCATCGGCAAGGCTGTTTCTTTTTTCTTCTGTGTTTCGTCTGCTTCTACCTGGGAGTTACTATCTCAGTATTTTTATGGACTTGATGTGAATCTCGTCCCCCTTCTTGAACTTTACTAGCTCCACCGTGACGATCGTCGTACGGGGCTATTGTCCGTGGTCCTTAGTTGGCTCAAATCGACATAAAGAAGAAGAAAGGATGGATGAAGATCTGCCTTTGAATACTAACAAAATTATTTATTTAAAATAATTTATATAAAAAAAGATTATATAAATCTTTTCAGTAAATTCAGTCCAAAAATTTAGACACGATTAATAGTTAATTCAAGGGTTACAGAATGGAAGTTCACATTCTGTAATTCTTTCTATTTTTAATGTTATTTCTTCCCAAAATTAATGATATTATTATTATGTAGAGAATTCTAGTAGTACTAAATATTGAATTCTCCCGTGCTAAAGGCCAGTGAAATAATAGTTTCATTATGATTATTTTCATTTGAATAGAACTTTTCAATAGAATAAGAAAAACGAAACTAATTTAGTTTCTTATGTTTAAAATGTGATTTATGTAGTATTAATCAAAATCTTACGTAATATTTATTTTTGATCTACCTTAAACTCAAAAAGGATTAGGTTATCCCAAATCTTCTGTATATTACAATTTCTTGAGATAATTACAGATTTCACAACGTTGATATGAAAATTGTAGTATTATTGATCAAATTGATGCTCAAAAGCGCCTAGCATCATAAAAGTATTTAATTCCTAACTGAATTAAAGTTTATGTTAACAAATGCTATAGCCGATTCTTGATTTTCTATTGAAATTTAGATATAAATTGAATTTAGGTAATATTAAGATATGAATTATCTGATTAATCATAGTATCTACTGCTGTGTGAAATCATATTTAAAAGAATTTAAATTGAGATATCTCTTATATAGTTTTCCAGATCTGACTGTGTTTATGCACTTCAGCACTTTCTCTATGTTTGGAAAATAATTTTAATTTCCTATGAAAATAGAATAATTGCTACAAAGAAGCGTCCACGGCAGGAACCGAACCTGCAATCTTTTGATCCGAAGTGAGATGTCTTATCCATTAGACCAGTGGTCGGCAACCTTTTGTTGTAAAAGGGCCAAATATGTTATGTGGGGATTACTGCGGGCCGCACTTGGGCCAAAATAGAAAATCTTATTTTAACAACCAAAAAAAAAAACGGAAAATCTTATTTTAACAACCAAAAAAAAACCGGAAAATCTTTTAACACGCCCCGCAGGCCGCACCAAAACGCTTCATGGGCCGCGGGTTGCCGACCGCTGCATTAGACCAAGGGGACTACAGTCAAGTTACTGTTGTTAAGTATCTCTCATCACTCACTCTGTGCATGTAACGAAATGAGAGAAGAGCCGGAGAAAAAAAAATATAGATTAAAATTAAAATTTTCTGATTTTTTTAGCCTACTACATGCGCAGGCCAGGCGACGTTAGATGCAGAAGCTTGTCCTCAGAAACGAACTGAAAAGTCGATCGAGACATTTCTCGACATGAATGAAGAAATTAAAAGTAATATTTAAACACAGAAAATACTTCTACTTAAAATACTCTATCTCAATTTAACATTGTTCTCCTGTCATTGTTGACGGATCGTATACGCTAGTAATCTAATAAATAAATAAATAACCATTTCTTTTTTTAAACAAGTAGATTTTTTTTTAAATCTACTTTACTTTTATCATTTATTATTTTTAAGAAAAGATTGGATCAATATTTATCGATGTATTAAGACTTCAAAACCAGAAAAAATAAACATTCTCTGTTAAAGAATAACTCACTGTTTAATGGTGCAAGGTTAGTTGGTGTGTGGCGGTCATTCGATTGGGTTTTTTTTTGTTTTTTTTTATTCACTCAGTCTTCCCTCATTTTTGGGTAAATGTGTTTGGTACTTCATCGGAGTTTCAATTATAACTTGACTAAATTTTAGGATAGGTGGCACACTGTTGATTGAAAAAGTGAAGGGCCAATCTTTTGGTCATCTGTAATCTTTGGTTATGTTTCAAGCATAGATTTCAACTCGAGATGATAAATACTGAGATTACAGTTTCATTCGTAAATTTTCATTAAATATATAAATTACTAGTTAACTTTACAGAAATATTATACATTTTAAAACGATTTAGTGCACTTTAAGAAAGCAGTAACTCATCAAAAATTATCGGTCGTCCGGTTTTCTGTTTGGTCTGTTTATACAGGAAGTGCATTTAGATTCTATTGACTTAATCATATCAAACTTATTTGAAGGAGTTAAGAGCTAGAGCCGCAATACATTTTTAAGTTGATTTGGTTAATAGATTCACAATAATTGACGAATGAGGATCCAAAGATTAATATAGTCACATTGGCAGGAGCTCAGTTTTGTAAGCAACTACTTAAGAGCTCGGAACTACGTCAATTGAACATGAACTAAGTGATTAAGGCACGATACATTTCGGTATCAATGGAGAGGCTGAAAATTGAGAGAAAAATCATCTTCTACTTTCGACATTTAGAAACAATTATTAACTTCTTCTTTGGTTGTTTTATAAAAGGTTCTTCTGTAAGGATTGAACATTATTAGTTAGCTACTATATTCCAAATTGAAATTCTGAGAATATAAACTATTCTGACATCTAATAAACAAATAAATAATACTTCAAGTAATAATCAAATCAAATATAATCAAATATGCAATATAGGCTTTGGTTGCAGAATTATTTCAATTTTATGATTTATTGTAAAAATAAGGTATTTCTTGACAGAGTAATATTTATTACCTATATCTGTATTGTATCTTGCAAATATTTTTCTATTGTGCATGTGAATGATGGTTATACTAAAATAACTCGAAATCTTGTTTTTGTATAATTTGAGGAATTATGTTTACTGAATTTAAGCTCAAGAATCTTTTTCTATAACTTTTACATATCAATATCCCTTTAATTCATATTTTAGTAATAATTTTAATCTGCTGTAGGTTTGATTTTGATTACTATCGGTTTCTGATTGATGTTCTAAGTTTCGTTATCGTCAATTGGCTGTGAAAGCAATCTCATAAATTCACAATTTCTTGTACATTCATCTGAAAAGCCAAGAATGCAAAAAAATTCTGCAGCAGAAAAGAACTATTATTTTCGTTCGAAGATCTTTACATAATTTTGAAAACTTTGAACTATATCTTTTTCTTCACATATCTGATATGTGACCATGAAACTATTTCTGATGAAATTCATCTTATGAAAGCTTGATCACGTATAAAGCCTCTTTTAAGGACAAGATAAAGAGGCTGTCAAGTATGATCTTTTCTATTATCTTCTTCAGCTGATGTCATCTCTAGTGCGTCATTACAAATGGCCTTTCGAACAGAAAGACGATGGCATCAAAAGAAAGCTTCAGACGCCGTTACTCTAAAGCTAAATTTAATACATTTTTCAAAGATAAAAGTAAGATTTTAACTATTAACTCTTAATTATTCTACAGCGGCAAACGACAAATGGAATATTCATTTGAAAATTCGAAGAACAGCATATCAATTTCTACCGAATTTTAAGGTGTTACTGTTATATTATCGTTGAGATAATTATTTAAAACACGCATAACTTGAAGATTTCCACCCCAAAGGCTTCTGGTTGATATAGTATATCATCAATTAAATGGAAGTTCGGGTGCAATATCTACAGGTGCTCACAATTGGCATGGGATATTTTTAGTAGAAAACTCTAAAGGCTTTTGGGTTTAGATTAGGTTAGGTTAGGTTAGGTTAAAAAAAGAAAACAATGCTGGGATGTATATGTGATTTCCTTGATAACAACTTCATGAATTTATACGGTTTAGAAGCGTCTCTCCAATAATATTTTTTTTGAAATCATTGTGAGCTTATGAAAATGTGTTATCTTACTTAAGCTTGTCAATTAATCTTATATTTTTCAACCATTGTTTCTAAAACATAATGTGTAATATGCCATGTTACTAAAATCACTTTTAAATAAAACTTTGTTTTAACAATCCAGCAAACAGTAATTATTTTTTATCTTTTTTTTTAATGTAAGCTACTGATGAAAGGGAGCATATCTTTCTATTGCACATCCTATTAATAAAAAATAATAATATAAGCATTCGAAGGTTCAATAATAAAATTCAAACATATTCAAAAAACAAAAACAAAGAAACATATAATGCATATCACATAAGTTGAAGTTGTTTAAATATCAATTTTGGAAATAACCAATTTGCCAATAAATTCTAGTTATTTAGTTAATAAATGTGATTAATTTTGACTGTGGAGCTTTGGAAACTTACAATCTTAAAATATCTTAAGATCATAAATTAAACAATACCAAACATATAAAAGTTTTCTATTATACTATTTAAATTTAAGAATTTAACAAGTGCTGAATGTATCTAAAAGCTAAGATGTATTTTTAATTCAAATGAATATTATTATTAATCGTAAAAATACAATTGCTTAATTAATAATTCATCAAGGATTCAAATTTGATATCTAAGTTTACTTGTAGAGCAATATTTAGTTAAAATTTGGATTGACATGGTCAATTTCAGAACTATTAAAAATTGCCTACCTTATATAAGCACGAGTGAGGTGTAGGCAATTTTTAATTTGTGTTCAGCATGGTTTTCAGCAAATTTAAGAACTATTTTACTAAAGAACTGTTTAAATCTAATTTTCATATACTTTGCATCTTTCTTTGATTTTAGTCTTGAAGTAGTTAAAAAGTAAATTTATGATGTCGTGCTTTGATTATATACACTTCATTGCATTTTAATTTGTATTTGTAGTTAAAATTCTATTAAGAATCTAATGCAGGATGTAAATGAAGATAAATTGAAATTATAGTTCTAATATATTCAAAATATTTAAGGATCATCTTTTTCATTGAGTGGAAGTTAATTTGCTTAGATGATTTATCCAGCATTTTCTTCAGTATTTAGACTTCACCATGCTCAATAAAAGAAGGATGCTTGTTGTATGGTTTATTTACATTGAAAATTTCATTGAGAATTTGTTTGAGTTAGGCCACGAGGCGTGAAGGTCACTTTCCCTAATGGTATTCTTGGGCAAGGTTAAGTCCAATGATATCAAACCAGACAAAGTTTTAATGCTAGATACATGAGTGAGTTTTCAGGCCTAGCTTCTAAGCAATAACTAGAGGAGTATTCCTTTATAATTAGGAAGTTCTGTTTCCGAAACTTTTAGCAATTACAAAGTAAGATGATAGAGCCTGAGGATATAAAATCAGGAATTAAGATAAACCGTGTTTTGCATAGCAGAATAACATAACTTTTAATTTCTTTTAAAAACAATCGTCTAAGGTTTACTTCTATTGCAAACATCCAAATACGTAAGTTGCTGTAATAAGTAAATTATATAATTACACTTTTATAATTATTTTCTTAAATTATTACATACTTAGCTTTTCTTATAATATATGAGCATTCTTTATTTGTATAATTCATCTTTGTTATTAAATCGTTTTGACTCTTTGTATAAAATTTAAATCTAATCATTATTTAAATCTAACCATGTCTATTTTAAAATTAAGACAAAAAGGTTTTTGCAAGAACATTAAATATCTTGTTTATCTTTTTTACTTCAATGTCCGTTAGGTTATCGTCTACTTTCTACTGTTTAACTTATACACTTGAATTTAGCACAAATTGGAAAACGTGATTAAATCGATTAATACTTATTTCAAATTTGTACATTGAAGCACATACTTTAAGAAAGGTTTTGGATTTAGTTACTTTATAAAAAATTAAGGGAGAAGATTTAATTAAGGAATAATTAAGAAATCACGGAAGAAAAGCAGAATATGGAAGCTTCTACCATATTAGAGATTATTTCATTGCGCTTCATTTTTGAATAAAATGTAATCTCGGTGAAATAATCTTATAAATGGAAATTTCAAGCAGTTTTAGAAGCTGCCATCTTCTGTCTTTCTGCAGTGATTTAGGAAGAGCTACTAGTTGACAAATTTGTTCCACTTCACTATGCCATTGAATAACAGTTAAGGATATAAATGACATCAAATGGATACAGGTGAAATTTTTGCAGAAATTGCGAAAAATTATGAATGTATCTGGAAAGGATATAAGTTCCAAGATGTAGCAACGAGTACAACTATGGAACACGAATAATTGAACAGTAGAGATATCTGTTTAATTATTAAGTCAAGATTCCAGTTAACACCTGGAGGATGGTGAGTATCCGAAATCATCCCTTAAATACCTTATAAACAGAGATATACCGTTTGAATATATGAAAAATATAGCTCTGTTTACAGGTGGTATAGCTCTATTTCTCTGAACTATGTCTGTCCACAGCATCGAGAAGCGATCCTAAATTGCTGGTACGACTGGAATCCCAGATAAAGATAATCCATACTTCGTTTCCATGGACAGTAAAGCTCGTTTTTGTCGGGCAAGGCCAGTTATGAATAAGGATTAGCTAAAATGGATTAAATATCGATATGTGCAAAGTTGAACTCATTTGAGCACACTTGGAATCTTTGAGAACAGAAAACTGTATGTCAACTTCTTTCTAAAATAGTTCTGTGAGTTTAAAACGATCTTGATAGAATGGATAGGGACGGCCATTTTTTGAGCTTCTGAACCAACCTTGTTGCAAGCAAGAGACCTACATAGAAGTTGGAGGTAACTATGTAATTTTTAGATCCTAGGCACACTCAAGACCATTAATATCTTAACTTGGATAGATATATTCTTGACACATTTAAAATCAATTGCCATATTTTTTTTTGTTTTACAAGAATTTTAACCATTCAAGGTTTTTTAAATTCCATAGTCGGTTGTTTAAAATATTTGCACACATTAACTTTCCGTATTAACTTTCTATTAACTTTCTGTATACTGTATTTGCACCGTTTTGTTCAGAAATAAATGTTCTACAAATTTTGTTGTAAACTTTTGTGGGTCTAACCTACTTTACCCAACGTTATTGTACGTCATACGGAAAAACGGTTGTTTCGCGATCCCTCTTTTGTAGGTCCCACGTGGGATACGCTTACAAACACAGAGAGATACAGTTCTGCGATATGTTTCATTCGATTTTTCAGGTCATCAACCATATGAAACCACTGATTTCGCCCCTTAATTTACATTCCCAGACTTCCAGCAAGTCTTCATTTCACCCAGGGTACTACTAAATTATGGGCGAAATCTTTCGCTAGCCGTAACTCGCCACCGAAGCATTTCCGGATCTATGGTTATATAACTTTTTTTTCTTTACTTTTACATGTAGAATGAGCTCCCGAAGTTTCTGCATATCTTCGTGAATTACCCTGTATTAAATAATTTTAAAGAATGTAAGTCAAGATGTCTTCTGCAGCATCTTCTTGATTAGAAACTTGCCCAAAAGGATGTAATCTTTTCCTCAAGGTGTGAATAAAAATTGCTGTATTTTGATAATATCAGAATATTTATTTTAATATTAATTTTTATTATTTATTGATGAAAAGAATAAGAAACTGAATTTATCTGCAAGTCTTTTCATTAGATTTATTGAAAAAATAAATTACAACAAAGATTACAATAAAATATTTGTAAAATGTAGAAAAAAAAATTAAAATTTTTCAGTAACAGGAAACAGAGGTCAGTAACAGGAAACATTACATACATCTGAAGCAATAAGAAAAAGAATTATATTCATGGGTAAGAAAACACTAAGAATCTGAAATGAGGAAATAAAAACCGCAATTAAAGAAAGGCATACACAGAAAACTTACCGAAAAAAATGCGGAAGAAACTATAACGAGAAAACTAATATTATAAATTATAATAATATGGAAAGCTCACCAAGAATCCTAAGATAAATTCATATCTAATATTGAGAACAACGATATCCATGGTAAACAAGAAATAGTACATAAACTTATAAAACTATTTGAAACAAACGAGAGAAAGATACGACATGTTTACATATAAAGAATGCTTACATATTCTTGGTATTATCAAGAACTGAAACATAGACGTTGACAAAGAAAGATAAACGAATATAATCTGCAGAGATGAAATTTTTAAGAATGATAAAAGGTTGCCACTGCAAGATCACATTCGAAATGAAAACATCAATTGAACATTTACTCAATTAATGATGGAACCGAAAACGGAAAAAAAAGTTAATGATTGTACATCATTTGCAGAATGGATGAATGTTGAAAGACTTATAAAACAAGTGATAAAATACAAACCACTCGCGAAAACGAGCTATAGGAGTGAAGACAGAACATGCTACAAGTCTAAACCTTACAGAAACGAAGTATAAGACAAAGTATTTCAGATGTAAACAATTCTTCGATGTAAAGGCTAATTCAGAATCAGTGAACAACTATTTTAATCAAAAGAGGAGTTTACAGCCTATTTGACTAGCTGACCCTTCATGCAACTTCATAACTTCAATCATTGAAGTTATAAATAATCATTATAATCATTTTTATTAAGAATAAAAAGAATATAATGAATTCTTATCTTAATTCTTATAGACTAACACTGCCATTTGATAATATTTGTTACATCATATAAAACAGTTTGAATATATATTGGAAGTATTTGATTTTATAATTGATATTGAAACTTAGACTTACAGTTTATTTATTTAATAGAATCACATTTCTTTAATTGTAAGAAAACGCACGGTTAAACTTCATTTCCGTTTCTTTACATTTTCTTTTAGACAATTGGTAACAAAAAGTCTATGGATCCTTTCTCCTATCTCACAGGAAGTGGCCAAAATATGAAAGTGGCATGTCACCATATCTACAGCCTAGTGATACAAGTGATACCTTATAGGAATACGTATGGCTTTTAGAGATAGAGAAATATTAGTTGCGGTCTGGAGTCACTTCGTGTGAGACAGAAGTAGCCGAAACTGTAAGTGAAAAATGAAAACTGTAAGTGATCGTTATGATTTCGTGTACAATATGAAACCAGTTTTTTTTTAATTGGAATAAAAATTTTGCTGACATTTTGTAATCAAAAATTAGAAAATTAAAGCTTCTTAACTCTAGGTAAAAGTTTTGTTCTTTTTCTAATGAAAAAAACAATACTAATATTAGTGTAACCTTAAAACATACCACTTCAGATGTACTTGGAAAGCTGTCTTCGCCATTTGAATAATAGTGAAACTTTGCTACCTTTTGATTTATATCAAAGTTACCTTCCTGTATTTTTGAAAATTCATGTAGATTTAACGAAACTTGTAGAAAATTCAAACTTTTTGGAGCTCTTTCTACTTTATACAATTACATCTCAAAATAGATTCTTGAAACTATCCTTAAATGCCAAGAAATTTTGTGGTGAATGCTTTAAGTTAAATATTCAGTAAGAAAAGTTGTTGATTTCAAACTTAATGTGGAATGTTTCAAAATATTTCGAAAATAAAAAAAAAAAGAGAAAGAAATAGAAATCTACAGAATGCAATGGTTCAAAATGCTTAGAAAAGTTGTATTCCAGGAACTTTGGTAGAGAATGAAATGTATGAAAGAGTGAACAGCGAGGAATAAAAAATCAATTAAATTAATCAAAGGCAAAAACAAAAACTTCAGGTTATAAATTTCTGGAAGGAAAAAACGGTTAATATTTTCAAAGTAGATTGATATCACAAATTAGAATTAATTCTTTAAAACCACTTAAGACTCTTAAAAACCAGCTTAAGACTCATTTTATAATCGTAAAAATTACGTCAGTCTCACAGAAATATATCTCAACTTTACATCTAAGCTAATACTGTATAGTAATATCACTAATTATCTAACTGTAGTTTTAATACTGTTTTACATATGAAACATGTGTATGTATATCACATTATAGAAGGATTTGCCTTTTTACATTAATATTTATATGTAATATATCAATTCTTTTTAATATATCATTAATCTTTCTTACATATCCAGAAGTTAGAAAAAGTAGTCGATTTCATTCTGAAATCAGAATTTTATGTTAAGTGATTTTACTCCATTACAATAGCAGTAGCGTTGATATTAAAAATTTTAAAAAAATATCCATTTAAACTTATAACCAAAAAAAGATTATCTTCAAATAATTCCAGTAAAGAGAATGAAATAACAGAAAATAGTGAACCATAGAAGACATCAATACATGGAGAATTTATTACCGGGTTGATTAACATAATATTATTGTAACGCTTATTGTTTATGAGTGTCAGTTCTGGAATACCTTGATAAATGAGGTGATAATATGAATTGTGCGAAATTTAATATTTTCATCATATATAATACGGTAATCATTCTACAGGCTATTTATTAAAGGTTCGTGTCAATGAATGATTATGTGATGATGTAGTGTTCCTGAGAATTTCAGTGTTCACAAAAGCATCTTTGTATTATTCCATTCTTGCTATTATTATTAATTTTTTATGTTACAAAGTATTGTAGACTATTGTAGATATTATAATAGTTAATTATTTATTGCTTGTTCACTTTTTGCCATCAATGTTTAATTTAATTTAAATTTATTTAATTGCTGATAACAATAATTTTTATTTTTTATTTATTCGGCTAAATATTGTTTAGTGAGTTCAAGCTGTTACTGTTATTTAGGGGCAGGTTTCTAAAACCTGGTCATTTCTTATCCTTCTTGTAATTTCCCTGAATTGTCAAAGTCTATTATCGAAATTAAAATTAGTAATCAATGAAATATCAGATCTTTTTCTCATATGAATCTATTATTCTTTTTGAAATTGATAACGTAAATTTTTTAAGCACACCAGCAGAGTTATTGTAGAATCAATTATCTCTAAATTCGTATTGTAAGATACGTCATAAATAAATGTACAACTAAGCCATGAACAAAAAAAAATTGGTAGAATGCAATGAACAAGTGCTTTCACAGTTCTAAATCTATCAAACTTACACATCTTTCTGTAAAAGTTAGTGTAATTTCTTACATGATTAGAATAAAAAAATATTTTACGAATTTAAAATGTCTATGAAAATTGTTGAAGTGAAGGAAAAGTTTTTTTTTTTCATTTCGTTTCTTGTCAAATTTATTTTATATCTATTTTTAATATCATCTGTCTTTCTTGTAAATACCGTGTCATTCTTAAAGTAATGGGAAGTACTGATGGTTTTCACCGTCCCATGTCTTTTAAACTACTCCTCATAAAATTCTGAAACTTTTTATATAAAATCGTCAAACATATAAGAGTTATATTTTCACGCAAAAAAAAACGCAAATAAAATGAATTTCAATAATAATGAATAAATAATAACATAAAAATATAACTCTTATATGTTTGACGATTTTATATAAAAAGTTTCAGATTTTTATGAGCAGTAGTTTAAAAGATATGGGGCGTTGAAAACCACCAGTACTTTCCAGTACTTTATGAATCAACCGGTATACATATATATATACAGTCGGACCTCGATATAAGGTCACCCCTTGGGACCTCGCGAAAGTGACCTTATAAGCGGCATGACCTTATAACCGATTCATAGGCACTTGTCAATAAATAAGCATTATATAAATACAGTATAATTCTTTGTAAAATTTAATAAGTACAAAAATAACAGTTTATTAGGTTATAATTTTTTAATTTAGTTGAACCAATTAAAATTAATGGAATCAGAAAGACATTATTTTAAAAAAATTTTAATTCGGAATAAAGTTGTATACAAATAGCACTAGTATGATCAAGCAAAGTACTGATGCACAACTGACCTTACTTAAAATAATCCGTAATACAGGACTGTCGAGATTTTGGTTTGATCTTTTGTACAATGTTTTCTAAGTTTTGAAGTTTCTGAAAATGTTCTTCAGCTCCCTCATGGCTCGTAAAAAAAATGTCTTACGACATTTAATGCTCTAAGCGCTTCTGCTTGTGTCACCGCTTCACTTTCATTATCACTGTCGTTATCCTCACTTTCTACTGCATTGGAATCTAAAACTTGCGAAACAAATTCGGAAATCGAAGCTTGAGAAGTGGTAGCAATTTCATCATCAATTCTCACGTATTCACTTTCCCCATCTATAGCACAGCCGTGATTTCTGAGATATTGTATTAACACAGCTAAAGGAATATCGTCTTCATCATCTTCATCTGTTATTCAGCCACACTATTTATAGAAAATTGAAAACCAGCATGTCGAAAGCAATTTGAAATGCATGTGTTTGATACCAAGCGCCAACTTTTATAATTATAAAAAAATTGCATCTAACACAGACACGTGAAAATTTCTGAAATCACAGACAAAAGTGACCTTGTATGCGATTATAGTATTTAAGACCTGACCATATATCCGATAATCCATATCACAGAATTCCTATTCAATGAGCCGGGACTGTAGAAAAGTGACCTTATATGCGGGGACCTTATATATCGAGGTCCGACTGTATATATATATATATAATGTGTATAGATATATTTGCTTTTACTTACATGAGCATTTTTTTCTTGATTATTTTATTGTTAAATTGTAAACTGAAGAAAGATTTATAATGCTGTAAATATTATGATGATAAAAAAGGTTAGTATTAATGCTATTTGTTTAATATTTATTCTGTTCTACATGGGAACAGAGGGGGAAGAAATACAGAATATCTTGAAAGTCTAAAAGTACTTCCAAACTATTGGGTAAGGAATGACTCAAAAAGATAATTTATTGTAAGGAAATAGATACATGCAACATTCCTCGTAAATATTGATTTATTGGTAGATTATTTCGTTAGAAAAAGAATATCTAATCTTAGATATTTCACTAATTCTGTTTTTTTGTTTGAAATTTATAATTTAACATTAAGAAATTCTTCGTTTTCGTTTCTTTAGACACAAAACAGATGTAAATATTCCTGATTTGAAGAGTTATGGTTCAATCTGATGATGACTTTTGGCCTCTGATGGAAAAGCTAATTGATTTTTTGCATTGTCACTTGATTTTGCAGCTATGATTGCAATGATTTTTAAAAAAGTTCTTTAAATTAAGAGCTTACATAAAGAACCACTGTCGATGCCGACTCAGATTCATGGAATTGTCAGACCTCATCAATCACAAGAGATGGTCTATGTGATGTAATTACGAAAGTAATATAGAAATGAACCCAGGTTACATTTTTGGGACATATCAAATATGAGTGATATGCATAACATGCACATCAAAAAGTATTCAAATTATGCCGAATATCTTCCTGCTATCATTAACGTTCCTGATAGGAAATGAAAGGCCTTCGGCATTCATATTAGCTCAGAATTTTATTGGCAAAAGCTTTAAACGTGATTAAGAATAATACAATGACATTTATTTATTTATTACGTAATGATTTAATAGACATTATAGGGAACGACTCGTGATTTTCACATAGCAGCATTTTGAATTTGAAAATAATTCGGCCACATTTAATTACTAAATTAAAATAGTTTGCATGCTTTCATGATTGATGGAATGATGAATAGATAACATGGTTGTTGTCGAAAATTTGACATTTTAATGATCGCCAGTGGAATTAAGCGGAATCGGCTTATATTACAATAAGATTTATAAATCACGAGGATAATCGATTGAAATAGTGTCGAACAATGGTTCAATAACTTAAATCAATTCGATTAGAATTAGATAATCCTAAAACTTGAATATTACTACCTTCTAAAAGTGGATCTCTTTAATTTCGTTTTTGATATGATGAAAACTTGTGTATAATTCACAAAGAAATATAAAAAAATTAATCCTACGTACATAGTATAAAGACATTCAAATGACAATGCTTTTTAAATTAAGGGCACTGTTTAGTAATTTTTATTAAATTTAAAATCAATACGGTATTATTAATACTTTTATCATGGATAATATATCCTATCAGTTGTGTGTTAAAAGAAAAGGCATTTGGAGAAGCGGTTCTTTCAGAAAAACAAGACCAGAAAGCCTTTCAAAGACTAATTTAAGATAAAAAAAATCAGGTTGAAATTAAGCAGATTTTACCTGGATAATCAATTTACTGCATGTTTAATTTCCGCAACTTCTTAAAAAGCAACTTATTTTTATCTGGTAGCTCACAGTTTTGGGATGAAGTTAATGGCTACTTTCATGTCGATTCCAGCAAGAAGCTATTATTTGATACTGTTCCAGAGCCGCCGAAAGAATTTCCTAGTGATAATCTACTCTTTCAGCAGGGTAGCGTTTCCTGCCAAGGGAGGCACTTTAAGCAATGCTTCCGACGGATCAAGCATTACTTCATAGACAGGCCTAAAGCCAAGACGTTAATTCCATCAGTAATCCAGTATAAGCCAGAATTATCTCCAACCGCAGCAGAGATTGATCCCTCAGTAGTTTGACAATTTGACTGTGACTGGGTCAATGTGGATCCTGATATGTTATCAGGAAATAATTCTTTGATTATTTCTGTAATCCAAACTACCAGTAGAATTTTAAGTAAATAATTCTGAGTAATTATTTTTTTTCATTGATATAATTGAAAAAGATTCACGAAAATTCAGAAGGTAAAGAATTTTTTCTTAATATTTGCAAAAAAAAAAAATATTTCAGTTTGTAAATTCTGTTTTCTATTCTTTTTCTTTTCTATAGCAAAGTAAAACAGCAAAGTTGTGTACCTTTATCTACATACAAGTAATCAGTTGCATATAGATAATAGTAGACAACTTTAATATTTCTGCTATCTAATATCCAAAATAATTTAGCGAATTGGTTCAGTATTAAATCACTTGTGATTCTAGAAATGGTAAGTAGGCCCTATTCTTTAAATTAAGCTGATGTGACTAATCTGGATTTCCCCAGATTTTAAAATACGAATCTAAACAACTTGATGGATCACAACAGTAAATCTGACGACACCTTCATTATTTACACTTTAGATAACAACACTGATTACGATATCAAGTCAATTAAATCGCATCCTGACAAAATTTCTCCTGAGAATTACGATGGACATTCAAGCGCCGAGGAAACTTGATTCTGAGAGACAATTGATATTTAATTCCAGAGCGAATGTTTTGCTACCT
Source organism: Thereuonema tuberculata (assembly GCA_023159025.1). NCBI lineage: Eukaryota > Metazoa > Arthropoda > Chilopoda > Scutigeromorpha > Scutigeridae > Thereuonema > Thereuonema tuberculata. The sequence goes on from JAFIDM010009631.1 coordinate 354,211,783, forward strand.
ACGTTTTCTTATAATCAGTAATTTAAGGGCACTATAGTCATGAATACTTTATAACATTACTTTCCATTTTGATTTTAATTAACACAAGTATCAATTGAAAAAAATGAATTGAAGGTAGAATTACATTCAAAGTTTGTAACTGTTCAACAGAGTGATCATATTTAGAATTTTTTTATATTAGATAAAAAGTAGTAGAATAAGAAATTTCATGTTAAAAATATTTATCCTTTAAGGCATGTATAACTTTAAGAGATTTCCTAGTAATGCCAAATTTGAAGATGAATCTTTAGAAATGTATAATAAAGATATTTTTGTTTAACGAAATGTGTTAATTTGGAATACTTTTCTTGTACTTCTCTCCTTTGTTCTTTTTTCCTTTCAAGGATTAGACGTGCTCCTTCTTCTAAATATAGTTTTTTTCGTTGTCTTCCGACAATTCGTTCTCTTCTAGATAACCTTGTAAATTAATTTGAGTATTTTATTTTCTTCTATTTTATTCTTACTCTTTTTCTTTCGTTAACTTAAGTCCATACTTCTCCCTTATAACGTTTCTTCTTATCATATCATAATATTCAAAAACACTTCCAACACCAAATATATAAAAAACGTATATATATATATTTATAAATGAATTTTCGGAAAAGTTTAATGTTTTCTTTGTCAAGTTTTAAAACAACATAAACAATTTATACAAGTTAAATATCAAGCCTTCAAAATAACCAACAAAGCAATACTCCTTTCATATGCAAACTAACCTAAACTTTCCATTATAACATAATTACAATAATTTTATCCATTATTTAAAAAAAAAAAAACTTCAAATTTTACAATTTTGTGTTTTTTTATTTATGATGGATGAGAATATTTCTTTTCCCACCATAAATAACGAGTCTGTAAAATTAGCTAGAGATATGATATTATCCACCATAAATAACAAGACAGGGATAGCGATTTGTGAACCAATCACAGTGCTTCGCAACGACTTCTGATACGTCATTTATGTTGTATTATTCCTTTAATTTCCTTATTATTATAAATGTGATTGCTGCGAATGCCAAACGCGCAATTGTTGCGATTATTATGATTGTTGTGATTGTTGCTGAGCTGTATTGTAGATGTGATTGTGCGATTGTTGTGCGTTGCAATGTGGGATACTTCTCCACAGACAGACGGACAAACCGGGATTAGTTGGCTTCCTATCAGAAGCCTAAAAAAAACAAAATTGTAAAATTTGAAGAATTGGTTTTCTAAATAATAGATAAATTTGTTGTAATTATGTTAAAATGGAAAGTTTAAGTTAGTTTGTATGTGAAAGGAATATTGTTTTGTTTGTTATTTTGTAACAATGTTCAGGATGTGTGACATGACTTGATATTTAACATCTATAAATTGTTTATGTTGCTTTAAACCTTACAAAGAAGCAAATTTTCCGAAAATTCGTTTATATATATACACTACCCTACACTAATGGAATAGACAGTGCGTGTTACTGGAAACATGTGAAAGTGTACCTGATTTAAGAGTGGGATGGGCCTCACGTGATGAAATTACATTAGCCATCCTGTGGGGCATGCTTTCCACAAGGTTTTGATACAGAGCTACGGATATTTTTGTCCATTCCTGCTTCAAGAACATGGCCAGTGCAGCTGTAGATGTCGGATGTGGTTCCCTGGCCCTCAATCGATGCTCTAACTCGTCCCATAAATGTTCGATGGGGTTTAGGTCGGGACTCTGAGCAGGCCATGGAAGCCGCTTTACAGCCATCTCTGTGTACCACTGCTGGACAGAGGCTGAAACATGGCATGGAGCATTGTCGTCCTGAAAGTAACATTCATCATTTCCAAGCATTTGCCAGAGAGTAGGAACAACCCGATTGTCCAAAATGTCCTTGTAGCCTTTGGAGTTCAAGATTCCCGCAACAACATGCAATGGTCCCAGGCCATACCACGAGAAACACACCCACCGCCGAACTTCACAGTTGGAACGATGTACTCGGGTAAAAGATGTTCGCCTGGCATTCGCCACACCCAAACACGTCCATCCGACTGGAAGAGATGAGGCACGTGATGAGGCACATTACACTCCATAAAATTGTTTACCACTTCTCTACAGTTCAGTTGCGACTTTGCAAACACCACTTGAGTCTGATGGCTCTGTTGAATGGTGAGATGTGTGGTTTGTGTGCGGCAACACATCCGTGGATTTTAAGGGCGTTCAATTCCTTCCGCGTATTGTGATGAACTGTAACCCCTGATGCCTGTTGAAACTCTGATGCTCCGTCGAATCACTGTTTATGATTCGAAGGGGTTTTTTGCGGTTCTTACGAACCTCGCGCTTCAGGACGCGTTGATCGCGTTCGGTCAGTTTCCGGGGACGACCAATGTGTGCAGTTCGTGCCCCAATGCCCATATTCTTCCACCTCTTGACGACATCACCAATAGTTGAACATGGGCTGTAATAATTTCACCGAAATTGCACGAATAGACATGGCAGCAATGTGACAGCCAACTATAACGCCTCTTTCAAAGTCACTAAGATCCCTGCTCGAATTCTTCGCACTATTCGACACTCCTAGAGACGTTTCCATAGCAACTAAATAAATGGACTTTGCCTGATCACGTATGCACAAGCACTTTGACGATCTCGTCTGATTTTATGTAAATATGCTGGTGTCCGGTCCATTACTGTAGGGTAGTGTGTATATAGAGGAGGTGGTGCAAATGTGGAAGCATGAGGGTAATGTGGAACATCCAGTATCTGGCTTATAGAGTGTTGTGCTGTAGTGGAATGAGCTGCAAATAGTTTTAGTTGTTTATCTTTATCCCAGTAGAAGCGCTGGCAGTCAGTGGAGCAGTGGATGTGGTGTAGTGCGTCAAGTTACGTTGTTGAATTTTTCAAAACTTTTGAGAGGCAAGTTTTATTTTATTATGCAGTCTAAGTGTCTCCTAGGTAACAATTAATATCATGTAATTAATAAAGGGACGTGCATAGAAGGTACTGACGGTTTTAAATCAAACCTAAACCAATAGTTTCTTAATATAAATTTGTCAAACTCAAAATGGCTGATGTGTGGTTAATGTGGAAACATGCACTTGTGGGTTTTGTAGAAACGTTTCCACAATACCCACATTGGATGTAATGTTTCTAATGTGCTATGCACTTTTATTTCAGATGCCACGGAAGCACATTGGTGGGAAACCAAAAGCCATTTTGAATAAGTGGGATGCAGAAAACATGATTAAGGCTGTAATAGCCGTTAGGAAAAAGAAGATGGGATTAAGAAGAGCAGTTAAAGAGTTCAAAGTGCCTCAGACGACACTTCGGAGATTTGCATGTTCCGATATGTCACCTGAAGATTGTGCTTCTTCTGTAATAGAAACGTATATAAAATAGTTGCAAAAATAGTGTTACTTTATTCAAAATCTATACTAATTTTAGAGTGTTTCCACATTACCCACACTTTTTGTAGGTTCCTAAAAATGTTGTACAATCAAAAAATTAATTTTTACTCTTTTAAAATTAACTTTCTATATTTATTAGTATTATTTTTATATAAAAGAGATTACAAGGTAAGTTTAGGTAAATTTTCAGTAAAATAAAACCAAAACAAAAAAATATATATTAAAAAAACAAAGTGGGTTTCCACGTTTGAACCACCTCCAATATATATATTGGCGTTGGAGGTGTTTTTGAATATTTTCTTTCTTTATTTGAGTAAGAGTTTTTTTTTTGTCTCTCGAATCATTTTTTATTAATTGAGAAACTCAAGATCATCACTTCTTTTCTTTCTCATCATTTCCACCATTATTTTTCATTTTAATAATCTCTTCTCTATTACGTAGCTGTGATTTACACCAGGGTTTTTTATTAATACTGAAACAAAATATGCAAAACTATGACTTTACAGAATTTTGAATGTTTTTCTTTCTATTTTTTTTTCTCTACAATTCTACGGAATGTTTATGTAGTTTGAGATTTTAATTTATATTATAGTTACTTATTTTATAAACTAAAGGAAATTCGCTGTTTATGTATTATTATCGATAAATTCAAATTACAAAATAAATTTGAATTAATGATAATAACCTTTTAATTATGAATAAATTAAAATCTTTTCATTAATAAAATGATTTATTAATGAAAATTAAATCTTTTAAGAAATAAAATTTTAAAAAAATTAATAAAAATTAAATCTTTTCATTAATAAAATTGTTTTCTGTAAGTGTAAGATTTAATGGGTTTTGATCTGGTTTTTTTCGCAATATTTTAGGAATTTTAATTAAGAACTCATAATATCAAAAGATTATTAAAATTTTATTATTATTACAATAACATTAAGACTTGATTCATTCTAACAGATTTTAAAACCGGCGCATCGAATACTTAAGACAACTTACATGTTCATTTACAGAAACCTAAGGCTCTGTCTTGCATTGTCTTGCAACTGGAATTTTAAAAGAGTTTCTTAATCTATGTACGGTAAGATTTTAGAACCAACTGTCAAAAGTTGCTGAATTGAATATGGGTGCATTAGCTTTATCCGTATGTGGCGTAGTGGAGTATGAATATCCAGATCATTCCAAAAAACGTCCAACGTTTTCATCTGCTGCATTTATCGCCATTTTTCCAGTTCTTCGATTTGTCTTTTCATCTGGTACCCTATCTTTGGGCTGCCCCCTCCGGCATGTCATTCACTCATAAACCCATACGAGAAGCTCTCTATCTTTGGTTTTTCACTAGTTCTTTTGCTGGTCCTTCCCTTTTTTTTCTCCCTCCCCTTCATTTCTTTGTCGTGTCCCTTTTTCCCTTTCTCTTGCAACGCGACTTGGCATGACGTCAAGAGATAATGGAATTTCACGAGTGGCGAGAGAGGTCGGAAACACAGTCCATCACCACAATGTCCCGCGAGCTCCGTTACAAAGCCGTAAACCAGTTGAATACCGCCTCACCATTTCGATGCGCTCCGACAATTGCGCCCTGGTTCGGGCCTACAAAGAAACATGGCAAACAATTGAACATCGACTGCTATAAATCCCGTAGAAATTATGATGATATTCGTAGAAGATTAAATCAATAATCATGATACTAAATAAAATTAAGAGAAATTAAACCCTCAGCATTTTTAACATAAAAGCTGTTCATAATTTCATAAAAGTTGTTCATAAAAGTTTAAATAGATTTAATGTATGTAGATGTAAAATTTTGTGATTAACAATCTGATGATGTTCATAAAAATTGCGTTCAATGTATTGCTATAATATTTTGATTTTATGTTTATTTTTTCATCTATTTATGCTTTTATATTTAATATGCTTTATTATTTTATTTTGATAAAAACTGAGTTAAAAATAATTTTTAATATATCCTACTTAAATATTTTATTATTATTTTATTATTGTATTGAAAAATGTTAATTGATTTAATGATTAGGATGAAATTTTCTACTAATTACATTTTTTTGAGAAGGTAGAGCCAGGAATCCTAAAATCTCAACATTCATTATTTTAGAATGATAAATTATCTTGAAATTAAAGAAAAAGTTATTTTTTTATTTGATTTATCTTCCAAAACGAGTGCAGGAAAAAATATCGAATTTCAAAATTACTCTTACGGATGTTCCTAATTTTCAAAATCCCAATTAAATAACATAAAAAAAATGAAAGAAGGAGTCTTAATAAAATTCTTCAAATAATTCCTAGAAAACAATTACATATGGAAGAATTAGAAGTTTTAAGCAAAAAAAAAATTATAATTTAGTGATGCGAAGGTCTCATTATATTGATCTTAAAAGAAACTAAAGAAGAGGAAAGGAAGGATGAAAGGAGAAAGAAACTATCTCCTTGAGTTTCGTGAGATTTAACATTGATGTCTGAATAGTTATATTGTTGTCCTTGAGTTCTGAGGTCAATGAAACTACAAAACCTCAATAGAAGTGTTTTTACTGTCTCTGCTGGATTTCAAACAATTCCTACCATCAAAAACGCTTAACATTTTTCTCGAGTTCGAAAAACAGCTTTAATACTGAAATATTACAGCATTATGCCTTCAACTCTGAATTACCTTATTTACTTTAGCACGTCCAACAGATTAATTTAAAAGTTGAATGTTTTAAAAGAAATATTGAAGATTCATTTCAAAGGGATTCGAAAAACTTAATGCATATTAAATATTAAATCTTTTCTTCTGTAGGCATAGGCTAAATTTTTATAAAATTTACCATTATTGTCAATTTGCAAGAGTTCTTTTTAAGTCGAATTTAATTAGGCAATATTTTGGTTTAGTTACTAATTAACTAATAATTATACATTTGTTTCGGAGGATTTAAAGGTTAAGAAATATAATGAAAATCATTTAAAAATTAATTTTTTTTTGTCTGATTTATCTTCAAGTTCCAATAATGATTAGGACTACATGCTCTTAAAGACAAGTTTTACACGAATGTTTGGTCTTTTACCAATTTCTGGTTAGTTCTCCTATAACTTATGGTAGTCTTTTTCTTTTTCATTTTGTGAATTCTGATTAAATACCAAAGGCGATAGTTTTTCCTGATAGTTTTATTTGGGGAAGAAAACCAGGAATCGTTCAATGAACTCTAATTGGTGTTTCATAGCTAATCAATTATGGACAGATTCAGTGATTTACGATAGCAGCTGAATCTAGTAATGGTAACAAGAGTAAACAGGAAGGACTATCATAAATCAGTGTATGCAAGAAATACATTGATATTGCATGTCTGAATGAATTATATTCGAAATTTCAATAAAAATTTCGAAATATTTAAATTGTAAAAAGCCAAAATTTGATTTCTCTAGAATATTATCATGGTGTAACTCATCACAGAACAGCTATTCCGTATTTAAGCAAACATCAGTGGAGATACTAGTGTATATTCAAGTATTCAAGCAGTGCTATTTATTGTAAAAGAGATGAAGATAATCCCACAATTTAAGATTTCAATAGAACGCGAAGGATTTGATGTTCTGCCATGTGCATTGAATTTAAGCAATAAGTTTAAAGCAATATTAAACTAATCACGTTTTAGTGTAATTTTGAGTTAGTTAAATTCTTTTATATTTCTTACTCGGCTTCCTATTTCTAAGTTTATGTCAGTCAATAACGAAACATCACTTGAGTGAATAACGAAGAAATAAGTAATTAATTTCACTTATCTCTTTCATTGCAACATTCAAAAATGAAACGTATGCTAATGTCTTTTAAATCTTGCACTGAAGTGAAACTCAAACTATGGATGTTAATGTCAATAAATTCTTGTTGAAATATTGTTTTTACTACCCATTTGGGAGCTATTGTGATAGCGACCAAACTCGTTAGCTATTGCGTTTGTCCTATCCGTCCGTCCGTTCGAAATATTTAGCATTTTTCTGCTATTAGCTTAAATGTCAGAAATGCAACATTTCATGTCAGTTTCAGCTATAGTGTAATTGGTGAGTTCTTTAAAACATAGGCTGAAGGTTGTCGGTTCGAATCCGTGTGTATACAGTTGGTTGTTCTTTTTTCACTTAATCTTTTTTTCTCAATGTCCGCGTGAATTTTATTTGTCATGTTTTTCTTATTTTCTTAACTTTTTTTTTTTTATTTTTCCTTACGTTAATGTACTTTCTTTTTTTTTATAATTTTTTTTTATTATTATGGGTCGCTGTTAAATTTATGCTTTAGCACAAAATTATATTCACTTGTTTTCAACTGTAGCTGCTTTTGTTGAATTACTTTGTTTCTTTTGATAATTTTTAGGAAAAACGAGGAACTGTTTCATCTCTTTTAAGCAATTTCTTAACTAAATGTTAACTTGATTTGAAGCCATATCAATAAAAGAAATATGGTTAAAGAGTTAGAAAAACTATTTCTTTTTAAGACATACTTCTACATCATCCACTGACATAATTTTAACATTTCAAGCGAACGATATAAAACTTGGCTCTCACAAGTACTTGGCTCGTATAATTCTCGAAATATTCAAAAGAGTTTAGAAGCCTTTCATGGAAAAGTTTCACGGTCATAAAAAGCGTTTCTGGCTGTTGTTTCGGTGTGTGACATCTCAGAGGTACACGAGATCTCTCTCCCTCCGCCCACCTTCGTCCATTTTTCTCCTGAAAATGGCTGCTACCGAAGACTGAGAGCTTGGGGACCTATCCATTCCAACCCTCAAGTCCACCCCTCTCATCTCACAATGAATGTGTATTAAATTATTTTAACTCCCGTACAATTCACGCGGTGAGTGCGTAACGGGCTGCCACCTTTGCCCCATTAACTTTGCCTTCAACCTGAGTATTTAGTTTCACTACCCACCCCTACCTTCAAAACTCTCCCCCTCGTCTCCTGTATAATTTTCGCTTGGAGTAGAACGTACGTTTGACGGGGATGAATATAATAGAAGATGGGGATGGCAGAGAGAGAGAACGAGCTGCATATTTTACGCGGGAAATTCCATACGACGAACAGCACGATGGGTCCACTCTGCTGAAGGGTTTCAATGGAATGTCAGTCCAATCGCAATGGTCAGTAAAAGCAAAATGAATGATATTCAGTGGGACAATGGTTGTCGCAATACGGTCCTCGTTAGAATGAGAAGTGAGTAAGAGATTTAAGAGAGTTACTATAATATTAGAGGGAGTGCTCCAAATGCCGTTTCTGAAATGTAACAGCCGAGAACACAGCCCGTTCCGTTAAAGTGAAAGTAGAATAGAGCTTACTCTCGCTTCGCTTCTGATTTATGGTAAAAACTTGAGGTTATGTGGTTTCTCTACAATTCCTAATGCACGTTCATATACACAGAGATAAAGTGTCACGAAACCAGCGATGAAGGTAGATAAAACAAGACTGTATTGATTTTTTTTTTATATATAAAACAAAGCTTCAATATTTAGATAAAATGTAAAATATGAAATAAGATTATTATAAAATGTAAAAATTGATCTGAAAACATGTTATATATTAATAACATGGTTTGTGAGAATAAAATATCTGCACCTCCTAGAAAACATCTGTAGCAAATAATTTCAAATAAAATGTGGGATTTTTTTTTTGTACTTTTAAAATTTTATTCTGTATCAAAATCGAAAGATTTAGCTTTAAATTGATACTAATTATTGAAAACAAATGAATCTAGAACTCATATCTACTGAAAGACTAATTTTTCAATACTTTTTTTTTCATAATATTCCATTGATCAATTAGAATCAAAAAACAATTGTATTGTCTAGATACTTTTGAGATTTAAAGATTAGCTTCTAATTAAGTAGGACATTATAATAACCTTCTTGAATTCAAACTATTTCAGATGCAGAAACAATAAAACATTACAATTAATTTAGATAGTAACACTAACATTTGAATTGAAACGAAAACAAAGTATCAAACAACTTAAGACTTCTAGCAACAAGTTTAACGTGCGGACAAATTGACAATACAATAAAATAAAAAGCATACTCGCACATAAATAACGAAAAAGGAATCACTGATCTGTTTTTGGTATTTTTGATACCGGGAATCCAGAACAGCTGTTTCAGAGTTACTACTCTTCATCAGCTGGATTCGCCCAGCATCTGACAGTCAGCGATTCCAAGAAACATACAAAAAAAGCAAAGATGAACAAGAAAATGACCCTTCGTAATTCTGGAGACTTCATATCTACATTCGAATGAAGTATTTCTCATAACTTCTTCTCATAAAATCAGCCAACGGCAAAGTATCTGCAACATCGTATTCCTACTTCATATTATCCTTGGTATGTGTTAGATAAAAAATAAATAAATTAGAATCTCATTAGAAGTTAATATACCCAATAGGAAAATTCAGACGATATCGGTAAGAGAATCTTCCAAATTTTGTATGTAAGACTGGCAGATCTATGTTTGTCTTTATGATAAAAATGTAGCGATTATTTTTTTACAGATTTCATCATTCAAGTAAAGATTTCAAAGCTTCATTGAAATTGGCCAATTTTCATTTGAAAGTTAGTAAAAGCGTTTTTATGTTAACCTTTTAAAGCTTATAGGATTTGATTGTGACAGTACGAATCTGTCAATTTTATAAATTTCCAATCGTTAATAGAAATGTAGAAACATTATTCTATGATCACCACTTCCAAAATTTTCTTTTCAGTTTGACAAAACTAAATCATAAATTTCATTCGATAAATAAATACATAAATAAATAAATAAATAAATAAATAAATAAATAATTGCTTTTAAATTTCTATCCTGCAAATTTTCTTTGATTTAAAAATTTTTATCCAAATTTTCTTTGGATAAAAAAATGCTATAAAAAAGTAAGTACATTTTAACAAATTCATTATGCATATTTGGATGAATAATTAAATTCGTGTCCATATAATTGGATCTTAAAACTGAATTACTCTTGGAAATGTATCATGGTAAGCGTTAAGCGACTGCGAACGTTTTTCTGTTTAGTCCTAAAGGCTTATTTTTATGTCAATGAAAATTATAAAATTAAATATTATTGTAATAAAACTGATTATTAGATCAAATCAGTGCTTTGATTGATTGGTTTAATTGTGGTTTCCTAATTTGGTAACGCATTTCCGAAATTCTCGTTTTAAAATGGTGGAACAATTTGGCTCGTCATTAACTAAATTGTTGGATTTGCATAATGACAAAAGTATTAACCATTTATGTGTTCCTAATCTTGTATATGTTGATGATAATATCGATTTGTCAAGAGAAGATTAGGAGATTCCTCTATATTCAGTCAATTGGGATCATCTGAATATTTGTGATCGGCGTAAAAATAATCCATTAATTTGGCTGTAGGTTCTATGTTCGGTAATTCAATTTGTCGGTGAACTTTTCAGTAGAGTATTAAATTATATTATTTAAAACAATTTATAGGTAAACAAATGATACAGGAAGGCTTTATTAATTTAAATGTGATATGTTTCCAGCATAGGTCTTGGAGTTCCTAAAATTTAATAAAACAATATCAGATATGTATCTTACTCAATTTTTGCTATATATTTATTCTGTAATGGAAAGACGACAGAACAGTTGCAGTTTTTTAAGGAAGCTTAAATATACATCTAAAAAAAGAATAGTGGTCATAATGAGGACTATGATTTTTTTTTAAAAATATCAGTAATAGTTCAGTAACTACTAATTACGCAATATATAAAAGTTCTATGTTTTTTATTGGTTGTAATTGATACAAATGGTACAGATGTGATTGTAATTTATTACGTCATCATCATCATCATACATCTTTCGTTCCTCTGAGGAACATAGAACTTCAATTAATTTTTTCCATATAACTATTTTCCTCGATATTGTTTTTTTCTTCTCTTATAAAGAAAGAAAAGTGTTTCCTAAAACAATTCTCTCCTCCAATTCTCTCCTCTCTTTTATTCATTTCTTCTAGTGAGCCCTTTCATAGTTCCAATCCATTGTTGAGTTATTCATATGATCTCTATAAAGCAGTATTTAAATTTTAAGGGAAAGAATAAAGTGTGTGTGTATGTGTGTGTTTTTTTATAAGCTGATTTACCTTATCTTTTTAAATACTTCATTCTGATCTGATGTATGCTGATCATGCTTAGGATTACCCTGGGTAGAGCAGAAAAAAAATCCTTGAAATGGATAAGTAAATACGAGTAGATCCGAATTTTGTTTTTCACTATTCTTTTAAAAATGTCCTTACTTGACTTCAGTTCCAGTTTTTTTGTAATTTACAAATTAAGAAATTAGTTAAGTACGATTACAAAAACTTTATTTCTGTATCTGAAATGAAATTTCTACAAACTTCTTGAAATTTAAAACGAAGATGCTTCCACTAATCAAATGAAAGATTCCCTTCAAAGATTTGTTTTCTAAAAGATTGTGTTTTTCCGACTTTTGCATTCGTGGCAATGCCACACGAACATTGACAAATATTAAACAGTGAACGTTAAGACTTGATACTTTTGGTATTCTATTAAAAATAAAAAAATTATTATATTGTCTTTAGAAAAGAAAGGAAAGGAAAGATGCAGCTAAAAAAAAAAAGTAAAAATCAAGGATATATCAACGGAAAAGTAATTTAGAAATTAAGGGAAATGTGATTAACAACACAATTTCAAAATAACAATAAATAAGTAATAACCGTTTTTCATTTATCTAATTTAACTTAAAAATAATATCTAATATTAGTCCAGTAAAATGGTACATTTTGGTATGCAAAAGGTCGGGTAGTTCTGATTTTTGGATATGTTGTTAGTGTTGGGCTTATATCATAAAATCCAAGTTTTCGACCTCCGCGCGCCACGGCGCGCCACGTGGTAGCAACAAAACAACAAAATTTTTGACCTTCGCTATGTTTTTCCACAATATCTCCTGAACGGTTGGCTTTACAGAAAATAATATCCTTTCCAAATATAGAGTAGAGTAAATTTGTCACAGGTTGAGCTCAAAATCAGCTCTGTAGCTGCAGTAGTGACCGAGATACAGGCTTCCCAAAAATCACGATTTTTGCAAAATTTATGAAAATTGTGATTGTTCGGCAATTTTTGTTGAATATCACCGAAACCAATGAAATAGCGCAAACGTCATAAGGAACAAATTTAAAGGTAGGAAATTTGCTATAAAAAAGCACAATCGGATGTTTCTACGACATACTGTAAAGGATATACAGTTGTTCAACGAAAGGGTTTAAACAGTTTGACATCATAAAACAATAGGCGAAACAAATGTACGAAGTTTGCCCAGGAAAAACTGGGCAGTATTTGGTAGTAAAATATGGTATTTAACGGTTTTGTCTCTTTGGCGGGCCAGGACGGACATCTTCAAGCTCCCTGTCCTCTTCATCCAGCTGAAGTTGTAAATCGTCTACAACGTCATAAGGAAAGTTAGTTATTGACGATGGCGAGTCGTCTTCATCTTCACTGAAGTCCTCAAGTAGAGCGATATCTGCCACGTTTTCGCAAGCTTCTCTCAGAGAACAAGTGCACAGAGAAGAACATATAAGACATGCTTACTGGCAACCATAAGCATTCTTGCACCCTTTCTTGCAGTTGCTCAAGAAATCATTTTAAAGAGGGATCCAGTTGCTGCATCCTTTTCCATTTTGCGGGGGGAAAGGTCGAATCGGGGAGGTACCCAGCCCCACTCAGTAAGACAAGTCCACTGAGTGTATCTGAAGGTAAGACAGTAAGGCATGACAACGTGCTGCATCTACGGTTGGGGGTAAACGTGCGAGACTGGACCTTGTTTTCGTTGCTGATTGGGTACAGAGCATGTAGCACAAGTGATTGAGATCACATGCAGAGGTTCTGGGGTTACCTCCATATAAAGTAATCATAAAAGTTTCGATTGCCTTAGCCTGGCTTGAAGATGTCCGTCCTGGCCGGCCAAAGAGACAAAAACTTTGAATATCATATATTCTATGGTTTATGTGTACCAAATACTACCCAGGTTTTCCTGAGCAAACTTCGTACATTTGTTTCACCTATTGTTTTATGATGTCACACTGTTTAAACACTTTCGTTGAGCAATTAAATATCCTTTACTACATGTCGTAAAAACATCCGCTTGTGCTTTCTTTATAGCAAATTTCCTAGCTTTTAAATGTGTTCCTTATAAAGTTTGCTCTATTTATTGGTTTCGGCGATATTCCACAAAAATTACCGAACAATCACAATTTTCATACATTTTTGAGAAAATCGTAATGTTTGGGAAGCCTGTGTCTCAGTCACTATTGCAGCTACAGAGCTAGTTTTGGGTTCAAACTGTGACAAATTTACTCTACTTTAAATTTGAGAAGGATAATTTTTTCTGTGAAACAAACCGTTCAGGAGATATTGTGTGAAAACATTGAAAAGGTCCAAAATTTTGATGTTTTGTTTATATCACGTGGCGCTCTGTGGCGCGCGGAAGTCGAAAACTTGGATTTTACGGTATAAGCCCAACACTAACAACATATCCAAAAATCAAAACTACCCGACGTTTTCCATACCAAAATGTATCATTTTCCTAGACTATTTTTTGATGTCAAACTTTTTACACCCTTTCGTTGAACATCTGTATATCCTTTACTGTATGTCGTAGAAACATCCGGTTGTGCTGTCTCTATAGCAAATTTCCTAGCCTTTAAATTTGTTCCTTACGAAGTTTGCGCTATTTCATTGGTTTCGGTGATATTCAACAAAAATTGCCGAACAATCACAATTTTCATAAATTTTGCAAAAATCGTGATTTTTGGGAAGCCTGTATCTCGGTCACAATTGCAGCTACAGAGCTGATTTTGGGCTCAAACTGTGACAAATTTACTCTACTCTATATTTGGAAAGGATATTATTTTCTGTAAAGCCAACCGTTCAAGAGATATTGTGAAAAAAACATAGCGAAGGTAAAAAATTTTGTTGTATTTTTTATGGTAATATTGTATGTTTTTATAATTTTTTGTTATGTTTTGCAATTTAAGTTGTTTATAAATAAACATATTTTAAATGAGTGTGATATTTTTTGAATGTTATTACGCTTTTTGATAAGCATTCATTTCCACACGTTGAATCTATAAACACAGAGGGAAATACGATACAACTTCTATCATTTACAGTAACAAGACATCCTTTTTTTTTATCTTTTTTTGTTTTAGTTTCGGTGTATGCGGAAAAAAATTCTAAATTATGAAAATATATTTACAAATAATTTTTTTATTTACAAATCTTAAAATAATAAAATTTTCCACCTGTCTGAAATCTGAGTCAAAATTACTACAGTTAACTTCTTGCAGCTGTTACGCAGCGCCGTTATTACTGCAAGCTGATACAACGAGAAGTAAGTTGCAAATCCGATTTCTAAGAAGTTTTTGTATAAATAACTACGTTGGCATGATCACGCTTTAAAAAAAAATCTAATGAAATCAACATTATGTCGCTACGATATTTGTAAATAACAGTTAAATTATCGTAGGTCTATAAAACATAAATGCTTGTAAAGCTATTTGTTAAAAAATAGCGATATTCTCTTTTCATCTAGTACATCTGATATCCTACAATCATTTAAATACATGAAACTTAAGGAAGTGCTTATTCCATATTTAAAAATAAAATTAAAACAAGATGCAGTTTCTGTTGAGGCTTTACTTTCGGGCATTTATCCGTGTCTCATTGACGGATGAATGATGTACCTTGGGCATGAGATACATCAAAAGAAGTGTATGCTAAAGTATTCAACCAAAATATATTGAAAATAGTAAAACAAAATGTGATCTTAAACTCTTTTAATATAAAAGAACATTACAGTAATGACTGATTTATATTCTAGATAACCGGCTGAAATGAAACGGAGAATTCCAATATATTTATTCCAATACATTTTTATCTTTTGGTAAATCGTGTGAATACGAAATGTTTGAGAGCGTTGGATGCGGCATTGATCAGTTTCTTCTTTGTATTTTAATTAATCTCAGGCTTCAAAAAATACAGGCAGTTGATACAGATGATATGCCTTATTTTAACAAAATTCCACCTTATTATGGAAAGCTATTCCTCATATGATCAAATAAGGTGGGATTGTGGTGACAATGCCGACAGCATCGAAAGTTCTATATCATATTTATCAATAACAGCATTTTATCAATAACACTCTAACATTACTTCCAGTAATGTTTTACAGTGAACAGCAGGTGAGAACTGTGCAAATATCATTAACTTTTTTAAACTCTCATATATCTCCACAAACAAGCCTGAAATTTCCATTAAGCAAATGCAGCGTATTCATGAAAATTGATTGAACGAAAGAAGCAGAATAATTTTCCCTGGCTGGTTTAAGCATTCATTGCTGACTCAAGCAATTATGGCGTCGTCACTAATAAGAAACTATGACCGCAGATATCTCGCCTTTGTCGTAATTGCATCTCACGCTAAAAAGCAAGGAATTATTCAGATGAAGTCTGGCGTTCAGAAGGTTATCGTACTGCTAAATACACTGTTGTGACATTCCAAACAGCTCAGCTAAATCCTACAACAAACTACAGAAAACAAATGGGAATTATGAAATGAATTCAATTCTTCTGCAATGCATTAGCCTAAAGTATAAACGTTCAAAAAATTAAGAAATATAATGTTAAGAAAATTGTGTTTCATCTCTGATGTATGAAAGTATCAAATAAGAAATCTAATTTTTTCTTGGAATTAAATAAAATTAGTTAAAATTCGCTGGTTTCAATAAAATAGATTTACAGAAGTTTATAGTACCTTAATTAAAGAGTTACATATAAAGTGATTTTTTATTAAAAGTTTGTAGGGTTTTTTTACGCTTAAATTTGTCCTGGAAGGTTCATCTCTGCTCCTTTTTGATTTCCCCGTCGTCTTGTCGCTTATTCCATTCTTTTCCTTAAAATACCGACGACATTTTTTTAGGTCTGCTTTTCAGCCAATGGAGAGTCTGCTCACCTAATGGTGACGTGAGGCGATTGGAAATGAAGCCAACGGCAATGCTCGTCATAAGGCTACGACGCTCTCTATTATATGTGGCATCAGTCATGGTCGAGGAAAGGGTAAATTACAGCAAATGAAAATCGGAGAGAGTCAACGGAGGGAACAGAACGAAGCCCCTACAATCGTCCTTCATGCCTTCCTAAGCGAAGATGAGAGGGAGGAGTTTATGAATAAAGATAAGCCACTGAATTAGAATTGACAAGAATTATAACTGTACAGGAGCTGTTGTGGAAATTAAGTATTGGATGTAATTGTGAAAACAACATATATATATTAGTCAAAATATTTACACATTTTATTTTATTGCTCACATAATGCGATTGCTCACATAACGATAGAATTACAAAGATTTTGGCAGCTCTTGAAAGCAAGATTTTCTGAAAATTCATTTTCAGATAGTTTTTCTTAATTACAAAAAGTTTCTATGAATTCTTCAGTTTTATGACTGGAAAATCTCAAGATATTTGAGAAAGTTTCAAAAAGAAAGCCGGAACTTTTTTCAAAGAAGTTTCTTAAGCTTAAAAATTGTGTGATCTGGAGTTAGTTATTCTATTGGTCTACATTGTGTGATCTGGAGTTAGTTATTCTATTGGTCTAACATTGTGTTCGTGTAATACTGATTGTTCTAGTAATTTTGAATGTAGGCAAAACGAATTCAGAATATTTTGAAATATTTTCTTAGTTTTTCATCCTTAGCTGAGGAAAATTAGAAAAGTTATGAGATTTATGAAAATTGTAAATTAACTAATTACATAATTTATTAATGATAAAAGAAATATATGCAAATACTAATATTCTTCTGTACATTTTTAAAAGACTTATGTAAAATAACTTTTCAAGCATTTTTTGGACAGTGCTCTCTTTTAATGTCATAATAAATAACTACTAAGACTAATATTTATGGGTTTTGCTAAATCTGTACGCTAATTCCTGAATTCAATAAACGTAAGATTGGTTATATAGCAAATATGTTTATCTTAAAATTCTTTTATTTGGTTTGAAATTTCTTCTATCAATAAATAGTTATCAATTAATTTTCTTCCAGAATATCCATAACTTTGGCTATTAAGAATTCAGTAAAATTAATTTTAACAAAATTTCTTTGCCAAAAAAAAAGTGCTCAATATTAAGAATAGGCTTTAATTAACAACTTAGAATAAAAAACCTGAAGAAATCTTGATGACCAAGAAGTTTTTAATGCAATACGTTTTTTCCTTGGATATCTTTTTTTTTTTTTTTTCAGGCTTTTACGGAAAGTCTTCCTGAACTTAATTGAAAATAAAGAAAACTTTATGTTAAAGTTGAACATAGCATCTGTATTAATAGACAAAAAAAGACACAAACTTGTTATATATAAATATAATTTAAAGTGGTTAATTTATGAGTGTCCGTTTAACTGTCTATGAAACCGAAGTTATGCATGCGTAAGAGCGTTGTCCATCAAGCTTACGTTAACATTAAGACTAACCAATATCATCGGCTGCTAAGTTGCTGTTGACTCATACAAATTTAGCTGCCAAATTTTCTGTTGTGAAATCAATTCTCAATTAGTAAACTCCCATCGTCCCCGCGTTGCTCACTTTTTACAAAATGGCTGACATCGACTCCGATACCTGTGATTTTAACGATGAATTAGATGTATTTCTACTAAAATTTTCAAAAAAAATATTACATACAGCTAATTCATTTCAACAATCTTTTCTTGCAAATTCTTATCTTCAAGAGAAAACTTAGGCCCAACTGCTTTTTTTAGTTTTCTGATCAAGATCAGAAGACTTACATTCCCGTTTTGTCTGGGGACAAGTATCATTAAAATATCATTAGCAACAATGACAACAATCGCAACAAAAATCGCAACAATCACGTCTTTCGCAACAATCACATTTATAACAATAAGGAAATTAAGGCAATGTTAACTATATTTTCGTAGACGTATCAGAAGACGTTGTGAAGCATTGTGATTGGATTACTAATCGCTATCCCTACCTTGTAGCTTTTCCATGGCAGCTGCCATTTTATAAAGGAACATAAAATGTTTTAAATAAAAATAGAAATGACATATTATCTAGACCCATAGAGTTTTTATTTCTGCTATTTTTGATTATTGTTGTACTTTCGTATGCAGTTGGGGTTGTAAAACTATCGAGTTATACTTGCTCATAACACTAATATCCTAAACATTCTTATTGCATGTACTCATGTTTTCCAAATTTACGAAAGTAATTCCTATTTTTATTTTAAACATTTTCTATTTCTTTTTTTTTTTTGCTAATTTCTTTAAGTTACTATAAGGCTTATTGTTATTATTTTTATTTCTAATTATATTTGTTATTATTTTTATTTGTAATTATATTTGTAATTTACCAATAGTTTACAGTTAGCATTACATAAATTTTTCTTCAATTTTTTAATTATACTAATTTTCTTTATTTTTCTTTCTTTTTTTTTTAAAAATTACTTTCTTTTAAAATACAAATGTATCCACACTTTTCAGTTATTGCTTTTACTTTATAAACAGCAGTTATATGAGTATTTATATGAGTATAAATTATTTTATAAGTATTTTGCTGCGCCACTCCGTGCGGTTTTGTATTTGAACTTGAATGAGCGGCCGACATCGGGAGATAAGTGACATCACGAGTGCCTCGCTAAAAGTGATGATGTCACATCACTACTTATTGTGACTTTAGCATTTTTTTTTTTCACACCTTTCAAGTGCTGTCGGCAGTTAAAATTTTGATATACAATAACAACTTGAGATCCTGAATAAATAATTAAAATTTCAAGGGAAGTTTCTAAATAACATATCTAACCATTCCCTTGTAGTCAAATCATGAAAATATGTTATACAAAATAAAAATAATTATCCAAAATATTAATTCTAGACCTCTCTCTTAAATCAGTTCTTTTCATGTTACGTTGTAAATTCATTACTTCATCTCCAATAAATTATGTATTTTAAAAAAATCAAATAAATAAAGTAAATTTTTGGAATGATTCTTCATTCCTTTTTCAAGCTTAAAGACTAATAACAAAATGAATGTACATACTATGATATACTATCCTTTAAAATAAGTAAGCAATTCTTCCAATAATATTACGTGATAAAATAATACAAAATTATACAGTTTTGAAACAAAAATTTCTGACAATAAATCTCTTACAAAACAATACCTTAATAAATCAATTCTTTAAAGTCCGTAGACTGAAAATGACGTTAACTATCCATTGCCAAATTATTAGCTAAGAAAGTAACTTGATTATTCATATCAACTCCTACAAAGCTATTTAAGTTCCCCATCTTTTCGTTTGTAAATAAGTTTGGATAAGGTTTAGCGAAAATACCATTTGTAGAAATACGTTGTTTTGTGCAAAAAAAAATAAGAGTTGCAGATGATGTTGGACTATTTGCTTGTGTGAAATAGTGGCTTTTGGTTTCCGAGAATTTCAGAGGAATTCACCTGTCATTAATATTTCGTAAATGTTTAGTGGTTATGTTATTTATATATTATCAAAAATGAATTCCATCAATACCCTTTCTACGTTGATGTAGTTCAGTCCAATGAATTGGATATCACAAATTCGATAAACATTAACTATCAACTAATGAAATAAAAACGGAAAATAGTTGAAACGAAAAGTAGTTCTGTGTTGAAGAGTAGTAGGTCTTTTGACATTAGTACAGTCTGTTTCGATATCCGAGAACCACGACAACACAGACGATTCTACCCCACAAAGGGGTGATACGCCGAGATGGGCACTTTCTTAAAACCTTCTTTTTCTTTTAGTACCTGTTATTTTTGCAATAGTATTTATTCTTTCCATAATTCTTTCCCGAAAAGCGCAAATAGAACCCAGCTACTAGTAAACTAAAACTATAAAAAGTAAACATCCCATCTTCCTCGCCCCTATTTGGAAGAAATCAAAGGAGACCTGACGCATGCGCAAAAGCGCTGAAGGCTCTCCTAAACTAAAACGAACAGTATATACATCCTTATCAAAATCTTGTCCAAAATCTTAAAAACTTTAGTTGATTTTAAGTTACCATATAATTTTAGTTTCTTTATCTTTTTAAATCTATTACAAAAGTTAACTACAATACCACTGAAATAAATCTTCTTTTAAAATTTTAATTTAAACTTAAATCAATTGGTGATTAATCGATTATTAATGATTAGATTGTCACAACAACAGTGTTATACTTTTGAAAGTAGCAAATACTTTTGAAGTTTGAAGATTTACCAAACTAAGGAGTATTAAACCTGTGTTTTATAGTTACTAATTCTTCCAGTGCAAGCAGTTATCACTGCCCAACAGCTTAAGATAGGGGATGATAATATAATATCCCATTATAGTAATACTAAATGGAGAACACAAAGAAAATATATACTATTTCAAAGTAATTTTGATTATGATGGGTTTTTTCCTACATATAATGAAAACAATGTTTCAGCACCAGTTTAGTAATATAAATAAAATTAATTAAAATGGAGTGATATGAACAGACCAAACTTGAAACAGCCATATCAATTTTTTTTATTTTAAGTCGAATTTTTGATTCCAGTTCATAAGAAACATTACAACAAAAAATATAATACAAAACTTTCTGATCAATAATATTAAGATTCAATCATAAATTAATGACGGTTAATATCACTGGCAAAAACAAACATACAGGGTGTTTCATCGGGAAGTCCCATGTTTTAAATAGATCAATCGTTCGACTTGATATGATAGTAAGTCATTCTCCTATTCCTAACCTCTCATTTACAGGTACGTTATGATACTGTTTATTTATTAAGTGCTCAAAGTGTCCCCTTCCTCTTCTAGAATATTTGCGCACGTTTCACCATGTTTTCTGATACACGCCTCAACATGCCTGTGTCGATATTGATTATTGGACCAATTTTCTTTGAAGGGACTGTGAACACTGTATAAGGACATTTTCATGGTCTTCGTGGAGCAATTAAACGACATCGAACTAATGCAATGGTACTTATAGCAGGATGATGGCACACCTCCAATGAGTCCAAGGCACTCATCACCAGCTTCTTCGTGGATCCTGTTGTCTCAAAAACCTTTGGCCCCCAGGTCGTCAGACTTGACATCAGTGGATTACTTCTTAGGGCTATCTTAAGGAGAGATAGTCTACAAAAAACAGACCACGAACCGTTTAGGATCTCCTGGAAAGCTTCAAAGCTGAAATAATCAATATTAAGATAGGTATGTTGAAGTCCGTGTATCAGAAAGCATGGTGAAACGTACCCACATATATCTCGAAAAAATGAGAGGGGACACTTTTAACACTTGATGTGCTGGTAAGTCATTCTCCCAATATTAACTCTCATTTACACCTATTTTATGTTACTGTTTAGTTATTAAGTCGAATGATTGACCTATTTAAAAAGTGGGACTTTCCGATGAAACACCCCATACAAAAAAGAAAACAGAAAATAATTACTACTCTACATATTTTATTTGCTAAATCAGTTAATTATAAGCAGTTAAAAATGTTTCGCAGAGAGAGAAAGTTGATGTCAACTCTATATTACTGAAGTGCGAAAAAAATCTGTCTAATACCGCGTAGGTGCTCCTGGCGTTTAGATGAGAGCAACAGCACGATGTGGCATGAGGAGGCCTCTGAAGTATTTTGGAGACTACTGACAGTGCACACCATGCATCCTGCAGAGCGTCCCACATTTTGGTAATGATGGATTCCTGGTAGTGACGGCGCTTTGAGAGCATCCCATGTTTGTTCGATGGCGTTTAAATCAGGCGAACGCAGAGACCAAGACATGAAGCAAACCCAAATAAATGCTTCCCTACCAAAATTGGATGACTGTGGCCTTCTGCGGTGGTGCATTGCCCTATTGAAAGAGGCCACCCTTCGTGTTAAATGCAGAACATGAACGGGTACAAATGATCCATAAGGATGGTGACGTATACATCTGCAGACATATGAGAGGTTCTAATGTGCGCCAGTTGAACATCCTATACCGTAACAGAGTCACCTTCGCCCTGTATTGTCTCTTGTAGGCATACGGAATCCAGTGCCGCGAGGGATTTTCCATTAGCCACAATGGTGTGGTGGAATGAAATGGACATGGTAGCGCCCTTCGTAGTTTTTTTGGAACTTCAGTGTATCTTATCCATAACGACATGAAAATAAAATTCATTTGTGCATTCTTGAGTTTTCATTGAAAGTGAAAGTAAATTAATGTTTCGAATTTGGAACTTATAAAAAAATGATTAAATTAAACTAATTTCTATTCCATTTCCATTATTCCACCATTAAAGTTTTGTTTTGAAAAGCATCTATTTCCAATTCAGAATTAAAAGGTTCTCGAAGTGTATTGAAAATTAACCGTAGTAATTGAGTTCTAGGGTGAACTCAATGCTTCCTTTACTTCAATTCCTCTAATATCTTCTTTAGTTATCGAGAAATTATTTTCCCTTAAAACATTTTTAATGAGAGAGTCACTATAGTGATCGAGTAATAGTATTATTATCTACTCCAGAGATAAAAGTTTAAAATTGAAAAGTAGCTGTTGAAATGAACTACCAATGGGATTCCTAAGAATATTACAGATATGTGTCGTGTATTGAAAAGAAAATGATAACCAATCTCGAAATGGGAAAACATAAAAGCATATTTTGTCACCATTTTTATAAAATTTGAATAGCATGATAGTTACCTTAAAAAAAAAACAAAAAAAAACAAACAAAACATTTTCGATAATTTTGTGATTAGTATTGGTAAGAATCTTTTACACTTCTTATCTTCAAATTCTGTTTTATCTAATGGTGCAGCATTTTTCGTGTCCTACAAAATGTTAAAAATTCGAAAATGTTGCCATTTTCAGTGAGAGTTATTTTCTCCCAACTTTTCTAGGTCTTGGTCTCGTAATGATTTCACCTAAGAAGAATGAGCAAAGCTTAACAGAAAGGGCTTCCAATGCCTTCTTGGTGTTCTAATATTCTCGGAATATTCTTGGCCATGTTTGTCTACATTGTCTACAGGGTCTACATTGGTTCATATCCTACGGAGGCTAAGAGAGAAAAAGAAGACAAAAAACCATCTCGTAAAAAAAAAAAAAATAAAACACAAGGTATATCCTGAATAAGGTCATCGCCTACAACAGTCGATAGGTATGGGAATACATAGCAGAAGGAACAGAAGGATAACATGTTATAAATGAATTAATAAATGAACGGAAGTCCGTAGAAAAA
Source organism: Thereuonema tuberculata (assembly GCA_023159025.1). NCBI lineage: Eukaryota > Metazoa > Arthropoda > Chilopoda > Scutigeromorpha > Scutigeridae > Thereuonema > Thereuonema tuberculata. Next base: position 354,235,460 of record JAFIDM010009631.1, read on the forward strand.
CGCCATAACAGATTCGAATGCTTATTTATTTCTTCATTGCTAATTACTTCTTTAGTTAATCACAATTTAATTTTCCACACAATCAGTACCTTTTAGGAAAGAATGTTGACAGAGGCAAACCCAAGGAAAAATTATCACATCTGTATTTTTTTTAACTTAAAACCATAATTATTGCTTTCCTTATTAATTATTATTTATTATTTCCTTTTAAAATAATTCCTTATATATAATTATTATTTCCTTATAATGAATAGAAACCGAATCAGCATAAGATTATCTACGGTGGATCAATGTAATATCCGTAGAACATGATCTGGCCACCAATGCTAAGTAAGCATGGTTTCTCTGAATGTAGAATTTACAAATAATTGCTGTGTCTTTGTAAAAAATACCATTAAAAAAAATTAGTTAATTAATATTTCACTTATTACATTATATTTATTAACAAAGAAACTCCATTCAGGATATTAAATTACAACTATGAGTTATTAAAATTAAAATAACAGCATTATATTATTTGTAAATCAGAATCGTGTGTAATTTATTAATAAAAATATTTTATGAATGAATCCGATATTAAGTCTTTTAATTTTTAAATGATGTATTTCAATTAATTAATAAATAAATCTTAAATCGGAAAGTTTGTTGTTTTTTTTCATTTTTTTACTATTATTGTTCAATTTTTTTTTAAAATGGGAAAGTAGGTAATAGACAAAATTTATGAATATTTTGCTTATAGAAACATTGATTTATATACTTCCTTAATTAATTACCAAAATAAGTTACCAAAATTAATTTCAAACAAATTATACTGTATCCACAACTTTAACTTGCGTCATTACAAAATTAAACAACAACGAATAGAAACGCACATTATTAAACAAATTCACTGAATTGTTTTTAGTATTTACTACTGGGAATTAAAGACAGCAACCAGATACTGTCTTGGATTCCCAGTATTAAATATCAAAAACAGCTCCTTGTTTATTTATTTGCGTTTCTGTTTTCCTTGCTATATTTTACTGTATATGGAAACTTCAAATATATTGTCATTTTAGGCGATAGTGTTTAGTGAGCTGAAATAAAAATGGATAAACTTTGTTGAAAAGCTGTAAAGATAAGTTAGGAATCAAATGGGTACAAGCTTACAATTGCTTAATAACATAACTTAATTTCAAAAATTAAAAAAAAAAAAAAAATAGGACTATATTATTATATTTTTTTGATGAGATTTTGAGAAATATTTAATTAAACGATATGTTTGACGATCTTTAAATATAGAGATGTGCTAATACATTAACAGTAATAATAACTTTTACTGATAATATCTAATGAATCTATTCATGGAAGTTAAGGGCGAGGGAGGGAGAAATTGTTCCCACACTAGAGTTTTCAGTTTCAATATAATTCATGGTTTCTTTTCTCTAAAGAGGACTATTACGTACAACAGAAAGGCAAATTTTTATTTAAATTTGTATTTTATTTTGTAGTTTATTTAAAATTTTCAGTTTCTTTTTAGAGTTTATTATTAGCTTTGCTCTCGATAAAAATTTCTGCGGCTCTTCTACTACATCTTTTCATTAATCTATGAAAATTTACTTGACGACTTAGTTAAGATACTTAACAATCATATTTCATTCAAATAAGATTTCGGACTATTTTCGAGTATTAAATCAAATTATGATGATTCTTAGAAGATTTTTGTGTTGTAATTTCATTTCTAATTTACTTTCGGATTAACATTATGTTTTAACGTTAATAAATTTTCTTTATTATTTGAGAATCAACAAAAATTGCAGAATAAATGAAAAACTTTAACCACCCTTACAATAACATATTACAAAATTTTTTTCTCGTCAATAAGTTTACGTGCAAAAGCGAACTGACCAATAACCCACTTTTCTGATCTATAACTACTTTCCTAATTATGATTCCTCAAGATATTTTACGAAACCCACAATAAACCTGAAAAATCAAGATATAGGATTCAATCGGTATCAAAACTAAGTATTGTGGATATATATTTTAATCCTATTTTTCGAACAGGTATTCAAAAAAAATAAATACATCTATTAAAGCCTGAAAAACACTTTACCCACGTATATACTGTGTTTGCTTGACTTTAAGTCCGCTGAATAACAACATTAACGACCATGGTACTAGGATATGACTTTAAAATGCGGTGTAAATCTGAACCAACAATTCTTTTTTTTTTTTTTTGCTGTATTTGGCTGGAATTGAACACAGCCTGTCGTCAACACGGGGAAAAAAAACATAAGTTAGAAAAAAAATAATAATAAAGGGGAGGGCACAAGGCCGTTGGATGGAGAGCAGATATTTTTACAAACGATGAAAGTTGGATAAAATGGAAAGAATAAAAAAAGTATCTCGTAACTCTTTTCTTTTTCCTTCTCAGATCGATGTCACACAAGACGCTGTCTTGTGATCCGGAAGAATCAATAATTAACACCGAAATTTTAGTTTTGTTTTCCGGCTTTTTTCCCTTTTCCTTCCGTTTCTTTCTCTAGACTGAGTTGAAAGACAAAAAAAAAATGGCGTAAGCGATATCTGTAACATACAATAAAAAAAAAAATTTAAAAAAATTCAAAGAGCGAGATTGAAGAAAGAGGATAGTTCAGCAATAGGAACTATTAAGAAAAAGCAGTTACAGATCTATTATACATTGTTTTTTATACCAAACTCTTTATTTATAGGTAGTTATTTAAATCCAACTACTTGAGAACATTGTTTTTTGTTGTTTCTGATATGAAATTTCTTCGATGTAATTAGTTTTCTAAGATAATGAGATTAAATATTTAAACAAACTGTTTATTTCTTATGAATTCTTTCAATCAGTTGATACTAAATTACACTAAAATTCGTAAAAGCCTAAGATTACATATTCTAATAAGAGAAAACTTGCTATCAAAGATATTCATTTATATTTTGAATATATAAGACTCAAGCTCAAATAAAGGCTGCAGGTAATCTTAAAATGTAGCGGTATTATTTACCAAGACACGAAGAAAAAAAAAATTTCGTTAAAGATATTTTTGTTTAAATTATTATAGAAACAACTGTTCAACACGATATTATTTTAGCCTTTTTTTTAATTTGTTTGTTTTCGATTAGAGAATAATATAAAAAAATTAAAATAGCTGTACTGATTAAAATTTATTTACTTTGCAATTGTAAATGTCAGATCAAGAAATCCACATATTTGCAACGAAGTATATTTGAAGTCGTATTTCCTTTCCTTTTCAGATAAACGTCATAATAATCTTCTCTGCTTTTAAGATTAGTCGTAAACAACCTCCTATCTTATTTCATTTTCTATTGCTTCAATACTTGGAATCCTTTTGAGCTACATGGGTTATTTCCAGAAAATTTTCCATTTACAGATGATGAATAATAAATCCAGTTTCTCATCAGTTTTAACTAAAGGTGCACTGGCTTTTGCAAGGTTTCCTTTGCCGCTACAGAAGATCAGAGGAAGTGGGGGAAGGCTAGAGATCTCGACGAGTCTACGTGTCCCTGAAGCCACTTAAGAGATTAAGCCATAATGGATAACATTATCCATTTTTCCCCACTTCTACAGAGACGGCTACAGAATCGGAATGAGGGCCTTTATAGTAAAAGCTCGAAGGCAGAAATTATATTCCTGCACATTTTTTTTATTGCTGCAGGATGGGTTGCGGTATTGGTTTTTAACAAGGCTTACAAGGATAAAAATGTTGTTGATGTTCAGATTAATAACAAGCTTTCAAAATCTGACAGAGGACGATAGCCACATCAAACTTCCTCTTGTCAAGAGCGACTCGGTTTTAAGATTAAAGAAAAGAGCAATGGGTGTGTGTAAAGTTAGGAATTTAAATATTTCTCTGCAAGTCGTTACCTTTTTCCAAATTTTACACTTTTTAAAGTTGTGTAAAATTAAAATATGGTTCTATAAAAGATACGAGATTGTTTATCAAGCTTCATGATAGAGAATTGTGGATAAACAATAGGGTAACAACTAAGAAAATAAAGTAGAAAAGTTTTAAAACACACTCAATTTAATTCAATGGCTTAATTAATTTTTAATAACGATTTTATTTTCACTAAATAATTTGTGAGTACTCAGAAAGACACAACAGTATAGATATGGACCCTGTTCTTTTCAACTTGTAAACAAGGCAGTATACCTTTCATACCAAATTAAATGAAACATTTAATAACATTTAAGTTATTTGAAGAATTTTGTCTTCAACAACTGAATACTTTAAGTTCGAAGAAAGCAATTTGTTGTTTAAATTAGATTGGCAGTATCCTCTAAATTTAATGATAAGGCATAAAATAACGAATTATTAATCCCAGAACTGGCAGCAGCAGGTAATAGAGTAAATTATGTAAATTAATATTTTATTAACTTGTTAATTTACATTATTAATTATTTCATAAGCTAAGTCATTCTTCAATCAAATTAAGTATTACGACAATTTTGACCATTGACAAATTCAGAGCAAAAATAATAATGTTGGTTATTCAAGAAACTTTAAAATTTATGAAGAATTTTAATGGAACTATTTTATTAATAAGCATTTAAATGAAGTAATATGTTAAAACTTTCTGTTTTTAATTTCACATTATTTTCTTTACAAACGAAACTATCTTGATTTTTAAATAATTTTTTAAACTAATTAATTAAATTTTAAACTAAATAAAAGGAAAATTGCATTTTGTAATAACGACGATTTATTCATGAACATGTATTTAGAGTCACTTTTTAATTTAATTGCTATTTTCGGAAAATGGAAATACTGTAAATTGAAAATTATAGATAAGGTACATGGACCAAATAAGGCCCGGTCAAATAAGGCCCATCCTTCATTTTATTAATAGAACGTTGACAATTTACCAAGATTAGTTATGTTTCAGACAGGTCCTGGCTTCTAGCTACAAATTAGGTCCGGTGAAATGGATAATTTCACCATGTTTGTTTCAGTTGAACAATAAAAGTCGCCCGAAGCTTTTGTCGTTACTATTTCAACTTAATTTGATAAATTTAAGTTGCATTTTTTGGCAACTTAATATACATAAACATGTTTTATGTCATTTTAAAGTGTGTATTGAGTAGAATAAGATACTGTATTTGATGTTTTCGAGTTGACGTGCATTTAAATACTTTTTAGTAAAACAATGAATGAAAGCGTGGGTTAACAGGGGGCTCCAAATAAGGCCCTCCACTGATGAACCAAATAAGGATTGAGAAAAAATATAAAAAAATCATCAAAGCTAGTTTTAAATTCACAATTTTATAAATTAATTAGTAATTAATTATTAATTTGTAGCTTAATATTTAGTCAAAACTAAATGTTGGAAATTGGCTGTTTTCACTGCCAAGCTCTTGTCCCTGTGGGCGAGTTTGCCTGTGAGCTACAGACCTTAGGAATCCCGGAGGGAATACTGAAACACCCTGTATTTTATTTGATTTAAATTTAATTATATAGTTATTTTGGTTTAAATATAATTATTCTAATTTAATTGATTTCTGCCTTTTTCATGCTTATTTATACATGGGCCTTATTTGGGACTAGTAGTGGGCCTTATTTGGAACAGGGGCTCCAAATAAGGCCCTTCAGTTATAGTTTCAAAACTGTGTTATTACAGAAAGAATTTCAAATGCCACTAATTCTAAATTCATTTTTTCATAACAGCACACCTTAAACTACCTTTCAAGACAGTTTTCAGAATTTTCACTCTTGCAGTAAAAATATGAAAAATCTTTAAACATTAGGTGGGTCTTATTTGGTCAACCTACCTTATTATTTTTTTGGAAAGAAGTTAGTCATAATTAAAATGTTAAATAAATATGGGAAAATACATACAAAAAAATTACATATTTAAAAAAAAGGGAACATATGTTACTATCAGAAAACATCAAAGATTATAACAAAATGAAACTGTTTCAAAATTTCAAATGACTGATTTACTTACTTATATAAAATATATAAAAATAACTGATTTTTTTTTTAAAAAAAATAGCATTAATTGATTTGTCTTTTATGACGGCATAAATTTACCTAAATTATCTAAAAATCGTAAAAGAGTGACTGTAATAAAAAAATCATTAAATACAATAATATTTTCAAAATTGTAAGTTATTGAATTTTTAAGTATTCAAGATTCTTTCTAGAACCTGAATTCTCAATTTACTTCAAATCCATCATTTAATTGAATTTGAACTACGTGCGGAAACCTATTAAGTCAAATTATTAAGGAAATGGTAGTGCTTGTAGTACAACTGCTACACGATCATTCCATGCTGAGATCAGTGGCAAATGAGTAGATATACTCACATCCCGCAGAGTTAGTGCCGGAATCATTAGATCATAGGAAGAGATGATCGCAAGTTTGATGTGACTTTAGCCAAGTTTTGAATGGAATGTTGCAGGCTTTTGATTCAGTCTACTGAACTGTTACATAAGCAAGCGGGTAATAAATATTAAAGAGGACTTTAGAGGCTGTTGCTACTACAGGAAATTAGTGATGAACGTTCTTACTTTTGGTAATTTCAAATATGTTTCTACTTCTCTCCGTTAGAAAGAAGAGATTAAATATTATAATATAGAGAGAACAATGGCCATAGACAATGGCTAAGATATAATGAAAAGCGAAAGAATTAATTTAGCCGAACATCTTTAATATGTAGAACGATGAGTCTCATTCTCTCTTCGAAGCAAAATAGCTTATTCCATTGCATATTGCTGATTGTGGATTGAGCATTTCGAAAAGCGAATACAGTTACAATCTAACCAAATTGAAGTGACATAGAATGGGCATTAATTCAAAATATTATCTTTACATAACTTGTACATTAAACCTATTATGGGGACTTTAGTTTTTGCATTTACCAAAGCAGCACAACAATTCTCATTGTAAACAAATTGTAAAATTTGCCTTAACTCAGCCAATGATTAGGAAAAGAATATTTCGATTTTGTTGCGAAATTTATCCCAGAGCATTCGTTGTTATTCATGTAAATAGCTTTAGTCGTAAATGAATATCGGTATAATGGCAATGAGATTTCTTTCTAATTACTGGGATTACACGGAATTTAATCAATTAACTGTAAACGGAAATATCAGAATTTATATAGTTTCCAATTTAGATTATTTGAATCAAGGAGACTAAAATTTTAACTTCTTCGGTAAATATTAGATGCGAAGATCGATGTGTGAAAATTAAAAAATAGGATATGAAAAGTCCTTGATTATATCAGGTGCATAGAAAAATTACCTCCTTTTCTTTGCAAGGGTAAACCTGGTAGACGCGAAGCACCTCCCGTCGACTCAAGTGTTAACTCGTTCTCAAGAGTGTGACATAAAGACCCTCTATTAAAAGAGAAGTAAAATTCTCGTATTTCCTCCAACCATGTAATTTTCCGAAGCCAAAAGAGTCTAAAGTAGAAGAAAATTCTGTTAGAAAGATCCACTTCAACTCGAGCAAGTTTCAGAGTTTCCCAATTGTCTTAAAGTTTCTTTATCTTACATTTAAACATAAACACATCTAAGCTACATTGAATAAAAAAGAAGTTAGGTAAAGTTCATCGTTTAGTATTGTTAAAGCCAAAGATAAAGAAAAATTATTGTTTTATTTATCTTTTATTTGATGCAAACCATCATCTCCATAACTAAAAAACTAAAGAACATCATCTTTATTTTCTATGATTGCGAATCATAATCTTAAAAAACATTCTATTAACACAAATTAATAGAATTTCCTTGAAATTTAAAGAGCCGCAACCTAACTAAATATAATACCATTTTTATTAAATACTCAATATTATGAATTACCTACAGAAAAACATGTTTTTTTTAAATAAATTTAAGTTTTATCAGTCAGTAAATAAAACAAGTAAAAGTAGTTTTACGGGGAAGAATATATCTTTAAAAAAAATAGCTTAAAAGAGTAACTTTTACACTAAGTTTTCAATTTTTATGTTATTGTATAATGAAGTGATTTATATACTGCACGACTAAGTGAACAAAAGAGTGAATAAAACAAAATTTGCTTGAAACGATAAAGAGAAAAAAAATAACTAATGTAAATTTATTTCTTTTAATCACAGGAGTTTTCTTTGTATATCTACTAATTAGCTAAATAGAAAGTTAACTTGGAGGTGGATTGATAGGTAAAATTACAGGACCTACATGAAATTATTTATAAATTTATAAATAGATATTATAATTTCTCAATTCAAGAACAACTGATCTCAAAATTGTGAAATCTCAATTTGAAGATTTTCATTTAATTATTTACATAAATCAGTGTAGTTTCTTGTAATTGAGAACTTTTCTCACAATGAAAAATGATATGGTATCTTCAAGAAGGTAAGATCAAAAATAAATCTACTATGAAAGTAATGTATGTAATTCTTATATCTATTCAAAGCTGGGTTTTAAATGACTTATATGACTCAAATTACTTCGTGTGAAAAGGCTCCATTCTGTGATACTTTCAGTGCCTTTTTTTATAACATCCGAGTATTATCCGCACAGCAAATACTGAACAGAACTTTTATTTGGATATTTAAATAATATAATCATTTTTGAGAATGAAATTGATTCAGTATTTGGACTTCGTTCATTGAGCCTTCGTCTGGAGATATTTATTTCAATATGGAATATTTATTTAAATATCGAATTATCATGACCCATTCTTCCTTCAAATCCATGTTATATTATAGAGTTTTTAGTGATAAATCCATAGATTCGAAATATGTATTTTTATTAGAACTTGTGTTTGGCTTGGAAAGTTTGAAAAATATAAAGACGAATTTAACACAAAAAAAATGAAATTAAAACAAATTTGATGAATTTATATTCTGAACTGATACGAATTTGTATACTATTCATTTTTCTGAACTCAAAGGAGGAAATATTCTAAAAAAATCCAATCCAGAATATTCTTTTTTAAAAGAAAGCATTTATAAACTAGAAATTTATTTTTCTTAAATATACAAACATCAATAATATTTTTCTTAATGAAAGATTAACAAAATTAATAATAGGAAAAATTAGAGGAAAGTAACTTTTGTAAAAAATAAACAATATTATTAGTGTTTTTTTCAAAGATTCTATTTTGAAAAGTTGAATGAGCTTTGCTTTATGTTTTACATAAAACATAACTCTTCAAAAAACCTTCAAAAATAGTTAGTACTAAATTCAACTTTTAAATAAATTTATGAGAGTTATATACAACTCAGTCAATAATATATGATATATAAGTATACTACGCATGATAATAGTTCTAAGTACAAATAAGCTTAATAGGCTTTATCAAGAGAAACTTTCACAATATTTCATAATATTTATTTTATTAATAGCAATGTAGATTTAACTTACATAACCATGTTAAACTATATTCTTAAGCAAAATTAATTATTTACTAATATAATACTCTTGCAATAAAACTTTCGCTTGATAAAGTTCGAGCCTATTAAGCTTATTTGTTTAAACATTAATGAGGAAAACCATGAATATTCTGGAACTGACAGAGAGGTCACTCAATTTCGAGATAACAATCAAAATTCCAAACCTTTTTAATAGAAAATTAGAGCCAGTTGAAGCGTAATGAAACGTTTTTAACACTGAATAATTTTGAATAAATGGGTTTTCGAGGAAACTTTCTTTCGAACTATCTATTTCGGGCTCACTAAAAGAGATATAAACTCTTTGTTTAGGATTTTTATGAAGTAAGTTTGGAAATATCCGGTATATACTACCTTCTTAAATTGAGTTTCACTTTCTAATTACTTGAGAATTAGTTGTTGAAGAACACGTGATTGCCCTGGTTCTCCATCTACTGTGTTGATTCAATCTCGTCTCTATATAGGATCCTAGTTCTTTTCTGGCCTTAATAGCTGATACTATACACTATCTAAGTGCCCTCTTGTGAATTCGATTATTACCGTCCGTTCGGTTCGGGCTCCTTCCAAATGAAGTGTAGTTTATGTTTAACAACTTGTGCCCAGGAAAAATAAAAAGGTATAACGTGAATGGCTGTTAAATATCTGATCGCCTGCAGTTCAGTTACTTCTGGAGTCTCATGCTTAATGCAGAGCAATCTGATTATCCCGCTATTTGTGAGCTGGTCTGGCTCCATGCGGTAGAGACTGTTAGCAGGTGGACGCTAAATAATTGAGGTAAAGACGGCTTTCGAAATGCGAGGATACGGGCAAGTGATGGGCCATTTGAAGCAAGGACCCAGGGATAACCGTAAAATACATCCTTACCAATGCAATATTGATGCTGCTTAGAAGGGAAATTTATGTTGAAAGCTACCGGCCCCATAATTAGGGCTGCAATGATCCATTTTTAATATGTGTGGTTGGGGTAGATGCGGAGTCGTTGAGGTTCGTTTAGATTGACCTCGACTGCTCGCCTGGCGCAGTGGCTGACGGTTAATGTCCGAATTAGTCGTCAAGCTCTTATTAGCCTCGTAAATCTTAAGGAAGAAGAAAAGAAAGATGGAAGAAGAATGAACACAGATCAAGTTGGTCTTCAAGTTGACTATTTTTTTTAATTGCTTAGAAACTTTTAAGAGGTTCTGAGGAGTATCAATAAAAAATACAGAAAATCAGTTTTACCTAAAGTTTCACGTTTCCAAAAATTTGATTTATTACTTTTATTTTTAGTTTTCAAAGTTTAACATTGATTCAGATTGAAATTTCATCTTACATCAAATTATTTTAGTAATCCTAGCTTTGCCGTTAGATGATAGAAACCAAAGAGAGAAGTTTCTAAAATTGAGATTTGATAAAATGAATTGTTAGATTAGTGATTTTTGTAAAATGTTATCACGTTTTTAAAAAGAATAAAATAGTAGGCTACATACTATTTTGCCAGGTATCTAATAACCATGTTAATGTTAAGTGATCCGAATACAAGAATACATTGCAGTAAAAGTTTAATTCTATGTTTACAGTTCAAACATTATTACATGATGTAAAATATTGTTTTAAAATCTGATTGTGCAAAACTATTTTGTAGATCAACAAAGAATAGATATCTCTCTAATCATATAAATCAAATCTAAATATTACACTGTTGATACATATATATGTCTAATAATTTTCACACGCTAATTAATTTCAGTTTATTATGTTAGTTTTAGCAATCAGCAATACATTACAATAACAACAGTTTAATATTCGATGTTGACATAAGAATTCCTTTGTCAAATAATACTGAAAAATTGTAAAAAGTTTTAAAAGTGAAGTTTTAAAAAGATAGTAAAGGTTACATTTCAAATTTTCTACTTTGACTGTCCAGATTGGGTTTAAATACGTTAAAAAAATAAAAAACAGGCCATGTAAATATAACAATTATTAAAATTAATGTGAGTCAGAGATAAAATCTTATACTTATAAATTAGGTTTGAATTGTTAGATGCCATTTTGTGTCTTCTTCAGAATGGAAACCAAAGGCAATCACCTGAGATGGTGGTACCTGTAATTGTATAATGTCATGTGGAAATTCGAAATCATTTTATTGACTAACATTGAATATACCATTGAATTTTTTTTTAAACCATTGCCGGCTTATCCTATTTGAATTTCTCAAACGTTATAGAGCACTATAGTACCAGAGTAATCTAAAGTTTTCAATAATTTGATGGGATATTTATTACAATTCAAATATTACAGTATAATATAAAATATTGTTTCAAAATTTCAGTTATATAGAACTATTTTCTGTAAAAGCAAAGACATTTCTCTAAACACAAAATGGTATTTCGGTACAAAAACACAATATAACTATTAATATTAGCATTATTTTTTTTAATTTTAATATTTGATATAAAAAATAATTCCTTTGTCAAAAAAGCTATAGAAAATTATGAACTAGTAAAATTTGAAAGTGAAGCTTCAGAAAGATATTGACTGATGCCTTACTGTTTGATACATTACGGTTAAATGTTTCTTTACATTATTATTAGTACCTTAATAATTTGGTAGACTAAAAGAAAAGTAGACATGAAATGTGTCTTCTTTGAACTCGAGTACACCAGAAATATGAAATACTAATGTAGGCACTGTCATCAGATTATTATATTTTGGTATAGAATTTGCGACAGCGAAGAAATTTTATAAGTATTTATTTATAAGTATTTATAAGTATTTATTTATAAGACTTAATAAGTATTTATATATGTGTATATACAGTGTATATGTACATATGTATCAATTAAGTCCATTTATCAATTAAGCCTTTAACGAATGATTGTCAAGCAATATCAATTAAAAGAACAGTAATAAAACTTTCAAATTTAGAAAGTTTTGAGTATTTCAATAACTTTCTGATTTCGTTTGTTATTTTTTATTAAAGTTTAAGTGTAATATGAGCAGGTAGACTTAAAGTATACGGAATTTATTTTGTCTTTCAGTACATCAAATGTTTAGAAATTTACTTTATAATAAATTTACTTGTGATTTAGAAAATCATTTATTATTTTTGGGCAATGAATAAGAGTAATAACAATTTTAAAAAATAATAAATTAGCTTAGAATATAAATATGATTTTTTGCGAGAGAATTGAAAACTAAAAATTTCAAAAGCCGAGTTTTGATTACGAATTGTCTAATAGGAAATGCACTATTTTACTGATCCTTGTAGTTGAATAATTAACGTAGGGTAAATTCTTTTTGATGCATTTCAAACACCTCTTTCCAAAAGGAATAGCTAAAATAACTTCACTAATATACGTAGTATAACAAATATAGTAATAGTTTTAATAAATGTCTAACCTCAAGAGTTACTGCCATCTATTTATTTAATTAAAATTAAAAATAAATAAAAAAATGTTATTTTTTTATTTAACATTTCTTTATTTCCCTAAAGAAATGGTCTGACTGTTACGACCCATTTCAATAATTATTAGAAGGAACTGAAAACAAAGTCAGATATTACCTTTTCCTGAATAATTCTATTACTTTATATAGAATCGTTAGCAATGAAACATTAATTGATATTATTTAGTAATATTAAGTTAGTTTTCTTCATTCTCTCCTATTAATAGAATGTTGATCCTTCAAGAAGTTTAAGAAAATTTCCTTGACTTATCTACTTTTTAAACTTTAAGCCAAGTTAATCAAAATTAATGCTGAAAGCTTACGGCTTAAAAAGATATCGAGCAATTCCCAATTTGCAATTTGGAACTTCTGTAATGAATGCTACATCAATTTACATCATAAGTCAGAATTTGTCATTAGATTTTAAGGATATCTATGTACAAAATTATCACAGGAATCTTTAGGCAAGTTTATTTCATTCCTTTAGGAATCCTTTTTAAACTTACAACTTTTGATTTACTGATGATTAAAAGGAAAATAAAAAAGAAACAGATTTACTCTATTATATAACACAAACACTTTATACCGATACAGGGAAAAAAAAGGAAGAATTTCCAATATGTAAAGCAAGAAATAATGATATGTACTTTTGAAATAGTTGATATTTAGTAAAGACGAATTTGAAAAAAAAAATGGGGATAGGCTGCTTCATTGTCGTCAATCAACTGGCGTTACTTTCTAGTAGTGTTGACAAATTAATGTAATGGAAAATGAACTTGATGGTAAGAAGGGAATATATACATTATCTAGAATTATTGCAGAGTGGAAGTAAACTAAAGTGCAATAGAATCTATTGCATGACTTTCATACCTAGAGTAATGAGATTAAAAATTCGAAACGTTTATTGTTTTTTTTTTCTACGTTGTACAAAATTGTTAATGAAAAGCCATTGCGTATTGATAGTTTGCTCTTATTCTATTGATTGAATATGTGTACTTTTATATCATTGACAGTCTCTTTTATTGTAAACTTTGTAATTGTAATGTTTTTAGTTTAGTTTTATTTAGTTATATCATTGACAGTCTCTTTTATTGTAAACTTTGTAATTGTAATGTTTTTAGTTTAGTTTTATTTTGTTTTAATTTTTTCTAGATACTAAGTTGGAAATCTAAACACACAAATCAGCAAAGGTGTATCGATTGAGTTGTTTGAAACGAGCACGACACTTAACAAAATGACAATGTACGTATTGAAAACTTCTTTTTTCTTACTCAAAATAAAATATCAGTTATTGAGACGGAAAGTTTTAGTGATTAATTTGGTTATTAATGTGTAGATGCCAAAAATGTCTAATCGTATTCTTATAGTTTAATCTTAAAAAGAAAATTTAAAGTAAATAATAAGTGTTTAGTTAAATTAACAGAGATCACAGATATTTCTTTCAATCAAGTGTTCCTTAAAATATAATTAGGTATTGTGATTAAATCCTTATGTGTGAAATTTCATGTTATTCAGTATATTATCCTTTGAATAACGTGAAAGCATGGTATTATCGCCTTAATTTAAAAGAGCTATCAGATGAGTACAGTTGTACAGTATAAGAATTTGATATAAATAAGTGATTGTGTTTCAGGTTCTTAAATTAATCTTAATACAACCACAGACATTCACACATATACACAGAAGGATCGAAAACCCTGGAATTATGTTTAAAACAGGAACATAAATATTTCGTTTAGTCACCATAATGTCTTCTACATGAGAAATACATAAGCATAACATTCTATATAAGCATGAGAAATTCAA
>JAFIDM010009631.1:354250110-354260961 GCA_023159025.1 Thereuonema tuberculata
AATAGACATAAATAGCAAGTAGAAAATGCAAGTAGAAAATGTAATGTCAATTTCTTAATAAATTTTCAACATTTTTTTTTAAATGTAAGGCCTATGTATCGGCGTTAAAATATTAAGATAAAGATTATATTAAAAATTATTTTTATCTTATTTTAGAGAAAAATGCAATCTTTTTTTATACCATTTTTTAAAATGAATTTTCATTTACAAATTATATTACTATCTTATTAAACGATATACTATCTAAGAGATTGGAGGAGAAAACTGCATTTTTTAAGCTACTTTCGTAAGAAAGTGTAGTAAATTCTACAAATGAAATTCTATAAAGACATTTTTGCAATGTATTTGATTTGAAAGGATTATTTCTATTTTTACCTATGTTCCAAATTGTCATCTTTTTATGTACATGTCTCTTAACAACTTTTGAAATAGTGGATTTTGGAATAGAGATTTCAGGAAACTCATGTATCAATACATTTTCTATATTATTCAATTTATTTTGACACAATTTTCTTCTAAAATTAAAGTTACGAGATGGTAGGAAGATGTATTTTCGTTGTATATAATTACATTTAGGAATTATCTACAGTAATATAAGGAAGGAAAATGTACTGCACATATTCAAACTTTCACGCCTTGAGCTTATCATCGACAGGAATCCGGACAGCTGTTTCGTCCTTATTTTTAATTTAGCTGCATGTTACAAAAAACTAGTTGCAGTAACATAATCTGAAATTCTCAAGTTGTTAAATTTGAATGAAAAATGAAAAAGAGCGAAATTAGAATGTTAGAGGTCTTGATTTACCAAAATAAGTTTTCATTTATTTCGTAATGCTCACTAACATTTAGAGCCAGAAATACAAGAACGAAATTTTAACCTTCCAGAATTATCTGAGTTTCAATATTAATCCTAAGAAAAAGAAATTAAATATGAAAACTTAGAATTAAGAAAAATTTTTAACAGAAACAAACTAAACTGCAAATTGAAAATTCGATTATTTTTGCCTTGCTTACAAAATTTCAAATTGAGAAGTTAAAAAAAAAAATCAATTTCTATTTACTTGGACAGACAAAAATAACAATAAAAAGTATTGAATTAATAAGAATTAATTAAAAAATAAATAATTCCAAACAAAATTAAAAAATTTATTTTCTTGAAATTCTAAGAGAATTGTAGCTGATTCAATTTTGAAGTGATAGTCTCGCTGCTTTGCCACCCACGTGCGTCAGGCTGAAATTGAAAAGTAGGAGATGCAACACTTCATAAAAGCCCATCCCCATCTAATCGTCGAAGATTTTCTTTCGAAAGAGGGTTTTTCTTTTGCTTCCCCAAAATGATATAAAATCAATCCTCACCGACTGAACAGCAAAAGAACACTTACCCAGGGACAGACTCGGTTTCTTGGTAGCACTTGCATTCATAGATGGCGTTCAAAGATGGCGGACAGTCGCAAACGTCGATTTCAGTCTGTGTTCTCTCAGGCAATCGACGAGTGTGTTTCGGGCGCGCCGTTTAAGATGCCAAGAAACGACTCAGTATTCCATAAAATTTTCAACAAATCAAAAGAATAAAAGTTTCGAAATGGTTTCAATTCGATGTGCGCAGAAAATATATCTGCTTTAGTGAGTTTCTTCTTCGAACTAGATAATGAATAAAACTTCTGTTGTGAAACTATAGTTCATTTTGCTTTGATTTTAAATTCCCTTCATTTAATTTTACTCATTTCCTTATGGATTATTAAATTTTTGAAGAAAAGAAAATCAATTCCAAGATTTGAAATGAATAATAACTATTTTCAGAACATTTTGCAATATACGACTTTCGTACTATTTTTACTTTGTGTCTTTACTTTGCAATCTGTTTTCTCTTTCATTCCTGCATACTTAACATTTTTAAGTAGATTTGAATTTAACTTCCGTTTTAAATTTATTTGTTTATCCTTCTTAGAGGAGAATGGCCATTCTTGATGTTGAGTCTTAAATCCAATCAAATAACTAAATGTATGACTGAAAACTATTAGCTCTAACGAACATCTGCGAAATATGCTACGTTTATGATGTTTCATGATATTTACGATTATGTGATTAGTTAATCAATGATAGTGATTTTTTTTTACGATATAAAAGGAAATAATCCTAAATGTATCATAATCAGATGTCTTACAAACTTATTTCGTAATCTCACAAGCTACTTAAGATATTATACATAAGATGCTTACGTAGTTATGGAAGTTTTAATTACATATTTTTTAATTGCTAATACAGATTTCTCAAAAGATCCATTCTTTTTTAATTTAATGGATGCTTTGCTAAAAAAACAATAACTTTAAGACATTAAAACTTAGATTTCAGAAGAAATGGTGATGAAAACTGAAATTTCTGAGAATCTGATATTAAAATATTTTTGATGTTGAAATCTTTCAAAATGACTAGATAAGTAAAGCAAGTGCGAACTAAATTCTTTTCTTGTAAAATCATGCCTGGCAACATAAAATAAGTTGCTACCCAATACTTTAACATTACTTTAAGTCTATTAAAGGCTATACTGTAAAGAAACCCATTAATATTAGATAGAGAACTTCATGGAAAAAATGATTTAATAAAAATATTTTATATATATACTACATATTTTGCAGTAACGAACTGCATTTATATTCTTGTATTATTTTAATGTTCTTCACTTGAAAATGCAGTTCGTTACTGCGAAACATGTAGTATATATATATATGTATATGAAATATTTTTGTTAAACCCTTTTTTTTATGAAGTTCTCTATCTATTAAAGGCCTATTGAAAACGTAATTTAGCAACTAACTACTCATTGATAAAATGTTTACATCATATTGTCCATGACAAATTATAAAGTTACGAATTCTAAATTTTCTTTACTTAAGTGGTAGCTAAGTATCAAGTAAATTTTTTTAACATTTTTGATTAGTTCTGCAGCTTTTAAAAATATTTTTCTTAAAACTACTCATAGATTAAAAAAATAGGTTTTTTCTAGCAAAGGAAATGCGATTCAATTTTTATACTATTCAATTTTTTTTTAAATAAATAAATGAATGAAAATGTGTTTTCTTTTTTCTTTGCCTCTTGGGATATCTGAGAGTTCCATTATTTATTTTTCTTAATTGTGAATTCAGGAAATTTATTGTAAACAAAATTTCAATTTTCTACCACTTTTTTCACAATTTCCGAGAACTTCAAAATCTTTCAGATAAATAATTCTACTTTAGATTACTAAAATCCAATTTTGAAGCGAAGTAAAATTAAGGAAGACAAATAATCATAAGTTAAATCCATTACGTAGATTGTTTACGAATAATATGGATTTCTTAGAATTCCCAACCAATGACAGGGATGTTGTTGAACACTGCTTGAGTTGTTGGAAATGTTTGCGTAATAAATTAAAAAAGATTTATCAAAAAATTGACTGACAGACAGTTGGTTACTTTCTTTTGTAGACTTATAAGTGAAAATATGGTTTAGCAAAATATTCCATTGTTTTGGAATTGAAAAATCCATTTCGAACAATTGATGTACAAATGAATTAAAAGCCACAAAAATTTTTGTTTTCCATGTCATAAGCCAAATAAAATTCTTTTGTCGTGTTCTAACAAATTAATTGATATTTGTTTCAGTTTAAATGAGGATTAATTTGTCTTTATTAAACATTCCGTTGTTTCAATTGGAATAATTCTTCATCAAACAGTGTTTAATTCGATGTATGATTCAGCCTCATCCATGTGGAAAATTTGTGCTGCATTGTCTCCAGCATTCATTTGGCATTTGAACACAAATCCAGAAAGCTTTCAATGAAAAAGGAATCCGTCTTTGTGGTACTAATTTCAATTTCTATGAGATCAATCTACAGATACTTTGTTCTTCGCTAAGATGTGGAAACGGAAAGAAATTCCTTTTTTCGCTCGTCTTTCTTTTTCTCTTTTTCAAGAAGGAAATGTAAGTTCATTAGAGGCATTTAGGAACTTCAAAAATGCGTCTAATTGAAGTGATTAGATGAGTGAGTTCCCATATAATTTACCAACGATTATGTGTGGGTTGCTTTTGTCCTTCTTCTTATACGACTTTTTTTTCTTATCATGTTCTCTCACGGTATCTCTGCATTATTCAAATGAATAAATTTCCAAACGCGAAATAAACATCTGCCTAAATAATAAAGGCAGGAATTCATCCGAATGTCGCCAACTGACAGATGAGGACGATTTTTCATGGGGAATAATAAATTGCTTATCAACTACAGAGTCCATTGATGCGAGATCATTAAACGGTAAAGTTAACTGCCAATCACAAATTCTGCTTAATTAAGCCCACATGTAATTAGCAAAAATAAACAGATTTTGATGTTTCCTTTGTTTCATCAAGGCATCGATTTTCTTAAGAAATTAATAATGAAGTAACAACTTGCAGTTATATCGCTTTAAATGTTATGTTATTGAAATATCAAATAACAGTCACTTATTGATAAAATAAATGTCATGTTTACATTATTTTCCTTATGTAATTGTTCTATTGATTGAAATTTTAGTGAAACAAATCTTCTGTACTGCATTCTGGCCAAGAATTTTAAAACTTATTGTTATCACCTGATAACGTTTTTTCTTTTTTCTTTCTTTGGAGTGACACAAAATTGCAGTCAATTTCATAAGAACTTGGTGGATTGACTTTTTTTCAATTTCATTCTTCCTTTTTTACTTTTTAACATATAAGGTTATTATTTTGTTCTGATGAATTATTAATAGAAAAAAATAACTTAAGACATATTAAACGGAATCATTAACTTATTTATTACAAAAAAAAGTGTATCACTCTGTAGTAAAAAAGAAATAACTACAGTCGGACCTCTATTTAACGAACCTCTATTTTGCGAATTTCTCTATTTTGCGAACTTTTCTTTGGAACCAAGAACATTTTGCTAATTTCTTCGTAAAATAACCTCCAAATAACGAAGTGCATTTTCTATTTAACGAACTTTTTCGTGGTATCTATTTTTTTTCCTCCTTGAAATGTTTTTATTATTAAAATTCCCTTAGAGGAAATGAAAGAAATGTGGATACAGCTGAGGTAAAAAGAAGAAATTAACGATGATGTGCTGATTGATGATTATCTTTCACTTGATTTTGAAGTTGAGACCTCGGAAACACTAACTGATATTTTGGACAGTGTGAAAAATAAAAACAATACAACTATGAATTGCGATGAAGATGAAGATGATGAAAATGGAAATGATCATGATGCAGAAATCAAAAAAGCTTCGTATGATGAAATGCTAAAATCATTTGAAGCAATCCGACACGGATTACAATTTGAAGAAAATACTAAAGGGGTTTTTGGTGCATTGCAAAGATGCGAGATGTACTATGAGCAAAAGCACTTTTTCATAAAAAAAAAAAAAAAACTCAGACAAAATTAACAGATCTTATTAGTGAAATTTAAGTATGCATGTGGTAATGTATGGTAATGTTTATATCATTAAAATTATTACTTTTTTTAATAATATTGAACAATAAAAGGTGAATCTCTATTTAACGAATTTTCCATATAACGAACTTTTTTTCGGGATTTAGCGACTTCGTTAAATAGAGGTCCGACTGTATCTCGATTAATTTCAATAAATGAATTGTGACTAAGTTTTGACAACAGTAGTGAATCTGAAAGAGTTGGACGTGGACGAAGAATGACGTGAAAGGCACAGTGATTATTTTATTCAAGATTTTTTTTTTTTTAAGTAGAAATGAATTTTAAGTCGTAAATTAAGAAAGTAAACGCTTAAAAACTTAAAAATAATGAGAAACTAATAAAGAAAACTATTGTTCTGATCTGAGCAATAATTTTAACTGTGGTAAAAGCTTTATTTGCCCACAGCAATACTTAGCTTCTATTCATTCAAGTCATGATAAAAGTTAATTACTGTACAGGATGACGCTGTATATTTACATTTCATTGCCTATTACCGCTGTTTTTGTAAGTATGGTTATCAATGAATTTAAGTTGGAAGAGCGTTGTATTTTGACTGAAGAGGGAAACCGGATGTGACTGAATGGAATCAATAAAAATTATTACGAACTAAAGCATTAGTGCGTTAGAAGCGAAGTAATGAGTTTCTGAAGAAGCCTCTTTTTTCTTTAAAATATTCACTTTAAAGTGATTTTGAATTATTTTATTTTCAAATCTTTATTTAAGTCTTAAAGCATTGTTATAAAATAAAATGCTGATTATTGCAACTGTGGAAAGCAGTCTGAGAACAAAGATCCATATGCTATATTTGCCTATCACTTAAGTAAATGAAAAGTAATCATTTACTTAAATTTGGAAACGACTGTTGCTTTGATAAAATTGATGAAAATGAATCCTTTTCTTTTCCTTAGAGACGCTTCAGGATACAAACAAACTTTATACTTCCTTATAAATTTTGCTTTACACAATGATTTTGGAGTTGTTTGGTTAGACATTTACTGAATAAATAAATTAAAATATACGAATGACCTTGTGTCTAATCCCCCTAAAGAGAATCCCGGCAGACATATTTACATTGTACTTTTCTATATAAGGTCTTGTTATCTTGGCTTTAAATCATGAAATCTACATTAGTATTTGAAATTATTATTCTATTTTATTTACAGGAGGGAGATCATGGTTTATATCTTTAGATAATAACCCATAATTCCTTACAGTTAAAGCAGATACTCCTACAAATTATTATACTATGGACAATACACGAAAAATTACACTGGCCTGTGCAGATCCCAACTTTGATTAATTAAGGGAAGCTCTTCCAGTAGTCTGATAAGTCTGTGAGGTGAATGTTCATGTTTATGTGTGGTGATTGTGGGTGGTAAGGAAACCGAGTACACTATTGTGCAATCTCTACGGAAAGATGGATTAACGGAGAAAAATTGAGAAAGAATGATGGAAGTAATGCAGGGAAAACTGGAGAATCCCGAACAAACCTGCCCGGCGTGGATCAATCACCACCACGAAACCTATATGAGATCCGAAGTCCTGTACTCAGAAGTAAGAGGCCAATGTTTTAGCGACAACGCCAACCGCGGGTCAACCATTAGCCGAACTAGATCTCTAAACGAATTTGTTTTACGAACATTAAAGCACGCATAATATTTTTCATTTTAATGTGTATATTAAGTATTTTAAGAAATAAAAACAGAAATAAAAAAATTAAATATGTTGGCAACTTCTATCTCAATGAATAGTGTATAAAAGCGAATTAAGAAATACACTCCAGCTGTTACCATAGTTGAGAATGAACTAAAGCTGATACAGGCGTAGGTAGCTGCCGGTAATCAAGCTGAAAAAGGATTATGAGCTCTTTTTGTTATCGCAGCGATTAAAACACTTATTCCTGAATTTACTGAATCAATGCAGTAAGTTTGGTAACAGAAATGATATGGAAGAGAGACGTAAGGTGGTTTGCCTAGGGTGTTGCCTCGCTCCGACTTTGAGTCTGATCATAACGGCAACTAAATTTTCAATTCTCAAATTATATTTCCAGAAAAGATTCCAAACTAATTGTATCATTGGGATCATACCATTAAAGATATGCAATAGATTTATGTAGATAACAATAAAGTGATAAGTTTTAAATTCAGAGTTGCCTTCAATGTTCTCTAAGACCGAATAACCAATATGAGCGGATTCGTTTTGGCGGTACTTGTAAATGTGAAGTGGATCCATATAGAACAAAAAGACGAATAAAATGAAACGTCTCAAGATCTGTTGTCATTTTACTGATTCTTTTTTTAGCAATTGTTCCTCTTTTAATGTTTCAAAAAAGGACAAGCTTATTTTCTTTTTTTTTTAATTTTATTTTCTCCTTCAAACGAACTCGGGTAAAATGAGGAAAAGAAATGTCATTTACAAAACATTAACAAAACTTTAACCAAAATAAGTTTTTATCGTTCTGCATATATTTGATTTTTCAGCTAAATGAATAGGAAAAAATGGCTTCATCATTCCTTTATATGCAACTTTGTTGTTACCATAGTCTTATGTGGTTATATTATTTGGATATTGCCGAGAGCAAGAATGGAAGTTTTTTTATGAAAGGAAGAAAACAAGGAAAAAAAAAACTATAACCCCCTCCCTCCAAAAAAAAAAAAACCTCTCTTCTAAATCCGTAATGTTTTTAAATGCAATGTTTTTTAACTTAGCTTTAGGCTAGTTACGTTATTTGGACAAAGCCCAACAGCAAGAATTGAAGATTTGCTGTAAGAGGGGAAGAAGGGAGAAAGAAAGAAAAAAAAAATACTAAGGAAGGAAGTAAGCAAAAAAAAAGAAAGGAACTTAGGTAAAAGTCATAATTTCAATAAAGTAGATGTCTCAGACTTTAAAAGAAATTCAAAGAACATACAGATCATTTCAGCTTTATTATAAGATGACTTTACGAAAAATCAGTAAAAATTGCAGGTTTTATCTTAATCTAAAATTTTACTAATTTATCGCGTCATCGTAAGAAATGGACTTTTCTATTTAGAAAATTATAGAGAACTGAGCTTCAGAATTTCACTTTTTATTTATGTTCCCTAAATTCAGAAATAAATTGAAATAATTTACCTCTCATAGGCACCTTCATAGGTTAAATCCATGCTTATATGCAATATTTACGTAGTAGGCCTATTTGTAAGTTCACCTGAAAAATTTACAGAAGTAAAGAAACATCATTAATTAAGGTTTTATTAGACTGCTGCAACAGTAGATTGGATGAGGATGAGAATGTTTAGATTTTTTTCCCTAGAAGTAACATAGTTAATTTTACATAATTATCTACTTACTTTTTTTAAGGTAGAAGTTTGGTGTTTTAAAGTTTCATTTAAATCAAAAATCAAAATGTTTTGGTTGCAACGAAATCATAAGATTTCTTAAAACTTAATTTTAGCTTTCCCATGAAAAATTGTCTTAGTACTTCCGTTTTTCATTTAAAGATAAAATTTAACAATGTCTTTAACAAATTAAATGTAACAATTTCTAAGGTATTTTTAATATCCAGGCTATAGTAATATCCAGAAACTATAGGGAGATGGGTTCTTATCCCTTTTCCTGAATTGTTCTGATTACTTTTTCCATTCTTTTTCATCTAAAATCTAAATACACATCCAAATAATAATATAATTAGAAATATATATATAATGTTAAAGTAACCGTAATTTAATTTGCAAAACTCTTATAATTGCAAATGGACTTACATAACTTAGAAACAAAGTAATTTTAATTTTAGACACACAATTATTTTACATGGAGTATAAGACAAAATCCATCTACAATGTACTCATTCTTCTGTAATAATGTAATCGATTAATTCTGTAATACAGGGTGATTCACGAAGATATGCAGAAACTTCGGGAGCTCATTCTACATGTAAAAGTAAAGAAAAAAAGTTATATAAATATAGGTACGGAAATGCTTCGATATCGAGTTACGGCTAGCGAAAGATTTCGCCCATAATTTAGTACAATACACACATGGACTACACCTCAGTTGTTAGCTCTCACAATAAATCAAAACAATGCAATTCACATTATGGTTGAACAGCTGTTATTGTGTTGCAAACTTTTTTGTAGGTTCCACGTGGGATAAGCTTCAAACCAGTGGGAGATACAGTTCTGCGACATGTTTCATTAGATTTTTCAGGTCAACAACCATAAGAAACCACTGATTTCTCCCGTTATTTTACCTTCCCAGACTTCCAGCAAGTCTTCATTTCACCCAGGGTACTACATTATGGGCGAAATCTTTCGCTAGCCGTAACTCGATACCGAAGCATTTCCGAACCTATGTTTATATAACTTTTTTTCTTTACTTTTACATGTAGAATGAGCTCCCGAAGTTTCTGCATATCTTCGTGAATCACCCTGTATAACGTAATGTTTATAATGTAACGGAACGCAATCAACATTTATAGTAAACATTCATTACATAGAAATAATATAATTTATTGGAGAAGAATGGCAACAAAGATTGAGGGTTCAATTCGAAGATTCGATGATTGCCTTATGTACTTGTCTAAAATAAATGTGGTTATTTCTGTCCGATTGGTTATCCTAGTGACATAACGCTTCGAATGCATAATGTGTCATTTCCATATACCATTAAGATATTCTATAATTTAAATGAGAGGTATTTTTTTATGTTGACTTTTTACAGGTTTTAATCAGGATATTTTTTGTAAAATTGTTGACTACTTATTGATATTAAAAGAATTAATTTATAATATTCGAAGTTGAAAGATATAGATGAGGTTTATTTTCAGATATATAAACTTATGTATTGAAAATCTTATGTCTGATTTATCTTAACATTTATCTTAACATTTATCTTATTTATCTTTATTATTATTATCTCTTAATGTTTTTTTTCTAATTTATCTTAACATTTGCATATTTTCGTAAAACATCCTATGCTTATCAAAATTCAATTCAATACTCACAGTTAAGTTACATCTTAATGCATATTTTTTGTAGCGTTAAATCTGAAACTACGCAGTTGTTAATTTGATTCATAAGAAAAATGTTGTTTTTCGAGACGGTAAATTGTAATAAAGTGACAAGTTTTAAATTCAGAGTTGCCCCCAACGTTCTCTAAGATCGAATAACAAAAGAGCTGAAAAGGAAACATCTGCTGTAAGATCTCAGGTCAACGAACAGGGTGTCGTTAAGGAGAACAACAACGGACAAAAAAAAACAGATAAAGGGAGAAACAAGATACAAGGATTTATCAGAATTTAATTTCAGGAGTCTTACTGTCTCCTTCGTTGGAATGCAGATAAGATACGTCCGTACAAGAAGATATTTTGTGTCCTGGACTTTTTTCTTCCTGTTT
>JAFIDM010009631.1:354283067-354298555 GCA_023159025.1 Thereuonema tuberculata
TTAATGTCAGAAACATAGAAAGTGCCATCACTGTTATAAAAAAAAAACTAATTAGGGGAATGCCAGTTTCGTATTTTCAGGAATATCTGATTCAGGAAAGAAAATCAAATTCAGAAATCAGCATTTCCAAAAGATATAAAAAAATATGTATTAGAATTTTTTTTTAGGTTTCTATAAAATTTGGAAATGACTAGAATATTCTTCATTTTTAATTATTTACTGGAAATTCGCCATAATTAGATCATTAAAAATTAATATTATTCAAATAATTTTCATAGTACATTTCCTGCTCAAAACAGCATCAAAAACACCAGAAAGACATTTATCTTTATTGGCACAAATCATAAATGCATTTAAAGATTATCACAATGTCAAGAGAAATGAATAAAGGTTACTTTAATTATGATATTCTCTTCTATTCAGTTGGTGTTATCATCAGTAACTATTTTATTATGAAAAAAAGTAATGCAAATTTTTCACTTCCAAATCAATTTGTTTTTGCTTTATTACTTTTGGACATTCACAATAGCTCGTTATTTGGTAAAGTATAAAAGGATTACATTTCAGACATTGTAAAGTATTTGGTCATATCTTAAAAGAAAAGTTTACAATTTTATATTTACTGTATAATAAAGTTTTAATTTTATGTTGAATTTTTAATTGAATCACGAATAATTTGCAGTTTAATCTTAGAAAAACAGAAAAAAAGTCCTAAGTTAAGAAAATTTTACTCTAATTCTTGTAAAATATCCGGCAAGATAGGAAAACAAAATAACAAAAGAATTTTAAATTCATAAAAGAACATGAGACTTAAGATTAGAAAAATTAAGAAACAAATTTACTGCATGGTATACAGTTCCCAACTACTCATAATCTATGAAATTTCTTATTTTGAAGTAATTGAAAATAATTTAAAGTTTGCAAAAAGACTTTATATTTCGCTTTGTTAGAAGCACTAAACAATTAAAACAATTTTAAACAGAAGGGTTCTTACCCTCCCCTAACCTCCCAAATCAACCTACTAGTAGTGAACCTATTAAATATCCAAAGAGAAAAAGGATATTTATAATTACCAGCAAAAACCAATCAGACATTTGTGTTATCATATACTACGCAAATCTTAGTCAAACTTCTACATTCAATTTTTATAAAGTAATTTTTATTTCAATATATTTATGGATATTCGAAATAGCCAACAATATCGACACCAGAAAATAACAATAAAACGCCAATTAAGCGTTAAAAATACATGAAAACCCTAAAAACAGTTTACGTACGTTTCAAAACCGCAATGTCATGGTTTCTTTCTCAAAACATATCATTTAAAAAAATAAAAACATTCCTACCTCATTTACGATATCCCTAACTAGAACCGTAGGAGCCATGACTAACTAAACACGGAAGTCGGAAGTCATGGCTCCTACGGTTTTTGATTCGCTTTGCGGTTTTGAAACATACATATACTGTTTTTAGGGTTTTCATGTATTTTTAACGCTTAATTGGCGTTTTACTTTTATTATCTTGTGTCGATATTGTTGGCTTTCTCGAATCTAGTTCTAACGACACATTAAGTTTGTTTTATAATATTTATGGGTATTTCATAAAATAACTGAAATGATTACTGCATGGAGTTAACTTACGTTAAGTTAATCTAGTGATGTATTTTAATGGTTTGTTTAGATGTTGTTACATGTAGCTTAAGGATATAATCTGAAAATGCAAGGAGAAAGTAGAGGAATAAGATTTGTGAGAGTGGGAGAACAGCGAAATGAGTATACATTATATTTGACTGTGTGTACTGCGGTTTCCTGAACTTTATGTTATTCATTGTAGGGAATGGAAGGAGATGTTAGAAATTCTGTTTTCTAAAAAAAAACAAAAAAAAACCGCATTTTTTTCAAAAAACATTAAATTTGGTTTCCATTTTAGTTTAAAAATTTCTATTTCCTATTTATCAGAAATCGATATAGTTTCAAGTTGTAGAGCAATTACAAAGTTAAAGTAATAATTGACTTTTGCAGGCAGCTCATAAGGTTTACTCAACCTTTTATCAAACGAGTATCATAAGTGAGGTGTCAAAATGCTGCTTTTAAAAGCTTCAAAATTTAAAACTAGAAATACCACTTAAAATCTACGTCTGGAATTGAAGATAAAACAAAATTACTGCTTTGAATCAAAAGGTTAAAATTTCCCACAAACTTTTCTGATTTCATATCAGTTTTTTTTATTTTTTTACTATATTAATATCATTTGGAGTTTAAATACGAAACTATTCCATTTCTAATTTCATTCTACTCATTCCAGTGCACACTGACCGTAAAGAATCCTCCCCATAACTATTGCGGAATGTACAAATGATCATAGAACCAAATGCGTTCCAAGCGTTCTTCCAAACCATTGAAGTTTCAGAATTCTCGTCGGAATTTTTCCAACTTTTGATTCTATTACAGTACATTAGTTATCTCTTCTTTCCACGATAGTTGTAATTGAGTTTTAAAGCGGGGAAAAAACCTACTAATTTGTCTTCTACTGTTACTATATAAGATTTCATTTTATTTCTTTTCCCATTTAATGAAACATATACTTAATGTTAAAGGGTGCATATTGGAAGCCCATGACTCTTATCATAATAATCATAAATGTATTTAAAATGGAATCTGGTTTCTATCTGGGTTCAAATGAGTCATCAGGCGTTGCCAAATAGCGTAATTATGTTAATTAGAGAGGGGAAATCATTTGAGGTCATTAAAAAAAGTTCTTTATTTCAAGCCTACAATGTAATCTTATAAGCCTTTACTATTTTACATGTTAAATTATATAATCTTTTACTGCCTACATATTTTTTATTTCTAATTTTTTTTATGCAAATTTTAATAATGTTAAAAGTTTTAAGTAAAGTACTTTTCTTAGCAAATATTTTTCTACTATAACGATGACCTTAGTTTCACAGATGCCATTTTTATTGTAAATAAAATATTATTCCTAACTCCATCTTTCTAGGTACATTTTCCAATACACCTACTTTGTTACAACGTTTCTCAATTGTAATGAGAGTGACGGGCCATGTGTGCATACATTAGTACTTTTCATAGAAGTTTCCTAAAGCATGTTTACTATACCGAAAGTAACCATATTAATTTTCCTGATATGCATGTAACCATATTGTTTTTGTAACCATATTAATTAAAAACAATTAGTAAAATTGTTTTTGTAACCATGCAAATTCATTGATGTTGAGATGTAATTCATTGAAATTATGAGATTAGATATTTGATATCTTTCGAAACGGTCTGATATCTTTTTTAACGGGAAATTCTGAAATAAGATAAGAAAATAGCAAGTTACAATAACCCTTAAATTAATGTTACTTTATTAAGAAAGAAATAATATTAAATTAAATATTTGTAAAATATTGTTTTTGGTTTTTTTTTAGGAATCGAAATAAGTTTATTGCAAGTGATAATTGAAATGCTTCTGTTCAATCCTATTGAGAACAATGCTTAGTTTCAAAATTCATGGCAAATTATTCATTTTAAAATATTTCATTTGTTAGTGTACCTTTGGTTACTTTGTCCATTTTAGCAAAGGGGAATGTGCTGCACCAAGTCCCCTCTGATGTTTCATTGGAGGGTTGTGTGTACAGGCTTCAATTGGCGTACACACTGGCCCATTACTGTGTAATTTATTATCGTTTTCCATTGTATTTAGCATCGATTGTAGAAAGTTTCTCCGCCTTCTCAGATAATCCACATGCGGGATGCGCAAACCCATTCGTGACATAATAACGTGGCTGACTTGTACGTCGCGCTCAGTATAAACCAATGGTCGAGGAGAGGTCAGCCTAAAGCCCAAATTACCGGTATCACAGTCAGGAAAGAGGCACCCTCTTCCAATACGACACCCACCACCACATCCTCTGCTGAACCAGATGCTTCCCTCTCCCCCTCCTTCACTCTGCCAACAAATATTGATCTTCAGATTAAATTTAGATTGAAGTCGGCTGTCTGCTCACTCGGGCTTGAACCCGATTTCTCTGCCACCCCGTTGGTTTCTCTGGGATGTGACGTCATCTCCAAACATGGCTTTACAATGCGCCAGCACGTGGAGGCCTTCAGCCAGCGACCTCAGTGGTTGTTGCAGTAATTACTGTTTTTGGCGAGACTAAGCCTCTGGTGATTGAGAAGAAGCATTGTCGACCCATGTGATTCAGCCGCATTATGACAGGCCAGAAGAATCTCAAAAACAGCAGCCATGACTTAAATCGTTAACAAAGGGATTAAAAACTTCTAATAGAGCCTTCTTCTAACATAGGATAACTTGAAATCTCTATTTTAAACAATCAGCAGCACTTAACGACTGATCCTGATGGTCGGCATCGTAGATCACAAATGAAAATTTCCAATGGCATAAGGTAAAGTCTAAATGTTATTTCCATAGTAAAATATTGAATAATCTTAACAACTAATGAAATCCATATTATCATTACTTACGTTATACCTTTAAAAACATATATAATTAAAATAAGAATTAAAATAATATTCTAGTTGTTATTTTCACTAAAGATATACTTTTTGGAAGCTCAATAACTGACATATATTTTCTCTGCTAATAACGGTACGGATTAAAGTTTTTTTGAATAACTTCAAAGTGTGATTTTTTTATGGGATGCAACAAATTGAAAAGAAATGAAAACTTACAAACGTTAGCCTGTAAGCTTCCTAAAAAATTATAAAAACCTAATTTTTTTCTCCTACTTACAACACTTTTATAACATTAATTTCTTTTTTGGCATCTACATTTACCAGAGTTATGGATACTTTACAGAAGGTTTAAATATTTCATGGCGACCGTAATATCATGACTTTTGATTAACTAAGATTTTTTTTATTATTATTCGTGATATTTGAACTTATATCAAGTATCAGTTCTCCTATCTGGTCAATAATATTTGGAATTTTCCTCGCGTCCTTTTAAGCATTAACAATTTATTTCAAAACGACTACGTAGTAATAAATAAGATGTTGTGCTTATCAATGGCATACCAAGACAGATGTTACTCTTTATTTTGATGCTCATCAACTAATATCAGTTGCCTCGGAATATGGGCTGACAGCAAGAAAGTAGGTACGATAGTGGGAAATATAATCTCTATAAATCAGTATGAAACCGACATTTAATGTTTCGTAGTCATTGTAGTTTTTTTTCTTAATTGTTTCAGGTTATGCACTTTTTTTCTATGATTAAACACTGAAATATAAAAGAAGTTAATTGTTTGCCAATTTCGGAAAAACTATATGGCAAAGTATATGGCGGCAAAGTATGGCAAAGTATATAAGAATAAATGCTTGCTATTTAAATTTATAATTTGTAGTTCTTAAAAATTCTTCCACTACAAGCTTCACCCTAACTATAATTACTCATTATTTGCACTTGGACATTCAGCCAAAAAGGGCATTGCAGGTATAGTGAACATTTTAAAGCTGGGAATCTAAGTATATGTGTTTTTATTTGTTTAATTCGTCTTTTAGAATATTCTTATTTGTGAGCAACATTCTCACTCTAAGGTTTACGAGAGTACGATTTTTTTCCAAGATTTAATCTGCTGTGATTGGTTTTTTTCTTTCTTTTATGGACGTTTCCAAAACGTTTATATGTGAATGCTTCATTAAAAGAGACAGCTTCTGTCAGAAGAGGGTACAAACTAATGATTCATCGTTAAACTTTGAAAACCCAGCACAGCAGCATCATAAAGCCCTTCGGGAACATTTATAGCTGACTTAAGTGTTGAGATGATTTATAAACAATCAATATACATTAAGAATTGGAAGACTTTATGATGACAGTTGTAATATATATTTAGAGCTGTCATAAATAATTTGAAAATCTCATTTTTTTATTTTCTTGGAGACAAGTTTTAGGCTATAAAGTTAAAATATTTCTATTTAAACGTAAAATCTCTAAAATAGAGAATGCACTATATAACGCAAAACATGACTTTTTCTCATTGCGATTTAAATACTTACGAAATAAGAAATCTTCATAAGCTAAAAAAAACACAATAAACTAAAATATTTTTAAAAAATTTCTAAAAATCGAAATTAAAGTTTGGAAGAGGTACAAGAATACATTTACGTAATCTATATATCGAAAAGACTATCAGATTATTTCTTGGTAATCGATTTTTTTAATATTTCTGACTAGAAAGCTGAAATTAAGTATGTTACAAAGATTACTAAAATGGTGCAAAAAAAAAAAATCAGGCAATCAGGAATTCCACCCCCAAGGGATAGAAAGGTGCGAATGAGGGGATGAGGGAATTCGACGGATTTTGATTTCAATCCTAGGCTGAAGGAAATCGGTATCTCCCCGATTTTCGGATCACAGATTACGAATTTTGATGAAAAGCAAAAATAAATCAAAATGATAGATTCGAAAATCGTGACCATGTCCAACGGAGTTTTTATTTTAGTCAGATTTTGTGAACAGAAATATTTGGATCTGAAATAAGAAAAGAGAGTTGGGATATTTTTTACAATACAAAGAGACCCCTTTAAATATCCCTCTCGAAGATGAGCAAGAAAGAAAAGCTATTGAACTGTTCGTTAGCTTCATATCTAAGGACTCCGTCACATAAATTAAAAATAGGGAAATTCCTGTTTACAGGATGCTCCTGGAAACAAAACTTAATAATTTACAATACAATGATCAATAAAATCAAGCAAGTATAACAGTAAAATTACTGACATTTGCTCTAAGGTTTTACGGGAGATAATAACGTAAGTTACAATTAACCATTTCAAGTAATCATCGTTCACGCTTTTTAGATGAATTAATAAATTTTTGAATGCCAAAACTTTGAAATGTCGTATTTGCTGAATATGTATTTAACAGAAATGCAAATATACTAGTGTCGTTATTTTTTCCTGAGCTGGATCATGACCCAATGGGCAAAATTCGTCCAGTGTGTTGCTACCCTACTTCACCTTGCGTCATCAACACCAGGTGGCGACATCATGAAAGTTCGTAGTAACGGGAACAAAGCGGTTCACTATAGCAAGCACACCCCCACTCCTAATGGGTTCCGCCACCGCTTCCTCTCTCTCGGTAAGGGATTACGACTGTGCCGAGTGTTACGCTGGGCGTCTTTTCCCATAATTATAAATCTCAATCCCAGGCGGGCTACGTTATTGAATGCATCGGTCCCCGGTTCGGATCCGGCTGAAGCACAGCTGTGCCCTTCCCTACGTTGCCTATAATGACGGGACAGCCATTATGTTAATGGCTCTCCGGGAAATAGACCAAGGCTTGGCAGCCTTGATTATGTTTGCTCGATGAAATGGCAATACACTCTGCTAATGCTGTTGGGAAATAAATGTGGAATGCACTCTTCAAAAATTCTAGTTTTGTATTAATACTGTCTGAAACATGGAACTTCCTAGATTAGTTTGTAAGAACAATCACTTTAAAATACAAAATGATACAACAGAGCGATCATATAACCTAGATTGAAAAAAAAAATATTCAGTGATTTTTTTATTTTTTTTTACAAATTATTTGTTACATCCCCACCTTATTCAAAATTGAAAGTGATTGTTTCTCAAAGATTGATAGAATGTTTATTTGAATAAGCCTGTATTTTTAATGATATTGCTTTTAACGTGTGTGTTTTTTTTTTTTCTTTTTCTAAATTACCTTCAACGCTTGGCTGCGGGTTGGAGGTAGCGGGTTCGATTCCCGGCCTCGGCGGAGGGCGGGAATTTTTTCCACGCTCCATTCTCCTGCAAACGGGTCCTAGGGCCTACCCAGCCCTCTATAGAATGGGTACAGGGTTTCTTTACCGGGAGTTAAAGGCGGCGGGCGGCGGGCTGACCACCCATCTCAATCTAGTCCAGTTGGTTAGGAAACGCCGGGAGCCTTACCTCCCGCGGCCCCAAAGGCCTGTCCAGGCCTGTCGTGAGATACTTTAACTTTTTAAAATTACCTTCAATCAAGTTATAATTTATTTGCGATCAAAAAGAAAGTCTATAACCATTGTAGGCAAGCAAATCATTTCAATGCAGCATAAGAAAGTCTATCAAATCAATATTTTATGTACAGGAGATTAAAATATGGTAACTGTATATTTTACGCTGCGAAAAAGGTTGACTCAAGCCTTTTTGTGCCTCTACATGTTATTCAAAATACCCAACATATTATGGAAATTTTACTGTAGTTCAAGGAATGAAGAAATTGCCCTTGAAGGAATGAAGGATAATGTTTTGTTTTTTTAGCTAAACCCATCAACAGATCCTTCGCCAAAACAAAAACAAATAAAAAATAAATTGTGTAACCTAAAAGGAGCGGCGAAAATTTGTGTAAAGTATAAGATAACAGAAAAATTAATTTCTTAATTATTACTAAAAGAAAATGGAATTTTATTACTTATAAAATGATATCAGTTATAATGTGTTATTTCATCTCTCGTTGTTAATTCTTATTTTTAATCAAAACTTCTTTGTAACTCAGCAGTTCTTCAATATATCAAGAAAATCAATATTTTCTTGATATATTGAAGAATATAGAATACAGGGAAGAAAATAGCAGAAAGGGTTTGTTTCGAAGTTATTTTATTGTAAAATTAGTTCTCACATAATAGGATATCAGTTTAATCGAAATTCGGAAACTTTGTTTCAAACTAACTTATTTTCATAATGGAATGAACATCTAAGAGAATCTGCTATTTTGTTCACAAAACTTTTCACCTGACAAATCATTGTAAATTGTATAAAACTACATTTAAGTAAAAACCTATAAGAATTTTAAGTAGAGCAGTTAAAAAAATTAAAGTCACTATCTATGATTGAAAACAACAATAATAATAAGGGAAAGGCAATAGATTAAACATATTAAATAAAAATTAAATTGAATGAAGTGTTTCAATAGGTTGTATAGTTTTATTTAACTGATGTAAGTTCTAAATTTTCTTTAGACATTATATTGAAGAAAATGTAAAAGGAAATGTATATTCTTTAATATACTCAAATCTCCCATTATAAATATCAATTTATTTTTTTTTTCAGTATTTTATTTGCATTGAAATTGTCTTATTCTTATGATCAACATTTTGGAATGAAATGAAATACACATTTGAAGTTTAAGAAGATTTAAGAATTCCAACACTTAAAGCAATTGACAAATAAATTATTAATTATAAGAAGAATATTGATTGTCTTTTAAGAAAGTCGTGGTCGTTTGATTAAATGAAAACGCAATTTCCTTAACCCCAATAATTTATTACTTGAGGTAATAAGTCTTCACCGTTAATTAAAAAATATTAAAAAGGATATATTTAATAACTTTAATTTTTGGGATTGAGCTTTGTGATTCCTTCTGAGAATAATATATTTCCATAATCGTAATTTCATAATTTCATTTGTGTGTTTGTGTCCGAATTAATTAAAAATGACAGGTAACGGATCGGAATAACAGATAATGGCTTTGTCTGAACTGAGTCTCCACTAATTCCCTCTGAGCTACCATCCACGTATCAGTAGCTTTCTCATTTGCATAGAGGTTTGAGTAAACATCCTGCTTCGTTTGGACGCTCAAGAGTCCTCCACAGGAGGAGATACTGCAAGCCTTGTGTTTCGCCAGAGAACGATTCTGAGCCCAAAACAAATACCAACCAACTGCGACCGAGAGACTAGAATTGCTCCTCGCCCTTTATCTCTTTCTTTTTTTTTTTTCCCTCTTCCTCCTCCTTCTTTCTTTTTTTTTAATTTTCCTTTGGGGATGGAAAGGCAAATGGGTCGTAGCATTTCAATATGCGAATCGATTAAGAAGGACTTTCATCTTTTGGCCTAATCTACGGAACATAATGCATCATGTGTCGGCAAATACCCTTCACGCAGACCATAAAAATGAAGAGAGAATGAATGATGAACGAAGATTATCGGTGATTGGAAAAGAGAGGACAACTTTCATAATTTAACAGAATCAGTTGCCTTAGGACAAAACCAAAAAACTATCAGCTATCATCAGAAATGCATACAAATATATAGAGAATACTACTTATTACATTCTTCAGAATATAATCTGTACTTTTTACAGATGTACTGTATAAGAATTAGAAAAAAATATGTAAATATGTTTATTGGAAATGAGAAAAGTTGATAATTATATATATTTTGCCAATTCATAAATGAGCAGCTGCTATATAGAATATAATATGAAATATTGATTTTTGCCAATTCCCAATTCAAAACCCAAATTTCTTTTTTTAAGTTGTGGATTTTTTTTTTCAAATAAAAAAAAATATTATCAATAATCTACTTCTTGGTTCATCAACCAAGGGTATTCATAGCTGCTACTTTAATCTGTCTAAACATTACAACCTTATTGAGTCCTTATTGAAACATTTGTGAGTAAAAACTTTCCAACATTAGTAGATTAACAGATTATTTAACAATTACTTCAAGAACATTCCTGAGCGTCAGCATTAAGCAAAAAAAAAAAAAGAAAGGAAACAGGAATTCGAATGACCTTACAATCTACTTTCCTTAAAATGCTATTTTTTTTAAATTTCCTTTTTTTTTCGTAAACGTCAAAATTGGGAAACATTTATGTACAAATTTTAATATCTGCACAAAACAAGCAGCACAAATTTTTCATTTTCTGAAAAAAAAAATAAAGAAAATCCTCATTATTTACTTAAGTTCTGTAGATAGGATTAATTTTAATTTTATCATTAGCTAAAGGATTAATTCCGATTGTTTAGAACAATGAAGTATTAATAGCGCACATAACTGAATAATCTGATGAAACTCCTAAGAAAGTAGTCTAACAAAAATTAAAAAAAACAAGGGGGTCAATCAAGTTAATTAGTTAAGCTACAAATGAAAGACTACTCATTAGTATTAAGACAAAAAGAAACAATATTAAAAAAGTTCAAACAAAGAAGAAGAATAATAATGGAGAATTGCAGTTAAGAGTATATAAAAAGAGCTTGAAATTAGAATTTGTATATGCCGAAAGATAAACAACTGTAGATAAAGAAGAGTAATAAAAACTGAAATATTAGAAAAAAACACATATAGCCTACGTTCAGTTTGAAGATTCTAGTTAAAAAGATGAAACTGTAGATTAGGATAACCTTTCACTTTCCACTGGTCAACTTTACACAAATTCTCATAATAAAAGTAATAAGCATTGAAATTTGTAATAAAAATGGAAGTTTTAAACATTTATTAGGTTCATCATAAGTTATATTAACAACAAAAATCATTGATATAAGTGAATATTCATGATTTCACCTTATATTTCTAAGTAGACCTTTATTTAGTTTAAGTTTTAAATTATATTTCATTTTAAAATTTTATTCTGACTGAAGTCCTACTTATGCTTAGAAATGTTAAAAGGAGTGCACTTTATCAGTTGTTTGGCGCTGAAAGTACGAGTGTAATTGTAGCGTGAAATTCTAGAATGGATCTTGCCCTAACATTAAGACATAGGGAGAGTTTATTTTCACAGTTAACTGCAACTTTTGTTGTAAACCAGTGATAGTTTATTACATAATGCAAGGTTGTCTTGTTTATATGAGAATTCAACTACCACAAGATTGTCTTTACCAACTGCTAATTATACGATTTTATGATGTGCCCTCCAATTAACTGTCTTTTAATTACATAATAAAACATTAGGAGATCGCTGAACTGATGTCGAGTTTAATAAGTGCGAGAAGTTTACCAACTTAGGTTTAACTGCTAGTAATCACAAGTAAGAAATGAAACAACCATTTTAAGCAAAATGAAATCAGTACAACTACTTTTTTCCCATTGTAAATTTAATTGGATGTAATTACTTCCTTTTTAAAAGCATTCACAGCTTATTTATTTAATTATTCTTTCATTACCTAAGCTACAGTTAATTCCAAACTATTAAAACAGTTTATGGAATAAACTTCACATGACGAAGGAAATGAAAGGAAATGAATGAAATTAATTATTGTAGATTTTCGTTTTGTAACAGCGAATGAAAAACATTTATTTTCATCAGTGGTTAATGGATACAAGTTACAGCAAGACATAGACAGATGTGAAAGAATGGTGATATAAGTGCAATGACATAACAGTTGTTGATTGACTAGTGTGATTAAGAAGATTTATGTGTGATGGTTTCTCGGCTGTAGTTGAATTCTGTTTCATAGAAGATGTTGTATTTCTATATCTTTTGTTTTGCTTAATGGGAAGTAATGTTTCAAAATTGCATTCTGTACAATAAGTTTCAGTTACATTTTACTTTTTCTTTATTTTCAGTAAAGATCCACCATTCCCTGATTATTGTAAATAAAAAAAATATTATAGAAGTTGACACTTGCGTTTAAGTTAAAAATTTCAACATTTTGATTCATCTTAGGCCCTTAGATAAGATGGTGCAGATTAAAAACCACTATTTACATTGAAAGGGCTATAGTCAAGGCTATTAGAAAGATGGAATTGTATTATTACAAGTATTAGAAAGATGGAGAAAATCTATTTCTCAATGCTAAATATCTTAGTTTTCATTTAGATTGAACTTCTACATGAGGAACTTAAGAATAAAAATCAAAATCACGCTTTGCATTCAAAGCATCTGTAAAATAAAAGAGAAATCAATTGATTAGCCTATAAATGTGAAAATAGAGTACTTCAAAACAAATTATTATTATTATTATTGTTGTTGTTGTTTCTTATTTTTCCCAAATATCATTAATAACAAGGCATAAAACCAACCAAACGTAATGTTATTTCTCAGCAGTGTACCAAAACTTTCTAACTATGAATGTTGTGTTCAGTAACGCTGCTTTTTCTACTTTAATTCCTGTTTCAAATGATATTTGAAGATACTCCTTTGCAGTTGTTATACTGTTTGGGGTCTTTTACAGAGATTATGTTAAAGGTATTTTTAGACTTTAAATGATATAAATCTTTCAGCTCATAAGTTCTTGCTATTTCCACATTGCTGAGGAGTTTTTTTTTTGCTTATTATTATCAATGGAGATATCAATCAATTATATCTGGATATTTTTTATTTGTAGTTAAAATATTTGGTTAGTTATTCATTAAACTTCGGTCTGTTATTTATCCTAATAAATTTTTATGTCTTTGTTCTGTGGATATGAGTTTTATCGTGCCAAATTTATTTAGTAGCAAAGAATTGATAAATAACTGACATACATCTCTGACTTTACCTTTTCTAGCCAAACTCACTTTAAGAAAATAAGATTATGTTGAAACTTTCGTCTCTCTTCAAGATTTTCATTTAGATCTTCGACAGACAGGAATTGCCTTAGAAAGGATTTTACTAATCCACTTCATATCCACTGCCTTTCTCATTTTGGTCAATCTTTTATAATTGCTCACCGAGTCAACAGTTATATCCATTCGATCCACTTCTAGCAAAAGAATTCTTTAGTTTTCCACTGCTATTAAAGAAAGAAAAAGTCGAAGCTTTCTCAAAATGTCTAATAATTGTAGTTACCTATAGATGCAAATTCATAAGATTATTGGAATGCCTCCGATGTCCGCCATGTCAAAAAACTTTGCTTTCTTTTTTACGTTAAAGAAAATAAAAAGTCTACATTTTTTCAATTAACATTCAAAACTTAACAAGCAAAGTTAGTTCAAGAAAAGTAGAAATTCCATTGATCTAAGCCTTTCCTTTATTAGGAGCTCCTTAGCTTCCAAAACACATTACTTTCATATATTAATAATGCATAAAGCATAATTAAGTATATTGTCGTAAACTTTCCTAGTTTGTACTTTCTTTTATGCTTCATATAAGTTTTATTGCTGCATTAAAAAAAAGTGCCTTCCTCGTGCAATTTTAAGAATTGGCAATCAATATGTAAACCTTCGTTTATTCCAAATCCAAGTATTTCTTATTTCCGCGTTAAATAAAACATTTAATTTGACAGTACAAACACAATGTTAACTTGACTTCCCTTTGTCTATAAAAAAAATGGAAATCCTTATTATGCAGTAAAAAATTTTTATGTTCGCCGTGGTTTCGGTTTAGTTGAAAGCAATGAGAAACAGAAGCGCCATTAACTTTTTTTCTTCTGATTTTTTTTCTTTCGGTTAATTCAGAATTTTAAATGATGTCAAGCATATAGAAGTAACGACGTGCTTTTAGGTGGCCTTAAAGCCTCCGAATATTGAAATATCTACCGATGGTTTTTAATGAAAATGTCGCCCGATGAAAACGACCGCATTGTGTAATTACTGTCGAATCGAAAAAGGGGCCATGAAACAAACAACCTGCCCTCCAGAGAATTCGGGACCAGGATTTCCATATTATAGATTTAATTGTTGCCAAAAAGAAAGCGAGAATATTTCTCCGTCGTCGTCGTCTCGTGGCAATTACAGTCTTACCGGTTCTGTGGAACGGGGTTCCCTTGTTATAAATCATCCGCGGCAGCATTGATATCGTTTCACGAACAAGGCCGTTAATATTAAGAGGTTAGGCAAAGAAAAACCGCAGAGTCCCCACGAAACTAAACGTGCAAAAAAATAAAAAAAAAGCGGAAATACTTCCAAATTAAATTACAGGTGTGGAAGTATGCATTTCGAGAACACCTTATTAAAGTTTTAATTATCGCCCCCGAAAATTGATCCCGTAGAGATTTCGCCATAATTTTCCTCAGGTCGGTTTGATTCCTCCGTCTGGAACCAGAAAAATAAGTGTTTAATTGGCGAGAGATTTGAAATTGGGCGATTTGAGACTTGAGAACGCCTGCCATAACTTAATCCTCCCGAAGTGCTGACTTTCTCATTTGGCTAATATTTGTCTTCCCACTCTTTGTATTCAATCTTCAGCTTTTTAATTCTTCTGTTTTAAAGTCTCAAGGGAACATTTTTAGAAACATTGGCTCACATAAGTACTTCTAGAAACAAAACTCTCTTTAAAGGTAGATTAATTGAAACTTTGTTTGTTTATCATCAAATATCATTACTGCTCTTCGAAATTAGCAAAAGCAAATATTTGATCTTAAGTAATTATCTTAAAAATACTAATTGGTCTAAAGTGGATAGAATTGTTGTTGTTTACTTTGATTGTTCTTTATCCTAACTTCAATAAATTACTATTTTGCCATAATTAGTCATCAATTATGAAGTTAATAATAACAAATATTATCAGTAAAAACACTCTTTATTATTAGTAATTAAATACTGTTATTCAGTTACTCCACTGGTACCGCGTCTACCTTGCCTCGTCGAAGATTTATTCACAAAAGTTATGTTACGTTATAACATAACAATCAATCAAAACTCACTGTCAGCATAGTACCAAAATATTTTCACGAACGTAAGTAAATAAAATTGCTTTGAAAAGTTAATACATTTTTAAATTTGATAAAGAAAATGAATGTTCTGTCCATTTTCGTTTAATGTTCACAAAAAAAAAAAGGATTTTCGTCAGCAACTATAAATATTGTCATCCCAACCAAAACTTCCAGGAGAACTATTGAT
>JAFIDM010009631.1:354300063-354315493 GCA_023159025.1 Thereuonema tuberculata
ATCGCCTAATAAGCGTGAAACAGGCTTGTCTTGAGGTGTCAGATGAACATTGGTCTCAAATTTTAATTAATTCATAGTATTGGTAACAATTTAAACCTAACTAATCGAGCTCAAGAAAGAAGACGCTATGCCGAAATCGATCACCAGAGAAAGCGATCTGACGATTAAAGAAATGGCCAGGAAAGTAAT
Organism: Thereuonema tuberculata; assembly: GCA_023159025.1. Taxonomy (NCBI): domain Eukaryota; kingdom Metazoa; phylum Arthropoda; class Chilopoda; order Scutigeromorpha; family Scutigeridae; genus Thereuonema; species Thereuonema tuberculata. The sequence continues at coordinate 354,300,253 of JAFIDM010009631.1, forward strand.
TTTCAACGCAGTAAGTGACGATTGAGGAACGAACTGTTGAACCGATTTTCATCGATATTGTAAGTAGAACTTTTGTTACAATGGGGAACAATTGTCATATTGAGCTAAAATTATTTTCTGAGAGAAATTAAAATAATATTAATGTGGTTAAAATTTTATTTCAATCCGTCGTTTCTAAATAGGGGAAATTTTCGCTTAAAGTTTGGCTTTTAGCCACGCCTCCAAAAAGCATAGTCACGTGGTCGTGACGTCGGAAATCCCTGTCAACAAGCGAGTCAGGCAGGTGCGAGACTTCTTACTCAAATTATCATTGCTTTCTTTCAAATGGCCTCTGTGAAACTTTCACAGGAGTTAAAAGATATTATAAATATTATATTATTCCAATGTGCAAAAATACAAGCGTCACATCGCCAGACAAAATTGTTAATTCCGTGCTGAAGTATGCAGTAAGAAAAAAAACACCGCTCGCCGAAAAATCTAATTGTATTGTCTGTCAAGATCACTGTAATGTATTACAAAATAACTTATGTTTCTTTTAAAATGTGCATGCTATTAAATAACAATAAAATTATTTCTTACAATGGATTTAATGGTGACTGCCAGTGCATTACTCGGAATTATTTAAATTGTTCTCTGATGTGGCTGAAATTTTTTTAGTAAGGTTTTAAAATGCAATAAATACCCAAACATTTGTTAGTATTTTTCTCTGTTATAAAATACGTTAAAAAGCTAAAAAATACTCAGTGATAAACGCAACAAAAATTAAGATTGAATGTATTTGTTTCGTAAAGTCCACCATTTATATTTTCGGTCAATTATAGAATAGTTTTATATAGAAAAGATTAAAAATTTTATTTTCTTTTTAATTTTATTTTAAAAATAACTTCTAAATTATGAAGGTTATTAACGTGCGGAAAGTAACAATAATAATGTGACATTATTATTGTGACGAATACCAATAATTTAGAAATAATTTCTAAATTCTTTTCCGTTTTTGCCGTGTTTTGCTAATGCTGATTTTTTTTTTAATTTTTTTTTCAAAAGAAGCAAAAAAATGTTTTTTATCTCTCTTATTTTATTTTTATAAATTTGAAGTGATTTACTTTTGAAGTATGAAAATATACATTTGCTTTTGTTTGTGATTTGCGCATCTCACCCGTAACGTAGCCTTCGTTTTATGAAGCTAGGCAGTGGCCAGTAAGTCGCCTTAACAAGGCGGGTCAGCGTATTGGCAGGTCCCGGGCGCGCTTTAGAAGTTCCCGTGGTCGACGAAATCGGTCAATTTTGATGACATAATGAAAGATTTTGTGAAGAAAAAAATTATGTAATATTCACAGTATACCGGTGTATATTATACGTATGTGTTTTATTATTATAAAATTTAGAAGTATATATAAATGCATTTTTTTTTTGGCACCGTGATGCCTTCGCAGCTGAACGAAGCCTATAGCAGAATCGTCTTACGAAATTCTCCCACATCTAAAATTAATTAAATGAAACGTTTAAAATTTTCATGAAGTTTTGCACAATATTTAAAAATCAACAAGTCTTTATCTTTGCTTACTAAGAGAGTACTGATTGCCTTTGAGTTTTCATGCCCTTTATATTTCGGCGAAAACGAAATCTTCATTTCCAGCAAAAAAAAACTGGCAATCATTAGGGAATCTGCCATCAGTAAATTCCCTGAATTGCCCTTAACAAGACTGGGATCCGGCAGCGGCATGTCTGAAAATTGAATGAAACACAAAAATCGGGAAAGTTTTGTGTTGATCGAGTCTCGCGGTCGGGATAAATGACGTCACACCAATCACAGAGCGTTTTCGTTTTGATGACGTCATGACACAATTGGGTGTGTTCGCAGGCCGATATCTTGAAAAATACTTCAAATTGAGCCGAGATTTTTAGGATGGTTAACTTTTGAAAGTAGATTAATGGAAATATAAGGTCAAATATGATTTTTATTTTTCATAATTGTTCCCCATTGTGTCTCCCATCGCAGCATTGGAAGATTGCCAACATATATGAAAATCAAATATCATTGACAAAGAAATGTAGGAACAAGCATAAATATTAAAGATAAAGAACTTTTAGATTAAAACATTAAGACAAATGGAATTGAATACACTAACTATGCATTTTGGGATTAATAATGTAATTAATCACAAGAAGGATAAATTACTGCTAGGATATATATTAAAGTCAGAGATTCTTTGAATAAGGATAATTGAAAGACAGAGTTAATCAAGTCATGGAACTATTAAATCGAAGTGTTTAAGCAAACCACATGAAAGTGATTTATAAAGAATAAATGCATTAAAGAATATACGGAACATTGAGTTTGGTAACTTCTAATATATATTTTATAGGAAAGGTTCCTGACCAAGTACTAATGGTGAACCTTAAATTTGAATGTATTTCACGTGAGGTGGAAAACCATTTTATTATTATAACGAGAGAACTTTAAATGAACCTTGATTAATGGGGATCCATTAACATAGGCGATACAAAGATGGCTCAAAGCGAAAACAAGATTACATTGTTCAACGGTAGTAACTATACTGTTTGGAAACTGTATATGAAGAATTCTTTAATGAAAGAAGGATTGTGGAAGGCTGCTAATCTTTCTGTAGAAGATATTGAGAAAATTGAAGACAAAGCATATAAGAGAAAGATTAAGGATAAATCGGAAAAGGCATACGGGGCCATCATTAATTTGTTACAAGACAGATATAAATTATTGATCAAAGAAGAATGCGACCCTTTTACTCTATTACGTGAGTTAGAAATAAAATACAATAAAGTAGACAAATTAAAGCTAACTAGATTGAAAGGGAAGATCTATGAAATAGCAAACTCCGAGAACAATCATGATGTTGTAGAAATGATCATGAAGATTAAACTGCCAGTTAGAGAGCTGGAGCAGATCGGTGGATCTATTCCGGAGGATGAAATATGCTGGATACTTTTATCAGGCCTCCCTCCAAATTACGACACAACAGCCCAAGGACTGATATTACTGGAAGACACCCCAAAGTTTATGTTTGATGTATTGGCAGACAGAATTATGCACGATGTTAAAAGAAAGAACAAAGAGAAAAGTGAATCGAGTGATATGAACATGTGCAGCTATAAATCCGAGGCCAATAGAAATCTAGAGAAGCGAAAATGTTTTGCTTGCAATGAATATGGCCACATTGCAAAGAATTGCAAATTTAAGAAGTCTAACACTAAGAAAGGAAAAAATGAACATAAAGAAAAGAAAATTAATCAGAAAGGTAACAAGTATGCTGGAGTAGTGACCGTGGAAACGGAACCACAATGCATGTTGGCGAACATGAAAGATTATATTTGGTTATTGGACAGCGGTACAACGAACCATATCTGCGGTAAGCAGGAAGACTTTGAAGATTACACTAAGTTACCTGAACCCATCAGTATTCATGGAGCTTCCATGAGTCCTATTAAAGCAGTGGGAAAAGGAACTGTGATTTTGTCCTGTTACATCAACCGCCAAAGGATGGTAACGTTATCACTACATAACACATACCATATACCAGAGTTAGGGGTTAATCTGATCTCCTCTACTCAACTAGCAACTAAAGGTTTTATCCAAACCATAAAAGGAAACCAATACACAGTATCAGATAAACAAGGTAAGATGGTTGTTAAGGGATTCCTTAATAATAGACTATTTCACGCCAAAGTGAGTCACACATGAAGAACACAAAGCTTATGTGAACTTAATGACAACAGAGATACCTTACGGCACGAAAGGTTGGGACACCTGTCCTATCAAAAGTTAAATAAAATAGTAAAAGACAAACCTTTACGAGGATTGGACATTGGAACTGTAAATGTTAAAACTGTGTGCGAATCTTGCAAGTTGGGATAAGTTAACTGCAGCACAACATCACAGATTAAAAGAGATTACAACAAGTGAAACAATGGAATTATTTCACACTGATGTATGCGGTCCCATACACATCGATAACATTTATGGATCAAAGTATATACTAACATTCGTTGACGATTTCTCACGAAGAAGTTTCGTTTATTTGATAAAGTCAAAAAACGAAGTACCCGAGAAAATAAAGAACTTCATTGACTTCATTGTAAAACACATGGACAAGAAAGTCAAGCGCCTGATGTCAGATCAAGGTAAAGAATATGTCAACGAAGATGTCCGAGCATACCTGAAAAGAAAGGGTCTCAAACATTCACAGTCCAGTCCCTACAGTCCACAAAGTAATGGAATTGCGGAACGCTTCAATCGCACATTGCTAGACACCGCTAGGACGCTGCTGATTGCATCAAAGCTACCTTTGAGTTTTTGGATCTTTGCCATCGAGTGTTCAAATTATTTGATCAATCGAACACCTAGTAAAACACTTGAAGATAAGATCCCTCTGATGGTATGGAACGGCAATAAATACAGTCCAAGTATAAAGCATCTGAAGAAATTCGGTAGTACGGCATATGTGAAAGTTCCGAAGATTAACAGGAAATCAAAATTCCATGAAAGGGGAATCAAAGGTATATTCGTGGGATATTCTCCCAAAGTTAAGTGATATAAAATTTGGATTATTTATTTATTTTGGATGATTTATTTCTACTTACCATATTGAGATCACCGAACCTAAAAGTTATCAAGATGCACTTAAATGCGAACAGTGTGATCAATGGAAAGAAGCTATTGATGCCGATTTGAAAATCTTGTCATTACCAGAGGGAGTCATCAGTGATAAAATGAAATACGATGGTACAGAACTCCAAAAGGGTTTAAATGGCATGAAACAAGCACAAAGACAAGGATTTAAGGGAATGTGTGAGAAACCATTCAAGATCAGATTCAAGACTATTAAATCTGAACCATGCGTTTGTGTGAACACCGTAAAAGAAGCTGTTGATAAAGGAGAAGTAATCCTAGAGTATATAGAATCTGTGAAAAACACAGCTGATGGGTTAACGAAACAAAGGCACCAAAGTTGAACAGATTCAAACAATTACATGGATTGAAATAATATTTTAAAATATGTTGAAAGCAGAGGGAGTTTTATGGGATTTTTTTTTTCCTTAATGATAAAATTAAATTTAATAGTAACTACTAGGCTTTGAAATATTTAATGTTGTTTGAAACCGAAAGTTAAAGGTTGTTCATTTGTCATGTGACGTTAAAAGAAGTAACAAAGGAAATCTCGTCTATATGACTGATGCCAATGTTGGATTGTTAGGATAAAGAGAGAAGAGAAATCACCGAAAATAGAAATGACGTTTTTATGATCTACAAACGAATATTATTAGTAATGCTATGTTTGTGAAATGGTTACATCGGAGAAGTCAAATATCCGATAGTGTAAAGATTATGCTTGTAATGTATTTTGATTAATAGATGGAGAACTTTAAGTATTAACTGAGTTAAAGTAAATTAATCTCAAAGTTAATTCATAGTATTGGTAACAAGTTAAACCTAACTAATCGAGCTCAAGAAAGAAGACGCTATGCCGAAATCGATCACCAGAGAAAGCGACCTGACGATTAAAGAAATGGCCAGGAAAGTAATTTTCATCGCAGTAAGTGACGATAAGTGACGAACTGTTGAACCGATTTTCATCGATATTGTAAGTAGAACTTTTGTTACAATTGTGTCTCCCATCGCAGCATTGGAAGATTGCCAACGTATATGAAAATCAAATACCATTGACAAAGAAATGTAGGAATAAGCATAAATATTAAAGATAAAGAACTTTTAGATTAAAACATTAAGACAAATGGAATTGAATATACTACCTATGCATTTTGGGATTAATAATGTAATTAATCACAAGAAGGATAAATTACTGCTAGGATATATATTAAAGTCAGAGATTCTTTGAATAAGGATAATTGAAAGACAGAGTTAATCAAGTCATGGAACTATTAAATCGAAGTGTTTAAGCAAACCACATGAAAGTGATTTATAAAGAATAGTAAAGATTTTAATGATTAAAGATTCATGAAGAAAGTAAAGAACTTTTAAGGTAAAAGTTTTAAAGACGTTTGTGCAAGATTACTTAAAGTAACAAGTAAAGGAATTTCGTTGTTCTAGAATAAAGATAAAACGATTAGAAATGAAATTAACTCAAGAAGGTGATTTCTAAAGTACAATCCAATAAGTATAAACTTGATACACAAGAGAGATTATTATAATCACACAAGTATTAGGTGAATTAAATGCATTAAAGAATAATACGGAATATTGAGTTTGGTAACTTCTCATATTTATAGGAAAGGTTCCTGACCAAGTACTAATGGTGAACCTTAAGTTTGAATGTATTTCACGTGAGGTAGAAAACCATTTTATTATTATAACGAGAGAACTTTAAATGAACCTTGATTAATGGGGATCCATTAAAGCTAATAATTATCGTTTGATACTGAAGTTACAAAGTTAATGTAATCATTGATTTTATAAACTATGTTGTTTTATTCTAAAGTGTTTATCTTTCATTTCTTGCCTTGTGTGGATTAAGACTGCTTTGCTGAACCAGTATATGCAAGTAATTTCAATCAAATGCTATTATCAGTAACTCGTTGTGGGGATCTAAGACATTAGTAGATAGTTTATTTAACCAGCTTTAAACAGCTCACCTTCTTTCCCATAAACTTAAAATTTATTTACTAAATTTATATTAAAATAAAGTAAAATGAATGTATTTTTTGTTTGGCGGCGAGTATGAAATAGATTTCAAGTAATTTACAATTATGGGAAGTAAAAACCAATATCTTTCCAAGAACAGGAAGGGAGAATGACCTTTCAGTTTTCCGGCGTTGCCTTGAAATAGTGAAAATATGGCACTTCCTTCACATCTTTAACAATCTAAAAATAAGAAAACTGAAACAATGCTATTTCAGTCAAAAGTTCGACTGAAACATAAAACAAAACAAAAATTCAAAAATGAAAATGTTTGAGGAAACAACAAATTGACCAATGGCAAAAACAAAATCAGTGAATCTCAACTTTTAGCTAAGGTAGACTGTTCAAAAACAGAAAGAAATTAATGCAGAAGTAAGAAGGAAAAATTTAGCTTAGTTTAGTCTCACACTCGATTGGAAAAGAGGGTGAGATCACAAAGTGGAAAAGGAGGATAGTTAGATCTTAATTGAAATAGAGACTTTAAAGTGGAAATCTTTTTTGGAGAGGGCCATTTGTTGGGGAAATTTGTTGATTTAAAATTCCTGATGGCTTAAAAATTAAATTAATAATTAAATGATTAAGTTTTGTTGGTTGACATTTGTTCCGTCCTATTAATATGAATACGAAAATGTAATGCAGTGAAAGAATATGTCGTTATTAATTCCTAAATAATAAGATATTTTTCATAAAAGAATAAATTAATATTTTAGAATTTAACAATTATGAATTATGATATTTTTTTTAATATACATTATTACGTTTTTTTATTTGATGATTGAATAAAATGGACAATTTTCATCTAACTATTCTAAATTTTCATCAAATGAAATCTGAGCAATATATATAAGCATAGAGTGTACAGATAGCGTAGGACTATTCTCGTTGAGCAATAGTTTATTTTTACAATATAAAACAATCTTTAAGAATTAAAATTCTTAATTGATTAACAACGAATATAACTTCTAAATAAGTTCTACTTTGTTATTTATGATAAAGGTTAGTTCGTGAGCTCCGTAGTGGCGCTTGGTTGTCGGCTGTAGGAGCTGGGTTGAATCCCTGGCAGAGTTCTGGGATATTTTTCCATGCTGAAATCTCCTCCAGACGTCTCCTAGGGTTCTACAGTCTGCCCTCTGTAGAATGGTACTGGGTGGGTATCGGGTTGACCACACGACCTCCACATAGTCCCATGGTCAGGAACTGCCGAGCACCTTATCTTTTGAAAAGCCTAACTGTGGATTTAAAATTAATATTTATAAGATAAGAATCTTTGAGCATGATTCAGAGAAATGAACATTTTCAATGATTTTAAATTAAAAGGATAATTGAATTCCCTATTTTTTACCACAATTGACAGAATTGTGAAAATTTGTTCATAAGAAAGCTTTTCAGAAGTGCTTGATTCACTAAATCCCATTTAATTCCAAAAAAGATTGAGAAGGCAAGAGTTTGTTGATTCCAAATTGATAATAAAGAATGTTCGTGCAGCTTTCTAACTGTAACCGATAGACTTCATCTGTTCCAGTCCAACATTTCTCAACCAATTGAGCTACTGATACTGATTTGATAACTAATAACCTCCGGATATTCGGAAGGGATTTAGGTCAGGTTTTTGCTTCTGTCATTCCAAGTTTCAGAACATGAACCATAAGTATCAGCAGTGTGATATGCTATGAATTAACAGCATTTTTGTCAAAGAAATTGTGAACCTCATGAGAGCTTATAGTTTCTGAATTTTTACGTTCAAAATCAAAATTCTGAAATGTAAAACTAGACTTTGAAATAAAAGAGTATCAGGCAAACAAAAAGTATTCAATTATGATAATTTTTGAAGAATGTAGTTATGAACTTTAAATCAATTAACAAGTAGCATAGAAACAAACTGATCACCTAAAAATCTATAACTATATCAAGATCATATTTGTTTATAATGGTATTTCTAGAAATATAATTGAAACTGAAAAGTTGTTTTTTATTATGTTATGAAATATATCCAAGATTACAATATGAATTCTTCAAAACTAAAACTTTAAAAGAAAGTTCTTATAAATTTTTACGTAAATTAAACTTCTTGAATAAAAAACCAAACAATAGTAGATTTATATCTAAAATGAAATATTAGAAAAGGAAAGAACAAAACGTAGAGAAACCAAAAATGATTCCATTAAAAACGCGGTTGAATGGCTGTCAATTGATGGGTTTTCTATATAGTTTTGTTTACGGGTGACGGAGCTCTCCTCTGATTGGTCGAGCACATCTAAAAGGTAAATAAAATGAACTGAAGTAGAATTCGTGGATGCAATCTCCATGACTACAACATATCCCGTGTGATAAATTTGCATATTAGTCTCGTAAAAGGCTTAGAGTCCAATGTGACTGAAAGCTGAGAGACTTTAAACTAATTCCATCTCTGATGGTTGGTTGCAAAGAGAAAAAAAAATAAAACTACAAAACGGAATATAAAATAAATTTGCAACTAATTAAAAATATTAATTAATATTTTCAAGCTAATAGGAATGTAATAGAATTTTAATATAGGGTTCATATTCTGCTCTTTCACAGACATATCTAATAAATTATTTAGTTTATCATTTCCATAATATCCTAAGTAAAAACAAAATAAAAAATGAAAATCAAAGTTAACAGGTCTATTCCCAAAAGACTTGCTTCTTGCAAGGTAACCGATATTTTTCTAAACGAACAGAATATTTTAGTTAAAAAAAAAATCTGTCACGTAGAAATCCCTTCGGCTTCATTTGTGTAAGTCTGCTGATGTATATATTAAATTAAATATAAGTTATATTAATATTTATATTTAATTAGTTGAAGTTTAATTTTTGTGATGATATATATTGTGATTATCGTGCTTGAAAAGAAAATTTTTAGTTAGAGAGTATTTACTAGTTTCTGCGGGATTAATGTGTGCGGTATGACAACGGACAAGATGGCGTAATGACAAAGCCTGTAGCAGATCGTTCGATTTGAACGGAGATAAATATGCCTGGTATGTCTCCTCGTTGACAAATAAAGGAGAGCGGGAATTTTGAAGAAGAAATGTCGCTGCCAAAACTAAAAGTACGAAAGAATAAGTTTGCAGCTGACGCAAGTAAATAAGAAATATTTATTATTCTTCTGTGGCCCTCCTAGACAAATGAACAACCGACGTCATCCACGGAAAGCGTAGATTTAAACCCGAACAGAACCGTAATAAATAATTGAGAAATCCTGGATAAGAAGACATAGTTATGACGAATGAAAGTATTTATTTTCCGGTTGCTGAGAGGATCGAATAAAGGAAGAATTCGACGGAAATCCCCATGCGAAGAATTCCGAAGATCGAACGTTTAAATAGGCTTAGCTATTTGAAATAGAAGAGAAATTAGCGCCAGTAGAGCAAATGGATCCGAACTGATTTCATACAAGTAATTAGGAAAATTTGTGTGTGAATTAGTGAAACTAATTATGGCTTGTTTGGTCATCTAGTGTTAATTATAAATATCAACTGATAGTTGATAGTAAAGTATCAATTATGTGTATAGTGCTTTCGAGACGAGTTATCATCGAGAGTCTGGATATGTAAGTACAGTTTCCTTTATTTTATGAATCGATTATCCAAGGGATTGCTGATTTACAACAAGCCCAAAATATACAAGTAACATTATTAAAGGAGAAAAGATTAATTTTTCACGTAAGGGAAAAACCATTGTTGAGTGATCTAACTTTAGTTTCTTCTATGAATGAAATAGTACATTAATGACAGATATGACTTAGATGTAAATACCATTATATTCTGAAATTAAGTATCCTTGTAGGTTGCTTGTTAATATTTACATAGGAAGACATTAGTTTAATATTTTGAATTTAAGGTGTAGTATTAATGTCAAAAGTGACATTTGAAGATGAGATATATAATACTATGTTTTTGTACTACATATTATTATTCTAAGATTAAGAATAATCATCAAGGTTAAAGTTCATTAATAATTTGTAATTATTGAGTATTTCATATTTTGATATTTACATGTAAACTGATACATGCAAGGTTTTATAGATGGTACCATTAGGGATTAGTTACAGATGAACTGAGTTAATATATGATAACAAATGTTATTGTTCTTATATAATAAATTATTGTAAAGTTAATTTTTCCTTTCATAAAGGTTATGGACTCTAGTAATAAATTATTTTAAAGTTTTTAATTTTCAATGTATTTGTTTCTTTACCTTGATGCGTGCTTGCTCTGAAAGTATATATTATACCCCAGCTATTTTTAGAAGGAAGGCATTCATTCAATTTGTATGTTTTCCTCTTTTTTTTAGCATTAAGGTTTTGGACTACAGCAAGCTTCCACTGCGCAACGCACTGGTAAAGAGGCATTGGTTGTGAATTACTTTGCTAGAGTTGTTTATTTTGTAAGCTTTGAATGTTCGTACTTAGTAAGGGTTTTATCATAATAAGAATGGTATTGTAAAAGTCCTTTAGTACAGTAGAAACTGAATTTGTTTGAAACATTTTATTGGTTAGTAAAATGGCTGTCTATAAAGAGTTGTATCCCAATGGGAAGTTTAACGGTCGTAATTATACGACGTGGCGCTTAAGCATGCGCAACATATTAATGAAAGATGGCTTATGGGAGGCCGCAAATTTATCATCATCAGAACTAGAAATGATAGATGATAAGATAGAAAAGCGCAAAATGAAAGAAAAAGCTCAAAAAGCATTTGGGACGATTTTTGAACTACTTGAAGACAGGTTCAAGTTGTTGATTAAGGAAGAAGCCAATCCTTATGAACTCATAAAAGAACTTGACCGTAGATATAATAAGGTTGATCGTTTAAAGATCTCCAGACTAAAACGAAAGTTGTATGATGCTACAAATTTTAAAGACTGTAGTACATTAGAATATGACATTGTAAACATAAAAGTATTATTAAAGGAACTGAATCTTATTGGTGGTTCATTTGACGAATTAGAGCTTTGCTGGATGGTTCTATCTGGCTTACCTGAAGAATATGATCAAATAGCACAAGGTATTGGGTTAACAGAGGAGACCCCTCAATTCAATTTAGAGACTGTGCTAGATAAAATTCTACATGAGGTGGAAAGAAAAAGGAATAAAGTTCCTCAAACGGATGAACATGATAGCGTAAATGTGTACAAAAGTAAAGCCAAGAAATACCCCAATGTCAAAGAGAAACGAAAGTGTTTCAGATGTAATAAGATTGGGCATCTTGCTAAGGACTGTCGTTCCAAAGATAAAGACACTCATGATAGGTCTTACGATGGGAAATCAGGTGATAGAAAAACAGGAGCTAGTTTTCGTAAATCCGAAAAAAGAAGTTATACAGGTATAACAATAACTAATAAGAACAAATGTTTACTAGCAACATTAAGTAAGAATATATGGCTTATGGACAGTGGGACAACCCATCACATATGCTCGAATCGTAGTGACTTCAGTGATTATGAACCCCTGAATGAATCTGTTGAGATTCATGGTGCGTCAGTCAAACCAATTAAAGCCATTGGAAAAGGTACTATAGATTTAGAATGTAAAGTATCCCGAGACGAAGACGTTTCCTTAAAACTCAGAGACGTTTATCACGTACCAGATCTTGGAGTCAACTTAATTTCCTCAACGCGTTTGGCACATAAAAGATTTGTACAAATCATCAAAGGAAATGCATACACAGTTTACGACTGGAATAGAGAAGTAGTCTTAAGAGCTAATATGCACGCTAACCTATACTATGCTGATGTTATTGTAAATAGAGAAAAGGTTCACGCTTTCAATAAAACATCATCGGAGAGATCTCATTTGTGGCATGACAGGCTAGGCCACATTGCATACAGAAAACTTCAATTGATCTTACGTAAACAACTACTCAGAGGTATTGACCCCGTAAAAGTAAATGAAAGTGAAGTATGCGAATCTTGCAAATTAAGCAAAATGGCAGATGTTCCTCATAAAAGGTTAAATTTTATAAGAAGCTCAGATGTTCTAGAGATTGTACACACAGATGTATGTGGACCCCTGGACATACCAAACTATTACCGTGCTAGATACATCTTGACTTTTATCGATGACTACTCTCGAAGAAGCTTTGTTTATTTCCTGAAAAGTAAAAGTCAGGTACCAAGAGTGACCAAAGACTTTATCAAGTTTGCAGAACGTCAAACAGGTAAAAAGGTAAAAGGGTTAATGTCGGACCAAGGAACCGAATACAACAATAGAGAGTTATCCCAGTTTTTCCGCAAACATGGAATTAAACACATGACATCTTCCGCCTACACTCCACAACAAAATGGAATTGCGGAGAGGTATAATCGCACATTATTGGATTGTGCACGAACACTGCTCGTCGAATCTAAGCTTCCTACAAACTATTGGATATTTGCCACAGAATGTGCAAATTATCTATTGAACCGTACACCACATGACACTATTAACAATAGTGTACCACTCAAAGTATGGAATGGGGGGAGGTACGACCCCAACGTGAAACACTTACGTAAATTTGGAAGCATAGTGTATCTGAAAACTCCAAGTATTCAGAGAAAGAGTAAATTTGATACTAAAGCAATCAAAGGAATCCTAATAGGATATTCCACTAAACTTAGAGGGTACAAAGTTTGGTTACCGAGCCAAAGAAGAGTAATTGAGACTAAAAATGCTTTCGTGAATGAAAGAGTACCTGGTGTCAGCATTCTATCAAGCAAACCTACTAGTCCAGAAGAATATAAGAAGCAGATTAAAGTATCAAATCCATTGAATCAAATTCAGTCATCCGATGAAGAGAATGAAATAGAAAATGAAGAGAACTCTAAACATGATGATGAAGAATCCGAAAAGGATGAAGATATTAAGAAGGAAGAAAGCCAATCCAGGGAAACAAGATCAACATCAAAGTTAAAACAAGAAATAGTAAAATCATATGTCATGCAATTGCAAGAACCTCAGTCATACAAAGAAGCCATTTCATGTGAACAAAGTGAAGATTGGAAACAAGCAATCGATAAAGAACTTGAAAGTATCCATTCTCATAATACTTGGTCATATGTAAAAATCCCACAGTATGCTCTTCCTTTGACCACCAAGTGGATATTCAAAATTAAATATAATCACAACAGGGAGATTTCGAAGTTTAAGGCAAGACTCGTCGTTAATGGTTATACGCAAAGGCGTTATGTAGACTACGACAAGACTTATGCTCCGACACCAAGCGTAACAAGTATTAGACTACTACTTGCATTGGCTACTGATAAAAACTGGTATATTGAGCAATGCGACGTAAATTCGGCCTACTTATACGGAGACCTCCATGAAGAAATATATCTTATTATGCCAGAAGGCATTATATATGACAAATCGAAATATAATGGGGTACAGCTGAAAAAGGCACTATATGGTTTGAAACAAGCAGGCCGGCAGTGGTTTATGCAGCTCAGAACAAAGTTAAAATCCATTGGTTTCGCCAACCTTAAATCTGATCCATGTATTTATTTAAAGAATGACGGACGCGAAAAGGTGTTTCTAGTAGTGTACATTGATGACATTCTCATCATGAGTAAACACAAAGACTCTATACTTCTAACTCAAAATGATTTGGAAAATTACTATAAGATAAAGAGGTTGGGTTCAGTAAAAGAATATTTAGGGATGTATATAGATTATGACAGGAATAGCGGAAGCATGAAAATCAGTCAAAAAGGATATATAGAAGATCTATTAAGTCAAAATCATATGGAGAAGTGTAAAGGAGCAACCATACCTATGGAAGCAAATAGTAAGAAGAATGAAGAGTTAGGGCATTTATTAACCAGTGAACAACAAACCCAGTATAGAAATATAATTGGAAGTTTAAATTATTTGTCCAACACCTGCCGACCCGACATCACATATGCTGTGAACAGACTGTCCAGGAAGAATAATGCACCTACTAATACAGACTATGTGAAACTAAAAAAAATATTGAAATATTTGCAGGATACCAAAGAACTGAAACTATGCTATTCAAGCACCGGAAAGAAATTAGTATTATATAGTGATGCAAGTTGGGCAGATGATTTGAACGATCGTAAATCGACATCTGGATGCGTCATCATGATGAGTAACGGCCCTATCCATTGGCTGTCTAGGAAACAGCAAGTTATCGCTATTTCATCCCAGGAGTCAGAATATATTTCTATGGCACTGGTCGTTACAGAGTTTAGAGCCATAAGAAATATATTATGTGAACTTCAAGAAGACATGTACATGTCAAAGCCGGTGAACATGTGGTGCGACAATCAAGCGGCTATCCAGCTCGCTACAGAAAGTTTAAACAAAAGTAGAAGTCGCCATATAGATCTAAAATATCATGTCATTAAAGATGCAGTAGATAATAATGAAATTCAGATTCAGTATGTAGCAACAAACAAAAATATTGCCGATGGGCTCACTAAACCCTTAAGTAAAACATGCCATAAAATATTTGTTGACATGATGAAAATGAAAATGTGATAGAGAGAGTAATTTTGCTTTTCAAGCGGGGGAGGTTTTTGCTGATGTATATATTAAATTAAATATAA
>JAFIDM010009631.1:354338444-354361832 GCA_023159025.1 Thereuonema tuberculata
ATATAAAAATGACTAATTTCAGTAATCTTTATGGTAATGACTTTTTAAAGTAGAATGCTGTTTTCCTCGCGACTATTTGTGATGTATGGCAATAATCCTCTCCAGACCTCCATTAGTACATTCAAAAAGCAGTTTTACTCTAAGCTGACAAGTATAATCTAGTATAATCAAGTAGAATCTATTATCATGAGCTACTTTTTAAGAAAAAGAGAAAAGTTACTGTACCACTTTGCTGTACGGAAAATCCAGATACAGCTACTTTTTCATTTCTCCCTAATTAACTGTAGCTGGAGAATTACTTATAGAGATAGTCAATTGGATAGAGATCTTCTATCGAATTTTGTTTACTTTTCAAATATCTAAGCTACTTTTTGGCCAGTGTTAGAGAATTTCACTATCTTTCAAGACAGATAGTGCAATGGCAGTCATGTTTCTCTTTAAGAAGTACATTTATCATTGATACATTTATCAATTAATTCCTGCATTCTTCACAGTGACTCCTTTTTAAAAACAATTAACCTTGAAGTTAAATCTGTGTAATCCATTCTTTTAGCAAAAGAGCTGAAATGTAGAAGTTAAGATTACAAAGAAAGCTTCCGTAAGCTATCACAAGCAAAAAAAACAAAGATTGTCTAAGCTTTCATGGCCAAAAAAATTAAATGTATTTTTTCCTTATATTCCGAATGCGGCAGACGAAGCTTCTCCTTGGCTGTGGTTCAAGGACGTCGTCAGAACTCTCTGTCTGAAATTTTTCTATTTGCAATAATAGTACAGTGAAACTCTTTGGTATTTTTCCTTTTGATCCACGATTTTCCCTTAAAATAAATGAAAAAAAAATAATATTACCTTTTCTGGGTAAAAGCATTGGGAAAACATTTATATATGTTTTTATATAGATAGATAGATATAGTTCTGATCTGGAATTTTATATTACTTTCCATTAGTGTAAAATCAATCAAATTCTTATTCCGAATAAACTTTGTTAGTTTCAACAATTATTCCCTATAATAATAAAAATCGTATGTTCAAAATAATTTTAAATCTAATCATTATATTGCAACCAAAAACCTTAACAGAACAATCTTATCATCATTTAACTTGTCTTCAATTGTTCATAACTGTAAATTTCCACTACACGTAAAGCTATAGAAATAGAACAAAGAATGTTGAATTCGGTGAAATTTTGATTTCAGAAATAACTCTGCAATACAGAAGAAGAGAACTTTTTGTAAACAATTAAAAATTTGTAAAAGCGATTATTTTTCAGAAAAGCTTATTTCAGCAAGATATCCAAGAAGACTAAACTATATACATTCGTTTGATTATTTTCAAAAACAATTCATACGGTCATTCTAATATACAAAGGAGAAAATAATATGTCTGACAAAAAAAAAAAAGAGATATAGACTAATACCGGTACTTTAACTAAAAGTTTGTCTAATACTTTAAATTATATTAAGGACTTGTAATCGGTGTAAATATCTTCACGAATTTAGGAAAATAAAGCTTAAGCCAGATGATAGCTTAAGGCAGAAGTCGAAAATTTAAATCCTATTTTGATTTATTAATGATTTAAAAAAAATTATTTAAATGCCTTATTTCTATTTTTTTTAATTTAATTACGTTTCTTCTCATCACTTAAGCAGCTGTAGTCTTGCTACTCTCTGAAGATAATATCATCTTATCTGGTGTGGAAAGAAATTTGTGGAAGCTTTTCTTTTTTTTTTATTCGTTTCTTTGAAAATCCTCCAAAATTACATTCTTTTCTGTTGAGCGTCGCAATGACATTCGCAGGACGTATTCTGGAATATCATTTTTCACTCTAACCTTATCGGAATGAAGAAGAGGGAACCACAGGACCAGCATCAACCGATCGCATTAAGTGCAACGACAGCTCACGGGCGCATCACTGCCTGAGAAGCATACTAATTCGACTACGTGCTTTTGCATGCCCGCTAGCAAATGCCAGTCCCTTCACCTGACAAGCCTAATGGAGCCACGCTTCTTCAACGCACATTAGGCTACGAATAGTAATTGAACTAAGCAAAGCATTCGGTTCCTTCTTCCAATGTGACGAGGTTCCGCATTTTCGCTGATTTGCCGTTTCCCTTCTCCGCGTTCGATCAATTAAGCCTTTCTTCTGCTCCTCCTTCTTCGTCTCTGTTCGTCATTGAAAGAAATTGCCGATAAATTTTAATTGTATTCGCCTGTCTCGTTCTGTGATCATTAACGTTCTGTGATCATTACTGTGTGAGGGTGGGGAAGAGAAAATTAGCTTAATATTTCAGATAATCAAGGGTAAATAAACACTCATCGAAAATCATAAAACATCTTTCCAATTAAAGACAGCACAAACAAGAAAATTAAAACGAAGGAACTTGCTCATAGACATTCAAATGTCTTTACTGGGCTCAATTTAATACATGCTTAGATCAACATGAAAGACAAAATATTTCTATAACTTCTATTTACTCTTGGAAATTTAATAATAAGTTTAGAATGTCAAATATAAATTTGCAGTTGATTTTAATTTAAATCTCTTTGAAATTACATCATTGAAACATTAAAAATACTGTGTTTACTTAAAAAGACACAGTGCTTTTTCACAGCATAGTGGAATATTTTACATGAGGGAATCTTTTTTCGTATTTATACCTTACATTTTTGTACAAATATATTATTATTATTATCTAGCTTTCTTTTCATATTCATTATGTATTATGTTCTTGTTATAAAGTCGTTTCTTTTTCATTTTTTTTATTTATTACATGAATGAAACGGTTATGGAATTATAAAAAAAAATCTGATCATTTACAACATTACTAAAATTGCATTGAATGAAATTGTTACAAAAAAAATTACCTTCAAAATGAATCACAACAATCTTTATTAGTACGGTAAAGAAACGAAAAAAAATTACAGCTAATAAACCAGACAAAATCCTAATTGCTATTTATCATCATTTGTGGTATAAGATCAATTCATTTCAGTGACATATGATTATAGTATCTTTAATGAACTAACGACAAACTGAAAAAAAATGAAATGATGAATTAGTGTTTGTGTTTTATTTTCATTTGGTAAATCAATCACTTTCTTTGTAGCTCACCGGAATGGAAGCAGATGAATGTCTTAAGTCAAGTATGAAGCTCCCAAATACTTTTCAAGTTATTATTTTTATAAAATTCATCAAATGAAACAGAATTTATTTTATGTAACACAAAGAAAGCGAGCTCCTAAAGACTACAAGTTGAAGTTTTTCCATTCATATTCCGTTCGTCAGCGATCATGATGATTTAAGTGGTGGTCATCCCGGAGCAGCTGAAATCTTTCTTGGGACAATCCAGTGGGATTTTCAGTATTTGTTATAAATGGTATTTGTAGGTAAGAAGCTTGAGTACAAAGAGAATTTTATATTTAAGTATTTCTGTTCGAAATTACTTTTCTAATAAGCTTTTTTTTAAGCTAACTCCAAGTCTGGCTCTAACTAATTTTCTTGTTAATTTAACATCTTTTTTATTTGAATAATATTGCAAAAAGAGATTATTTCTGAAGCGTAAGATAATGAATTAACATATTTAACTTCCTTCTGTAATAATATAAAGGAAGAATAATAGATGGAGTAACAGCAGAATTCATCTTTTTCTTTTTTTATCAAGGCGAATGCAATCATTTCTAATAAAGAAAAAGTAAACAATTGAAATTATTTTAAAGTTTTATAAAGAAACTAAGTTTTGTAAAATAGTATAAAGTCTTCAATTAACATTTTATTCTTGTTTTCTGAAGATTTTTAACTCATTTCCTAAGTTAGAGTTTCATCCACTAAAACATACAAAAAAAAGCAACAGCTTAAATAATAAAAATTTTCAATAATTTTCTATAGAGCTTGAAATGATCTTAATACAGACAATTATGAAGAACAGATTCATTACAAAGCAGTCTTAAGAAGAAATAGCAAAAAAGAAAAATCAAAAAGGAAATACGCAGTGCGAGAAGACATCAATGAGTAAGAACGATAATAAAAGTTATAAGTTCCCAAAACATATTGAAGAAATGGAAAAGTAAATAAATAAGTGAATAAATTAAAACAAGAAGTAGAAAAAGAATAATAGAGAGCAACTGTTGAACTGCATAAGATACTCTTCGATATTCGTATCTGCTTTTATAGAAACGCAGTTATATGGGAGAATATTTCCAGAACAAAGAAGAAAGATCTAAAAGGAAAATACAGTATTATGAAACGAACAGAATTAGAAGATGATTTAGATATGCTTCGTCAATGATTAACGATTCTTGCTGTTATATTCATTATCACCAGCTTTGAAACATATGAAATTTGTTAATGCTTTATAAAAAAAAATAAAAAAGAATTATTTAAGATCATTGCGATGAAGGATATTGAGTCTGTTCAGATAAATAATACCAAGATCAAATCAAGGTTAGTGATGACGTTATCATTACTATGATTGTCATACTTAAACTTATAAGTTTAATTTATCATGTTTAAACAGAAGAATGGGTAAACCATTGAAAGGAATTCTTTTTGAGGTCAATCCCGTTCATGGATCAAACTGAACTTCCGAAACAAACCTTTGACAGCTACCAGTCTTTAATTCCATTACATTAAGAAGAAAATGCCGTTCTGTCAACTCGATTCCTAAAAAAACTGAAGCACCAAATATTGTATACTGAATAATTGAATTCTAGATGAATTTTAGCACATCCCACTGTTTGCTTTTCTGCGAGACTGTGAAGACCCACAGAGAAGCAACAAATCACGATGACAAGAGTAGCTTTAAGAAGCTAAAAGCTTTCAGGATTTGTATCATTTATTATTTTTATCTTCAAAGTGATGTCGAAACTTTTCATTTTTTCGAATATCACAAAAATTATCTTCTATAATAATGGAAGCCAATATTCTGAATTGTACTAAAACTAAAATCAATGTTATATTATCAACCTATCTTTGACGTGCGGAGTGAACTATCTAGGAACACAATTGACACGCACAATTTACGCAAAGGATTCGAACCCCGAGCTGTCATCGTTTTCGCACCTCCTGAGCATGTTATCGGTGGAGTTTGGCTGGCTGATGAGCACATAACAAGTGCGAAACGGTCCGTCCCAGTCTCTTCCCGATGACAGCTCGGGGTGCGAATCCTTTGCGTAAATTGTGCGTGTCAATTGTGTTCCTAGATCAATGTTATATCTTCATATTTTTTATTTATTGAAAAGAAGTATGTAGTTCATTAGATTATTGTAAGTAATATTAGAGCCCTTATCATTCTTCGTCCACTTAGTTTAAGCAAATAAAATGAATTCATTCATTCCAATTTATTAAAAAAAAAAGGTTTTTATTTCATTGAAAGATTAAGAACTCATATTAAACATCAGCATCCAAAACAGGTAAATGTTCTCTACTAGTATGGTATTGAAAAAAGCAATATTAAAAAAGAAAGCAATATTCTAATATTGTACGACGACAATATTAAACGCCTTAAGAAGCTGAAACCTTTCAGGATTTTTACCTTTTTTAATTTTATCTTCAAAGTGAAATCGATCTTCTAAATGAACAATATTTGTGAGTAATTCTTATTCTTTTTTATAATTATTCCTAACACAAATATTTTTTCATCTTTTGCCGCCCCTTGTAAGAACTTTTTGGATATGAATTTATAGATTTTCTTCTTTCAATAGCAGAAAAAAAAGTTACCTGTCAATATTTTAATATAATCGTTTGTATTAATGTAATTATTGGCTTTTATCTAAAAAAAAAATTAATGTAGAATCTCTAAAATTTACATGTCTTTAACATTTTATAAAAAATGTGCACAATAATTTCAAGTAATTTTTATTGCAGCTTTAAATTTTTATTTTTATTTCTTTAATATCTACTGGTTTGATATTGAGTGGGGAAAGAATTAATAGTAGACTATTATAGAATGGAGGTAGATCTAGTATAGCTAGTACATCTAGTCTACTATTTTAATGGTTTGATTCGTTTGTGTTTTTTTTTTTTAATTTTTTTTTAATTTATCATCCATTTTTATGATTAAAAAACCTTATAATAGAAGTTGAAATAGAAAAAAAAAACATTATTAAAAGGTAGTGTTCATTTTATTTAAGTATTTCCTTATGATATTCTTTATAAGAAAAATGAGAAAGTCCATTTTGGATAGTTACAGTTTTCATTTAATATTTCTCTCAAAATAGAAAAAAAAAAAAAAAAAGTTTGATCAAATATATTTTTATTTAGAAAACGTTGAAGTTGGAGTTGAATTAACTCATTTCATAAGTTATCAATGCATGTCAAGTTAAGGTCCTATGAATTTTAATATTTTTCTTAAATCTTAAACATATCTATATTAAGAAAAACAGGAAAACACCTTTGTTATTAAAATATTTCAATTAAAATTATAAGTTTTGGCTCAACTGTGCCGTAAATTTCTAAAAAAATCGTTTTCAAAAGCCAAGTTAACTGAATTGCGAATTTTAATTCATTTTTGTAGGAAAATCTGATGAAAATTATAATTTTTCGAATCAGTGAAATTGATGGGATTCAATTGTTTGAGTTTAATTTTCATCTTTTATTTGGCGTTTTGAAATATTGTAATTTATTGTCAATTTCTATTACCTTCAAATGGATTGGTTAATGACGTCTTCCTATGATGTTTTCTTTGTTTTTTTTTTTAATCCAACATTATTTCCAAATCTGAATAATATCCCCTAGGTTTCCGCATATCGCGTCGTGTCCCGTTAATTAATGATATGCATGGGAAAACTAATTGAGAAAACTAAAAGGCAGTTCCGATAAGGAAAATTTTCTTAATGGAAAAAAAAATAATAATGAAGATAAAAGAAGAAAGAGGATTAAATGAAAGGTTCATGCAGAAGCAGCTTTTAAATAGTTGTGATTCTCAAATGAAGAGGTTAGAAGCAAAAGGATGTAAATGACATTTAAAAATGCGAGATAAGTGTAAAAACTATAGTTTGAGCATGAAATCATTTCCTTCTAAAAAAAATGTAACTGATAACGCCCTTACTATATTTTTTTTTTATGAACAGTTGAACTTAATGGTTTACTTTTAAAATCACACGTTTTCGAACAAAATCTACGTGCCCATTGTTAGAAAGACAATATAATATATATCTTGCCCGACTCAAGCGATTACTAAATAATTTTCAATACTTATCATTCATTAACTCTTTCGACTAGTGGACTTTCGCATAATAGTTATAAAAAAACATAATTTTTAAATTTTACAGGTTTTTTTTTCGTTCAATGTATGACCCACTTGGATAGCAAAAGTTATTTAAAAGATATACCTTTCTTGGTTTCTGTGATGTTTCTTAATATAAGAATTCAAATTGTTTATTATGAAAAGGATAAAGAAACTCCGAAACAATTGAGAACAAAAAGTATTTGTATTGCCAGAATTCTGCTAGTTACGAAAAATTACAAGGCGACATTCTTTTTTTATTTTATTTTATATCTTCAAAGTTTTTGATGTAACAACAGCTAAAATTTAATTAAAAACTTTATCTATTCTTCAGTATGAAATTCAAGCGTTTTCAAAGCCTTGTGCTTGCAAATATTCCATACTTCAATACTACTCTCATTTTTCTAAACTTCTTTTTTCTGTGAAAAATAATAGTAGATTTTTTTTTAAGAAGAATATTCATTAGTTTCAGCTCTAATTATTTTAATATTGTTGCTATCATCTTGAGCATAGCCTCACGTTCATGAAAGGATTTTAAAAAAATGGAAAAATGTTTAAAATTGGATATTAGAGAGAAACAGAAATAGAAAAATATGAAATAGAATTTGAAATTCAATAGTCTGCAAGGCGGAATTAAAATCTCTGAATTTTACGATATGCATTACAATAACATGCTTGAAATTTTTAATTTTCATAATAAAGTACGAATTTCAACGTAATAAGCTTTCTCCATTTTTAATAATTAACAATGACTTCTCAGAGAACAGAGATGTATTACAGTAAAGATGCCATCATTTGGTGCATTTCGAATCTCTTTGAATAAACCTTTTTAACAGCAATAAAACGTTCATCGTCGACTATAAGAGGCCTTTAAATAAAACAAGGCAAATGAAGCCATTAATATCACAGTGAATTGAAAGTAAATAAATATAAATGTAATCTAATTAAGAGAGAAGAAGAATAAGCTACAGTCAATGAATATTCTCCTTATTTTAAATCACTAACAAGCATTCTTCTTATTGCATTGAAATTGGTGTTGGTAATTATTCAGTTCTCGGCTTTCAGGCCGAGCAATTAGGCTGGCAGTTATGCATATCATGGCTTAGAATTTCCCGAAAATGGACAATATTTATTACTCTATTATTAAACATATGTGTTAATTTTATAGAAAATTTGATAAAAAATTATGGAAAAAATTTACATGTTACTAGACAAATAAATCTTCAAATTTCAGTATCAGTTTATTTTCTTTGTTTATTATTTTTCTTCTTTGTTCATTTATTAGTAGAATACAGAAGTAGCATGTCAATAAGATTAAGAAAAAGTTTTAAACAGTGGAAAACGATAAGTAAACTTTTTGAATTCAAAATTCTTCTTCAGTGTATCTAAGGAGTGATGAATGAGAGACAATTCTAATTGCCTACTGCATTTGTTTTTTGGGCGTTAACAATCCACAAAAAAGTACATTTTATGCCGATTCCTTTGACTCCTTTTGATTTCTTTTGATTCCTTTAATTTCTTTTGAATTCTTTGACTGAAAAGGTTGAGACAATAAATTTAGTTCCCCATTGTCCACTATCAATTATTTTAGGTTAATCAGTAAATATCTGCAAAAAAAAGCTGTAAAAACATTTTAGAGCATTCCGGAAAAACTTTTACATATTAAATTGAGAAATTTTTACTTTAAAATAATCCTTAAAATAGGAAAACTGATTCACTGTTATAAAGAGTCTAAAACAGAAAGTTGAACTGTTTTATAAGTATAATTTACATTTAAACGTTATTCTAGTCGTCAGAAACATTCTTAGGAATTTTCATTATCGTGAAGAATTATCAAAAATTCATTAGATATCTTTTGTCATATCAAATTTCTTTCTATGATTCGCCTTACTATTTAGAAGAAAGAAATTTAAAAAGTTAATGAAAATCATGTATGCTTTAAGTAAACTTGCAGAATCTCCAGACAAATATTTGTAGTAAATAAGAATTCTTCAGTCTCTCGTGCGTGGCGGAGTAAGTCAAGTGCTGTAAAATTTCACCTGCCAAAGGTTCATGAATCACTCGTAACAGACGATAATTGCAGGAACAGACAAAATTATCAATTCAAGCAAATGAGGAAATCAGCATTTGGACTAGTATTAGAAGAAAAGTCCCTTATATCCAATCAGTTAGTGAAATGGAAAGAAAGATACAGAAAGATTTAGAAAAATATTTCTGAAATGAAGGAATAATCTCTTTCGTTTTCACAAGTACATCCTTTTCAAGTAATTCTATTAGTGGGGAGGGGTCATTAAATATTTGATGCTGTTTTGAGTTCTTTGAATATATGTCTTCAGATTAAAAATACTGCATAAGTTTAACTGTGAATCAAATGTCCAGATTGCAGAAAGAAAGACAAAGTCATTCCTTGCTAATTTTTTAGTAATTTTCTTGTAATTGGAGTCCAGTGGTGGAGTATATTATATGTAGTATCTTATCATATTGTTGACTTCATTAGAGTTTCTATCGAGTTAGAAAAACATAAGAAACAAGAAAAGTTTATTGTAACATAGGAATAGTAAAAATCGACTCAAAATACCGAAAATCAATCTAGACCTCTGGAAAAAAATTATTTGCCATAACTTATCGATATTAATAGGGCAGAGTTTATTGAATTTATTCATCTAGAATACGACAAATTCAAATACTCTGAGGTTTAGTGAATCACGTAAGGATCAATTTCTCTGAAGACGAAAAGAAATAATAAAATAAAAATTTGCTTTATCATCTATACATTAAATTCCGAAGGTTGATTGACTACTGAAGATCAATAATAATCTTGAACAGTTGTTAGTAACATTGATTAAAAAATGAATCATTATTAAATATACAATAAATCTCTTGTAATTAATGTCTGATGTCAGCGTTCCAATTGTTCACTGTACAGTAGTCGTAAAGTTCTGATTCACTTTCTGTAATTAAAAATGAATCATACCCTTCATACCCCACCAAATCCATGACCACCAAATCTAGGACCTGATATTGTAAACTGGTTTTGAGAGAAGGATAGTATTTGATGTGATTTTTCTCCTTTCAATACTGAAATGCAATACTGCTTTTTTTCCTTTGGTCACAATTCGATTCCAAAACAACTCAAAAGTATGTTGTAGACTGTGAAGCAAAAAAAGAACGAAAGACGTTCTCAATAACTTGACATGAAACCGAGATGTCTAGTTTTTTTAACTGTATTCTTTGTTTTTTTGCTTGTATTTATACAATCTTAATATGTTGTTTGAAGGCTCTCAGACCATTTTATTGTATTCAATTGCTCCTCTTTCCTTGAATGGAAGGGAACGACGTCAACAACTGAAAAAAGCATGTCAATAACAGCGTAATGAAAAAGGCTGATACAATCAGAAATTAATTAAAATGTAAAGCCAAATTTTAGAAAAGTCACGAAGTTAAATGCTTGATTTATCTGGACGAATTGAAAGAACTCATTCAAAATTCATGCAATGTCGAACTGAGGAATGAAAATAGAGGAGGTAGAATTGACGCAAATTTCAGATCAGATACGAATTATGGGAATATGAAGATGTTCACGTGCTATTGCACGTGTCGACGTAATGTTCCTCACACTTTAGGAGCGAGGCGGAAAACTATCTGGTTATTATCCATCGATTTCAGCTTGGGTACTAGGGGGAGCTCGTGGTCATAATTTCCCGCAATAACTGTTGGTTGGCGCATGACACCCTGTTATAGGGTCGTGATGTATGTGTGGACATAACTGGAGCGAAGTGTGCTATCAGGCGCTATCATTCGCAGCCCCAACTCCCCCATCCAATGCACACGCTAATCCTCCATGCTCATGGCCGAGAGAGCAGACCCTGAACAAATGGTGGAAACTGGAAAAAGAAAGTTACAAGCGAGCAAGACCCCCTTCGTAGCAGTCAACGCTATAAATTGTTGCTAATCAATCACATCTTCTGATATTTCCCAATCTTTTTAAAATAAGTAATTTATCACTTGTATTTGGGAAAAGAATGATGAAGGAAATGATTATCGTAAAATATTGAAAACTTTCATAAAACTGTAGGACTAAGAAATACGATAAGAAAATATGTTCGATCTTAAAAGTTCAAGATTGAACCAATTCAACCCTGATAAGGATAAGCCAAAAAATGAAACCTAATGGAACTTACTACATAATTCATTGTAAAACTAGTTTGTTTGTTTTTTTCAGCTGCAACAAGATTAAAAATAAAATAATTATTCTATTGGAGAACTTAAAAGAAAGATTTCTCTTCTTAGTTTCTTGAAAAAAGAAAATTTGATATAATAATTATGTCTGTATTTGTTATTTGGTATTTAACCAAAATATAATTTTTTTTTTAAATCGTAGAGCCAAATTTCTTTTAAATCAATTTTAAACATAAATCAATAAATACATGTCTCTAGACAATATAAGCATTTTATGCATTTAAATTACATAAGTATAGGCATGTTTTTGTATTGTAAAATATTTGAAATTTTATAATAGAAATTGCAGCCTACAGAATGAAAAGTTAAAGTGAAAAAGAATTAAGCAATAAGTTCTTCTGATTTTTTAATAAATACAAGTTATATCTTTTCTGCTGGGCATGTATTTTGTTTTTCAACACTAATCTAAATGTCGACCAAGCTCCGGGTCATCTGAGTCTTGTTGGTCAAAGAAACGTTAGAGCCTTTCTTCAGCAACCGTGGGCTGTGAGCCTTTGAGGGTCAAACCTAACCTAACCTAATCTAAATATGAACAGCATTTTTCTGAACGTCTCGAAATGATCTCAATATGCATTTCTCTAATGTGGGGATTCAGATTTTTAATTGAAATTCAAGATTTAATTTAATTTAATTGAAATTCAAGATTTAATTTAATTTAATTGAAATTCAAGATTTAATTTAATGATTAAATGAAGCTTTTTAATTATTACATAGAAAATAACCTAGTGGTGAATGCTCAACAATCTTTCACAGCAATACACTATGCTATTTTCTCCTCTGTTATTCGATCTCTTCTAAAGCTATCATTGTGTTCTTTGAAATATAATTTTACAGCAAAAGTAATGATAGCTGGACTCTCCATATTTGAAACTGTTCATATTTTAAGAAAGCCAGAACATATCTCTTAGAACAAACAGAAAAAATACAATAATTGCAGATATATAAAGCAAAGTTCTGTACTAAATTGCTTTAAATTTTCGTTAAATTTTATCAAATTAATAAACATATACATGTGTTCTTCATAACTTTAGATGTAGAAAATATGTTTAGGAAAGCTTAGAAATTTAAATTAGAAAATTAAAAGCTTAGTGAAACTAAATTTAGAAATCTTTAACTAAAGAATTTATTAAGGATTTGTTTTTATTAGGCATATGTTAAAAATCATTACGAATCTGAACTAATATGATGTAACTGTGATTAAAAAAGAAGAAATGAATCAAATTATTTCCTAAGTTTAGAAAAGAAACTAGCAAAAATTTTGTATTGAAAATATTTCATTTTACTTTCTTAAATGTCTAAGCAGAAAATGTTAAAAACGAAAGGTCTTACTAAATTAAAAGAAAAAAAAAATAACGGTTTAATATATTACTAATATACAATAGTTACTTATTAAATTTAGAGATACTTTGAAATTAAATAACTAGAGAGAGTCGGTAATAAATTAAATAAGATTAAACCTTGATTAATGATGGAACTTTAATATTTTTAATGTTAAATAATTTCGATCAGAATCAGAAAAATTGCTTTGCATATGTTTTATCAGAAACTTTTCTCAATAAATTAACTCTTCGTTCTATTGAATATCTATTAATATTATTTCGTTAATAGACAAATGAGTCGATACTTATATTACGAATCGTTTAGATAACGAACCCACAAATGAGCACTAACAATTTAGTTTAGGGTAATATTATGTTTGCTACCGTAGGGATTCATGTGATCCTATATAGACTTCCACTCTTTTATCGATTTATCGATAACTGGGGTTCCAATTGATAGTGAATTACGCGTTATTTGGTAAGCTTCGGGTTTTGTTGTGGCCGCAGCAATTGTAAAATAACTTCCTCGTCCAAATTTAATTAAAAGGTGGTATTTATGTCTGAACTAACAGAAAGGTTAACGTTGCGCAGACGTACGTTCCCGCGATTTGCTATGGCTTGCACGAGGAAACAGTTTAATGACGGTTTCTATTTAAATACGTCATGCTTGTTGTGTAAATAACTTATTAATAGCAATTACTTCGCCTAATTGAAAATACGTCGTTTTTGAAAATCTTACTAGAAACAGTGAATCATTGAGGTCTGTTGGTAATCTCATTGGCTTTAAGACTGAATAAAACGGAAGCATATTAATTTTGTGCGACAATTAGTAACATATTTGTGGTTACTTCATCGATATTACAAGCGAGCCACCACGCATTCATTGTGCTGCAATTGTCATCAGCCAGGGGTCGGGGGCGCAGATGTGCTTTGGTGCACTCCCAGCTACCAAGTACCATGTGTGCGCAGTTCACAGGAGTGGTTGTCCATAATTACTATCCGACTTTCCATTCCCGTTCCCGTCTCTTTGTTGGAGCTGCTTAATTATAATCCATATCTGCTTTCGACTTACGCTTCTATGGCGTCGTCATCCTTAACGTTTCAACTGTAGTCTAGTCTTGCTTTCATCAAGTCAGATTCAATAGCAATGTTACAAAGTTTTATGAAGACAAGAATTGCCAATATGAGAAGAAAAATACTGTTAATTTCCTCATTTTTTTATTTTATTTTGTTCAATGTAGTACGCAAAGAAATTTCGCTATCCAAGAAAATTAAAATATTGATGTTGACGGTAACTATCAAACTTTTGGGATTTATCATTAATAAAAAACCGAAAATACTTTGGAATAAATAAGATAAAAAAAGTATAAAAATGAAGAATTTTAAACCTTTCCTGCTGAAAGTTACTCTTATAAAAATAATTCTGAGACAGACAAAAGTATACAACTGCTATTATTATATCCAGCATTACATCCAACTTTCAGGATAAACTTGCATTCTAGAAATTAGGTGGGTCTTATTCGATTGAACTGTTCTATGATGAAATTTTACATTGAAATATTTTACAAAAATCATCACCAAAATTTAAATTCAATTAAAATCAGTTTAATTTTCTGATCAATTCTAATATTTCTTGTGTGTATTTACCTAAAAAATTGAAAACCTAATGCGATTATTCAAGAGTTTGTTTTCAGATTAAACTGAAATTCATCTCACGAATCGAAATAAATATTTCATAAGTTAATCAACTTCTAAATTGTTTCTGAATTATCGAAAGTCTACTGTAATTAATACAGCGATTACTGCATTCTATCTTTATTTATTATCTTGTTCACATTTATTCACAAAAAAATAATTTTTATTTCCTTTCCGTAGAATTACTTCTCCCTCTAACAGAGTATAGAGTTGCATATAAGTACACTCCCACTTCAAATCAATGTGTATTCCATTAAACTTATATAATATAAATGTCATTCAAAATATTTAAATATATCAATAAAAATATTGATTTTAAAATACATTAAACATATCGAATATGAAAAAACAAAGTGGTGTTTGAAAAATCAAAATAAAAAAAATAACTGACAAGTTTAAGTTATACTTAATTGATGTATTTTAGAACTGACATTTATTTTTCAGCCTTGTAAGTAAATTACATGTTACTTCGTAACTAAAATCCTATAAACAATAAGTAAATATTTACCTTAATATAACAAATTTATTAATTATTAGTTATTTAATAAGAATATTATTCTAACAGGAAATTCGTCACGAGATTTAATAACTTTGTAGTCTTTCTACTATTGCCAAAAAAATAAAATCAGCAATTTCTAATCTTCCATAATTTTTCAAGTAGTATCTCGAGAAACACTTGAAAAAAATAACATCTTAAGTATTCGTTAAATACTAAGTTTAAAATTATGACAAAATCTAAACTAAAGAAATTAATAAATTAACTATGAACTCCTTTCTTAATATGGAAATTTTAAAATAAAATAATAGTTATAATGAGCTAATATTTAAATATTTGACCCACCATTCTTGGACGACTTTATTAACTTAATATCTTTATGAATTGAAAATGCAATGATTAACTGTAAACAACTCACAGTGAACTTAAAATAATTCGCAAAATTACCTTTCTTTAATTTTTAAAACAATTGATTTAGTAAATGAAATCCAGAATTCTTTTTGAATTAATCGCCGTAAAAATTTGATTTTGAATCTTGATTTTAATTGATGTTCTTAGTGATTTCTTTAAAGATAGGTAAATGTTTCCCCTTGGAACTTGCGTTGAAGTTGATGGATACGTCGAAAGTATAGGCCGGATCAGTTGAGATGGGTGGTTATTCTATATCTTGGGAGTAACCGCCTATCTCAACTGATCCGGTCTATACTTTCGACGTATCCATCAACTTCAACGGAATGTAGTTTTGTGAATGTGTAGTTATATAAATGTAATTAATAAAACTGATTTAATTGTTTTAGAGGCTTATTTTGATTCTGAAGCAATTGGGAGAAATACTGCAAATAATAAAAGAAGATGACTTTTTGTAAAGAGATTACGGAAGTGCACAATTCACGATAATTGTTTTATTAAAGACTAGCCGGTTACCGTCGCTTCGCTCCGGAACCCTTGCATACACAGTATAAAAAAAAAACTTTATTTATTTAGCAAATTAATATCGAGATCGTAAAATATATGAGTTCTAAGTCCGTTCCCAGTCCTTCTCAAAATAACTCAGATGTATTGCGGGTTGGCGCTACACATCTATATATCGATAAGCAACTGTAAAGCGAAAATATAAATCCTCTTTATTCCCTATCACGTGGGAATTTCGATAAATCCGGCCTTATTCCTTATCTACATCATAAAGGGAACCTCTGTGCAACAATTCAGCTTCTAGGTTCAAGGGTTTGGGCTGGGCGTTGATGAGTGAATGAGTGAGTGAGTGAGTCAGGACTTTTCTTTTTATATATTTAGATTTATATTGTTTTATTAAAGAAGAAATAATAATTTATTTATTTACTTATTTATATATTTGCTTACTTATTATTTTTAATAGATTTAAAATTCATATTTCAATCATCTGTAAAGTAAGAACATAAATCGGAATATGCTGTAATATTTTAAAAACATGCTGAAATGTTTTTGAAACAGGAATTATTGAACGTTATGAAACTTAGATAATAAAAAAATTATGAACTATTACCTAGAGATTAGTCTATCACTTATTGTCATTTAAGGTTAATTCTTTAAAAGCATCTTCGACAATTTCGAAGAAGGCTTCGGAGAAAGGAAGGCTTTGGAGAAAAATTTCCAACAAAAACTTTTACACGATTTTGCTTGAAACAAAGCAAATTGAATTTATTTTAGCATATAACTTATTACCTTTTTTTGTTTGTTTTTTTACAAAACTTTTTCTTAAGAGAAAGCTTTCATTCATAATTAATTTTAAATTCGGAATAAGATTTTCATTGAGAGATAATTGAAAACTCTTGTGCAAATTCTAGTTAAGTCTCATGTTTGTCTCTGTTAGACTCATGTTAGTCTCTGCCCATACAGCAGTGAAAATCCATTCGGGAAAAAAAATTAAAAGATACAAAAGAAAGAAAAATGAAAAAAAATTGAAATGTAATAAAAAACAGTAACGAAAATTGTATAAAAAAAATTATGAAAGCCGAAGATTGGAAATACAAACCGACTTTATGACAAAATTTCAGACGAAATAATAACAATCTGCAATCGTAGAAAAGATAGACCTGTGTTAGAGATGACGCCAAAGAATATGAGAGTTGATTGAAAGAGGCCTCATGGGATGTCTGCCATTGCCATCTGTTGGTCTGATTGAATTGGGCGGTTCTATTGGATTGGATAAGTGGAGGCATCCCCGAGTTCAATTCACTCACACCAAAGACCACAAAAGAAAGGAAAGAAAGAACGCTTACATTCTCGATCGTTGTCTACAACCTTACTGTTTTAATCTTTCTTTTGCTTGCTTTCAACCCTCCCTTTTTTCTTGTATTATTTTTACTAGTGATAAAGAATATGCTTAAAAAGTTATCTTTGCTTTAACATAAAATATTTCCTTGTAAAACATTAATGTATCAAAATGTAGTTCACGAGTTTTATACTATTTCATGTACAAATTTTGAAATTATTCCGTATTATTGTATAATGAAAAAAATTGGTAAAATTTAATTTTCATAATTAAACATATGTGTGATAAAATTAAAAAACATCGATGATATAAAATATAAATGGCAAAGATCTACTTTTTTCGATTACATCGTTTATTAATGAAAGTCACTTTCTTCTTTCCTCTGGAACTGAATTAAATTGACATTGTCTTATTCCCTGCACTGAAGCGATGTTTTTTTTTTTTTTTGAACTAGATCTGTTCAGATTTTCTCGTTCTGTGAAATTGAATTTTTTGGACGTATGATCTTTCAATTATGATAATCAGTTTGATTTATACGTTAGAGGTAATATTTAAATACCCTGGAGCTCAGTTTCTGAATAACTTTTTGTTAACAGAAACAAAAGCACCCATCCATATAGATGATCCTTACAATGTTAAGGGAAAAAAAAAATATTTCTTCTGCCAGCTGGAACAAAATGGAGGTTAAAATTGAAAAGATCATAATAAAAGAAAACTTAAAAAAGATTTTGCAGAAAAGCTCTTATACTTCAAAACATTCGAGGAAAAAAATATGTTTACCAGTTGAATTAACCTCGTGTTAAGAATATATTAACAATTTTA
Source organism: Thereuonema tuberculata (assembly GCA_023159025.1). Classification (NCBI taxonomy): domain Eukaryota; kingdom Metazoa; phylum Arthropoda; class Chilopoda; order Scutigeromorpha; family Scutigeridae; genus Thereuonema; species Thereuonema tuberculata. Next base: position 354,356,487 of record JAFIDM010009631.1, read on the forward strand.
ATGAGACAAACCAAACTTAAATTTAGAGTTAATGTAATTAATGATGATCATAACTTAACATAATAAACCGTAAATCAACTATAGGTTTGCTTTTAAAAAATGTTCTCAGATGTTCATTTATTTTCCTTTCCTATCTATCTCCGGCAATGAGGGAGTAGATAGATTATTGTCACTATCATTCTCGAAATTGAATACATTCTTTAGTAAAGCACAGATGGCGAAATGTTTCTTATTACAGTTAAATGGGAAAATATGAAGCATTTCTAATATTGGTCGGTCAATTGATCAATAAACTTTCTTCCAATTCATCACTAAACTTTTCTGCGATTCGATAACATCTGCTACGACTTACGGCAGGCTAATCAGTTAACTTAAGGCCAAGATCAGGCGATTTTAAACGCTTAAGTGGTTGTTAATTGGATGACTGTCGGATCCATTTTAGCAAACTAGCCGTAAGATAGATCTCTTGTCCAATTCTTTTATGTGTGCATTCTGCAGAATTCTAACAAAAATTAAACACTTTCTAAAAAACCTGTATTATTATAATTTAGAAAGCAACATATCTACACCATAGTAAGGGCGCGCGCCCCGAACATAAGTAAATAAAGTGTGTACTATTATGAATTATATTTTCTTTGAACAAAGTGGTTCTTAGAAAAGTTATTGTCAAAATATATGAAGTCTAATGAGTGGATAATACTTTAAAATAAATAGCTGTGATTTATAAAGCAGGAAAAAAAAAATCAGGTAATTGAAAATTAAAAGAATTCACAAGTCAAAAATGGAAAAAACTGAATATTGAGACCGCTTCAGGATTTGCGCTTTATTGCTGAAGTTTCGTTGTCAGATCATTTATTTTTTTTACTTTTTTTTTAAAGAAAAAGAGAAAAGAATTACAAGCCATGAATACAAGATACATTCGTGCTGTAGCTAGCTTAAGTATTGCAAATTACTTTTCTGTTTCGTCTTAGGAAATATTATCTTAGTACATAATCCTGAGATTAATTTATATTAACTTAGATTGTTGACATAGTTAACAATATTAGATCAATTTAAATAAAGTGAAAGTAAAAATACAGACTCATGGCTGATAAAAGAGAAAAAGAAAAATACGTTAGAAATAAATTCTCTGACATTCTTTGCCTGATTCTACTAGAGATAAAGGAGTAATAAAAAAGTAAATAAAACTTGTAACTTCATTTTAATTTTGAATTGGAGTTTGTAACAGAATATTTAATACTGTAATAATTCATTTAACAATAAATATTTTTTTCTTTTGTTTATTTTTAGAGTATCAATCTGGAAATGACGTTCTAATTTTCAAATTTTCCAGTAAGTTTGATACTAAACAGATAGATCTACTTAATCTTGAAATATATTATCTGTATTATCTATATTTCTAAAGTAGCTATCTTTTCAACAAGTGTAATTTAAGCTCGACTTACAATTCGTATAATTACACCTATCCATTTTGTAAAGTAGAAAATAAAAATTTTTGTAAAATCAAACTTATTCTTTCTCTACATGTTCATTTTCTAAAATGGTTATCTCTTCAGCAAGTTTACGTTAAGCTCGGTTTGCAGTTCGTGTGGATTTGAATTTTATATTTTTGTTTTATTTATAGAATTTCTATATACTTAAAAGAAAGTTTAGAAAGAAAAATGACAGTAAAAATGCACAAGACTAAGAGTTCACAACTGACGAAGGTCAGAAAACCAGAAATGGTCCATCTTGGGTTTTCAGTATCGCAATTTCCAAAAGCAGATCAGTGAACTCTTAGTCTTGTGCATTTTTACAGTCATTTTTCTTTCTAATCATGTTGTACGCACGTTAAATTTATGTATTAAAAGAAAGTTTATTTCAACTATTTATTCTTTGCTGACATTTGACAAATTATTTTACAAAGCAAAAATATCTATTCTATTTACCATATATTAATCAAATTATTAATCCATTATATTATGACATCAATGAGCATTGGATATAAATATATCTACCCTTCTTTTGCAGAACAACATTTCCCATGAAATCGGTCCACAAAATTTTAAATGGAATTAAACACAAGTACAGCATTTTTTTAACCATACTTGCAAAAAAAAAAATATGATGCAACTGTTCTAATTTTAGAACGACGCAATAGCTGCTGAACGATATGCTTTATACTACGCAGTTTCTGCGAGTGTCGCTGATAAAAGATGACCACTACAAACCAGCAAGTATCCTCCTATTTGCTGTATCAAACTTAGTAAATTTCGATCAATATAACACCAACAGCTCATCCAAAGAATTTATGGATTTTCAAAAGTAATTGAAAACTATTGAACTCTAAGAATTCCCAATCGAATTGGATAATATGTTTCCAAAAGTGCTTGGAACTATCCAACATAAATATCTCCGAATTTCTTTTTATATTCGAGGAAAATTTATCCTGATAACAGTGAGAATCATCATAACAAGCGATTTTTTTGTAGAACATTTGAAATTTTCCCCAATGAGAAATGCAAAAACGACAGTTCCCATTCTCGTAATCTCAATCTAAACCTTTATTAGATAACAAGGATTATTTTCATAAATCATAAGTGACCTAAATTATAACACAAGGGAAATAGTTATATTCCCCTATCCTTAAGTATATGTAAATTAATCGTAAATTTATAATTGTGCCTTTGATAATTGTTAATGACTTTCTTTAATGGTCATTTTCATTCGGCTTTTTTCATATTCTACTACATGGACAACTTTGCTTCAAGGATGTTATCAAGACTAGATGCTATTCCGATGTTATCAAAATGCATTAATCATAAATATAAATCTCTCAACATAATTTCAATACATAATAAATCATCGAATTCAGTTCAGTTTTAAATAGAGCTATTTATAAATTAGCTCTATTTAAAGCATCTTGTATTATTCTCACCTTTCTATAAATGAAACATTTGATGTTTTCCAAAAGATGAAGACTTTTGTATTGTATCTATGGCAGATGCCAAACTAAAGCAAACACATTAGCATTTCACATAAAGTATAAAGAAAAAGAAGATAAAAAAGTTGCTAAGATTTTTGATTTGTGATTAGGGAAAATGACCCGAAATGGAACAATGCACAATCTAAATTATTAATTTTACATTTAAATTATTTAAACAAATATTTTTTAGGATTAATTAATTTTTAAGCAATTGCATGTGTGGGAATCTATTTTTTTTTACATTTAATTACCTTTTTTTTAATGGAAAACAAGACTTGAGGCATTTTGATTATTCAATAGGCCGCAAAAAAAATCTAAGTGCACTTCCGATCATGTTCAACAAAGAATAAAAATAAAAAACGATTATATATTGATAGTTTTAAACTTATTATCAAAATAATAAGGTATTCCAAAAATTTGTTCAACATTTTTACAAACAACTTTTAAAAAATCTTCTAATAAAAATAAAAATCCAAAATGGTGAATTAAGAAAAAGTTTCTTCATTCAAAACTATTTACTCCAAATTCCAAAATTTTAATCTAAATCTGGGAAAATTCAGATTGAGCAACGGTAACAAATCTTTCCCTATAATTTTTTTTCTATTATAAATTTTTAAATGAAACACTAAAGGTTTCCGAAATATTCATTTCTCAAAAATATTTGACGTGTGTATTACTTTGATTATAAAATTTTTAGTGATGAAACATTACACAATAATTTATAAAAAGAATAAATAAAGAAAATAGAAAATAGAAAATATAGAAAATATTTACAATGGGACGTTTCGACGAATTACGTCTTCATCAACAAACACTGATGATTTTATGATGCTTGACTGAAGACGATGATCTTCGTATGTTGAAACATCACATTGGAAATATTTCTTTTTAATTCTTTTTATAAGAATTGTGTGCTGTCCATCTATGTTATTTTTATTTGTAATTTTTTATTTTTTTCTAAAGTATTAAAGTTTTTATTAAAATTTATTTATTGTCATATGTAGCCTACAAAAATTGTATTTGTAAAAGAACTGAGCTTGGAATAATTTTCGCTAATTATTTCAAAAAGTCATATTTTAATGCGTTTACTCATAAAATAAAAAGTAATAGTTTGTCGTATAAATTCTACAAACTTTCGAGTATTTGATCACGAAACTTGCTTTGCCAGTATTTGAAAGCAATAATCGATAGAGATTAAGTTAAAAAGCTATCGATTTTTTTTACCGTTTTCTTTTTTCGCATTGCATTCGTTGTGTTAAACCAGAAGCGGCTATTTCTATTCGATGTCTATTATTCCTGATCGTAAACATATGGGAAACGAATAGTTTATAGTTCTTCAAGCTTATAAATCCGCTATAACAGTTGTTATGGGGTTTTGACGTCGTTCGCCAGCCAGAGGTTTAGCATCCAAAGATTTACGCTTTGATTAGAGATACGATAAAGATCAGCAGTTCGTTCGAGGTACATTTTCACTTTGACACTTAAATATCTAAATTATTGAGATTTTTTTTTTTTTAGAAAAATTTGTCATAACTATTGATCGACTAAGAGCAACTAAACTTAGTGGCATTTCAGTAATATACGTCAATCTTACTATGTCTTATTACGAAAACATAACAAAAGTACTTCTACTGTATTTATTTATTTGTTCTGATTTTCAAGATTGCTTTGATAAATCTACAAATAAAAACTCCGCTTATTAAATGATTTTATTCATAAATTTTCAGGAAATTTAATTGAGTTAACTTTTTATTTGAAATCTGCAGGGTTATCTTTTCGGGAAACTAAATATTAGTAATTATCTTAATATCTTGCAATCTTTAGATCTGTACAATAATCCCTAGTGACTGCATTAGTAGGGTTATCCATGGCAGTTAAGACGGAGAAGAATGGAATAGAATAATGCCTTGCAAACGTTTTTTCATTTTTTTGTCCTGAATGTCCTTACTGTAAATCATAAACAAACTATCGATCGCATTTACGTCTACTACGTATTATTTTTTTTATTGTTAAATTCAAATTATTTGAATCAGAAAATATCTTACATTTAAATTCATATTGAATGTAAATAGATTATATTGGCTCTTTTTTTTTTTTGAATCTTTTAGTCCTTTAGAAAAAGCCCGTTAGCTTTCTATTTTGATTTTCATAATTCCTTAAAGCACTGCTTAGAAATGGAAATAATTTAACATGAAGTGTCTTTTCACTGTGGCATAAATGCATTTAGATATAGTCATACATAACAATTGCTCTTCTGTTTTATGGAAAAAAGAAAAACAATGAATTTAGATGAAATATTCAAAAACAAATATTCTAGAATTCAGAAAAGTTTTGAAAATACAACATGCACTATTTTCATTTTGTCGAAGCAATTCCATTTA
>JAFIDM010009631.1:354398839-354440908 GCA_023159025.1 Thereuonema tuberculata
TTTTAAAATATTCTAAAGTTAACAAAACAAATTGCTAAAATTTTATTCCTGATCTTTCTAAAAATTTATCCCAAAAAGATTTTAAAATATTCTAATTTTATACGAAAAAAAATATTTTATGAAGATTCAGATTCAAATGAAAATTCGACTGGTATCGTAAGTTTTGATGTGGGAGATAGATTTGTTTGCATGACATTTCCCGATAATACTTCAAACTGTCATCTTTATAAAATAAGGTTTCAGGGAAATTTGGAGTTTCTAAATTCGTTAAGAAAAGAAAGCAAATATTAAGTTATTTGGATACTAATCAGCTTTTACTGCATAGACCTCCTGTTTTGATGATTAAATTTAATTGTAGATATTGTAAAAGAATGATTTCTATAAATAAATATTGTTTAATTTTAAGTCAATGATAAAAATAAGAAAATGCTAAATGACCAAAGCAAATTACAAAATGCTTGTTAAAGAAAAGAATGCTGATTTTTCCAGAAATAAAACTTTCATAAGGAATCTGAAGACCTTAAATTTACTGTTAAAATTGCTTGACATTTTAGAAAATTTTTGTGCTTTTCATATTGAAGGAATTTCATTGAAGAAACTCGAATCGAAATCGACACGAAACTAGATTTTCAACGCCAGCCTTTTATGACAGAACTGGGAATGAAATTTGTTATCTTGATCCTAATATCATCTACTGTCAATCAGAAAGATTTAAAAACACGATAAAGTTCGAAGTGCTGGCGCAAATCTGCGAAGAGATTTTTGGTGAATTTCCCTGATGGAGACTTTATCGTAGGTTCAATGTAAGAGTAATTCCAAATCAAAAAACAAATAATCAGTAGAATTAGATAATTGACGGAAGGAAGAAGGACGGGAATACAAATGAATCTGTAATTGAATTTCCCTTAGGAATTAAGGAAAAGGGGTCACTCTAATTGCTTAATTACTGAGATATCTAAAGTTAAGAAAAAAAGTTGCTGCCAGTTTTCCATTAGAAGATGCCTGAAAGTATTACTAGCTGTCTTAAGCAAAACCAAGTGGTTCCTAACCAAATCAAAAGTTAATTACGAAACATAAGAAACTACTTATCCTAAAAGCTTAGGATTTATTAAGAAAAACCGTCTTTCGAAAATTTTCGATTTTCAAAACTTTGCATTATCCTGTTTAAAATTCAGACAAGAAATGCAGTTTTAATTTTAAAGCTGTTCGTTTTATTCTTATATGAGTTAGAATTATAAAAAAATTGAAATTTACAAAAAGATAGTTATTAGCTGACACTTTATTTTTCAGAAATTTTACTGAATGCTTGAAAATTATTAAACTAAAGACAATTGCATAAAATCTGTGGGTTAACAATTTAAAGCAGTAAAAATAGATATTGCTTACATAGATTTTGAAGTTATTTATTCAAATATAACCTAATGTAATGAGCTACACAAAACAACATTTAAAAGTAATTTAATTAAATAAAAATAAAAATTAAGTAAGTGAAAATGAAAATGATTTCAGTTGACATCAGAAACATACAGTATATAAGAGTAAAAAGAATTAACTGAAATCAATGGAAAATAAAAATGAAAAAAACAAAAAGAAAAGAATTGAAAAGAAAAGAAATAATTGAATATTGAATTCAATTTTCTGATTTTATTTGCTTTTTATTTTTCTTTTTTTTTTTTTTTTTTTAATTTCCTGAAATCTTGAAACTTAAACATGAATTTATATAATTCTAAAGTTTGGTTCTGAAGAAGGGTTAGGAAGATGCTACTAAATAAGCTAATTGTCTTAGTAATTTTCGCACGAGATATAATCAATATTTTGGTTAGGTACCTCGGGTCTTCTGCAGGAGAAAAAACTTATCCAAAAAAACTGACAACAGAAATGTGTCAGGCTTAATTTAATAATCTACATCTCCTGAAGAAGGCCCGAGATACCGGACCGAAATATTGAGTGTATCTCATCCCGGAGTGGAAAAATTTCTCAGACAATGAGTTCATCCAGTATTATAAAATCCCCTTTATCTAAAAGATGGTCAGGATTACATGAATTTAATAATATAATTAAGGCACTATATCGTCGCATTATTACATTTATATAATAAATGAATATGAAAACATATACATTAATTTTTATTTCTGGAACTTATAGCCTCTTAAAAAATAAAATCCAAATATTAGTAATAATCAAAAATTTAATTTAGCCGCAAAACAAAAACAAAACTTATAAAAAAAAACAATACTGTTATTAATTAATCACCATCATTATCATAATTATTTCTCTTATAGTTCGTTTTCAGAAGAGTAAATTTTTTACCGATCATTTCTAGTCCCCTCTAATGAATGTGGTTTCAGTCTCTCTTGTCTTTCAAGAGCTTTCCGGTTCATTCTTTCAAGAGAACAGTTCCTAACATGTTTTCTCTATCTTCCTCCCGGGGATTCTTCCTCCAAAGCATTTACTCTTACCGATAAGAGTACAAACAGTAAGAATCAATGGATGACCTTCGTATTTGTTTGTACATGGATATAATTAGAATTCTGGATTTGCTTTAGGAATTTTTAAAATATATTCAATGAGTTTGGTTAGAAATTTAAGATGACCTGAAATTCTGACAGCGTTAAGCGATATTAACTACTTTATATATGATCTATTTTTTTTTAACCAATAACAAAATACTAAATTAGTTCAGAAAAACTTAAGATTATTATTTTAAGGCTTCGAAGCAAATCTTATTAGCCACAATTATTTAATGTTTGATATCGAAACAAATATATTTTTCAAAAGATTCTTCTACTAGTCTATTATATTTGATATCTTCTTTCACCTATTTAAGTGCAAGATACCAAATTTCTTCCCTCCTTCGCTTCGTCTAGCTTTGGTGAATTCAAATGTATACCCCAGGGGTGCACAATCGCGGCCCGCCAGTATATTTGCTGGGGCCCGGTAGTGTCAAAATTAAATTTGAGCCTTCACATTGCTGCCAACCGATATATTGAAAAATGTCTTAACTTATAATAGCAACTGTCTCAGACTTTACTATTGGAATGTTGGTATGAAACACAACTATAAGCGCATTATTTGATAATTTGAAGTTTATATAAATTACATGTATTATTAGTAGTTATTATTATAAATGACATTATCAAATATTTAATTAGTAAGATATATATATGGGTGGGCTTAGGGGTTAAAACGCTGCGGCCCTCCATCAGAAATTTTATAAACATATTGGACCACAGACTTCCTAAGGGACTTGTGCAACCCTGATCTATTCCTTCGAAACATCTGTAAGATATTAACTTCAACCGGTACAAAAAATGTGAAATCAAATCAATGTGAAATCAAATCTTATTTAGGTTCCTATTTATTTCTTTATTTATTATTTCTTTAAAAAAAAATTGAAGGCATTAAACATTATTATTTAGCATTTAATTTGACTAAGCAAATTTCAAATATAAAAATATTTTTAGAGCATTATTTTATAATCAACAATTCACAATATTTAAGGAAGTTGCAATTTTTCGATTTGCTTTTCTTTTCAGAAAAAAAGGCTTTCTATGAATACATTAGATAATAAAACATTCCATAAATATCGAGATTTACATATATATATTATATATATAATATATAAAATTTTACTTTTCACAAAACTAGTTTACATTTTTTTTAACTGTGATTGTATATATTTCAAAAAAGTTTTGGGAAAAAAATAAACAATAGCTGTAATCAAATTCATGCACTAGGAATCATTCCAATAATTATTGGATGTAATATTAATATAAACGCAACACGCCTTATTACTTATTAGTGTTATTACTATAATTGGTGCAAGATTATCAGATGTAACGTAGCTATTTCAGGTTGAGGTTAAAGTTGAGGTCAATATTCTTCAATTATTTCAAATGGCTCTTTAATTTTTTTTCAATATAAATCTAATTTAGTTTACAAAACTAAAAATCATGGAATTTAAGTTCAATATAAAACCTTTTATTTTATTTTTTTATCCAAATATTTGTTAGAAATTAAAACAGCCATCCAATTAGTAAGTAAGTTTTCCTTTTAATTAATAATAAGTTATTAATATATAAATTTTTTCATAAATCATATTTTTTTCTAAATTATTAATAATTTATTAATTAATATTTTTTCTATAAAAAGTTAAGAATAGAAAAGCTCGATTTTTCTTGTTTAAGATTGAAAACAAAAATTTTACAAAATTTTTAAAGCTTGGTATTTATGTTTTCACTGAAGAAATTTGAAAAAAAACATTCACAGGTTTTTTTTTATTTATTTTATTTATTTTATTTATTTATTTATTTTTTTGTTGTTGTTGAAAAATCCGCAGGAATCAGATTAATTTAGAATTGAGCAAACACCAAGGATTTCGTTGAGAACAGACATTGCTGATCTAATTCAGTCAATTGCCACTTGGGTATCTTCAAAAGAATCTTTTCCTTCCTATTCTCTAAGGCTTTTTGGTCCATTGAGGGAATACGGTCTTCCTTGGGAAAGAGTGAAAGACATTGTCCAGAGAAACTGTTCTAGGAATTGATCCTTTTGCCTGTTTAGATTTCCAGTAAACAAGGATTTGCTGCGATTCCGTCGATAAACGGACTGTCTGACATTGTCAGTTTCATTGGTTTAAAGTAAACAAAAGAAAAAAAAAAGAAATAGACAAACATATCCCACATTCTATACACAAATTAGTATTATTGTACAATTGAAAATATGAGGAATTCAACGACATAGCAAATAATAATAATAAGAAGAAGAAGAAGAAGAATAATAAGAATAATACTTTTGCAGAAGAAAAATCTGTGAAAAATTGATAGTTAGGTTTTGAGAATAACTATTCTTAAACTGAGTTTCTTTCGGAATATTACGTGCTAACTACAGGAAAAGTGAGAAGGAATTGCACAAGTAAATAAAGTGTAGCAAGAAAATATTACTTTTTATTTTTTCTTAACTATGTCTTTTAACGCCAAAATAAAACTCATGCCTATATTTTTCGTCAGAATATTATCTTCATCAAAATAGCTCAATAAATGTAGTAAACAACAAATTGAAAGTAGTAGATATGTGATAAAACCGGGAATTGGAAAAAAAAAAACAAAAAAAAAAACCTTGATTTGTCGTACATGTGCTGAAGTAATACGATGATTCTAATATGTAAAGGAAAGGATGATGTTTTGTTGCTAGTACAAGAACCAAATCGAAACTAAACTTCAGCAAAAGATATTACGACGAAAATAACATATATTCTAACTATCCGAAAGATTTGATGGAATTTTATGCTCGTGTATATCATGTAAATTTACATATTTTTGCTACTAATATTAAGAAAAAATTAAAAATCAGCAGATTAAACAAAAATTCAAAATTTATGTGTAGGACACATACATCTCTGTACTCTATGTATAGACATCTACAAATATAAAAGAGATATCAATAGAGTAAATCTAAGATGATTCGAATGAGAATAATAATTGCCAGTGTGTGTGAGAAGACAGTAGTTGGGAAATAAAACTACAGAAAGATTAGATTAGATAGATAGATGAGATTCCGTAACTTTGAAATTATATTTTCCTAAAATTTTCTAAGTTATAAAAAATCTGTGAAATTGTTGAACTCTTGAGTCTTTCAAGAGAATAGACTTATCAATGCTCCTATTATTGCCTTTCTGGTTAGGAAAATTTGATAGAAATGAGAGTTACAACTGTTCACGAGATAATCCCAACTTTTAAGTGGAAGGAGCGAATAAAAGAAATATGTTTGCGAATCGAAAAGTGGAGTTGGTGGGAACTTGTTATTGATAAACAGACTACTCAACTATCGCAGGACTATTAAAATGATGATAATTTCATCAATGTACTCTCTTACTGTTCTTTACTTATATTTAATTTCAATGTTTATTGAAATTAAAATGCTTATTGAAATTCAGGTGAATACTTTTACTTGTCTGTTATAAAGAATTATAAATTTAAAAAATAAATCAAAAATAAATCAAAAAAATAAATTTTACAATTTTTAAAATACAAAAAAAATTAAAAAAAAAATCAATCAACTTTTATTAAGCTGAAAGAAATGTTCTCTAAGTAAATTCAAATTTATTAGATACGCACATTCATAATTAAATAATTTCAAATTGATTTCCATCACACATGAGGTAATTACGAGAATGTTTACTAAACCACAGTGGATCATATATTATTCATAGGCAATTCGAAGCTGCTCTTTGAATGCCGCGCTTAAAATTGATTTTCACGTTTCCATTAAATAAGCTACACACGAAATTTCGATAATTTATTGGAATATCTAAAAGAATTTTATATTAATAAAACTGTTTATCTCAATACTAGAAACCGACTGTTTTTCATTATGAAATGGTTGATGTAAAATACTTGAATTCAAATTAACTTACGATTTATGATATTTTTAAATTATTAATGACTTTCAGAAATAACTTTCGTAACCAATCTTTTCAAGTTGATTGTTATTCATAAAATAATTGTAAATATTTAAATACAATCCTTTTGAAGAAATAAAAATTCTCGACTTAATTTCTTTAAGTAGTTCTTGTCCATGTAGATGAAAAAAAAAAAAAACCCAACAAAATTTGTATTAAAATTTTTTGCCAATTGAGAGGTTTTAGAATTGTAATTTATTTTGTTAATACAGAATATTAGACGTAAATTTTAGTTACTTCCTAAAGCGCCAAAGTTAATTCTGTAAAAAAAGAATTGTTCTGTTAAGGCCTTTGCTTGTATTAAATCATTGTAATTAGAATTCCATAAGAAGATATCAAACAAAACCACATATATTAAATCTATTTATTGGTTAAAAATACCATTAACCTCAATAAATTAAAATAATATTTAACGTGTGTATCGTTATGGTGCCGAAGTGAAATTTCAGGCCACCACACGATCACTGATAAAATAAATTATACACACTAAAATATTACTCAATAAATTTTAAAGAGAAATAAAGCAAACTTATATGACCAGTTATAAAATATTAACAAAATGTAAAACACACTGCTTTAACAATTAAAATGATTTTTATTTGGTCATTTTTCAATTAAAATATAAGCAATCATAACTATAACTTATATGTAACAAAAAAATCTGAAAATTTAACTTAATAGGTGCTATTTTTATTATACTAACTTTTAAATGAATTAAATGAATGGTAGGCTACTTCAAATCGATTTATCTTATGTAGAAACGTTATCAGTGCGGTATTGATGCCTGAGCGTTAGATGCTTAGAACATTGTTGGCCTTTTAAAGTAATTCTTAAACAAAGTTTTCGAGATTTGATTTCTTTTCGTTATTACCTAAGAAAAATATTTGAAAATGATTTTCAAGATATTTGAAACCACTGGCAAACTTAATAGGCATGAATTTTCTTAATATGCATTTGCGATTTTCAGCTGAAAGTAAAAACATTAAAAAAAAAAAAATTACATTTAGGCCTAAATTGTACTGATTTTAGTGAAACGTTTGAATAATCTCTCGAGGTATTCAGAGAATTAGAAAATCTCTATCTGTGGAAAGTTTAGAATGGTTCAATAACCTTTCGTATATAGACATTGAATATTAAATTAATGTTAAACTTAAACTTTTTGGTCAATCTAGATTCTCATCAGCATTACATGAACTAAAGTAGATATATGGAGGAACTGACCCAGTATTAAATCTTTTTTATTAAATATATGTATTGTGTAAATATAAAGAAATTTTAACAAAACTAGCATGTTCATAATAAAAGAAAGGAATTTAAATTTCTGAGGACTTTTCCAGTAATTTATAAGATGAAATTCAATATTCTACTTCAGTTTAAATATCTGCTAAGTATTGTACTGTTTAATAAAGTATTACATTTAGAATTTACTGCTTTATACTTCTGAATGAAGAACTTTTTGGAAAATTAATTTACTTTAAAATATGCACGATACTTACCTCTAGAATTTTAAGAAAATCAAGAAAAGATCAAATACATGGAAGAGTTTATAGTATTCAATTGACTTTTATCATTAATTTCGAATTAAGTACTGGTATGTTATAACATCTTTTTTATTATTTTTCATTTAGATCTATTTTTCCTGGAGAATCGAGATAATTCTATCTTGGTTTTATCTTAGTTGACTCTTAGCTGAAAGGCAGATCGATACATGTTGAAAAGATAATCGGACAGGTACAACATCGTCACCTTTGGTTTTAGTTTCAGTGTCTTTCGTTAACTGTAAGATGCTTTATTACTTCCGAAGATTAATTGGAATCTGAAGACGTAAATGGCTCACTCTGCAGGAACCACTTTTAAGTACCTAAATGAAGAGGTGCCATTAACTTGAGGAGGAGGGAAGGTAGACCGATAAGGAGTGAGCTCGGCCTGTCAGAACTGTACCTGACACTCTTTGCTTCCCTATCCTAGGATGAATGGGCCATTAAAGAGACATTAGGAACGATGTAAAACAAACGCTGCGCATCCGAATTGGCCATCTTGGACGGAGAGGGGGGCTAAAAGAGCGGCCAACTTTGCTTGTCAATCCGTGGGAAATTGCATTAAGCCTAAATTAATTAATGCGGCGACTCGCAGCGGGATGCGAGAGAAGGTGGAGCGATGAGGGTGCACAGGAAGAGGGGGCTGTGTGTGGGAGGCCGAGGTAATTGGCTGTGCACAATGTCAAATTACGGGCGATCTCATTACTGGCTGTCGTTCACGCACACCATTTTCTGACGTGTGCATTCTAAGTTGTTGGTTCTGACGGCGGCACTGTTTGCCAAAATAGCATCTACCCTATTGTTAGGAATCGGCTTTTTTTCTTTCTTCAAAATTGAAAATTATTCCTGATAAAGCTCATCGTTTGAGGAAAACCTCCATTTCTTCATGAGTTATTTTAAATTAGAATAGAAAGTAGTTGAAATACTTGAAACGTTAATCTAATAAGGATAAGAATTAAATGGATAATAATTGTACTTGGATCTTTAAATTGCAATTACAACAGATGTTCTGATTTGATACATTAAAAAATAAAATAAAAGAAATGACTTGATATTACAAAATAATACTTTGCTGTTCGGTTGCGCACTTAAATTATTAAAGAAAACTAAGAGAAAGAATAGGGAATTATTATAGAAAAAGTAATGTAAGGGAAGGTGAGGTGTAATATTATTTTGATAATTTTAGGCTATGGGTAGAAAAAAATTTCGAGTAACTTATTGTTCTTTTTTTTATTATTATTTTTTTGTATTTCTATTTAATCTTTTTACCTCATTTGCATTTTTATCCAGCTCTTAACAAAACAGTACTGCAGTTTCTACGTTTCAGTAAATTTAAATAAAAAGATATATTCATGAAATTAGAATATTTTAAACTACAAAAAGAATCTAGTATGCAAGAAGGATAGGAAAGTTGCTTCATTTGAGATTTTAATAAATAAGTAAAAATAAATTTGGTTATCAGCCAATTAAATTAACATATATTTAACTGTCGTTTATACGTATATATCCAGATACATCGAATTTCTTTAAAATTTTATTATCGTAGAATTATTGACAATTACTTTTGAAGCATTATTTATTTCAAGAATTTCAACTTTACATAATTCAAGATTTGATATAAATTTATTAGAAAAAATTTCTATCTCTTTTTATCTAATTCTCTGTGTACATATATTCGTGACTTAAATACTTACAAAGGAGAAAGAGAGAAATCTGCCTTTATTTTGTAACTAGTTGCGAATAGAAAATAATCAAACAACTGTGCTATATATTTTTTTTTTTATCTTAGAGGAAGTATTTACTGGATTAGTTGAAAAACCGTACTAAGTAAGCTTAGCTGTATAACGTAGTTTACAAATCAAGCGAACATGTGAACATCTGTAATGGACAGGAAGAAAAAAGTTGAACTGTTAAAAAAAAAAAAAAAAATGAATGAAACCTTTTAGGGAGGAAATAAAAAACCTTGGAAGCAGGTGTCACTAAAGATTTTGTAACTGTTTGGAAGCTTAAATTAAATTTGTGCTTTTAATATTTTTAATATTCCTGTGTATAATACTTATTTAATAATTATTGTGTTTTAACATTAATCTTTTCAATTCAATATTAAAATCTATAATAATGGTTTAATTTTGAAAGACATATTAAATATGATAAATGATTGAAATCTGATAAAGTTTTAGAGTGAATTACAAAATTATACCCAATTTCTATTATGTTAGAAATGTTAAATTTATGAATAGAGTTATTATATTATATCAAACAGCAATATATTTGCATATAGTATAACAATGGTCAAAAAATGACAATGTTACAATTTTTTTTAACTGCTTTATTTAAAATAAAGAACATTTTACTCTTTGCATCTCATTAACATTATTTAAGTTGCTCAATTTTCTAGAAAATGTGAACTGTAAAGTAACTACGGGAACACAGACTTATACTTACTTTATAATGTTTAAAAAGAATTAAGATTTTTGAAGATAATCAAAGTGGGAAAAAATCTTGAATTATTATTTCAATTAATAAAAAGTTTAAAATTCGTAAACCAAGTTGATTTTCAGGACCCTATTATTATTATACCCTCTGCTAAATTTACATTAATGCGTATTTCCGATTATAATTTTAGCGGTTATCCATATACAAACTTACTACGTAATAAATCTGATCATATCGCATTTAAAGATAAGCATCTAGTCAGATATTTTTTTTAAACAAAGGAATGTTTAAATGTGGCACTTAAAAAGTAAATTATGGTAATTTGTTATTTCAATTTTATTTTTATTTATTTTTTTATTTCCCTTTAATAATAAATTTCTAGCAATTTTTTGAAAAAATAAACAACCTAATAATCAACCTATTAATTGAAAAAATATCAAGATAAAAGGAATAAATTTTCCATTAATAACCTAATGGAAATTTTTTTTTTAATTATTAAAGTTTTGCTTAAATGTTGAATGAGTTTTGGAATCATCCATTATTGTATTTAATATAGTCCTATGTATCATAGATTAAACTATAATCTCTATGATGAGATTGACTTTTACACAAAATCAAAGATTGTGTAAGCTTCGAAATTAAAAAAAAAAAAATCATTGGAAAGAAACAAAAAAAAAAATTATCTGAAGATCAACTACATTTATGGGTTTTATTCTTTTCATTAATTGAAATAATAATTCAAGATTCTTTTTTCCCACTTCGATTACCTTCAAAAATCTTAATTCTTTTTAAACATTATAAATAAGTATAAGTTTTCTGTGTTCCCGTAGTTACTTTACAGTTCACATTTTCTCCCATTATCATAATTTGTTTTGCGATTATCAGATGTAAAAAAAAATAAATATTCATACAAAAGTGTATTATTTCAGCAAATATCATAAGAATTTCAGAATGAAATCAATTCAAAAGTAGTTTTAAAAAAAGTTAAAAATGTAAACATATTTTCATTTAGAAATTGAAGTAAGAGATTGAATTCACCAAATCCGAATTTTTGATTAATTTGAAATATAAAATTCATGAAATTTCAATATATAATTCAACGTATTTGATAAACTTGAAGACGGACATGAAAAAAATTATCAAGCGGTTTGTCAATTCTTAGGAGGCTTCTAAAATGATGAAAAGAAAATTAATTTCAATGAAATTTCATTTCGTGAAATATCATTTTTTCTATAAAAACATAATGAATTTCTTGATACTTTTTCCTTAGCAACTAATTCATGTTAAAATTTTATTCCACTTTTTTGTGTCGTTGTTGATTTTTTATTTTCTTCAGAGAATTAACAGATCTGACAGCAGAAGCAATTGAAAATACGGACAGTCTCACATATTATATATACATATATATATATATTTTTAATTCTCTTTTCCATTTTCTTCTTTCTGCATTTAAGACAATCATTTTCATCAGTCATAGTCCTCCTATATTAAACAATTCCTCTCCTCTTCTGCATCTTTTTTCTCTTACCGTAACGTTTTCGTTTTTGATCAAGATTGAATTTTCTGGAGCACCAAGGGAAAAGCAGAAAAAAAAAAGAAAAAACCCTCGCGCAGCGCAAAGTTCAATTTCGTTGTCATCTCTATTGCCTACTGCGACAGTTGCGGCTCATCCCGTTTTCGTCTCACGTTCGCCTGACTCATCGTCAGTTGTCTGTTGTCATCTGACCGACAACTTAACATGATTCTCCCTATCAACCAAGTCATCGTTCGTGCAATTACTTGCCACCTCAATAATTCAAGAAACATAGCATTCTGTGCTTTTTTTTTTCTAAAATGTACATACTTAGGAGAAAAAATTTGCAAGCGAGAGAAATTGAGGTGTATTTATTGGTAGGTACCTAATCTCTCTCCTTCCGAAGCTTTCTTAAAGTTTTACTTTTTGCAATTGAATTTTCGATAAAAAAAATATTGTGGCCTTAAAAGAAAACGAAAAAATAATATATTCTCTTTTAAATTGTAAAAGATGAGATTACTCCAATTAAATAAGACAATTATCTTGAACATATATTATTTTCAATTCGCACTTGTGAAATCATTGTTGAATAAATAAAGATTTCGAAGAGAAAAAAGAGGCAGTACTAGGACTGTTAGCGCAAAAAACATAATGGTGAACATTTGATATTAAATAAAACATTTAGCATTTGTATGAAATTTACAAAAGTATTTCATTCAACCCTCATTATTAATGGCTGTTACTACTCTACGCATTATGTTTGTACTTATAAAAAGATATAATAATTTTTAAATTTATAATTACCATATAAAATTTTATAAAAGCCGCTTAAAGAAGAAAAAAAATCGGATCTCGTCATTCATTACTGAAGGAGTGCATTTAAGTACGGCAAAAAATTATTAGAAATTATTAATTCCGATTAAATATCCTGATTGATAAAATATTCTTAAGAAAAAGGTCTTATTAATATTGCGATATTTAATCTTACAAAAATGAAAGGAATGAACTTTGAAAATAAAGAGAAATAGAGATTTTAGAATTTTCATTAAGTAATGACCGTGATTAATGAATCTTACATACAGGAAAATAATAGTTTCCGTAGAACAAAAATTGAGAAAAAGATCTTTTTATCAACTGAAATGCTGTCTATTAAAAAAACAAAAACCATTTCGCGTTAAATCTACTGAATTAATAGATTGAGGAACCGATATATCAGTGAAAGAATATCATCAATCTTTCACAAACTCTGAACCAAAGAAATTGAATGAAGTATCTGATTTCACTTTAACTTGTGTGAGAAGATTAGTCAATGATTGTAATCTAACAATAGAAATGTTTTCCAAAGTCGTATAAATAACTAACTTTGTAATTTTAAAATTAAATATTAAAAAGTAAAATTATTATAGAATTTAAAGTAGTTTATATTTTCATTAAATTTATTTGTATTACCAAAATTAATATAAGTAATTCTATAAGTTCAGAGTAATAGTAGATTAAAAAGATAATTGATAAAATATTAATCACTTTCATCACGTTGCAATTTAAAAAAAAATTCTAAACTCCAAAAATAAATAAATAAGTAAAACATTAAACAATAAATAATAAATAAAAATTAAAAAAATGGCTTTTAGCATTAATCCAGTTTGACTGGTATCAATTTATTCCATGAAATATATATGTAGAGAATTCCCAACAAAAGTGGAAGGATAGTTTGGGAAAAGGCAACAATTCATCTCACTCTGGGTAAATACAAAACCTGTCCGTAAGAAGAAAAATACCATACCTTTTCATAAAGAGTTCTCTTTTACCTGAAAGTATGTTCTTCTATTTAATTACATGAAACATGAAAATTCTCAAGAATTACCAACAGTATGTAGTTGTAAGGAAAGTCACCTTTAGCAGATAGAAACAATTAATAAATTATCCTAGAATGTTTCAATAAGAAAGCTTCTTTTTCCAGAATGTTTCAATAAGAGCTTAATACATTTTATGTATTATTAAATAAACCAGATTTTCTTTTGATTGTTTTATGGTCTGACTGTGACTCCTCCTTTGCGGTAAACTCTAAAACTCTTGAAACTAAATGACTGTCAGTTCGTTGAATGTGTCACCAAACGTTAAATGGAATTGCTAAAAGATTTAAATGTAAAATATATCCTGTATATTTGAATTACATGAAATTAAATGTAAGGAGTAAAAAATGAATTATCTTAATCGTCATTTACTGGTGATATTGTCGCAAATGAACACTTCAATCAGTTGTGAGTATATCGATGTACCTGAATTATGATGAACTAAATAAGAAACTTAATAATTACCGATTTCTTAGAGAAACTGTTGTGTAGCGAGAGATTGTTAATAAAATAATAAAAAAAATTAAAAGTTTAGAATTTATTTCTACTTTTTTCTTTTTGATTATGTCTTAAGATGAGCTCTTAATATTCTTAATAAGTGTCTGTTAAGTTGATGTTATCGTTTGCAACAATGACTAGGAATGCTGTACACTTTTTTTACGTTCACTTATTTCCACTCAATAACTAATCAACAGTGAATAGGATTTGACAGTATCAACTTTATTTGAATAGTGAAAAAAAAGATTTTAAATTATTTTCTATTGAATCCAACTGCTTTAAGCTTTAATTTCATTAGTTATTAAAGTTTCAATTCAGTAAAAAAAAAGAAAAAAATTAATTTCAAAGTTCATACAAAAAATATTGATGATGTATTAAGTTAAAACCAAAAAACTCCACTGAAATTTAAATAAAGAAAAAAAAAATGTTCTCAGACTTGAATGCATTTTAATGTTTATTTAAGTTTTGAAGGAAAATATAAATAAAAATTTACAATATTTTGTGCTGAGTTATTTATTATACTGGGCCAAGTCACCTAGATCCAAAACTCCTTAAAAAATGTACACTAATAGCTGATCTCCAAAGACTTGCATTATAAAGCAGGAGAAATCAAATTGGAGTTTTCATTTTACGCAGTCATTTTCGCATTACGTGAGTTTTATTAAAATTCTGTAATCCTAAGTAGGTAAGCTGTTTTACGACCAGTTTCAACTTGGAGGATTATGATAAACTTGCTGCATCTCTTTTGTCATTTTCATTAGATTATCTGTGTAGTGTAATGAAAATAATGCTAATGCATTAGTTTATTTCCGGTATTAAAGGTAGGTTGTTGAGGTGGGGGTCGGGTGAAACAGTTCACATTTCCTCCAATTAAAGGATCGAACGAGATTGTGTACTTTGCGGTCTCCGATTAAATGGTCAGGTGAAGCCGGAACACAGTGTGAGTGGACAGAGATTCGCCACTTGCTGACGTACTCGTTATCGAGTTTCCAAGCTGAACCACTAGATGTCCCTGGAGGCCATTGTAGTGACCAGTTTGATGGTTATCAATAAGTTGGTAAGAAATTAGAACTAAGGATACTGATTCCAGTAAACACTTCAGTCAAAAATGTAAACAATCATAAACATTTCATATACAAGAAAACAATACAATAATTGAACTTCTGTTTTTTTGTGGCCTGAGAAGCAAGATTATTAACTGTTTTCTTTAATTATGAAGTAGGCCTACTGAGATAGCTGAAATTACGTACTTAGATCTGTACGTCGAATTCATTTCATACGAATTATGATTTCACCGATGTTTTAATTAAATCTTAATCAAAAGTTAAGAATTATTATTACTTTTTTTTGTATTAAAGATTTCAAATTTTTCATTATTTTAATTAATTTCAGTTTTAACTTTTGACTTCTTAGCCTCAGTTGTTAATCGTGTTTGATGATGTAAAAAATAATTTTCTATATCTTTTTCCTTTTTCCTAATAAAATATTAGGCTTCGTGGCCTGTTGCAATTTATGTGGAGATTCTTTCTTGATACATTCTTCTATGCAGTTCTTCTATTTCTAACTATAGTTTTGGATGCTCATCTGTATTCTACTTATGT
This sequence comes from Thereuonema tuberculata, assembly GCA_023159025.1. Lineage (NCBI taxonomy): Eukaryota > Metazoa > Arthropoda > Chilopoda > Scutigeromorpha > Scutigeridae > Thereuonema > Thereuonema tuberculata. Next base: position 354,414,739 of record JAFIDM010009631.1, read on the forward strand.
CTGTAATTATGGATTCTTCTTTTAATTTTTTCATAATAGAATTTTTCTGTGGTCTTTTCGTGATCTAATCTTGATGGTGTTTTGCAGTTTTTCTGATTAAATTTCATCTCCACATATTTGTCTTTAATCTTGTTTTCTCAGCAGTCTATGAATAGGTGTAGCAAGTTTAGCACAGACTCAAATTATTGTAAGTCTTCGTACAAATATTTTTAACTCCTAAAATTCTATTGAAATTGTCAATTTTGTAGTCTACATCTTATTCTTCGCTATAGGTTAAATGATATCCAATATATTTGGAGGAATTGACTTATTAGGCTTGTCATCAAGGCCTATGTTGATAGTTTGCCTTTTAAGATAAGAATTTTATGGAATGTAAGTATTAATAACAAATGATATTGATATTAATTTCATTTGTTATAAATTCAGGTCAAAAATTCTTTGTGCAGAAAAGTCTGACCCAGCACCTAAGCTGTTTCTGTATCACTTTCATATACAAAGTTTCAATAAATGAAAAATATATAAAGAAATAAGTCCCTAATAGATCTCACAGCTTAAGGAATGCTATCTAATAAATCTTTACATTTTAATTTTTTTAAATTTTTGTTTCATTTTCATTTTATTAAAAAAATGAATGAAAGGCTATCTCTCTCTCTTTTATTGAATTTCTCAATAAACTTTTAATTCATTCCATTGTTAATAATTTATTGCAAATTTAAAAAGTGGTTAAAGATAGAAGGCCATTTATTTTATGCTTTCTGAATTTAAGATTCAAAATAGAGATATAAGGCTTCAAACACAAATCCTTATTTATTTTTATAAAAACAATAATATATTGTTATAAAAAAAGAGAGAAAAGATATTTCTACATTCAATATTAGAGTTTTTCTTCTTCTTTTATAATATTCGCTGAAACAAAAAAAAAGTATTATGTTTAATAATACTTATTATTATGCATAATAATAATTTAAATGAAATATTTAATATAATTAAGTTTGACATATTTATTACTTTTTTTTCTTTTTATCTTCTGTCAGTTAGCACAGCAATAAATAACACATTCAACTTTACTGAATTTAATTTAACATTCAATGATCCATGTCAATTAAGCTGATGTCTTTTGTTCAGTCGAAACAAAATGGATTGGATCAATTGAATGTTAAAAATCTATTTCGCTTGATAACGATAGTTGATCAATAACCAGTTCAATTTAGATAATCGCATCATATAATGATGATCTGTTTAATCAAGTAGAAAAATATTTTATTGCAACGTTTAAATATTGCAACCACCATTTTGACAGACGTTCAATACCAGAATTGAATTATATGTAAAATGTGTTAATATTCCCATTATAATTTGATTCCAAAGTTTATGTTCACTTTTGGAATTTCCATTCAGTACATGTTACAATCGGAAGCATGTGCTTAAAAAGGAAGTAACACTTTTTTTATTTATTTATTTGAGTTATGTAAATAGCACAGCTACATTTCATTTCTGGTCACAATGAAATACTCTATTTTAAAGATTAGGAAGTTTTAACCTTCTTTTTTACAATTCAAGAAATAACAAGATAATTATTGCTTTTAGACAGTGTCAAAAGCAAAGCGGCCCCATAATATGCACAATTTTATAAACAATAGTAGCGTGAATCTAAGCAGCGTTTACAATGAACCTAATGGACGCTTACAGCAAACCTAATGGTTCCTTACAGTAAACTAATGCCTATCGCCGTTTTCCTCTTTATCGGAAGCGACCACTTTTAACCGCCCCAACTCCGGTCAGAGAGTGGTCCTAGAGGTCTGATTTTTTGGACGTGGTCACCTATTTTTTGATGCTGAACACAATGGTGAAGGTTTCATTCAATATCTCTAACCGTTTGGCACTACAGAGTGTGACATCCAGCAAGTGTACCACTTTTGACCTCCCCCAACTTCCGGTCAGGAAGTGGTCCTAGAGGTCTGATTTTTTGGATGTGGTCACCTCCTTTTTGATGCTGAACACAATGGTTAAGGTTTCATTCTATTATCTCTACCGTTTGGCCACTACAGAGTGTGACATCCAGCAAGCATAATACCAAGAGCGGTTCCCTTTTTTTTATAGGCGAGCTGTAACCAAGGAGCCGCTAAAAATCTATAAACAGCCTTGGATTAAACTATTATTTGCGAATATTTCAAGTTAATAAATAATCACTCAGACCTTGCTTTCAGGAAATCACGAGGAAACTATTTCGTGCTTACGATTTTTACTAATATTCAATAGAAATATTTTTTTTTTAATTCTTTACTTAATCTCGTTACTGGAATACAAAAACAATCATAGAAGTAAGCATTGTTAATAATGCAATGTTATAGTATTGCTTAATAAAAAAAAAGAAAGTCATTCACCTCATTTCTTTAAATGAAGACATCCTAAGGGCGTGATTCAAAATGAATAAATATGCTTTGAAGGAGTTGTTTTTGCTTTTATACAAACAAAATTTTGTGCATCACTTAAACTTTGACTTCAATCATGACATATCCTAGGTTTACGATGATTGTAATGCTACCAATTGTTGCTTACAGTGGTAAATTTCCTATAGTTTCCGAGATTTCAAGAAGTTGTCATATTCATCAGTGATTGAATTATTCGATTTCATACCAGATTGAATGTTAACACTGCTACCTAGTTCTTGAATCTGTCTGTGCACCTGTAAGACAGTGAGAAGCTTCTAAGAGAAGCTTCTCATGTAAGAGAAATATAAAACTCAATAATGTTCAATCCTCATACTGTACAATAAATGTTGCCATAATCGAAACAATCGATAAAATTCTAAATTATTATTATCTATCTATCTATATATGCTTCTTTCTCTCTCCCTATATCTATCTATCTATCTATCTATCTATTTATGTCTCCATAATCTACAGCCTATGTATTTACAGATATATAGATTATGGAGAGACTTATATTTCCATTTATGTTGTTCTTATATAAATGTAAATATACAAAATATAAATACATAGTTATATAAATATAATATTGTATATTTTTACTTCCCACTTAAGCAATAAACAAAGATCGTATTCGTTGCTTTACGATCCAAAGTTCAAATATTAGCAAGAAGGAAATAAAAGGAAATCCTTTTCATTTCTGTTATTTAAACAGTCAATTTTATTATTTAATATAGAAAGCTATTAAAACTTTCCTTACTCGAACAAATTTCTTACATAAAAAATAGAATAGCTTAAACTTTTGAGATACGTACATTTCTATGTAGGATTTAATGAGGAGCGCTGTTTCTTTTTCTTTTTCTTTGAGGAATGTTTCAAAATGCGCCTAATTTCAATGGAAAGTTTTTTTTTCTTTTTTTTTTGTCCTTCCGTTAATTCGTAAGTAGACTTAAAAGACTCTAAATGTTTTCCTACTTGTTGGTTTCATATCCTGCTCTTTTTTTCTTTAGTTTCACGGCAAGAATGGTTTTTGTCTTTCCATCTGACTTCCCTCTTCCCACTTAATTCTTGATTGTTACCGAAGACAAAAGAGCATTTAGTTCGCAAGTCTTGAAATTGCAAAAGCAACTCATTTGTCTGTAGAGAAATCAAGCAATTGTTCTGAGCTTCACTTTGGCGAATTTTTTTAAAACAGTTTCCCCTTTTAGAATTCCAAACCTATGATCTTCATTCAAGTATTCATTTCGCAATATACCATTTGACATTATTTTTAGGTATTCTTGGTCAGAAAGAAAAAGAAAGAAAGAAAAGGAAATTATATTTGAATCACTTAAAATCTTTATTTTAGTTTCTAAATTGAACAGTAATCATCTTCATTCCTATTCATTTATTTGATAATTTATATATTTAAGCTTTTGACAGATTACAACAACAATTCCACAAGTTGGTTTAAGATCGTTCAGTTATTTCAATCAGGAAATATATTTGAGCTTTAATGCTAGATCTTGGTATAAAATCGGCAAATTTCTTAAGATTTCACATGTTGATTTAGTAGGTTTTTTTTATTAACTTCTTAAGTAGACTAACTTATTTTTCTTTATAAGAACATTAACATTGATCTCAATACAATATATTTAAAAAAATATGAGTTTTATTACAAAAATTTATTAATTAAAGCCAATTGCTTAAACGAAATAGTCTATTTCATTAACTGGCTTAATTACGTTAATAATTAGAACGAAGATTCCCAAAAAGTTTAGAATGTAATTTTATTTAGTTCTATTTTAACGGTCGTAGGTACATCCCACTACTACTCTGCCATTAGAATATAAATATAAAGCAAAAAGTCTTCTCCTGTTCACTTCAGATGTATTAAAGACTCTAGTATGTAAATGAAATTTCAATATTAATTTTAGGCTTATAGATGTTTTTATGATTATTGGATAATTGAAAAGGATTTACTTTTTCATATGATTGCTGTAATGCTAAATATTTCCATTCTTGTTATTTTCTTAGATAATGATAAGTAGTTTTACGAAAGAATGACTACCGTGAATGTTCCGTACTTACTCAGTCCATCTTATTATCTAAAGCATAGAGTGGAATGCACTGGAAGCTTTCGCTTCTTTGTTGACAACGATAAGCCGTTTATGGTTAAGGTTTTATGTAGAACAATAATGGAACAACAACTTTGGTTATTTTGTAGATAATCTCGTCTTTACAGAATTGCTTTAACCCAATTAAAACTTAATAGCAATAATTAAAGACACCGATGTTTTTGATTAATAACCCAAGTTTTCACAACATTAAGCCGGCAAAGCCTCTTGAAAGGTACAAAGAGAAATGCGAAAACAGAGCTCACAAAAGATAGGAGATTTCTCCATTAAAGCCCATGTCCCAAGGTGGTGATACCTCTGAAAGCAAACACCATCTACCTGCTTCCCCTCTTCGATCGCCTTAAAAGCATCGAGTCATTCGATCAGAAGTAGTGTCGCTACGGATCTCATGTTCAGTCATTGTCGTCGTCCAATGTCACTGCAGGCAACGGCTATGATCTACCACTTATCAAAGCCATTAAGAAAATTAGGTCTGTCTGCTGGAAGTCAGTAACGTTTTACCACGCTTTAAAAGAAATTGTGAAGAAAAGAAAGTCGCAACTGACTTACCTTAAAGCTGAAAAAGATTATAGCTATAGGGAGGGGAGAGAAAAAAAAAAAAAACTGAACCTAATAAAACCTCTGCTTAAAATTGGAAAAAATCGCTAGCATGCGAAGCTACTCTGAGAGCTTTTTTCGATTTAGAGAGAATGAATATATTAAATTTAATGGCAAATAAAGTTCTAAAAGCGGTCCTAAAGATTTAAAAGCGATTTTGCTTTTTATTCGAGAAACGGATATTAAACAAAATTAAAATTTAATTTCAGCATCTTCAGGGGGAAAAAATAAAGAACTACGGATTTTTGAATGCTAGTTGATTCATGATATTAAAGTCATGGTGGATATAAAAAAAAAATCATTTGATCTTTAAATGTTTCTTTGATATTTTATTTTCAATTCTAATATTTAAACATATTTATAGAGTTTTCTTAACATAAAAATAGAAAATTACTTTGATCTATTTTTATTGTTAGTGATTGCTCATTTGTTTGATGACGCATATCTTGATGAAATTACAAATATTCTTATCCAATATCTTAAATAGATATCCGTAAGGTTGATACGCTAACATGCAATACGATAAAAATCAGCTACTTCTACTACGAAGAAATTGACACATACATATATGCAACTAAAATCAGGCCACAGCCGAATGCAGCCTTATTAGTCTAAGCATTTCAACATTTAACTCATTAGGTCCTTCACATTCAAAGATATTTTAAAGAAGATAGTTATATTACTTTTGAGGGTAAATGATAATCATCATTATGTTTTTTAAACACTTGGCGACATCTAATAGATGTATGATGTTCTGCATTACCGTGACACACATTGCCATCTGTTATCCTATCTTGTTATGCAAGGAGATAGGTTATGATGATAGCTTATTGATATATTGGAAAAATTGTTTCTTAGGCCCTTTCGTTTGGTGAGATTATATATGATAACGTTGGGAGATCAATCTCAAATGTTAGGGTTGGTTCTTTTGTAGCTCTAGATTTATTTTCTCTGATCTTGCCTTTCGATTAAGACACATGAGACTTTGTTTATTTCCAGATAAAATCGCAGAGTCCACAATGATGTCGTAGCCTATAAATGCTTTTCTGTCGTATCGCTCATTCTCTTTGTGGAGATTAGCTACATTCACAAAGGAAAATTGTTTGGGTAGTGACATTATATTTCATTGATTCGTTGTTACTTTGCTCTTTAGTAGAAGACTTTTATATGCTGTAGGTTTTGAAATGTCTTTGATGAAGATACAAATGTATTATTTAAGCCATAAGATTCCAGGATTCTATGCTATATTCCTCAATAAAAATGAATTATTTTAATCAAGCAGAAAAAGAAAAAAATTATAGTACAAATAAGTTTAGTTTTATAATTGGTGAAAGCTATGTTAGATGTACATAATAAGCTAGAGATCTAACTGAACACTATAAAAATTAAGTTTAGGAAATTTCTGGATAACTACGATAGATGATATCGCTAACTGAGAAATTTACATTAAAGTACACTATTACAGTCTTAAATAATGATGAGAACTATTCTTATTCTACAATAAATGAAACAGTGTTAAAATCATAAAAACAATTTAAGTTAAATGGTAATTTAAATAAATATTTGTATAAAAATGTATTGATTTCATCTGTATTGCAATATTTTTCAATTAACAGAAAAATATTAAATTTTATAAGCGTATCATATGAAGAGATTTACAAAGGGAAAAAAATGGAACAAGAGTGTTTTCATTGATTTTGCTTTGAGTGCTTACATGGCTCGTAAATATCTATTTACATTCAAAACAGAAAGAAATGAAACAACGCAAACATCAAGACTGGATTCATTTAGTAAATTAATTTCGACTGTTTGTTTTTAAATAGACCTTTCCTTAAAGCAACAAACAAGCATTTATTGCAGATATTATTCTTAAACAATAGAACTTTCTTAAAGAAGACTTTATTATTCTAATGTAAGCTTTTGCTGCAGTGGTTGTCTCATAACCTTGAATTAACATTAAGTTAACGCTTTTGACCTTTCAATGTTTTTAAGAGTAGTATCAGGTTGCAGAGTTTCTAAGACTCTTTTATTTAAATGTAGGCCACCGAAAACTGTAAACATTGCTTTGTTAAATGACATAAAGTAAGTTAGATAACTGCATCACAATTTCATTTGAATTTGTAAAATTTTTTTTACATTCATTTCAAGTGTTATTTGTATTTTTAAGTTATTTATTTTGAGAATTTCATTTATTATACAGAATTTTTTTATCTATATTTTTTTTTCTAAACAAAAATTTTCTTGACAGTGAAATAATAATAACCTTTACAACTATAAAAGGTAAGATTCAAATTATTTTAGAATTATAATAGGTTGGTTTATTGAAATGTTTCTAAGGTATGTTTCTAAAAATGTTTCTAATATTTCTTGAAGCTCTTTTAAATTTTAACTATATAACTTAATTGTAATAACCATATATCTTCATATCGAAAGTTTCTAAAAATTCAATTAAAATTTTAAAAATTCAATGAAATCTTAAAATAAAGAACTTCAACAATTAAAAAGACTTTAATTATTACAAATATTAATATTGTATTGTTATTGATGTTACTAATATTAATAGACTTATTATCATTCGATGAGTCCAATATTTTTTACAATTTTGGATTTTAATACGCACTTCCTACTATTATATAAAATATTGCAGTCATTATTTTAAAATTGTGGATTGATTAGTTAAGCAAAATAAAATACTAAATTAATTTTACATTAATAACATTTTAAAACGAAATTTGAGCATCATTTAATGGTCATGTGTTTGTAGATTAATTAAATAAAATGACTCCGCATTAGCCAATGATCTTGTGGTATGAAGTAGGTTCTTGGAATAAATTATTGATACATTATTACTTAATTAATATTAATCTTCTCTCAGCTCAACTCAAAAGATATCGTAATTTGAGATTCTGAAGAGATAAATTTTTATCATACCTAAGAAAACTGAATAAATAAAAAAATGTAAGCTGAATGTTGAAATTTACAGAATAACAATATAAAAAAATTAGAAAAAAATGGCAAATCTAAAATAAAAATTGATGAAAAAATTACTTTTATTTAAACAGTTTTTTTATTTTTATTTTAAATGATCGATCATAAATCAATTTATGACGAAAACAAAATCATCTTATGTACCTAACTAAAAATAAATTTTATTATACTGAGTTTCGGATTACCTAAGTCTCTTTAATTAATGTAAATTAATTAAATGTATTTACATACATTTAGAGTTAGAATTTATTTTTGGTATTGAATCAAACGTTAGCTTCTCACTTTTTCAAATAATAAAAAGATAAACCTACGTATGAATTTTAATTTCTTTTAACAAAACTAAATGCTGATTTATTTAATGTAATGATGGAAAATCGATTCTCTTTTTGCAGCAAATGGAGTGAAGCTTATAGGAGCACTTATTTTCGCTTTGATAACTTTTAACCTACACCATTATTTTTTTATATCAAAGCATCCTCCTCTTCTGAGGAGGTTCTGCTACTTCAAACAAATTTTGATTTCGTAACAAAGAATTTGAAATAGTATGTAGCCTTTATAGAAGTAATCTTTACCAATACGGTCGGAAATTTACAGAACTAATTTTTCACCATTCTTTTTCATCACATTTTAAACATTTTTTTATGAGTAAGAAAAAGAGAAGATAATTATCTATTCTTATAATGTAAAATCTTGTTTTATTCTGTTGTAAAGCTTTGGAGTTTTTCATCATGTGTATACGTGATACCTTTTTATGATATCATTTTAGAACAGTTTTCATTATCCTTCTAAAAGATAGTTTCTAGTTATCACATATATCGTCATATTGCATTGTAATGTTTTTACGGCAAATATTTATTTATGTTAAGCATTAAATAAAAAAATGACGAAATGAATGAATTGTGCTGTGTATCCTGTAAAATTTTTTATTTCTTAAATGTAGTGGTATTGCTCTAATACATTCGGTGCCAAAAAAAACACGAACCTTTAAAATAAAAGTCCATGTCAAAAGGTTGTAATTTTGACAGTCATTCCATAGAACCGTCAGGTTTTGTTAAGCGTACTCCTTACATATATTTTTTCTCCATCTTGGAAAAATTAATCAAACTAAATTTATTGCAGAAAACAAATTTACTCAATATCAGAAATATTTTAAATAGTAATAATGCAAAGTATTTAAATTAGAGAGTTTGTAAGATATCTATGAAAATATATATTCATCTTGGCACTCTGTTAAAGAAACAACTCAAGTTATAAAAAAATACGCTTATTTAGCCGAATTTAAATGTAACGTAATTTAAAAAAAAATGTAAATAAACTTATTAAAGGAAAATAAAGAAAAAAAAAGGTTTTGAAAGTTCTTTTTAGTATGAAATTTTTTATAGATTATAACATCTATTATTGATAAAAAATAATAGTGGATATTAATCTCGAAAGAACCATCTATGTAGATATAATATTTTAAGCTTGAGAAAACATTTTACAAGACATAAATTTTCATTCATTAGCTTTTTATAGAGTTGATGGAGAAATTTAATAAAGATAGAGGTGATTTGGAAATCACCATCATTAAAAGAATAGATATTTCTAAAGGATACTTCACTAGTAAATAGAATAACAGAAAGACGATTTGAATCGCAGAATTTCAATATAAGATACCATCATCTTTAATCATTCACCCGAATTCGTTCTTCCTTTTTCCAATCAATTGATAGACTGTACGAATCCACATCCTTTCCGTTTTGGAATGTTTGAATTCAGGTCTCCAATCACTCCAACAATGGGACAGTTATGATGTCATCGTCGACGAAACCTAAGTTCTCGCATTGACTGAACTTATCATGTTACGAATAAAAATAACTGATCCAATACTCAGCATTTTAAATTCTATTTAAATTATTTATCGTTGTAATAAAATAATAAATAATAATATAATTATTTCTTTGATTGTTGAATATTTTTCACAATTTTATATCAAATCAGAGAATGAACTAAATTCATAAAACTATTCAATGTTAAACAATGTCATAAATTTTTAACTTTTATTGATATACTGTTAAGAAATATTTTATTAACAATTTCTTAAACTTCTGAATGTTTTATTTAAAATTAAGATAGAGGAGTATTTGTATATTTAGCTAATAACACTTGAAATTTGAAAATTTCAAGATAAAAGATCGAAAACGTAGTTAAAATGTCTCTTGTTTTCAAAATATTTCCTTATATTGCCAAATCAACAACAACAAATAAATGAACCCATACACCGATAGTTAATGGAATGAATGAAAACCTTATTCTTTTATCCCACTTTCCATTTGTTATTTTACAAAAAAATTCAAAATCCTGGAAACGTTAAATCCAAATGTTTTTTTCCAAATTTTTATATAAATTTTATTTAGATAATTCCATTTCTGCTTTCGGAACATTGCCTATGAAAATGCGCCAATGTTTACAGTAAATATTGTTCAATGTAAACGTTAGTACTCCAGTTGAGATTTTAACTCTTTTGGCGTTCGCTATTATAGATCAGTTAGCAAACAACACTATTCAGAACTCGATGCAGAGACAGTTATTTAGCAATCAAAATAGTAAGTTATTAATTTTAATCATTACGTTTCAGGATTTGAATTTTTTAAGAATTTTAAATAAATAATAAATTCTGGGTTTTAGTAAGAAGAAATGAGTGATAGGATTTCCAATACAATGGGGATCTTGGTTTTTCATCTAATTAAGTAAAATTGAGCTCAAATTGGATCTTGTAGGCTATAAAGAATAGTAAGTTTTAGAAATGTTAAACTTACTTTCATATCATAAAAGAAATCTTGCAAAATTAATCTATGAAAAAATTAAAGTAACTTCCGTGCTTCAGAAATAAGCCAACTTTTATTTAAGCTTATCGACAGTGAGATCCTAAGAGAATTTCATAATTTACTGTCAATTCCTATTAGATAATTTTCTTGATTTATATTATAGTATTTGATGGTTAGATCTGATAAAAATAACAAATTTATGGGTATGTTACAATCTGATCAATTTAGCTTAGGCTTTAGCTATAAATTCACAGTCACGTGATAGAATTGCAGTCAGTTCATATTTTGCATACGGTACTTCTCCCTTTCATATTGAAAACAATCTGCGTACCTCTAAATTTAAGTAGTTATATCTTGATTTACGGGAGAAGGTAATAATTTTGAAGTTGATGGCCTTTTTTTTACAAGTTTCCTCAGGCTATCTAGAAAATATCATCCGGGGAGTCGTTACAGTGAAAACGAAATCATTATCGCAATTCCCATTTCTTTTCAATATGTTTCAATATACTATTAAAACCTGAATATATATCTACGGATCCCTTGCAAAGTAATAACCCTCGAGCCATTAGAAATTGCTATTTTTTACTAGTTTTTGAAAGAAAATATTAATTACAGTACAAAACCATTTATACTGACTTGTTCCAGAATACATGTCTCTATCAGTAACTTTTCTCTAAGGTTAAATACAGAACGTATTGTTTGAAAACCACTTTCGTAATTAAACAAACAATCTGATATTTTGAGATATCACGAATAGTTATTAAATGAAAGAAACTATTTATATAATGTAAAAAACAAAACAAAAACGTTGGAACTGACACAATACATTCGAAGAAATTTGTAATAAATTGCACATTCGAGCTGTGCTATTCAGTAGATTTGGACGTAAATTAGGTAAATTAAATTTTTCGCGGAATTGAATCTAATAAAGATTTTTTTCTGCACAAAATTAATGTTTTAGAAAGTTAATGATGAAACAAAATTTCGCGAAATTGTTCAAAGCTGTTCTAAAGCTGGCGAAAATAGAGATTGATTGAATAGAAATGTAAATTTTGTTGATGAATTTTTATAAAAATAAAAAAGAATTTGTTTTTATAAAAATAAAACGAATATAATACTCAAAATTCAATCGGTAGAAGTCAAATTCCCTTTGTCATCCAATAGCTTTAAAAGGTGGAGTAAAATGATTGAATATAAAAATAGATAAAATATCAAATACATAATAAGAGATAAAAGTTTTCTGAAACAGCAGAATATTTAAGATTTTTTTGAAAAGCACTTCACTTTATTTCAAATGGATACTAATTATTCAGCAATCAGTGTAGGCAAATTATTTATTGCAACATGTAATAATTAAGGAATTAATCATAAAATATTTTTTATGAGTATTTTAGAGATAAAACCAGAGGGGTTATAAAAAAAAAATCATACATTATTTAATAACATTCTGTATTTTTTCCCTCTTTAACTGTTGTCTTTATCATTAGAATGAGAACACAACGTTATTCGGTGAACATGCACGGTCTCTGGTGCCTTCGGCATCTTTGTTCAATGTGAACTGGTAACATCTATAACATCATATCACTTGTCGAAAACAACGAGTAACCCCGCAGCTAGGAAACAGTTGTGAAACTTGATTGAAATTGACTGAGCTTCATAGCTTTCATCGGAAACCATTCTAGTAAAGATAAGCAGAAATGAGCGATTTCGGTTACATGACGGAAAAAGAAATAGATTGCTTATAATCTCCATTTAAAATAAATCTCTTAAGCAATATTGTAAGTATTTCGCAATTTGTTAACTACTACTATTCGTCTGGAAGAGGCCATCTTTTTTATGCAGCAATGTCCTATACTTTATTTAATTTAATTCCTTTTTTACATATGGTTAATTTTATATAAATAGATGAAACATCTACCATTCATATAATCAATAGAAAGTTTGGTGCTATTGGCTATTTCCAATCTAAAAAATTGACTATGTATTTATTCTTTTATATTTAGTTACAATTATGCTTCCCGTTTAATCATCATCAAGAGAAGTAGGATTTCTAAGACATTTTGAGAGCTATTTTCTTTTGCCACACTAAATCCTCAGATGTTTTAACCGAACATTAGTTAAAGAAATGGAATCTCAGCAAACTACGCAAATAATGATCCATTCAGGTTACAAACGGCTAATAATTAGAAATAGCTTCAAGAGATAAAACAAAACAAAAATGTTTTGTAAATATTTCCTTAGGGTTTATTCAAGATTTAAGATAAACGTAAAATGTAGTTGTTAAAGTGTACTATATTTGTAAAATCGTTAACTGGAGATTTCACTGAAAATTTGATCCTTGACTTTAGAATTCAGTTGTTAATTTCTATATAATAATTATTAAACTGTGGAACTGAGTTGACCCTTACGGACGCACTGGGGAAATCATCAATCTTTTAAGTTCCATAGAAAATTTTTGAATTTATTATGTAATTACACACAGAAATATAAGTTCCTTCTTTGAAATCTATCTATGGTCTATTATTTGAAGTTTTTTGGCTTAAGCCGGTTTCGTATTGCAGGTTTCCTAAGGTTTCGGATTTCCTTCTTACAGGAAATGTAGGGTGACATCTTCTTGATGATCAAATATATTTTATCGCTGCCAAACGGCTAATCATTGATGGATGGAATGAGAAACAGTTCTTCTAGCAAAACAGCCAATTGCCACTGTTGACTGTTCAGCCAGAACACATCGATCATCGTGAGGCATCTAGCAGATGACAAATTTTCTGCAGTGTAAATAGACATTTCCTTTTTATATCAAATTCTAAGGTCGTAAACAAAGCAATTAACGCCAAAAGAATGCGTGCTTTCTGATCATATATGCAATTAAATAAAACTTAGTAAAGAAGTATCTTTAAACATTTGTCTCGGAGGTTTTCTGATCTTGAGAATTGCGTAGTGACTGTCAATTTACAATTAACGATAATAAGAGTTTTTTTTTTTATACTTGTCTTTAACTTTAACTAAAAAATTTCTTTCTCCAATCACTATGAAAATGAAACAAAATTACAATATTCAAAAGCAGTCGTAATTTTTGGACTAATTATGATTAAATTTTAGTAGATAGTTAAAATTTAAATTACAAAAAGTAATTAATGATCAGGATGTACATAATATTCAAACCCTTATAACTTTTAAATTTTAAAATGGCAAAATTTAACGTGCATAATACATATACAACAAGAAACAGTAAGGATAAAAACGCTCACATTTAAAGGATTCTCTGGGCTATTTCTGAAAATTTATTCTTAATTTGTTTTTGTTGTTTTTTGAAGTTTTTTTTATTCAAGAGGCATTTCTTTGTTTAATCTTATCTTTGGATTACACTGAGCTATGAGTACTGGGCGAATCTAACTGACGAGAGGTATGAACCTCGAAACGGTCCGCTTTGGATTCCTGGTAAGAAATTTACAAAAATAGCTCAGTGAATCCTTTAAATGTATGCGTTTTTATCCTTAGTTTTCTTGTTTTATATTTTATATTTTTGATAAGAATGAAAAGTCAGGGAATCGCAAATTGAAATTAAAATTAAGTAATTATTGATAAAACAATTCCTGTATCATTACTAGATGAGTTTCGGAAGTGAAAAAGCAAATTCAATTAAATAAAATTAATTGTATTATAAAAAATTTGCAATAATTTATTTTATATAAAATAATAATAGTTCTTGGCTATTCATTCTAAAAAATATCTAAAGTTATTATAAAAGATTGTTCTCATACTCTTTTGTACTTGAAATTATTTATATAAAGGAAAGTGATTTTCGAATTTGCATTTTCACTTTTGAAATTCATCTACAATATAGGAATTTTATTTATCTAACATGACGCTATGACCTAACATATACGGCTAATTAGGAGGTTACAACAATATCGCTTAAAGTAAATCTGCTTAAAATAAAATCTCTATTAATAAGGAAATAAACTTTAATAAAGACGGGTATTTCTAGACTTTTTTTCTAAAAGCTTACGTTTATAGAATAATTATCTCATCTTCCTCATCCTCTCCTTGGTCTATATTCCTGAAGTTTGTAATTTTAATTGGGAAAAAACTGCTATGACAGTTTTTTCCCAATAAAAGAATTCTACTTTATTCTTCGGAACTACTGGGAAGCTTGTAGTTTCTCAAAAATTGCTAGCCAGTGAGTAATTTGGATTGAATTGATATCTCTCATGTAGCTCACTTAAAAAAATAATTTTAAGAAAAGAGAGTTTACTGTTAAAAATAGTTTGATAAAAAGTACATACATTTTTAAAAAAACAACATCTAAAACAAACATAGGGGAAGCTTTTCGGATTCAATATGGCCTCACAAAGGTTGACAAAGGAGGCCATATCGGATCCGAAAAGCTTCCCGTATGTATGTTTTAGATACTGTTTTTTAAAAATATGTGTGTTTTTTTTTATCAAACTTTTTAAATCGTATAGTTAACAAACGTAAAAAATGAATTAAAAATATAGTTAATAATACCATCACGACCATATTAAAAAAAACACAATTAATATTTGTTCTAAATGAATTACAATTTATAAGGAGTTAGCCTGATAACATTGGTGAACATATTATCCTGTTACTAACGTAGACTTAATAAAAAGGCCATCAATACTAAACATTTCATGCCATAAATTTAAACGGTGGAAAAAAAAATTGAATTTGGATTTTTGAATTTCACTACATATTTGCAGAGATCATCAAAGATATCAACTTATAAATTAAGACGGAGTCAATGTGTAATGTACTTGTTAGTGTACCTTCAGTGCCCAATTACTTTAATAAGATTTTATAATGAAATTTTATTACTATTATATTAACTGTTTTACATCATTTATCGTATAAACATTTTCCATAATATAATTTTTAACAATAAATAATAGTTTGCGGAATTAATCATGAAGATTGTAGCCGGTTTTTAATTTAAAATTTTGAAACAGCTATGCAGTAGTCTAGTAATTAATTAATTTTCCGGAAGATAGTTAAATATATATAAATCAGAATCCAGAACAAATAAAAATTCTTTTATTCTGTTGAAAAAATAACAGAAATATTCCAATCTCAACCAAATATTCAAGAGACAGTTTTGCATTCTAAACAATTCTCTACAAATTCTACATTGAAATGCAGAGAAACTGTTAGACAAAATTTCGCTTTATGGAAACTTCGACCCAAATCTAAATAACTTAGCTCAGAGATATGTTTTTTCAATCTTGACTTCAGCATTTGAAAAAAAAAAAGAATTTCAAGGATAAATTCTCTAGGAAAGAGTACTGTTCTGTATCTTTTCTATTAACAGCAGTAAAGAAGGTACAAAAGGACATTGCAAAAGAGGATTATGGATATTTCAATTATATAGAAATAGAAAGACAAATTACTCATTGAAAGGAACCCTAAGGGAGGTCTCCTCCTCATACAGGCATGTGTCAGTCCAATTATTGAAGGATATTGAAATATTTCCATTTAAAGATCGACTGAAAATTGGCCAATTTATTTATCAGTGCAGTAGGCAGAAGACTCCTACTGAAAACCACATTTTTTTTTTCAATTTGGCTTCGCTTTTTTCATATTTGGAGAATGAAAAGCTTTCCTGTTTTCAAGCAGGGAAACGCAGATCTCTAATATTGATCCTTTCGTAAATACAAGATTGTGCCCTCTGCATCGAGTTTTCGAGATTTCAGTGAATCAAGCTTATATTTGACGGGAAATTGCTTAGGCTTTGCTGTTTCTTGGACAGCCCAGACAGCAAATAAGATAAAAATAATTAAAAGATTTTAATTAGTTTCCTAATAATAAATATTTTTAATATTTAATATAATTAATATTTAATATTTAATGTAGTAAATATTTTTAATGTTTATTTGTTAACAATTACGAAAAAAATACAATTATATTGCTAAATAACTTAGCCTTTCAAATAAATACTTTATGTAAAGAAATACAAATGTCAATTATTATGTAAATATCACCTATTGTTTCAGGATGACTTTAAAGTTGATAAACTTTGATATTAAAAATAATAATCGTAATAAAAATCAAACAAAATTATCTGAAGTTAAAAACTGTTATTGAAAAAGTGAAATGAAAAAAATTAATTTCAATTGCAGACTAAGATTGTTTATGTTTTGTCTTTTTTTATTATAAAAAACCAACTAATCATTATTAATAAATTAATAAACAGTTTCAACATAGTTTTGTATGGAAATAAATGGAAATAACTTTCTTGACAATTGCATTACGTGAAAAGGAATGTGTCGCTGTATTTTTCTGTCATTCAGAGAAAATTCTTATTGAACACTCTGATAATAATATCACTAATATTAAGTTAATTCATAAAAAACCTGACCATATTTAAATTGCTTAATCTCTATTAAAGCATATTCTTTAAATTTATCCGTTGTTCTTAATTCATGAAATAAAAACATCTTGCTTTAAATTTGTAGAATTTTATTTTTTATTGTATTACAAATAAATGTCGTATTTCCAGAACAACGTTGTAGTGAACAAAGAAACTCAAGAAAATCAAAATGATTTTGATAAAAGACTGATGGTAATGTTATGTGTGCGAAAGAAAGAAATGATAATCACAAGAAGCTTCTTTCAGGATACTGAAATTATATTAGCGACTAACCAGATGACTAACCAGATAATGCTAATGACTAACCAGAAATTGCATTTTAACTAGAATTTAACCAGAATTGCATTGCTGATTAAAAGCTAGTGTTTCACCAAACAACCACTATGAGCTAGCATCAGAAACGATAAATAGAAGAGCATAGGAATTGTAGGTTGATATTTCCAAACTGTCAGTGTATTCTATATTTTAAGAGTTAAACATAGATATATTATATCAATTTCATTTTGTAGTTATCAAATTATTCAGTCTCTGCTAAAGCGTTTAAACAAACTTCCAGTATAATAAAGATTTTTCAAGGCTATTAGTATTTTTTTTGTAATGTGAAAAAACAAACAAACATAATTTCTAGAAGAATGGATTTCAGTTTGCAGAGCATCATTTAAACTATTTCTTTGTAGTAGATTGCAGATTTTTATAATGCTGTGTAAGTTATTAATTTCAGTTATTGAAGCCGAAGTATTAGGCTACGTTTCTCATCAATTAAAGCAATGATTACTTAGTTTATAATTATTTACATTAACATTTACTTTAATAATATATTTGCTATTTGTTTCAATCTGTTTTACTTTTAATCTTTTGCAGGAAGGTAACTGGAAAGATTTTTTAAAACCAAGTTCCTTTTCAAGATGAAAAAGTGTAAGTTGAAAACTTCAAAGTCATCTTTTTTTCGTTTATTTGTATTTCTATTATAATTTCTCATCAAGAACAATTTTAAAATAAAACCAGATAAAATAAATTGAATGGATAACTATATTAAAACATATAAAATTAATATCTGCACTTCTCAGTTTCTATGACTGTATAAGTTTAATTTGAGACTTTAACTAATTAGCAAAATAAATTCAGTTAGGGAATTATAGTAAATGTAATTTTTAGTAACAACTACTTATCAACTACTATAAACTACTTTAAAATCACAGTTGTAAGTTATTTGGTTTTCTTATATATTTCTTTGTTATAATTATTGTCTAGAAATTAGTTTTTGTAAGTTTTAATTATTAAGGAAGTAAAAACATACGAATATTTTAAATAAGATATTCAAGTGATTTTATTTAGTAAAAATTAATATTCACGCTTTCTTAAAGACCTTTTAGGAAAATGGAATAAAAATGCTTTTTTTAATTGGTGAAAGATTATTTAGAGTGTTTTAATTATCTCTCCAAAAATTGTTGATATTTTGAAGGAATATCGAAAAACTGAAATGAATATTAAAGCAACAATTTTAATAATTCGTAAAACTGAAGTGAAAGACGAAATATTCGGAGGAATAATAGCCGCTTAAAAATACTTCCAAAACGTTACTAATTAAGAGATGTCCCTATAAAGTTAAAGTGGTAATTAGAAATTTAAAAATTTCGTCAATTTTGTCATTAATTCGTCAATTTTAAATTATAAAGATGAAAAAAAAAATTGCATTTAAGCATAAAGAAGCACATAACTTAATTTTGTTCTAATTTCATTATATATTAGCAAAGTTATAATTTGTTGAACTTAGTATTTTTACTCTCGCACGGCAAGTTTTAGATGCTATTTTAAATTTCATTTATTATTTCCACGCCAAGTTTGTATTGTTCAACAAACGAATTTACAGTTATATCGATCGTAAACATAATACTGGACAATTATACAGTATATTCCAGAAAGCAGAAATTTATAGTCTTAAGTCTTACTTGAGTATTATAGAATTTAGACCTAAAAGTAATGAATCTCTGTGAAAACCACCATTGTGCATGACTTTCCCCATAAGCATTTTTCAAAGTTGCTACGCCAACAATAATTTCCTTGTTAAGGCAGTGTAATTGCAGATAAATCGATAGGCACGTCCCAGTTATCATTTTCCATTGAAGTTCGCTAAATGATAGATGGGATAAAGTCGAAGAGGCGGAGGATCTACAGGAAATACGTCATTTGTTCAACTTTGAAGAGGCCGTTCGATGAAAGATCTCCACGTTCTGAGACTGCGCAGCTGCAGACACAATAGAGTTTGATAAAACCAAGAGAAGATCTTGCTGAATCTAAAAGGCGATCCCGTTACCCGGTCGGCGGAAGTTTTCAACGAACGGTGGAACCGTGTCCATTACCTCCCCCGTCGTCTTTTCCACGTTTCCTTATCATTCGTCTGTCCGGTCTGTATAAAAGAGCACTGGACGGAGAACTGATAAGGGCTTGTGGGTAAACCTAACAGCGAAACCATAAGCTCCGATTTCCATCCAACAAGAAATCTCTCAACGTGGACCGAGGCAAGATATTGGATCCCATTTCTGTTTGCAATCAGCTTGGAAAACACTAATAGACAACCGTATAATTGCGTTTTAAGGTCAATTCACTTAGAGAAAACAGAGATTGAAGCGGTCGAAACCACGCTTCGAGATTGATAAATTTCATTGAAGCATTAATATTATAAAGCGCTTTGACGATATTATAAAGTTATATGGTTGGTATATAAAGTTATGGTTGGGTCGGGCTGATGATAGGCCAATAAGCCTTGAAACAGCGCTGTCCCCGATTACAGCACAAATATCAAAAATAGCTCAGTGAATTTGTGTTTTGTTTAGTTATGTGCGTTCTTTGTTTTATTTTACTGTAAAAATGTACTAACGCAAGTTAAACTTTTGTCTAATTACTAACCTTGTTATGAATTAATCCCTTGAAGCTAAGCTAAACGCTAGCGGGGATTAATTATTCACCCCTTTTTATTCTTGATTTTATTTTGATGTTTTTGTAATTCAGGGGTCATTGATTTGTGTGTTTGTCCGTTTTGTCTATTCGTCCCATTTCACTGAGCTTAGGTATGCTGGTTGGGTCGGGCTGATGATAGGCCAATAAGCCTTGAAACAGCGCTGTCCCCGATTACCAGCACAAATATCAAAAATAGCTCAGTGAATTTGTGTTTTGTTTAGTTATGTGCGTTCTTTGTTTTATTTTACTGTATCTTAAGTATATAAGAAAAGATTAAATTATTACATTTAGGCATTAAAATGGATACATTTATCATTTATTTTAAAAATATTAGCTTAATACAGGGTACTATATTTTTTTCATTAAAACTTGTTTCTTAATTCATAGATATGAATCTATAATATGTGAGCTGGATAGAAATCTACAAAATATTAAATTAAAAGATAAGTAATAAAAATATTTGTTATTTCAACTTTCAGTTTTAGAGGTGTTTATGTAATTCTTTTAAGGTGAAATAATTTTAGAAGTTTTCATATAAGAAGAAAAGAAATTTGAAAAGACAATTATTTCCCATCACAATACTGGTAAACAACATAAAAATAGATGATTTTTACTAATGCTAAGATGCTCCTTTTTTTATATTTTATTTTTTTTAATGTTTTCCTAATGATAAAATTCCTAAAATTGTATAATGATTGGTCAATTCTACAATTTCATGTATAGAAACCTGAATATTCCTGATAGAAACATATATGTGTTTCTATGGTCAAGAATATAGAAGTCATAGAAGTCGATTTAGTCCATGGTCATTTGAAGATTATCTGACAAATGAACTTTACAATCTCATTGCATTTTATGAATGTATGTTAATATAAGTCGCATGCTACATAAAACCATTTTGTGAGTGTTAGATTTAATAAATGTATATAAAAAAAACCTTATATACATTTATATACTTTGAATTATACAGTATTGCAAATACTGTAGGCATACTGTAGGCCTATGATTCAAAATGCATAAATATATATAACGGTTTTTTTTGACAAATTGCAAATCGCGATATTTGCAAGAGCTTAAAATAAGAGAATATTGAATTCATTTTCAAGAAAAACTATTAAATCACAAGTATAGCTTCTGTTAACCCACTCTTCCTTAAACCTTCAAATTGATATTAATACAATCAACAGATTGGCATGAAAAATTAATTTTAAACTTTAAAAGCAATTGTAATTACAAAAATAAAAACTAATGTTTGGTAAGATGACTTTCGTAGTTACAATATATTTTCGATTAAGTGTTACAGAAATAAGAAAACTGAATATGTACACCACAAAACCCATTATTTATAATAATCACATTAACCTCTGTTTTAGCAGATATACTATAATGTTATCTAGTTAAATTAAAATCGATATAATAATGTTAATACGAGACGTTATTTAATAAAATAATGAATACTAATGTGCAGTAAAGCCACTTAAAGTAAAATACTTTTTAATATTTCTAAGAACAGTAAGTTAACGTGTACATTTCGTTATCCAGTAGTCCAAATACAATACACTGTAAGCTATTTGAAATTTAGTATTTCGCATTTTAGAATTTTCATTTCAATATAGAAATATATAAAAAAAAAACATATAAAAAAGCTGTATTTGCAATTTTTGAAGGATATCTAATTATTTGTATTAGAAAAAAAATCCTTTTTTCAAGGAAATATTTCGAGTAAGCATTCAGGAAATTTTTCAAAAAAATTGTGCCCTTCATTATTGAGTCCATCACCTTTTGAATAAATTAGAGTGAATCCTGAAAACATACTGGGTAATTAGAATTTTTCATTTAAAATATTCCAAATAATGGTCTGTTT
The DNA here is from genome assembly GCA_023159025.1 of Thereuonema tuberculata. Taxonomy (NCBI): domain Eukaryota; kingdom Metazoa; phylum Arthropoda; class Chilopoda; order Scutigeromorpha; family Scutigeridae; genus Thereuonema; species Thereuonema tuberculata. Next base: position 354,436,890 of record JAFIDM010009631.1, read on the forward strand.
AAGAACTCTATAATAATATTGTTTCTTTTAACTTTTTTCTTATATAGTAAAAGTAAAGTAAACTACGATGGAACATCCAAGGAAAATATCATTCGATTAAACAAGAAAATATAAAATGCTTCAATAATCGAAAATTAATTCTTTCAATTTAAGAAAGAATATTGATTAACATTATATAATACATTTTTGAGAAAAAAATCAGCGTCCATTAATATTAAAAAAAAGTAAAATATCACGAACTATGTAATCATTTTTAAAATAATTATTTCTAATTATCGTATTAAAAGCTGTTTCTAGCAGATATAGTGCTACATTATTTATTTATTTATATTAAAATGAACATAATAATTAATGATTTATGGAATCTTCTTAAAAACACAGATCTCGAAAATAAACTAATTGAGAAGACGAATATAAACGAATATAATATAAACGAATATAATCGAATATAAACTAATTTATAATCAATAATTTATTATACATGAATAATTTGAAACTGTATGCAAATAACCAGAGTCTTCTGTCACTTTTAAATGTAACATCTCATTTCAACTCAGACATTATGATGAATTTTGGTTAGACAAATATCCATGGGGAAATTGCAGAACCAAACACTTTTAATATCATGGTACAAAATCAACAATTGCCTGCAATGAAGCCGGAAGAATGCTATAAATACCTGGGATTCAGTGAAACATTAACAAAAAAACAATAAGCTAACAAAACAACAGATCACAAACAAATTGAAGTTTCGACTACAGAAAATTTTAAAGAATGAATAGTTGTTCAAAAATAAGTTTAAAGCAATTTATTCCTGGGTTATCCCAGTTCTGACTTATTCTTTCGGTGTGGTAGGGTGGGCGCAAACTGATTTCAAAAATCTAATCATCCCTGTCCGAACTACATTAACAAAAAACAGATTCCGTCATCCAAAATCAGCCATGGAGTGCCTCTATCTCCCAAGAAAAGAAGGTGGTAAAGGGCTTTTGGATTTTAAATCACTTTTCACTAAACAAATGATAAATCCGAGAAAATATTTTTTTACAAGAGCAGAATCATCGAGCCTTCATCAAACAATAGTTAAATGCGACCACTCATATACACTCATATACACCGATTCATTTATCAGATGGAAATTTTACCACGACTGTTACTACAATTCAAGAAAGAATTCACTCTTGAAAGTCTAAAGTGCTACCCCAATTCACTTGAGAGGGCTAATAAAGAATTTTCGTTATATTAGCTAAAGGCATTTGTCTGCTGAGACAGAGGGATTTATCCATGCTATCCAGAATCAAGTGGTAGCTATAAATAATTATAAAAAATACATTGAAAAATTGGATCTATCTCATACATGACCAATTTGCCATAAAAATTCTGAGACAGTAGATCATATAATAGCAGATGACTCAAGCTGGCAAACATGGAATACCTCAACAGGCGTAATCTCACTGCAAATATAATTCATACGCCACTAGCCATATGTCTCATAGAGAAAAGAGAAGTAGTGCCTTTATATATACAAACCACAAGCGGTACTCAAAGACGACAGAACTAGACTTTACTATGATTTGCCGTTACACACAGATAAAACCATCAATGCGAACAGACCCGATATAGTACCTCACAGGCTTCAAGAAACAGCTTTCCTTATCGATATTACCCATCCTAATGATAATAGTATCAACAAGGTGAATCAGATAAGATATCATAATATTTCAATCTGGCAGAAGAATATAAAAAAAAATCCATAAGCTTAATTCAATAAAAAGTAATTCCAATCGTCATGACAGCCACCGGTCTGATAGATCAAAATCTACCTAATCATTTGCTCAATCTATAGCTGACCCAAGATAAAATTTTACTTAAAGCACAAAAATCAGTGATTTTGGAGACATGCCATGTAGTTCGCACTGTTCTGAATATACCCTCAGATAGCTTAGATGTATACCGGGTGTATCGCACCAACTGAAAAGAGAAGATTCGGAATGATTTTTTGTTTTTTTTTGTTTTTATTTCTTAGTTATTTTAAATTACATTTCAGTCCCGTTAGGAATTTAAATTCCTATCAACAGGTGCTGTATTTATTTTAATACATAATAATTATATTAAAAAAAATTACATTTAAATAAATTTTATAAAAATTACAAAATCAACTTATCCTCAAATAATTTGAAACAAAAATAAATCAACGAAAAACAATTTAGCACAACATAAAATTAACAAATTATTAATTAATATTATCTAAAATCCAACTTTTTACATTATTTTTTACAATGGAAATTCTTTTACAATGTTTAAATACATTCAAATTTGCATCATTAAAGGTTTTCTCAATTATATAATTTAAATTTCTTATACCATATTCATTATAGATATAAGGATAATCAAGTTTTATTCTATTTTTATTTCTCAAATTATAATTTTCTTTTATACTTTCATTTTTAATTTAACAACACTATAAAAATTCTTTATTATTATATTATGTATAAATTTTTGTTTAGGATATAATATATTATATTTTAGTAATATTTGTTTCCTTTTATTAATATTATTCCAAATGTTTTTAGGAAATATCAACTTTAAAACTTTGCTTTGTAAATTTTTTAAATTTTCCAAATGTATATTTCCTACATTTGCCCATATATTAACTCCATAATTTAGTAAAGAATCAAAAATTGCAAAATAAATTAAAATTTTTATATTAAGTGGAAGAATATTTTTTATATAATAAAATATATATATGGTTACATTTAATTTTTTATATAAAATATTTATGTAGTTATCCCATGTAAAAAAATCATTTATAATTATGCTTAAATATTTAAAATTATTAATTATATCAACTTCTGTACAAGAAATACATTTTGTACTATTTCCATGTAAACAATCATGCGAATGTATTATGAATGTAATTTTTTTATCTACTATTTTCTTTTTGAGTTTTATTAATATTCCTTTTGTTCTTTCATTATTAAGAACAAGTTTATTATCATGAAGCCATTTTTGTAAAATATTAAAATTATCCTGTAAAGTTTTATTCACAATCTCCAAATTTAAACCTGATGTATATATTATTATATCATCAGCATATACATATATATAACAATCTTTTAAAACATAAAAAAGATCATTTAAAAAAATTATAAATAAAATTGGTCCTAAATTGGATCCTTGTGGCACTCCAATATTAATTGTTTTCCTTTTACTTAATATTTTATTTATTTGCACAAAAATCTTTCTATTTTCTAAATAATTTTTCATAATATTCAATATTTTACCTCTTATTCCATATTTTTTCAATTTAATCAAAAGCAAATTATGATCTATAGTTATTAATAGTACAAAATGATTTTTATTTAATTTTGTATTAATATGCCCACAAAATTTTTCTAATAATTTAGTTGTACTTTTATTTTGTTGATAAGCATATTGATTTTCATTAAATACATTAAATATTTTTAAAAATTCTTGTAATTTCCTACTAAAAAAATTTTCTATTCTTTTATTTATAGTTGATGACACAGCAATAGGTCTATAATTTTTACAATCATTAAAAGCGTTATTTTTGAATATTGGAACAGTTTTTGATATTTTTAAATTATTTGGATAAATTTCTTTATTGAAAATTAATTTAGCAAAAATTTCCTTTTTCTCTTTGATATCAGAAATAGATATTTGATCATGTCCAATTGATTTTTTATTTTTCATCCCATTTATTATATTTATTATCTCTTCATCATTTGGTACATTAATTAAAATTGTATTTATTAAATATGAATTACAATAAATTCTCTTTACAATTTATATTAAAATTATAACTTATTTTATGATAATAATTACAAAATTTTTCTGCAAGTGTTTTAAATTTGTTTTTATCTTCTATTTCCTGTGCAAACCTATTTATTTCATTTTCTTTTTTAGTTTTATGTTTATTCCCTTTTTTTCTTTCTAATAAAGCATTTATTTTTTCCCAACAATTTTTTGGGTTATTTACATAATTTTTAAATTTATTATAA
>JAFIDM010009631.1:354465628-354489620 GCA_023159025.1 Thereuonema tuberculata
CCCCCTTTATGAGGGGTTGGAATGTGAAAGTTACGGATTTCTTAATTTTTTTGTTGTTTGTGTGCTAATCCTAACCTGCATACCAAATTTCAGCTTTCTAGGACTTCATGAAGTACCCTAGAGGTTTTGATGATCATGAGTCAGTCAGTCAGTGAGTGAGTTACGAAATCGACGTATTTTAGGTATTAATAAAATCCAAAGTATAAAAGCTAAATAAATGAAACTTAGCGTATTTCTTTAGTCTGGTAACTGCATCATATCCTGAAAATTTGAGCTCTCTAGTATTATCCAGGCCGAAGCTATGAGGGTTCGAAAATACGACGAAACACTTCCAGAAAAGGTATGTAGTGCCCTTCCTGCCTTCGGCTCGTCTTGGCGGGGGCACTGCCGTGCCCCCAGATTTAATTAATTCGTTTCTTCGACTAACATACGATTCTAAATGAAAACCGTCGAACAAAACATTTATAAGTTAGTTCAGAATACATTCCTGATGTAAATTCACAAAGCATTTGTATGGTAAACATATTTACTTATATTTGGATAAATAACTTTTTTTTTTAAATTTACAATTATTATTCCATATGTAACGATGCAATATGTAAAATCATTACTGTAATATTAATACAGTATCTTCATCGAATAACTAATATTATTTCAAAATATAAATAATTACTTTTTTTTTTTTTGTAATTGCATACTTCAACTTTAAGAAATTGGATAAAACAGAAGACTTTACATTGTAATTATTTTGAAGTATTTTTAATCGTATAACTAAGATAACTAATGCAGTAACAGCGTGTTAATTTTAATTTTGATGCTAACTGTATCAAAAACGTTAAATGTTATTCCGAATTCGTACATTAATCATTTAGACGATCTACTTTTTTTTTTACATAAAAGAATTCTATATTTGCGAAAATCAGTTTGAAATTTAAGTAAAGAAATTTCATTTTATTTTAACTAAGTAGTTCCGAAACTTATTACGTAATAAAGCTTTCTTTTTTGCTAACGACGAATTTATATTTTTAAATGTTTATTAATAACATAAAATTTTTCCTAAGTTCTCAGTCAGGATTTTGTTCTATACATCTCATATCCGTCAAAGCTCTACAGGATTATAGTGATGATTTTTTTTTCTAAATTTTATTTTTGGAAAGTAAAATTTGTCGTAACTCTCGATGTATTTCTGAATGTAAGAGAATGATGACAAATTCTTTTTAATCAGTGAAACTAATTACTCCCGATGAAAAAGTTTAATGATGTTATTGCCAAAAGCAATTATAGAAAAGTGTCGTAAGTTGCAAAATTCTTACGACAACTATATGGATTGCTGATATAGAATCAATTTCCTATTAGGATTTTTTTTTCAATGGTAAAGCATTGATATAGCGTTTTTCAACCTGGTATAAAGCTTAACAATTCTTTATTATACAATTTAGTTGTATTGGTGAAGTTACCCCTCGACAAACAAATTTTTCTGTTTTTTGTTGGCTATAATCGAGTTTGAAGAAATAAGCAATTTTAAATAGTAAAGCTTATTTATGAAAGTGGTTTCTTCAATACACAATCACAAGGAAAGAAAAACACACACACAAAAATAATTATATCAAAACTATAACAACCTTTAATAATCACTATTCCGAAGTGAAGAAATCTCTTAACACTTAGTAATCTTCATTGCTAATTAAAGAAAATGTCTAAGAGGTGAGAAAGCATTCTGAGATCTGAGAACCCTCACTCCAAAATAGAAAAAAATCCCAACTTCGAACTAAATAAATCTTTAATACAAGTTAGAAAAACGCAGAAAATTAAACTGTGTCTAACTGAAAAATTAATTTCTCTGGTTCCAAACGGAAAGCTAATTTTAAAATTGATAACTCCTCTTCTAAACTAGAGTCAATTTATAAAAAAACTGTGAACTAAGGAAACCATACCAAAGTTTGATAAGCCTTATTCCGAATTTTAGAAAATATTTTACATTTGGTAAAATTAATCTGAAGTGGAAAATCAACTATAAACCTCTATATGATAACCTCTATTTAGAATTAAATGAAATGAAATGAACTTTAATATCGTCTACATTTCATAACTTGTACAGTGCTATTTTGTAACGAAAAAAAAGCAAGTCCTTCATTTGAAAGCCCTTGCTCTGATTGGAAAAAAGGCACTCCAAAAAATGCTTTTAGTTAATAATCTCTATTCTGCATTGAGATACAATTTTTTAAATGAGGTAGCTTGTTCTACATTGGAAATGCAGCTTCTTCATTTGATAATTCATATTTCGATTTTTAAGAAACACTCGTTTAGAATACATTGAGATCTTAAGAAGTAGTGATAAATTTGGAACTTTCATGCGAAACCCTCTACAATACCTGAAAACATTATTTTCGAAGAAATCGCTTATACGTTGCATAATTTTCCGTCGAACTGCAGAAAGTACTCGTGCATGATGAGTCTTTACAGAGAATTAAAGAACAATTCTTGCCATTCGTTAATATCTTTTCCGAACTCCTCATGTATTTGCAACCTCCAAACTGAAGAAAAAAATGGCTTTATCTTTAAAGAGTTTACCTCCGACATTTACAAAGCATGTGAAATATATTACTAGTTATACACAGGGTGGTTATAATTACACAGGAGGTGTTTAGAGCTTTCTGTAGAAAGAATTAATGACAAAATCCAACCAAGTTTGGTGTGTATACTTTCCTGACCATGGGATTTTGATTTCTCAAATTTAAAAAAAAAAATGAGTTTTAGGAATTTCCCGCTAGGATGAAATGAACAGATAGCACCCAAGGAATGATGTTAAAGTGAGCACAAAAAGAAAAGTGCACGAATTAATTGTTATCTGCAATGTGATCAGATTCCTTTGTTATGTGTTATTACAGTGAAGTTCAGTTCCGATGTTGGTACGTGATCCGCCATGCTGAGCTTAGTGATAAACTGTAAAGTGTTAGGCAAAATGAACGACTTGAACCATTGGATTAAAGTGTACCATGATCATATTTAACTGGAAAAGGTTTCTAGTTATATTAATTGCAGGTTATATTCACATTAGGCATCAATTCAAATAACCTGTGATATTACGTCTTCAGCAAGACCCGTCTTCATCGAATGACCGTACGTTCGAAGTACTGCGCCATATTGGATTCAAGTTATGGATTCAACGCCAGCTGTTCAACTACTTAACGTTATTGGTAACCGTGAGATAAAAATAATTCATATAATTATTTCAGGATCATAAAGAATCATCTAGCTAAGAACAATATTGATGACGATTTTTTGCCTAACCAAATAGAAGTTTTTGTGAACTTAGTGTAAATTAATAAGTGAACATTTTTGTGTATTTTGAAAGCAACATTACTATTAAAAGAACTTAATTATTCCAGTCAAGGCCTCTGAGAAAAGTTTAATATATTTTTATCTATTTTAATTATTCCAGAATTGGTTACGGGCCCAGCACGCTTCCACTGCGCAAACTGGAATACGTAAGAAGTTATGAACGTGTAATTAATGTTGCTTCAAAACATAAAGATGGCCCATTCTATGATAATTTTTAACCGGAATAACTATATTACTTGGAAAAGGAACATTCAAACGATTCTTCAGAAAGATGGACCATAAGTATGGATGAGATTGCATCTATTGAAGAAAAAGGAGTTAAGTTTAAGCTCCTAGATAAGGCTGAACTTGATAAAAAAAAACCACATTTGCCATTGCGCTCAAATTAAGCCCTAGTTGCAACATATTTCTTAAGCTCTAGCTATTTCAGCTTTTTTAATTTCTCACTAGGTCCCTTGAATTGTCTTTTCTTGGAAAGTCATGTTCTAAGTATGATCTGAGACTGCCATGACTTTTTTCTGTCTATTGTGAGAAATTTATTGCTCTCAATTGCCGTCTCCCATCTTCTCATTTTCTATAATCTTATACTCTACCACTAATCAATGTTTTAACATTTCAATTATTTCTTTTAATAAATACCCAAATTTCAAAACCACAGGTCACCTCCTTTCAGTGAGAAATGATTGTGTTTAATCGTTCTGCTTCTATGATCACTTCAAGAAAATTCCGTTTAGCTGTCTAATCCCTCGCTTGCATTTCGCTGTTTTGTAATCAATCTCCGTTTCACGAAGAAAAACAAAGATGGTTTCAAGTTATTTGAATCTATCGCCATAAACTATCAATAGATGTTAATTTCTAGTCTCTGTTTATAAACTTCTCGCATCTTCTTACATCCTCACATCTTATTCATTTTTATTGATTAAATAAAATGATTTGAATAAAATAAGATGATTTGAATATTAATGTAATTAATCACCTTATTTTTTCTATGGTCTAGGTGAATCTACAAACTTGCCACAAGCCTATTTAATGAATAGCAATCCAATGCTTAATAAAAGGCTTAATAAGATAAAGAATCGATTTCCATTAAGGCAAATAGTTTCTTCAAGATGTTTCAATGAAAACATTGATTTTTGTTGTTTTCTTTCTCTCACAGCGTTTTCTACTCTTATCTTTACTATTGTTCCATATAAGAAGAAAAGGGTTTGAAAAGAAGAAACCTAAATGTAGGTTTCTTAATAGCTTAAAAATAATCCTTCAACCCTCTATTCCACAGTGATGCCATTTGGCATCAAATCAATTATATATTTTTTTTAAAATTACTTTTGGAAAGTACCAAACTCAATCGCACACAAACGAACACTCTGACTGCAAGCTGCAATAGTTGCTTCCATCTAACGGAGACTCTGAGCACTTCCAGTCAGCTGCTTCTTCGTGTTGCCATGATTTTTGTATGGAATTGAAAAGTTGTTTACATAGCTCGGATAGCGTTACTTACTGCAATAATCTTGTAATTCGTTAGAACAGATATAACAGATTGTACTGATAAACCTTGAATTTGTAAAAAATATGTTCCATAACTTCAAATTCGTATATAAGTTTCAATGATGCTTTGCGGCATCATTATGCAAAGCCGGTTACAAAACTGATATTTCAACAATTATCAATAACGATAACAATTAATTATTAGAGGTGAGTAGGTTCCGCTACTATGGCAAGGGTGAAAATGTTCTTCAAACAAACGAAAGTGATTTTGGAGTAAATGAAAATGTTGTGGTTATGTTGTGTAGAGCGATAGGGAAAAAAAAAAACACAAAATTTTCTTCGATAATTATTTTGATTCACCTTATCTTTTTGAAACCTTATGTTTTTCAAAGGGGAATATTATGTCTTGTACAATTCGTATCAATAGAGTTCCTAGTTGAAATCCAATTTCGGATCAAGATCTCAAAGAAAAGGGACGAGGTGCTTACCGAGAAATGATTGGTGTTGTTGACTGTATAGAATTGAGTTTGTGAAGTGGCTTGATAATCGTTCAGTGAATATGATTTCAACATTTGTACCGGTAGGCAGTCAGCCATGAGGAAAGGTTCAAAGAAAAGAATTGTACAAACATTACTATTAGGATTGTACCGAATCACAACAAGAACGAAGAAATATTATTTCAAAATTGTTACTCATCTTGTCAATGCATAGCTAATGCACCACCCTATTCTCTCTAGTGATGATTGACCTTCCAAGGCGTTGAGCCTGTTCGAGTTCCAAGCCGAGATAGTGGAAGGACTCTGTCTAAATGGAAAAGTAGTGTGAAAAAGAGGTCTGCCCAGTTCGGACTTATAAGCTCAAATAATGTGAAATCAAGGACGGCTACAGCTCCTTTGCCAATATCTGATGCCAGATGTGATCAGATTGGACACTGGCCTGTTTACATGTACAGCCTCTTCAGATGGAAAAGGGCAGGTTGCAAATCATAAACTCGTGTAAGTTGTGGGAGGTGCAAAGTAAATTTTTATTTTACTGAACAAAATAATTGTTTCAAAGAGTTCCATCATTAGGAATACGAACAATAAATGGACATATCGTTATTTCTGCAGTATTTTACTCTATAGCTTACTGTACTACTTGAATAACATTAGAATATCTGAAATATATATATACATTGTAATGCTTTCACTTTTAAATTATATTCTTTGCTTGAATTATAGTGGTGCTTATAACATGTGATTATTTTCCGGTCGCATCCTAATTATTATCCTTATGGTAGGCTACTAACTGCATATGATGCCGAAAAGCATCAAAACAAAAAATTCTTAGATAAACATCCGAAATTTTTTTTCTCAGTAGATGTATTTATTTTATTATATTATATTATATTATATTATATTATATTATATTATATTATATTATATTATATTATATTATATTATATTATATTATACAATAAAACCTTTTTAGTGTGACTTTTTTTTTTACTTATTTAAGATAATTCGTGCAATAGAGGATTAACTCATATGCTTTTTAAAAAAAAATGATGAACATATTCTTTAAATTTTCGATCGATAACAACTCTTAATTCCTTTCTTTGAGAACGAAGTGAACTACGAAAAAAATATGGATAAAATTATAAAAAAGTTTTTATTAAACTATCTTCAAAGTTTTTTAAAACCGTTACTTACTATCTAGTACAGCCCTAAGAAAAAGTAAAAACGCTCTTAAAAACAACACTGTAGCCAACTTTGAAATTAAAAAATAAAGCCTAGAAAAAATAAAAAGGAAGATGTTGTTAATAATAAAACCTAAACAAATTTAGAATCTAACTAAAAATAAATTAATAATTAAAAAATCAATGATAGCTAACTAAAAAAGACTGACAAAAATGAATGGAGCACAACTTGATATAAATGTATCAGAAAAAAATGAATTAATAATAAAGCTATTTGAAAAATTAATTTAATGAAACATGACCTTTAGTAAACTTCTGAAAATTTATTGAGCCTTTTATGTATGAGTTCCATTTTGAAACTAATTAGTAGTAATTAATTTAATGAAATGGTAATTAATTTCTAAATTTCAGATAAATTCCATTATCTGAATTAATAAATCTGAAAAACAGTCTGGAGTGAATTTAATATATAGTTCTGAGACCCTGCTCTGTGGATAAGAATATGGATTATTTAGTCTTGTTATTTTTATTATTATTAAAACACAGAGATGGTTTATAAATGTCAAATCTACAGATCATCATTGATACAGAAAATTATTCATGTTTTCAGCAGAAAAGATAAAATAAATTAGTTGCTGTTGACATATCCATGAAATATCTTTTATCGCATGTATATAGATTTCCTTCAAAGTGAATTCAGTTCATTCTCTGACGTGTATTGAATATCGATTTCGTCGAACAATTGACCACGTGACCTAATAAATTATTTGAGGTCGTGTGATCTAATCCCGATATTGTACTATGAATATCACAGTTCATTCAACCGCTGTCATGTGAAAATATTTACATAACGCCTTTTACAGAAAGTCAAATCTACATAGCCACGTAATTTGAAGTATTCATGCCTACATTATTACATAATTAATTATTGACAAGAATATATATTTTGCATTATTTTTTTTTTTTGAATTCCATAGAATCTGGAATTGTAAATCGAATTGCGTTAATTTCATTTTTAAATTGCTATTATTTCTCATTAAATTTCAAATAAATTTGATTCTAATTTCACAAGTGAAATAACTTTTGTCGAACCGTCATCCCTTGTATTCAATTAAAACATTAAAAAATTTCGACAAATAATCTCGTTAATATTATATTATATTTGTTAAAAATATTACGGTTAAAATTTACTTAAACATTATTAAAAAAAACGTAATGTTTGTGGTTTTAAGCAACATCTTTGTCAATGATGCATGATGGAGAAGCAAGTTAGAGTATAAGAATAGCAAGTTAGTGTATTATAACCGTATAACAGGATTACTCTTTGAAGATACTCTTTTAGCAGACTGACATTAAATATTCGATAAGTTTTTCACAGCTTCGGACACGATAATTTTAATTTTAACTTTTTAATTTTGTAGTGACCTAATAGTTTTAATGTCAGAAGTTAAAACTCAGTCAAATTTTGGTAAGACAAAAAATATGACCACTTTCCTGTACAACTTATATGCAATGCTAAAAAGAATACACAGGTCTGCAGAAAAAAATAAAGCTTTTTTAATCATCAGAGATGCAACTATACTTTTTTTTTTAAATAATATATCGGTGGTGATTATGAATTTGATTATGATTTCGTAATTATGAAAGCTACCATATACAGTATTTAAAGACGATTTGTGCTTAGAGGTCCTCAAATACAAGTATTTGAATCAAAATTCTTCTTCTCTATTTAGATAGAGATATATCTTCGGAACCCTAAAGCAAAATTATCACAGAATTTTCAATTTGGAATTCATTTGACAGAATCTCAGAAAAATCAATCAGTAAGACTCCTTCATGGAAATTCTAATCAACTGTTCTACTTTCTTACATTGCAATCGAAAATGAAGATAATTTGGGACAATTCTACTAATTGCAATTACTTTACATATGAGACTAACTTGTCCTGCTTTCCTTGGGAATATTATTAATTTCTTTAATTTTAGTCTATGTAGTCTATTACTTAGGTACTGATATAAATGTATAGTACAAGTTTTCTCATTCAGAACTTTTTTATATTTAATATACTAATAAGGGGACTTTTCTTTCATTCGTCAATAAAATTCAGCACAAAGAAAATTAGAAACCTCAAAGCAATCATTCCGAATATTCAAAACATGGCCAGAGTTGTTTTGTTCTCTTTGGATACTTTAAATTATAATTAAAATGTATGACTTACAAATAATAAGTAGTATACAATTACAAACATATTATTATACAATACAAATATAACATTACGATTTCTTTCACTTGTAAGAATTTTATATACAACAATGGGTGAGACCAAATTGTTTACCATATGACAGTATGGAACAGTGTTCATTTTTTCATTTGAGTCACCACTGCGCTTCCGATGAATTTTATATATATTAAAAATCTAATGAATATTCTATTCTTAGAATAGGCTAAAGTCTATATTCAACGTAATTTGATAGAGATAGCAATACTTTAAAGCAGATAAAGATAATTAGTAATTAATTAGTAATTTACTTAATTCATTCTATAATGATAGTGTTTAGATTCTGTTATCTCAATTTCATTCAATGTACTTAATAAGAAATTTAATCTTATAAACTAAAGAATAATGAAAAAAGATGACACTGCAGAATTTAAAAAGTTAACTTGTTCTATTTTTAATTCAAAGTAATTACGATGTCTTGAAAATTTAAAACATCAGAATTTCAATTACTTATTTTCAGTTCTATTGAATAGAAAATGTTCTATTTGAATAACAAAGTAGGATATAAATATGATATAATTAGGTGTCGGGAATTTCATTTTAGAATTAAAAGAATAAGTTCTTTTACGGGCAGTTTTATTGGCGATTTTTCCCGGGAGATATTGAGCAATGCTTACAGGAATCTTTGCTTTTAATTATGGTACAAAAATCCCGATGATAAGAAGACATGTTATGCACAATATAGTATCTTATTGAGCTAATGAAAACGTTAATCGATCATTTGCAATTGGCTAGCTTCATAAGTAGTATGATATGGATTAATTTTCTCATCGTATGTACCCATAATATTAAAAAAATTAAAAATAATAATTAAAAAAAGGAATTACATTAAGGTAAGGAAAAATAAAAAAAAAAGACCATTAGGAATATAATAAAAAAAAACAAACCACGGGGACTTTGAGAAACAAAAAGATTAAGAGAAAAAAAAAAAAAAACCGGACGGACAGGACGAAAACAATAGCTACCATACTTGATCGGTATCACAATGGCCCGCTAATAATAAAATAAAGTAATGTAATGAATAAATAACGGCTGTAAATGAGTGAAGGAATAAGAAAATAACAAACAACTAAAAATATTATAATTTTGATTTCATTTTTTTTATTAAACTTACAGGTAAAAAGCTTTTACAGTTAAAAAGTATTCAGGTTGTAAATGACTGAAAGTGAATTTCGTGCATTTCTGAATTGCATTTCTGAAATAAAATAGTTATCAAAATAGATCCTAATTTTATGTAGCTTGTTTTATTTTCTGCCTGATTTTATTATTTCGTATAAAATTCGAAATTTAGATATAAAAAAAACTGAAATATAGTATATATGTAAAGTAAATATAAAACTATAGAGTGAGTAAATTGATGTTAAGAATGGTAATGGATAATCACTGACCCAATCATCTATGGCAGGGATGCTCAAACAGTCGATCGCGAGAGCTTTTGGAGTCGATCGCGGAAATAATTTGGGTATCAATACAAAATAATCTCATTTCTGCGGCGGTCACTCATACGCGACACTTTTAAATATGGATTATTTAAAATTATTACGCATTACGGATGCCGAAAATTCTTGTCTAGATTAATTGTTTAATAATAATAATTTCAATTCAAGTTGAGACCTGTCATTCATTAGCATGGGCACTATATCGAAAGTATTGCTTTCTAGACACACTCGATCCCGTCACGTTGCTCTCTGATTGGTCGGAATATTCCAGAAGCATCGCAACCACGTGACGTTCAGGGAACGATTGGTTAAAATTTTACAGATTCTTCTAGAATTACTTTTTCATATATAAAGCAAACGCAAAATTATCTCATTCATTATTACTAAGTTATTTTAGAACACTTGTAAGTCGAATTTGCAACATAAAATGATTGCGGCGAAAAAAAGTAAAATCTACCATTTTAATAGTGATTGGAAGGACGAATTCTTTTATCTTTGGCGAAACACACTTATCTTTGGCCGTAATAAACGTGTGTTTGCCTTGTTTGTCGAGCATTGCCTAAACGCGGGAACTTAGAAAGGCATTATAAAAACTATGAAAGTGATTTTCCCAAAAGAGTGAGTTAAGAAGATGAAAACTTCAAGATTTGAAAAGTAGTTTGAAAGCAGAGCAATCCATATTCATACAGGGCCGGCGCTAGGAGGGTGCGGGGCCTCGGGCGAGATGAATTTTGCGGGGCCCTTGCCAATCCTATTCTAACAACCAAAAAAACAAACGGAAATCTTACTTTAACAACCAAAAAAAAAAAAAAAAAAACCGAAATCTAACCAACTAAAAACAAAAAGCGACGATCCTATTTTATCCTCTTTCTTCTACCCAGGCGCGGGGCCTGGGCGATCGCCCTCATACACCGGCTCTGTTCACTAGTCCAGTCAAACAATCAGTAGCTGCAACAACTGCGTCTTTTAAAATTTCCTACTTACTGACAAAACACAAGAAACCTTTGGAAAGATAGTGAAAGAAACATTTATTGAAGCGTCAGATGTACTGTTTAATGACTTAAAAAATATAAGAGAAATTATAGCTGCCATCAAGAAGGTCCAGTTATCTCGTCCAACTATTACTAGACGTGCCGATCATGAGCAGTGATTTGGAGACCAAACTGAAAAGTGATATCATGGAATGTACATACTTTTCTTTGCACTTTAGTGAGTCCACTGATATGACTAATTATGTCTAGTTATTTATTTTCATTCGAAAAATTTTCTGATATGTCGGCGGCTAAAGAAGAATTGTTGACAATGCTACCACTGAAAGAAAAACCCCGCGTTGAAGATATTTACAATGCTTTTCTGAATTTTGTAAAAAGGTATGTGCTCATTTTTACAAACTCGTGTGCATGTAACAGATGGAGCACCATCCATGACTGGCAATAAAAATGGGTTTGTTGCATTGTGTCGAGCTAATGATGATTTCCCATCGTTTTTCACATTCTATTGCATCCTTTATCAGCAAGTTTTATGTTCAAAAATACTAAATATAAAAGATGTCATGGACATTGCCACGAAGCTCGTGAATTCAATCCGTGCTCGAAGCTTGGAAAGACGCTCTTCAAAGTGCAATTGGAAGCTAGCGAGTCTGCTGAGCACACTGATTTACTTCTTTATACAGACGTGAGGTGGATGAGCCGCGGAAAATTTATAAAAAGGTTTCAGGAATTACTATCTCGTACTTGAAATTATTTCTTTTCTAGATGAACGAGGTGACGAACCTGAGATACTTAAAAAAGAAAAGTGGCTCTTTGATTTACCGTTCTTATCAGATGTGACAAATCATTTGAATATCATTAACATTAGCTTTAGGGTAAAAATCAAACGATATCGACATGATTAGCGCAATAAACTGTGTTAACAAATTGAAGTTATTGATTAATCAACTGAACAAAAAGGATCTCAAAATTTTCCAGCTTTGGAAGCAAGAGCAAGTTCTCACTTAAATTACGATAATTACGAGACAGAGCTAAAAATCATTTTGAGCGAAAGACGTTTCTCTCACGTCGATAGAGAAATCTGACGGATATAGTAACTTTCATGACTAACTCATTTTCTTGTGAAGACGCTGAAAAATCTGCTACTGAAATATCAAACACTTAAAATATGGAGATCTCTTCTGTCCAAAATGAGGTAATGCAGATAATGTCAGATGTACATCTCAAAACTAGAGCAACAGATATCAAATTTTGGTCTTTGATATCCGAAGACAAATATCCATATTTGAAACAAATAGTTCTTCAGTTAACAGGATTGTTCGGATCAACTTCTTTGAGCGAATTTGCATTTTCAGAAATAAAAATAATTATATCAAAATTTGGCAATCGGCTTACTGATGAACATCTGTTAACTTGCTTTTGGTTGGCGCTCAGTAATTACGTGCCATCCTTTGAAAAGCACGTGGATGATATACAGTGTCATGCCTCAATATACAGTCAAAATTAGCAATTTAAGGCTGTGTTACAATTATGTAATTAGGTACATACCCTATTATATATATTTTATATCTCTAAGTATGTGGCAATAAAATAATTTTTCTTTAGTATGTATGTTTTTTCTTTAGTAGCTATGCCTTAGAATAGTCCTAATAGTCGGCCGTCGATCGCTTGTCGCCTAAATATTTTGTGGTCGATCGCAGACACTACAAGTCTGAGCACACCTGATCTATGGAGTGTTGTATTACCAAAATAATTGCAACACCTTTTACCAATTTTACTAAAGAGCATTACTTAATGGCAATACAACTTAAGAGGCAATAATTATTAAAAAAAAGTAAAGATAGACAAGAAAACATTTTTTAGTTTTGCATTGTGGTAATTCTAGAAGTTGTCGAGATAATTTTTGATAAGAATATTTATTAAATTCTGAATTCTTTTTATTCATTTGCATTTATCTCTAGTCGCATAATTTCTTAAGAGGCTTCAAAATGTTTGAAAAAATTTATAAAATTACTTTCTTACTATTTGTTGCTATTTTTTTGTTACAAAAATAAATAAAGTTCAAAAATAGACCTGTTATTAATAAAATATAACTATTTTTTTTTTTCACAGAGATTTGAAACTATATCATCATTTATTTGGGATTCTATTTTACTGTATGTAATTATCTATATATATAAAAATGAATGTATCTTTCTTTCTGTCTTTCTTTCTTTGTCTGTCCTTTATACACTCCTAGGCCCTTTGACCGATCTGGACCAAACTTTGCAGAATTACTCTTTACGACACTGCGGAAAAGATAGGCTACCTTAGAACCCGGACTCACCCCCCAAAAGGGGTTGAAAAGGGATAAAAGCCCTGAAAACTTCAATATCCACCTGGTGGTAAAAATAAGAACTACACAAATATTGTGTAAAGTGAAAAATTCGCTCTCCTATGGGGGGCAGGGACACCACACTTGGGTGGGAGGAAGCCAACACAAAGGCTGAAGTGTCCCACCCGACCGACACCGGGACCTTATATTTAGGGCTCCTTCTCGGGCCCCCAAGTCAATTGCAAATAAGGAAAAATTCGCTCTCCTATGGGGGCAGGGACACCCCACTTGGGTGGGGGATGGCGACACATGGGCCTAAGTGTCCCAACCCCGATGGACACCGGGACTATAAATTTAGGGCCCCTTCTCGGGCCCCCCAAGTCAATTGCGAAAAAGGGAAAAATTCGCTCTCCTATTTGGGGCAGGGACACCACACTCGGGTGGGAGGAAGCCAACACAAAGGCTGAAGTGTCCCACCCCCGACCGATACCGGGACCTTATATTTAGGGCCCCTTCTCGGGCCCCCCAAGTCAATTGCAAATAAGGAAAAATTCGCTTTCCTATGGGAGGCAGGGACACCACATTTGGGTGGGGGGATGCGACACAAGGGCCTAAGTGTCCCACCCCCGATCGACATCGGGACCTTATATTTAGGGCCCTTTCTCGCCCCCCCCCAAGTCTATTGCAATAAGGGAAAACATCACTCTCCTACGGGGGCAGGGACACCACGCTTGGGTGGGGGAATGGCGACACAAGGGCCTAAGTGTCCCACCCCCGATCGACACCCGGACCTTATATTTACGGCCCCTTCTCACCGAACCGTTTCTTTCTTTGAGTGGCATTGCAACGCATGCCGGGTACAGCTAGTATTATATATAATTTAGGTGACGTTTCTTTGCTTAAAAGTAATACTACAATAATCTTCTTAAATCTATTGGGAATTAAATACATTTTATTCATCACTGACTGAAGTCAATCATCTACACTCACTTCCAAAAGTTAAGCACGGAGCGGCAAAAATGCGAAAAAATGGACAAGTACTGCTTTGATTGACATGAAATGCTGCAAGTAAGTAGCTCTTTTGTTTATTTATGAAACAAAAAAAGAATTACCTACAGAGATAAACAAAATATTGAATTTTCATAAATTATAAGATGACGTCAGATTTGCGTCATTAACAAAATGATGTTTAAATTCAAAACAAACAATAAAAACCGAACATTAATAGGGTATGTGAGCACCCCTCACCTGCATACAAAGTTTACAGCGTGTGATCATGCTGGTTACGAGGTGATCAACAATACAGAGTCCAGTAATCGCCATTCCTCCTGTAGGCAGTTTCTAAAGATCTGAGAGTGGCTGGAGGTGGTCGACATAAAAGCACGGCCGAGGGCATCCCAAAGATTTTCAATTGGATTACGGGCCGGCGAGTAAGCCGGCCACTTCATATGCGCAATCCCCGCATTCTCCAGAAAGTCGTCAACGATGGCAGCTCTATGGGGACGCGCATTATCATCCATTAAAATGAAGGAAGGACCAGCGTACAGTTTCACAATAGGATCTAGGACTTCATCTCGATACCGTACAGCCGTCACAGAACGTCGCCTGTAGATGTGCAGGTCGGTGCGATATCCCAATGAAATCCCTGCCCGAATCATGATGCTTCCACCGCGGAATGCGTGGTGTTCGGTGATGTTCTGGGGCCGACTGCGTGCGCCTTGTTCCCTCCAGACCCTTACACGCTTATCATCGGGTTGTAGGGCAAATCTCGACTCATGTATGAACATAATGTTACCCCAATCAGACATTGTTCAATTTACATGCTGGCGGCACCACTGTAATCGTGCCCCTCTGGATTGGACGGATAAAGGAACACAAATTCGTGGTACCGTACAGACCATTCATGTGAAGCCTTCGACGAACAGTAGTGGCAGATATCGTCTTACCAATGGCCGCTGTAACCATAGATGTCACACGTGTGGAGATCGATCTTCGATTCCGTTGGCTACAACAGCAATATATCGATCTTCCGCGGGGGTCGTGTGTGAAAACAAATAAATAGATCTGGGGTAAAAGAATCCTAATTGCTTTTCCCTTAGCAGATGTTAGCAGAAGCTAGTTAATCCCGTATTAAAAAATTTAAGGCTTAATAAGGACGTAAAAACAATCGTAAAAGTGTAAATAAAAATATTTAATAAAATATTTTCTTTTAAGATATAATATCACAATATTGCACTTAGCAATGGGATTCCTTCAATTATATAGGAATGTAAACGAGCATTAA
The DNA here is from genome assembly GCA_023159025.1 of Thereuonema tuberculata. Lineage (NCBI taxonomy): Eukaryota > Metazoa > Arthropoda > Chilopoda > Scutigeromorpha > Scutigeridae > Thereuonema > Thereuonema tuberculata. The sequence continues at coordinate 354,481,438 of JAFIDM010009631.1, forward strand.
ATTTATATTAATGTAAGTTCCATCTTGACATCAACATTCTAAAAATAGAAATGGGAATTCTTAACGTCAACTATTCTATAGTTCAATTCTAAGGCTATTCATCACTTTAATTGAATGTTCTTTTCCTCAATTGGTTAAACTGAAGCTTAACTGCGACTTTAACTTTAACTGCATAAAAGAACCTAGTTGCAAGCGTTCCAAAACTTCTAGGGACACGACGAAATCTGCGAAGCACTTGGGAAAAAGAAAACATACTCACACAGAGATGTTCGGCACTGCATTCAGTTGACTGAAATAATCGTTGTCTTCATTGGATTCTACTCCTGTAGATGGGCACAACACATATATCCAATACGGCGTCTCGATATTGGAACAACGATTTCACTGAACAGCTTTTCAATGGAAATTTATTTTTCTGGCACTGGTATTTCCAAGGATAAACAAGAAAAATCAATCTGGATTTTTCTTAGTATTAAAACACTAATCATTGAAGCCTTTTGCTTTTTCAATGATTCAGTATTAAAAGCACAGCACTCATGAACACATTTATGAGAACATGAACTACAGAAACTTACTGCACAGATTAACACATTTTTTAAAAAACATCTCACGTAATTAATGGACGGCCCCTTAGTGTTTACCTACAAATATCTGTGGTACTTTATATCCATTTTAAAGAAGAATCAAAACACTGAAACGCAAAGTGACTTCAGAATATTTTACTAGTTATCTTGACTATTTAAATTTTTAGTAATTTAAGAAATTAATGATTTCTGCAACGAAGAATAGGGAACTTGAAGAAAAATGCAATAATTATTTCAAATTTTGGATACATGTGACTAGATTTTACTGTTTATAAAGTATTGGTCCGATTTAAATACTTGATTCAAATCTTTCATCTTTCAAAAACAAGAGTATTGCCTAAAGAATAAAGAACTGATCAACTTTCAAATTTGGGAAATCTTATATCTAGTCCAGATTAGAATTCAGAATTCGTAGTTCATTTCTAAAGGCTAACTTAAATAACTCAACATTAAGATAGTAATTTATTTGAAAATTTATTTGATATTTTATAACAAATAGAACAAATGTGATTAAATCTCGATGTTTTTGTCGTTGAATTCTAAAGTATTATTAAAAGACATCCTACTATTAATAGGCAAAAATTGTACGATTGTACGGATATTTGTAAATTTATAAGCAGAGTCGGCGACACAACCAATCACGTGCAGCATTGGAACACATCAGGCGTGACGTCACGCCAACGTGTAAACATGGCGTCTCTACTTTTCATTCCACTTCACCACGACGGAGCGCAATTACACAATTATTATCAGCATATTGACATTTTCTTTCACACATAAATGAAGTTTACACTAAAATGCATGAAGTTCATGCGTCAAAATTTATCAGAGAGTTGTCACATAATTTCGGCTGTGTCCCCGTGGAACTCTGGGATAGCAGCTCGCTCACTACTCAACGAAGTAGGGGAACACGTGCAGTTATTGTTGCCCAGGGAGGATGATTGAAATATTGGCTGTTGACATTCGTTATTGTTATTGTTGAAACAGGTAAATCAATTTCTAAAAATCTTCATATCAACACATTATCATCTCTAAAAAATTTTAAGATTCGTGATATTTCGTACTCTTTAATCAAGAGCACTTCTTCAGACGGTTAGGGATAAGCTTTATAAACCTATTCCCTAATACAGAGAATTCAATAGGAATGATAGAATAGGAATGATAAAGTGATACATTACATTTTTTGTTAAAAAACAAAGGGAAGGTAATACATCATTAATACAAAGGAGTTGATGTGTTAACATCACATTATTATCAAATTACAACTTCAATATAATGGATGGAAGAGAAGTTTATAACAACAAAAAAAAGTAAATCAATTTTTTATTTTGTTTTATTTAACAAAATTTGGCTTAGTCATTCAAATTATATATGTGGGCTGTTACGGAAGTCAAGGCTTTTAAAAAATGAGCTTAGAACATCTTATTTTTTCGTTTTTCAAAAATTTCACGGTATTTCTAAAAATGTGGCATTTGATTTACTTGCGTTAATACTGCCTCTATTTTGTTTTATTTTATAAGCCGATATTCAAATTACATGTCGGATGTTATGGAAGTCGTGGCTGTTAAAAAATGAGCTTAGAACGTAGTTTTCAATCTTGTGTTTTTGAAAAATGTCCAGTTATTTCAAAAATATGGAATCTGTTTTACTTCCGTGAATATTTCATGGGTTACCACTGATAGTAATTATTTTGAAGAGTGAAAGTTTGTGTCAGACGAGATCGAGATTGTTAGTACGTAGTAATAGTGACATCACACCATGTATTGAATCTCGCAGACTGTGATTGTGGCTAGTCAGTGCCGTTGACTTGGCAACTGTGTTATTGAATTGTGGCGAAGTTCTTAGTATGAAAAGTTTTATGTGCAGTCGACTAAAGTTCCAAGTTCGACTGAAGTAAAGTCTGTGATTTTTCGTCTAGTAAGAGACTGAATAAGGTTTCGTTACAAAGCCTAATTAGGACTTTTCATACAAAATGAAAATTTGTATATAGATTGAGGATTGGAAAAAATAGGGTTTGTATTGTTTTCCCCGTGACTTTTGACTTAGTTTTGAGTAAAAATGACTTTAAAAATTTTTTTATGGGCGGAGCTTTATGCCTGCGCCATTTTCTTTTACTGTGACATCACTGGTTTTCTTTTAATCGCACAGTCCCATAGCATTACTGCAACGAAGTATTTCATCGCGTTATTATGTATTTTCAATCCAACAGTAAATTAAAACCCTACAGAGTTCATCTTAGTTGCAGACAACTTATAAGTAGTGTTTCATACCAAGATGCAGATATACTGCAATAAAAATTCCATATAAGATTTTTATTTCGGTGCCACATGGCACTATTATTAGGAGAAAATGGTTACAAATTCACAATCGATACGAAAAATCTACTCCTTCATCAAAAACGATGATCTTTTGCTGTTTAGATCATTTGAATTATGCATATAAACTAAATTTCACTATTAATTATTATACATTACACTACTGAATCAATTTATTAAGCAAAGCGGCAATTGCACTTTACTCCCGCCAAAATCTGAGCTAATCTACCGCCGTTTGTTTATCAAACAAACGCTGTTTTTTTTATAGTATATATCGGGTGGGCGTAAAATAACGTGAAGTGTTCAGAGCCCTCTCACCAGGAATGTATTGGACGAATCGTAGCAACATTCGGTGGACGTACAGAGTGGAACATTAAAAAAAAAAAAGTAGTATCTAAAGTCGCCAACAGGGGGAAATGTGGCGCTTCAAAGGTTGTAGTATAAGTATTGAATGAGTAATTGCCAAATGAGACAACACACATCAAGTTTCGTAACAATATAGACAACGTTTATTGGTAATTACAAATAAGGTTCCGTATGACCATCATTGTGATGTTCCACAAGCTGCGTGCGGTGCACGACATGTTCCACGGCGGATCGCAACATTTAGGAATGGATTTGTTGCACCTGTAATGTAGTTCGATCTTTCAATGTCGGGATATCGGGAACATGTCCTTGATACACAATGCGTTTAAGAAATCCCCACAGCCAAAAGTCACAAGGCTTTAGATCAGGCGACCTTGGTGGCCATGCTATGGGAAATGCACGACTAATGATTCTGGTATCAGAGAAATGTTGCCGCAACACACATTGTACCTGACATCCGATGTGGGGTGGTGCACTATCCTGCATGAAGATGGTCGAATTGAGACAATCTCTTTGCTGTAGTTGTGAAACCACAAAGTTCTTTAGCGTATAGGAATACCCTGCAGCATTGACGGAACAGGTCACTGGTCCACTTCGGTGAGTTTCCTCGTAAAAATAAGAACCGATGATGAACGATGACGTAAAGCTGCATCACACTTTGACTTTCGGCATAGGAATCTGCAGACCCACGTGTGGATTAGTCGGAGCCCAAACGAGGCAGTTGCGTGTGTTATTATCACTGTTCAAATAAAAGTGTGCTTCGTCACTCCTTAAAATCCGGCACGGCCATTCGTCATCCACTTCAATGTCGCATCGCCAGGGCGCAATTCTTGAACAGACAGATTTCATAGGGGTAAAAACTTCAATATCTGATGCAGGATTTTCCGCACAGTTGAGTATGGGATATCTGTTTGCAAGGATATTGCCCGTGCACTGCCGGTACCCTGCACATTCGTCATCTCCTGTTTCACAACAGCAGTTGCAACTTCTTCAACGTGTTGGTGATTGATAGCTTTGCGTCCCCAACCTGGTTGCACTGCTAGAGTTCCAGTAGTTTCAAAGCATTGAATCATTTTTAGTAGATTTGTTATGCTCTTCGGTCCTCTTCGTAGCGTCATCAACTGCTGAAATTCCCGAAGGGCAGCACTGATATTCTCGTCCCGCTGATAATAACAGCTTCACTAACAAAGCACGGTCATGTAAGGTAAGAAACATCGAAAGGTAGTTCGTCGCCGAATGATGTGAATTCTCCAAGCCTTTCTTTTTATCATGATCGCTCTAGACGTAACGTGGTTACGCAAATTAGTGCGTTAACCGCGTCACATTTTTCCCTGTTGGCGATTTTTTATGCTATTTTTTTTTTTAAATCGAAATTTCATGTTCCACTTTGTATGTCTACCGAATGTTGTTACGATTCGTCCAATATATTCCCCGCTAAAGGGCTCTGAACACCTCACGTTATTTCAGTGATTTTTGTCGATGTTATTATTTCGATGTTATTATTATGTTATTTTCAGTGATGTTATTAAATGGAATGTACATATTTACACATTCAGATTACAAAAAAATGAAATACTCATCAATATATACATATATATTATTACGGAGTAAAATTTTATTTATCTAATTAATAAAAGAAATAATCTACTCGTGAAAGTAAAGATAAAGCACTCTGCTACCAGCTCGTTTTTGAGAAAAGTGCACAAAACTTAAAGTGATGTAGATAAGGTAAAAATATATAAAAGAATTAAGCCACACTAAAATCTAAGGCACACAAAATTTTATAACTTCAAAATTGGCCGAAGGAAACAAATGCAGATACACTTGAGAAAACAGACAAATATTAAAACATGAAACTATTCACTCAATATCCCGTTCACTGAGGGGAGAGTCCTTAACTCACAATCAAATCAAGACGGTATCGAATAATAATACATGTCTTATGTATATATACTTGAAAACAAACAAACTTAAATGATGATGTAGATGATTATAATACTGTATAAAATTGTCATAATTGGTTTTTCCTTTTCTCTAAGGAAAATCTCAATGTCAGATGCAACATAATGCACATAAAATTTAAGCACTTAGAAAAGCAAGTTCACTTTCCTCTAGTTTAGGAATGTTTCTTTAAGAATATTTTTAAATGTTGTATTAATGTCTTTTAGATGAAAGATCATGTTGAAAAAAAAAATCGGAAAGTTTGCAAATAAGATTTGTACGTACGATACAACAATAGGCCTATTGGGATTTGTTACTTACTCTTTCCATTGTTGACAGCGGCACACTGTAGGATCCCAGGTTAAACAATAAGACGGCAAGTTTTCTCGCATTTTCACATCACAGCAACACTAGCTATCGCAGGAGAGAAAACATCGGAGTGATGTAACACAGCACCAAAAGTCCACCGCTCTTTGCGGCGCCAAAGATAAAGTTTGCTCGGACACAACTCTGTGCAGTCGGCGTTTATTCTCGGCGGGCACTGGGACGACGACTTTCATACTCCGACGTCTGACATTTCAGGAGAACTCTTCTGAAATACTTGACTAAATTGTGGGCCGTTACAAACGCACCCATCTTCATCTGTAGACCAACAAAATTACATATACACGAATTCTAATTTAAAATTAAAAAATCAGAATTAAAAACTAAAACGAAGTAAAAATAGATAAATAGTGGAGCTACATCTTGACCTACCAAGCGAATCAACGGCTCCGATATCTGTGTTTTTTAGAATCTAAAAATCAAAATATCAAAAAATAAAACATAAATATTTTAACCAATAGAGAAGAGGGTGACATCAGGTCAACAAGTGACGCAGGAACAATTAATTGACAGATTAATGACCAAGGGGGAAACAGACTAAAAGAAAGTTTTGAAGTAAACAGAGCAATAAAGAAGAAACAAGGCGGAAATAATAAATTAATTAAAGAAAACGGAAAACAAGATGACAGAAAAGATGAAACAAAGATAAACATGATTGAAGAAATAGTAAAATATATGATATAAGATTTTGAAAAGCAAATTTTTATAAGACTAATTTCTCAAAACCCAAAGTCGAAAGAAAAACAAATAAAAATATGAACTGAGAATAAAAAAGACCGTAACAATATATAAAATAGGTATCCACTTAATGTAGGTTTTTTTTTTCTACAAAATCAAACATTGAATAAAAACCAGCAGTTTACAGTAAAACATTTATTTTTTTTTGTTTCTATCTATCTACCTATATTTATATATATATATATATTCAATTACTTATGCTTTTTTAATAACAAATAATGTTTTTCATAGATTTATTATTATTTTCTTATTTTTGATTGGTATTAATTTATTAATAAAACGATGAAACGATATAAAATAAAGAAATTTTGGATTTAATTTTACGGCATTGCTGTTCTAAGAATAAAAGCTGGGTTTGTTTAATTTTTCAAGTTAATTTGAATAGACTTTAGTTTATGTTGATTAAAGAAAGTAAAATGAAAAAGAATTTACGGAGAAAAACAGTGATTATCCAAACAAAAACCGAATTAAATACATTTTTTAATGTTCTGAGCAAACATTCCAAGTTAGAATACTTTAATTAAAATGTTTTATACACAAAATATAATATTTATTTTACCATATTAAAACATCTAACTATAATTACATTTTACATTATAACGAACTTTGAAACATCATGTTTAAATACTTAAAGATTTTAAAGACAATATCAAAAATTAGATGAAAACTAATGGCATATTTATTTTATTTACAATGAAATAACGATTTCAAATATTTCTATGAATTATTACAGTTCAAAGGAGAATTAGTTTTTATCAAGATTTATTTTTCAAATACTATATATTTGAATATAACAATTCAAATCATGAATTGGTTTTTAAGTAAGAAAGGGTGAAATCAAGTGTTTACATCCTACTACTGCTGTTTTACGATAATATGGCGATCAAGAGACTCCACATTGATTCCGACGGTTTTAAAGTTACTTTATATTCTGATATTCTTCAGTTTGGCAGCTTGTAGTGAATGCTCTGCCATTTTGCATTCTACGCATATCTTTTGGGTCGAGTGGTTTCCGCGCTGGACTGCGGACTGGAGGAGCCCGGATTCAATTCCCGGCAGTGGTCGGGGTTTTTTCCGAACGTTATTTCTCTTCCAGACGGACCCTGAAATTCATCCAGCCCTCTATCAAAAGGATACTGGGTTTCTTACTCAGAGGTTAAAGATGGATGAACGTCTGTCTGACCATTCTACTTTAACTAGTCCCGTTGGTACAGATCTCTGGTAATCTAAACCTGTAGCACACCCAAGCTCCTATAGGACCTGCAGCGGTACAGCTTTAACATATACAGCTTATTGGGTTCATGAATTTTGTTCATTTCTTTGGGCTTTTTTTTCTTTACTAGAACGTTAAAGATAGCATTAACGTTTATTTGTAAGAGTGAATAATTTATATCCAAGCAGTTAGAAGTTTAGTTTAGAAGTTCTATATTGCACTTTTACCCAGCTAAATTTCTCACTATCTATTCATCAGGTTAACTATCCCATAAAATTAAATTTCGTTTTTGTGCTATTAAATGAATAATACAAACTATAGCCATTAGTAGGGAATATAAGCTGTGGTGGGCAAAACTGCACTTCGATAAAATTTCTATCTTCCAATAGTTTTCCATGGACAGGCAGATGTAAAGTATAACCAGAGCCGAGTAGCACATCGCTATGCATATCGATGAACACAACGATGACTAGAAGGAGGAAATCAACATGACAAATTATTTGACGAGAAAGTATCAAGAGAGATGACGGGCTGAAATGGGTGGGTTGATGGGATCAATCTTCCCCATTATATCCTTACATACTTGAAAAAGAAAAAAATAGAATGAAAGAAGGAAGAAAAGATGGCAAATCATAAGCATAA
>JAFIDM010009631.1:354498762-354528051 GCA_023159025.1 Thereuonema tuberculata
TAGATAGATAGACAGACAGACAGACAGATAGATAGATAGATAGATAGCATTTATGAAAAATGAAAAATAACAATCAGATAAGAATAAGAAGCGAATAAATGATATTTATTTGATGCTGCCCAATCTAAATTACTTTTCGAAACACATTCTTTCTTTTTATTTTCGAACTCATGTAATACTGATGAGGTCTCAAAAATGTCAAGATTGTCGACTATGTTGTTATGGTGGATTTTTACCCGCATTTTCCAGAGTTGGGTCACGCAGCTATATTGCCTCACATGCATTCAGTTCTGCAGATATTCAGTGATAAAAATTGACAGCTCGGTAGTTATGGATATTGCTTTTCATAGGAGTCGCTATCATCGCCAAACGGATGTCGTCGTATATTGTGGCGCATGAAATGGAATGAAAATTCTTAACCTAAAATATATTTTCATTCTCTTCAGGTTATAGAAGTTCAAGGCAATTCATCATCTAGCAATTGTGATTGCTTGGATTTAAAGCAGATACTATTTTGTATTTATTCTGCTTTTGTTTTATTTATGCTTTAATAAAAGTAAGAAAAAAAAACATTCGAATTAATCAAAATATTATTTTATTTGTCTAAATAATGAGGAAAAAGAATAAATAAAATATAATTAAATCCACTTTAGAAACGAACTGATAAATAAACGAAATCTTGAAGTTTTGTAATCTTCAAACTTATTTCAATGTAAATAAATTTATTTCAGTTGGTTCTGGTAGTTTATTGCTCGTTATGCATTGAATCTACAAGTAGCTGAATTGAACTCTACTTCAATTGCTGTAATTTCCTTAAGTAAAAGTAACTAAAATTTTCGGAAGAATAGTAGATGCTTTTGTTATTAGATAAAACCTTTCTCTGAAAAGCTGATAATCTGATGAACTAGATGGGAAAATCATTTCCAGATTCATACTTACCATACATAGATACACTTGTTATTATTTCTTTACTCAAAAACACTAATATTATATTTCAATCAACATATTAATTAGAGATATCAGAATAATAATGTTTTAATTATATTTAGTTAGAGACAATTCTACAGCAATATCCACCAAACAGAAGATAAGATGGATTTTTTATAGCTGCTTTTGTTAGTCATATTTGATTAGTGTAGAGAAATGTTTTGTCATCAACTTTTTGAACATTGTTTCCTAATTAGTCATTAAGAAATTATGAAAGTCCTGACAATTTCAAATCGAAGATGTTTTTGTTTTTTAAGTTGAATTTACACCAAATACATCAAAATTCTTCAGTATTAACATTTTTCTCTGTAATCCGAATCTAATACACCAAGCCTTTTTTCTAATAGAGAAGATTCTTTTCTAGGATCTTTTGAAATTATTCGAGCTTAGTTTAAAATTTTCGGAATGAAGTAAACACTTTTCTGAATTCTTCATCCACAAGGAAAAGAAGATTTTTAACTGTCCATTGATTTTGACTGTCAAATGCTTGATTTCAAGATTAATACTTTAATTCGAGTTCTAGATTAATATCCTGATTGAAAAAATTATTCGAAAAAATTTATTTAATGCAATGTTTAAATATGCCTGCAACTGAAAAAAATTGAAGGAATAAATTAAAAACTGTGCTTAGGATTTATGTCTTAAAAAAGTAATAACCAATTGGGGAAAGATCAATTTCAATTTTGAAAGCGAAATGGAAGAGTTTATGGTAATGAATGTTCTTTGATATGAAAGAGAATAAAGAATATTGCTGAAATTATGCTACAAAATTATATAAATGTTTTAAAAGGAGAATCAAGAGAATGATCCTTTCAGCAGCTTGAATTCTATTTACTGAAGCAAGAAACGCTTGCGTTAGATGCACGAAAAGGCAATTTCCATACATCACATCAGATGAACTATCAAGAGCCTGATTAGACAGGAAAAATATAGTTTTGCATCATAGTAACCTAACTATTAGGCTAACTAAAAACAATATTGCACAAACAACTACTTTAATTTTGACAACCTATCTAGACAAGTGGAATTATTAATTTTTTCTAATATCTTTTTATCAAATCTTTTGTTTCTAATGATTAATAACCATTTATCAAAGCATTGGTTTCTGTGAGGAATTTAACTAATTTACAGAAAATCTTTTATTGCTAAACAATAAAAAATTCGTAAGCTTTGGTTTTTTAGTAATGGATTAAAAATTTAGTAAAAACATGACGCTTTTTCTTCGAATTTCTACTTTTTAATAAAAAAAACTGAATAAGAAATTATGATAAAAAAGATTATTGAAAAAAATATCAACGATTCAAATTATATTGTCCAGTAATAAATGTGCATTTATTGAATTCCACCAGTGATAATCCCAATAAAAATTTATTGGAAATTGGATATTTTTTTTTTAATGGTCTCTATGGCAATCCTTCATAAACTTAAGAATCATTTGTAACTGAAATTTAATCTTTTTTAAGATATTATTTTAAATACAATATCGCATCAGTTCTTTTGTAATTACCAACTGACTTATTTGCTCAATCTAACAAAACAAACAAACAAAATGGGAACTCAATTTTTAAGAAGCTTTTAAAACTTATCAACAAACGATCGCTTTTCACAATTCGAGATAATTAGTTTTCGAATTGCGTTAAAGTCAAGAGACAGTTCTATGTTGTCACACAAAGCTCTTAGTCCGGATTGTAGAATTTTCAGCCAGCAACTGCTAACAAATTTACGTTCAGCATTATATTTGGAGTAAATTACCTATTGTTCCTGCCCTAGCTATAAAAAATGATCATATCTCTTTCTGATTTTCATTATTTTTTTCAAAAATTAATGGAAATTAAATTTTAAATTATATTTAAATTATTTGTTGTTGTATTGCCGGTACGCACCGAAGTGCGCGCTTCGTAGCCAAGCCTCCGTGTTCCAGAGAGCGCTAGTGTTCCCAAGATGGCGAACCCCTAGCAGACTCCCTAGAATTTCAAGGGAAAGATACTGGGGTAGTTTCCCGTGGCCTTCCACAGGACGCCATTAAGGAATGACGTCAGACCGAAGAGAAAGTGAAGACCGAAGAGAAAGGCTGGACAACACAGGAAAGGAAATTGAAACAACCATGCCACTGCCGGGATTCGAACCCAGATACTGGCGCACTGGCCGCCACGGCAGACCGCCGCCGAGACCGCACGGCCACGTCAGCTCGGCTTTAAATTATTAGATATTCTTTTAAATAAAAGCAAACAAAAGGTTTATATGATTGTTAAGGTAGTCCTTATTTTTAAGATTTGGAAAATTGGACGGAGCACATTTTTAAGTATGTTCTATTATTAAAAAAAATAATGTGGGTAAAATTTGGTTTGTTTTGAAATAATATTTAGGGTTCGCTACTACGATCTGAAAAATCGCAAGGCGTCACAATGCTAAGGGTAGGAGAACTCACTGATGAAAGTATTTAAATGTTGTAATTAGGTGAATTTACTGGGGTTGCATAGTAATTGCACTGTACTCTACAGGAGTGTAACGTCTGTAAAACATAAGTTGGATTCGTTGCTGCAGTTGATTTCCCCTCATCATTAAAACTAAAGATATTTACTTAGTTCTATAAGTTCCATTTAAAAATATAACATATGGGAGTATTATTAATTATTACTTACTGAGAAATTTAATATTCAAAGCTAAGCAGAATTTCGATGTATCCATCAGGAAGTCTACGTGAATATCTATCCACGATATATCCACGTGAATGATTGGATTGTGAGTGTTAGCGTGTATTCCTTTGCTTTGCGCATGGACAATATCACAGCCAATGAGGTATAATCTAGGGGTGATTATTGCTAGTAGAAAACTTAACCCAAAACTCCGCTCAGTTAACGTGAAATATCGTTGACTGGTGCAATTTTTGAAGCCTTGATTAGGGCTAAGAACAAACCTAAAATCAGACTTAAAAAAGCACAAATTGAAAGTTGATCCTTCAACCTTGCTAGAGATTTGTAAAAATAAGAGTTGACATTGTGTTCTGCAATTTTCACTTAAAGAGAACGGAACATTATGATCCATCTTAAACAAACTAAAACTATAAATTTGAGCTTCAGAGCATTTTCTCTGTTTGTTTTTTTCTAAATCTTACACCATTTAAATGAGAATCCGAAATATTCTTTTTAGGAAAAAAATATATATCTTTCAGGAAATCAACTTAAAATTTTAAAAGAATTGAATTTTGTTTCAGTTTTGTATTATTAGCTTTAAACATATATATATACAGAATACATATTCATCAATAACAAAATACTTCACACATTTTATATGTAGAGTGGGTACAAAGTCCATATACCTCTGGATATAAATGTATGCTATGGAGAAAGTCCATTAAGTTCATTATATATATCGCGTGTGGAAATAAGTCAATCAGCGAGCAATGGAAGCAATCGCACACTCGCACATTGACAACACGAGAACAATCGAATAATGGCAGTAATCAAAGAACCAAGCAGTGACGGAAAGTATGGCTGATTTAAGCAGATTCTCGATTGAAGAGCGTTTAAGTGTCTGCAGTTTTGGATTCACGAACGACCGCATACGGGACAAAACACTTTCACAAATTATTACCGATTTTCAGCTGCGATTTCGGAAGGCGCCATCATCCAAGAGAACATTATTGGCATGGGAACGGAAGACTTTCAGTCGTCAGGATCCGTGAAGGATTCACATCGGACGGGAAGGCGTCAAAACTTTTGGAAACATATGCTGCTGAGGAAGAATCCATAACGCGATCTCGCGTGAGTCGACTCGCAAGCTTGCTGCCGAATTGGATATTCCCTGGTCAACCATGAGAGACCACATGCGAAAGGATTTAACAGTAAAACCTTTTCGCCCCTTATCAGTGACTGAGCTATCAGATGTGCTCATTCATGCTAACACGGCACGAAGAAGCATCTCCAACATTTCCCAAGAAAAAAAAGATCAACGAAGAGTTCTTTTTAGTGATGAATGTGCTATCTATTGAAGTTCGAAGATAGGAACGTTTATTTTCGGTGAAAGGAAAAATCCCCATTTCTTTCAAGAACTCCATCGCATGCAATTTTGGGCGGGGTAACAGAAGAACATCTGCTTGAACCATATTTCTTCAATTATGAGTAAATCAGACGACTTATCTGCGTATGGTTAACGAATAGTTGCTGCCTGAATTCCAGTTGAAAAGCATAGCTGACTCTGTGTGATTTCAACAAGACAGAGCACCAGCTCATTTCGTCTTGAGAGTGCGATTGCGCCTTGATGAGCTTTTCCCACAAGGTGGATTTGAATCCAAGAACTTTCCTTCACCTTTGCCATGGCCACCATGGAGCCCAGATCTCACCACGCCAGACAATTCTCTGAGGGGAATCATTAAACAGGAAGTATGCAAACAGCCGTGCGGTTTCCGACGCTGAGTTGCAGATTGCTGTGCGCATTGCATTCTCGACTGTGACGCCATAAATGCTACGGAAAATGAGCATAAGATCCTGGAAAGGCATCCGTCTGTGCAGGGACCAAGGAGGAGTGCTTAAGATATTTTGGATCCATAATAAGTATATCAATTCATTTCAAATCCAATTTACTCACAGGAGTATACGGACTTTTCGCCCACTCTGTATATTAACTGTACTTACCCTATATTATTATGTTCATCTTGTGTCATTGTATCATGGAAATTACCACTCGTAAATACATAGTATAATATTACCTTTTGCTTAAATTAAAGAAACCTTAATGTTTCAAACTTCGATAACTACCTCTTAATTTCATCTAAATTTGGCCAATTTTGGAAATATTACTTTTTTTAATATTAAAGCAAGTTCGGCATGTGCCCCTATGCAAATTATAACTTTTGTTTTTAGCCCCTATAATAAGGACCATCCTAATGAAAAAATAATAATTTAATTTATTATGTATTATCACATGTAAAAAAATATCAACTTTTTATTAAGTTATCACATTTCGATCAATTATTAATTTAGGTAAAAATAAATTATTCCATATTTTAAAATGTAATTATCCATAATTAAATTATATTTTATTAGGTAATTCATTATTCATTAATTAAAATATTAAAGTAGCCCATTATAGGCCAGCTTTCATATACACTCCGTGGCCAAATTTTTAGACGCACTTGCTTTATTTTTACAATCAATTCTTTATGACTTAATAGCATCAAATATGACTTAATAGCATTCAATGGTCTTGTATAGCTAATGCAGATATAAAAAAGTTGGTTGATTGTTGACATTGAACAAAACATAGTTTTTAAAAGTAAAAGATATTTATTTGTTTTAAATGGCATAATGAAAAAAGATTACTTTGATCATTTTCTAATATTTTGTTGAGCCACCTTTGGCAGCAATCAAAGCTTTAATGCGGCATGGCATGCTATCAATGCATGCTTGAACGATTTCTTGCATCTTTGGATGATGGTGCCAGACGTGTGTTATTCTTTCAATCAGCTGATTTTTCATGGTAACGACCTCTTTATCAACCTCCCTCTTCATAAACTCCCAATATTGTCAATTGAGTTCATGTCTGGTGAATTATCCGGCCAATTCAGCACAGGGATATTTTCTTTCGCCAAATACGTCTTTAAGGAACGTGCGGTGTGACATGGAGCACCATCTTGCGTTAAGACAAATGGTTCTCCGTTTGGAACCACTCGCGAATTTGCGGAAGCAGCCTCGTTTGATCAGTATATCCTTTTTTGATCCTGCTGCATTGTATCCATCGCTATGTAATACCAATGCCCTTGCCGCTTATTACAGACCATACCATGACTTTCGTGGGGTGTTTTACGGTCTGTATAACGCAACCAAGATGAAACATTTCATCAGGGCGCCGTCGCACAAACAGAGATTTGTTTGCAAAGTTTTCGAATGTGAAACTGAAACATATCTAAAAAAAAACAACAACACAAAATTATATATTTATGGAAAAATTGTATAAAATCATATCAACTAAGAAAAAACAGTGCATGCTATGGATATTTACCGATCTCTAAAACTCTAAATCTTTCTTTAGGTGATCCTTAGCCCATTTAAGACGTTTTGCTTTCCTAATGGCCTTCAATTTTGGTTTCCAAGCGGGTCTGGAAGCCTTAAAAATTTATCTCTGCTAGAACTTCCAGACGACGATATTAGCATTGTTGAGGCTAGATGTTATTTCTTTAAAATGTGGCGAATCAATTCTTCAAACAAATTTTTTTTCAAGCGCCGTTCGGATCTCGGCGTAAAAATGTAGGATGTTAAACCTACGGGGAGCTGTTATAATATAAACCCTTGCTCCAGCAGAAGATTACTTGTAACTACACGCTATAAAACTTTTCGTGTGAAAACTAAGTTGTGAGAAAAAAACTAGTAAGACAGATTTTTATACAATTGAGTATATATTCTCTTAAAAAATCTGTTACAAATATTTTGTTGTCCTAGTTCACTCATATGAAATTACTGCTTGTAAATCATATTCTTCTTAACTATTCAGTTATATCCTTCGATAACTTCGCTTCAAGATTAGATTACAAAAGTCTCTTTGTGAAATCTTTAAGTATAGTTACTTTGAACTCTTAACTCTTTAACTTTATACTCGTTACTTGTCTTAGCTAAACTGTTGTACTTGAATGAAAGTCGATGGTCAATGTATTCGTATCTTAGGACCGTCCATGGTAAAGGAGAATCAAAGACATACTTATAAAACTTGCTGTTGAATCATCTTCGATCTAACCTCTTGAATATCCGATTACTTGAGTGGATAATTCAGTTCCTCTTCGTTGCATTCTTCAGCTATCGAACCCTTTAGAACGTTGTATAGTGAACGAGATTATTTCCTAAATCCTTCTCACCAAAGTAAACTTTAATTCTGCAGTTTAATACATATCAATCTTAGTTATGCATTTCCTATTGCAGGGACTAGGAACGTTGGCTCAAGATAATTCCTACTATTTTCGATGAAACAACGTTGGAATACATATTTGTTTACACCTCGGAAAACAACTCCATCTTTTTCTTCCAACCTCAGAATTCATTCATCGCAACAATACGTCTCGAGTTCACTGTTCAAAACAATCGTTACCACTTGGCATCATGTGTATCTCTTCTTTATTTGAACGTGATTGTTGCGTTGTTCTTTTGTTTTTTTATTTCCTTCAGATTATTCACGATTATTTTTTTGACTTCTCTTGGAATTGTCTTAGGTTTGAAATACGTTAGAAAATTGTTCAGGTAAGATTTTCTCAATTCAAACCTACAAAAAACAGATTTTATTCTAAATTTTTTTCTTTTTTGTAGGGCTCAAATCTTCTTTTAAGTCAATTATTGCTTTAATTCGCCTCAGATTCACTTCAAATACTTTCAATCGTCTTGAAATTTCTCGAATCGAATAAGTTTTTGTTTCGATTAGCTCCTTTATCTATACTCTCTTACGAGGTGACAAGTCACTGATTTTTTCCATTGTTTTAAGTATCACAGAAACAAAAAAAAACCTCTCTATTTGATATAAATATATAAATTGGAGTTAAACACAAAATTAATCATAAAAGCTTGGACGCCGCCTCCGTTGAACACATTCGAACTCGCTACAGTCCACCAGCCACTAAGCGCATGTTTTCACTCGTTAAATATCAAAACACTATAGTGATATAACAAGATATCGAATGCACCGTGGGTACGTTCATTTTATAAAGAAATAAGGGTTTAACAAAATATGAATAATAAAAAATAGTTTTCTAAGAAGTTTCATATAAAAAGGCAAACCATAAGTCGAAAATTGTAAGAATCTCAGGGTGAGTCTAATAATTTGGCCACGAAATGTAGATTTGGGCGAACATAGAAAACATCTGGAGAAGAAACAACTACCGCCAGGGATCAAATCCGGTTCCTTCAGCCTGAAGTCAAGTATTTTACCGGATATGCTAATTTGTTAAGTAAGCTCATAGTAAGTTTATGAGTTCTTCATTATGATTTGTCTAAATATTTTTGTTGTTTTCTTAGTTTTTATTGTTTTTATTGAAATAGTGGCCTATTGATGTATTTAATTTACTATAAAACTTGTACTCCACAGAATTTCATTGCCAATGATGTATTTTTATATCAATAAAAATCCAAAAAACTACATGTCTGATGTTTCAAGAATGGTATGGTAATCTAGAACCAGGGCGAAAACACCAGAAAATAAAGAATTAATAGGCCAGTCAATAAAAACATCCAACATCGCAAACGCGCATGTATCTACGATTTTTTAATATGTTGTTAGGACCCCTGAGAGTAGTTTATACCCCAGTTTGCAACCCTGAAAACCCTGTGCTACTCCCGTGGTGTTCGAAAAACTGCGAGATTCTGGCACTTGTTTCAGGTTTTGCGAAAAAAGTACCGTAAGGAAGCGTTTTTGAGGTATCTTTACGGCATACTTTTGTAAAGCAAACTAAATTTGCTACAATTTGAGCCCAACCCGAGCTCTTGAGGTCTATTGGTTGCCGAGATACAGCCAGTCAAAAATGGGCAATTATTTTCAAAAAGTGAAAAAGTTATCGGGTGGGTCATTTTCCAAGACATATACTGGCTAAACAAATGGTCCTACAGAAAAGTCATGAGTGAGGAATTTGTAGAAAATTGAATTAGCTTCAAGTTGATTCCAAAATGGTGCCTTAAGGCCTCACAGTTTCCTCAAAAACCAAAAAATAGTAAAGCATTGGATTTTGGGAAAATGATGAAAACATGATACTGAATAATGTTGGTATGGATTTCGTTAAAAAAAGTTAGGCCAGACAATATCGACACAAAAAAAAGGTAAACATCGCAAAAGCGCATGTATCTACGATTTTTTAATATGTTGTTAGTACCTCTGAGAGTTGTTTATATCCAGGTTTGCAACCCTGAAACCCTGTGCTACTCCCACGATGCTCGAAAAACTGCGAAATTCTGGCACTGAATAAATTTCAGTTTATTCGAATTTAACGTTTGAGATGTAAAATATGGCTGCAACTAAACATAGATATAAAATCATACATTGAAATATAACACAATACATGAATACATACAGAATACATAATAAACCGGAATACAGATGAATCCCGCTAAGGCACTCCACAAATCTAACGATAATATGGGCGAGTACCGCTACGGGTCTCCTTATTCTGTGGCTCTCGGAATTATTTGTAGCCGTGTAAGTGAGACCGAAAACTGATTGCATAGCTTATGTGGAAAAGGGAGAGCATGAAAAAGGTTACAAAATTTTTGTACTGGTACTCTTCTATAGAAATCGATTGTGCCAGGTCCCTGGAGTCGGATCTGTTATCTAGTGAATAAAAACCTCGGAATCGGGAGGAGCACTAAATCAGCGCAACGCCTGCGACGCTCTGCTTCTCTCTCCAGCAACACCCATCAAGCAAAAGTTCCCCAAGTTCCCCAAGCAAAACTGCTCTCAAATGAATGTAACAAATGTCAACCGATCACCATGATGCGTAACCTATAAAATTCAGAGAGGCTGGGTATCGAGGTATATCAATCTCAAGAGGATGCCGATGCTGATATAGTGAGGACTGCCCTCTCCAAGAGCTCATCGTTCGACCAAGCTTTCATAATTGGGGAGGACGTCGACTTACTGGTCCTCCTCAACGGTTTAAGCTCTGAATAGACGAACGTGTACTTCCAGAACTGCGGCAGTATCCAGCAAATTCCTTTACGTGTGGAGAAATGCAGGGTCCAGAAGGGATGGTTGTGTTCCTGCATGCCATCAGTGGGTGTGACACCACCTCTGCCCTTTTCTGGCAAGGCAAGATGAAGTGGTGCAATGTTCTCAAACAAAACCCCTACTGGATATACCTCGCCATCTTTTTCCTGGATCCAAACTCCAACCAGAAAGACGTAGGAAATGCTGGCGAGAAGATCTTGATGAACCTCTACGAAGGAGATGAGGAAACGCTGAACACCTTGAGATACTCAGCATTTGTAAAATCGGTAGCAATGGCGGAAGTCAACCTTGCCCGCCTCCCCCCCCCCCGCCACAGAGGCAATATCACTCTTGGAGGATCTACCACCAGGTGCAAAAATGGTTGGGGGGTCGACAAAAACCCGTGTGACTGGGGATGAACCACCAGCGAACAAGGTTTCATGCCCGTCACAATGTGCGCAGAACCCGCTTCTCAGACCCTGCTTAGAATGATGGCTTGCAAATGCAAGAAAGGGTGCTTAGGGTCGTGCACTTGCAGAAAGGCAGGGCTCAAGTGCTCTATCCTATGCTCCTTTTGCCAAGGGCGAAGTTGCACAAACGTCACCCCGATCGTCCTGGACGTGAAGGACCAGGATGTGGACGACCCAACACCATATGACGACCCGCCTCCACCTGCAGAAAACGTCGTCCCTCCTCCTCTGATCCACACTGGATGAGATCCGGCCTTTCCAAAAGGGTGAAGTTCTAAACTACTGCGGTGTTTATGCTTGACTGTATAAATAGTATTTTCTTGTTTGCATTTATGTTTACGTTGTTAATTTAATTTTACGTTTATTTGTTTACTGTGTTTCTTTGAAGCCATATGTTACATTTAAAATGTTAAATTCACATTCTTGCACGTTTTTTTAACGAAATCCATGCCAACAAATTCGGTATCATGTTTTCATCATTTTCCCAAAATCCGATGAAAACTATTTTTCGTTTTTACTATTTTTTGGTTTTTGAGGAAACAAATGAGGCCTAAAGGCACCATTTTGGAATCAACTTGAAGCTAATTCAATTCTCTACAAATTCCTCTCTCATGACTTTTCTGTAGGACCATTCGTCCAGCCGGTACGTGTCTTGGAAAATGACCTTCTCGATAACTTTTTACTTTTTGGTTACAATTGCTCAGTTTTGACTGGCTGTATCTCGGCAACCAATAGACCTCAAGAGCTCGGGTTGGGCTCAAATTGTAGCAAATTTAGTTTGCTTTACAAAAGTACGCCGTAAAGATACCTCAAAAACGCTTCCTTACGGTATTTTTTTCGCAAAACCTGAAACAAGTGCCAGAATCTCGCAGTTTTTCGAACACCACGGGAGTAGCACAGGGTTTTAAGGGTTGCAAACTTGGGTATAAACTACTCTCAGGGGTCCTAACAACATATTAAAAAATCGTAGATACATGCGCGTTTGCGATGTTTGCCTTTTTTTGTGTCGATATTGACTGGCCTATAAAATCATGCAGCAAGAAAGAAAACATTAAACATACTTAATAATGCAGACAAGTAAAAAAACATCAACATACAGTTTGAACTTATGTTTAGGGCAGGATAGCCAAAAAAATTGAAAAAAGAAAAACATCACTGCTGTACACTTACAAGTTGCTTTGATCAATACATGCAGACTGAAGACAAAAAAAAAATGCCGATAGAAATTGAAACAAAACAATAGAAATTAATTCTGTCCAAATAAAGATGTATGATGAAATAAATGTGAAAAGAATAAATGTCATTTGTGCCTAAAATAAATTGTAAAAATGAAATAATAAACAAATGATGAAGCATTATTCCGAGCAAGATGTTGTAACATGCAACATAGATTTTGTTTTGTAACAATAAACAAAAACATGTTACTGAAAAATTGTAAATTTGAAAGAAAAGTAGATTGAGTCAAGTTCTATACACAACAGGGCGTGTAGAAGAAACAATTTTCTCCAATGTACCAATATAGAGAAATAATATCGAAACAGATTGTTCGATTAAGATATAACCATTTTAAAGCATCTATAAAGGAAAAAACATTGTACTTAACTCAAAGTTTGGATAAATACATTCGTTTGGACATCATATAATAAAGTAACTAAGCCTAAAGTACTCCAGAACGAATTAGGATACTTCTCATGCTGTAAAAGGTCAAAAATAATTTATAGATGCAAAAATTAGCTACAGATGTGAGGACATTGAGTTATTTACCTTTCTAAAAGTTAATGAAGACAACAGGTAAAATATTTCTTATTTGAGATTAACAGTTCCCAAGATAAGAATAGAAAAAGAAGAAGGCATTCGAACTGCTTCATGTTATAGTTAAAGTAATTAAAATCAGTTAATGCAGAAGTTTAAGCATTACAGGAATTAATTCTAATTTTCTCAGATCAAAGTCTGTATTGTATGAAAGTTGTTCGATCGTGAAGAACGAAATGTATATTTTACATCTAGAATATATTTAGAATTGTTTTTATCAACGTTAGAATTCAAATGTGATTACTTCATCGTTGCATATGTACGGTAACTTTAATTATTTTAATTCCTAAACTGCTCAAGCAATCTACCATTTCACTGAAAGGGAATAAGGGAAAAAATAACTTTCATCAAAATAAAAATGTGAAAGAAGCTAAAGATTGAACTAAAAAATATTTTAAAGTTGCTTCTCTATATTGTTGATTTAAAGAGTTGGAAATTAAGACAATAAATGCTAATAAATTGATTTCTAGTCCTATTCAAACAGAAATTCAAGATTTGGATGAAACAGCAATAAGGGTTACTACAAAAACTGAGAATCAGAAAATTATTATACACAAATTTTTATATTTGTGTTAATAAGTAGGCTGGTGTATGGGCCCCCCCCCCCAACCACCATTTGATTGTTTTACAAAAATAACGCTTCAGTTAGATGATTAAAAGTTAAGAACATGAAAAACAAAACAGATAGTGTAAGAAAACTAATTATATTGTACGTTTATGTCCATAAGTGATTTCGTTGATGCTTTAAAGCTTTTTCTACTTCTTAAAAGATGTATAGTAATACTAGCAAAAATATCCGTGCTTCGCTGGGATTACAAAAAAAGTGGATGACGAAAAAATTATAATTGTAGAATCACTTTTCCAGTTGGTAAAAAAGTCCCACGATAGTTAAAATTGATGTTATGTTCTTATTTGTCAGCCCTAGATATGAAACTAATAACGAGATCGGAGTATATTAAGACTTCCCACGCCTGTCCTTCTCCACGGCCCCTATCACTTCAAAGTTTCCCCAGTTGGTAAAAAAATCGCGAAATGATACAAAGTAATGTTATATTCTGATTTCGTAACCTGAAAACCCCGTAAACTAAAGTCCCCCCCCCTACCTCCCTGGCGTTTACACCCTTAAGCTACCCGCACACGAGGGAGCTTTTGCTGTGCAACTCGAGCCAATTGAGGTGCACAGAAAAAGCTGCATGCGACAGTCAGGGCGCAAACGATGCAACATTGTTAGCGCCGCCGTGCGGACAACAAACGAAGCACACTACGAATTTGAATGACGTCACTGGACATGACGTCAAGGATACTGCTGTGATATCGTTCCAAAACTAAATATTTGTGATTTACTTTAAACATATGAGAAATATTTTTATAATATTATTAGCCGGTATGTAATCGCAGGTGATGGCAATAATGTGATTCACGAATAACAACGACCAACAGCCAATAATAATCCATTGCTCACTGAAACAATGTCGTCACGTGGCAGTTTCTAAAAATGGTGAATGAGCGAAACTCCGCTTGCGATGTGAAATATTCGAAAAATCTAGGTTTTTCAAACGCTATGCTACATTTTTACCGCATTAAATTACTGCATTTACATATAAACTGTATTTATGTGTGAAAGAAACTCGAAATAATCTGATATTTTTGCTGTATTCGCGATTCGCCCAACTGAAGCGAAGGAAAAATGTTTCGACGCCATGTTTCTTCCTTGGACCGACGTCACGAGTGACGTATTCTAACGCTGCACTGTGATTGGGTAATTCCATGCAGCTTCCAGGCAACTTTCCGTGTTGCACCGCCGTTCTGTGAAGCTTTTTTTCCATGCAACTTCCATTCAACTTGGCCCATGCAGCTCAAAAAACCGCTCTAGGCATCAAGTTGCACATGCAACTCCAGCCATGTTAGATCCATTATCGTAAGATTAACTAATGCAGAATTCAAAGCTCAACCCAAGTTCGTCTAGCATTCTTAAAACCCTAGAAGAAATTTCCATTCCAGTTTTTTTATTGAAATAAATCAAAGCCAATAAGCCTTAATTGAAAATGTTGATCTGTTATAGAGAATCTTTACATATCGAATTATAAGTGAAGTTTGTTCCTTGTTGGAACAATCGGGTAGCATCAACAATTGTTGTAAAATAATTGGCATGTCGAATATCATCGAGAACAGAAATTTTAATAAATGAAGTACAGATTTCAATAAATGCATTCAAATGTTTGTGGAGAGATAGGGTACTTGCAAACGCTCTTGATTATCTTGTCATTCTTGAACTTTTTTTACATGTTCCATTAGAATTGGTTCATATTTGCTTAGCAGTTCTATTATATCAAGAAAGTTTCCATTAACTTGATTGCATATGAGTTGAATAGAACTAAAGGAAGCCAATCCCCGTTCAGAGATAAAAAAAATGATATCTAGGATGCGCTGAAGAATTTTTCATCCACAAATTAACTTCTGCATAGATTTCAGACAGATGTAAGTTCAGATAGAATAAACTTATCAGCTGATGCTGCTCAATTGGCTGACTTCCACATAGATTTCTTTGTATGATGCTGAACTTTCATGACATGGTATTCTGTCATTCAACTTCCTCCCGCCTCTTTTAATGCTCCATCTTGTTTCATTGGAGAGGATTGATGCATTTGTTAATTTAATTTATTCATTTAAAATTCCCATTAAATATATATACAGTATATAATTCTCTAAATCTCTTCATTTTCCTTTTTTCATTCTTTCCTTGCTTTACCGATCGCCCATTTTAATTTCTTACACTCCTTGTCATTTTTTTATATTTTTTTTACTGCTGCTTGTACTTCTTCCATTATTTTACTTCCATCTATTATCTTTATCAATTCATTGTACTCTTCCATTTGATCTTTGTATTTCAATACTTCCAAACCTTTTTGACAATTTTCCTTGTATATTTTTTCGTTTCCTCATTCCATAATGTTAATATCTTTCTCATTATTTTTATCTTTCTCCTTCTTTTCCCTACCCTTATTTGTACTCTCCCTCCCTCTTTATTAACTCTTAACTCTATCGGACAGTGGTCTGATCCTTCAATTTCGTTTACTACAAAGTCTATAATACTATTAACAAATTTTGTATTTACAATTGCTAAATCGATAACTGACACTCCCGCCTCTTTTCTATAAGTGAATTCTCCTCTTAAGTCCCTTTTGTGGTGCCATTCACAATTTTAATATCATACATGCTAATAAAGTCCAACCAATTTCTTCCTTCTATATTTATTATCAGTCTCTGGATTTTCTTTTATATACCCTTTCCATTTCTTCTTGGTGGTTCGTACCTTGTTCTTCTTTAGTCCTCGCCCTTCAGATCTCCAATTATAATTATATTTTCGCTTCTTTTTATGTTCTCATATATATTTGCTTCTTTTTTTTTTATCAGATTCACTATGACTATATTATTATAGACAAAGTGTAACATTATCGTTTCACTGCCATTTTTTAGCATCACTTTCATTATATTCTCATCGTTTTCTTTTCCTTATATTCCTTGTTTTCAATTTAGATTTTATTCCATCCAACCATTATCCCTCCACTTGCTCTTCCTCTATTATTTTTTTCCTTTTTCTTTGCTTCTGAATAAACCATTTGTGTGTATCTGATAACCCTTCAATATACCTTTCTTTCTTTCTTTCTTTCTTATTTCTGAATGCTGTTATATCTTTATCAATAATTTCATTCCAATCTTTACTTTTCACTTCTTCTGTAACTGCTTTATTCAATGCTAAAATTGCGATTTCATTTAATTTTCCATTATTTCTATTTTTGTTTTTCTGTTTCGTCTCTTGTATCGTTTTCTCTATTTTTTAGTCAATTCCTCCTTATTTCCTCTCCTGCTTTACCTCTTTGAAGTCTCTTTATCGCCTCCTCTTTAAACTTATATATTTCATACTAGTCTATCTTTTCTTTTGTTTCTATATATTTACCATTTACAATCAGCTTATTATAATTCACCAATGCTAAATTCCCCTGTTTTCTTTCTTCAAAAGCCACGTTATTTAGTTGTTGTTTTTTTATCACTCTCGTTTCATTTGAGAAATACTCTTTGATCTTGTATACGGATCCTTTTAAACATTTCTTGCTTCTCTTTACTTCATCTTTTTGTTTTTCTGATTCACATTTCACAGCTATTCTTCTGTTAAATCCTTTTTTTTTACCTATGCGATGGGAGCTAATTATCTTTCAATGTATCTCCAATTTCTTGCTTATGAATTCCTTTGTAACTTCTTCCGTCCTATTCCAACTTTCTCTCTCTTCTTCTGCCAAACCATCCAGAAGAAACATACATCATCTACTTCTGTCTTCTTGTTCCTTAATCTCTCTTTTAATTCCAAAATATGCTTCTCGGAGTTTGCTTTTATTTCCTTCACTTTCTTTTTTAATTTCTCCTTCTCTTCCTCTCTTCTTTCCAATTTCCTTATCATTTCTTCGAATTTAATCTTAATCACTTTATTTTCGTTTTTTAAACTTTTCACATAACTTTCAATTCCTTTTATCTTAGTATCTCTCATCATTGATTGTAATCTATCTTCCTTGTCCATAATTTGAGTTTCTTCTCCTGTTGTTATGATCTCCCTATCCTCTTCTCTATTTCTGTTGACTTGGGGTGATCTGCCAACAGCAACTCCTATTTGAAATGGTTCTTTCCTTTCCAGTTCGGACATTTCCATTTCTTTATTCTCTCTCTATTTTTCTGCTTCCCAGTCACCTAAGGATCCCTATTCTACTTCCACTTCGTATAATAAAACCTTCCATCTTTAATTTAACTTTCTTTTTCTTCTTTCTTTTGTTTTCACATTTAATCCATCCTTGTATCACAGTCGGAGTCCTGACTATTAATCTTACCACTCCTATCTCCGAACTCGAGGGTAGGACGGGTACTTTTTTTCTTTCTTTTTTTATTTTTTAAAGTTCTTTGATCTTTTCTTTTGATGACTTAGTTTGCCTGAATCTTGGAGACTTTCTCAAATCCTTTTCCTTGTAAGAAATTACGAATTTTAAGTAAGGTCACTACTTACTCAGGAAATCCTGACGGAGATCACTTTCCACAAGTCTCAGGTTAATGCATTTGTAGATACTTTATTGTAAATAAAGCAGACGTAGTATAGAGATTGTTTTATTGTACTCCAACATAACCAATCTCTGGTAAAAATTTCAGCATTAGATAAAACGTTTTCAAATTTCCATGAGTTTAGAAGAGATTTCTGAGAGGACGTGGAAGATTTCTCTAACAACCTCAACTTTATTGGCAGCCATACAAAAGAGAGATTTCGTAGTCAGCGTACTTATTTGTGACAAATACTTAAGCTTAACTGTCAGTGCTTTTTCAAGGAAAGTCTCTTGATTTGGCATCAGCTACAATCCACGCTAAAGAGGTTATTGATACTCTCAAAAAACAAAAAAAAACAAACAAAAAAAACAACGAAAGGATGCGTAAAAATTCCTTAAAGAAATATTTGATTCTGCTTCACGGGTTAAGGTGTTCCAAACTAAATTTACAGTTCCAAGACTAGCATCGAGGCAGACTACAAGTGCGAACCCCTTAAACTACTACTATTGAAGAATATTACAGGGTGTCTTTATTCCTTGTGTTGAGAGTCTCATTCAAAATATTTATCTGATAGATTCATTTCAAATAAGGATATTCTACCAAATTTCCAGGTTTTTCTTCCAGGCTATGCTTTTTTTTGATAAAACAAGCAAGTTCGAGATTCTATCTCCATACTTTCGCGATTAAGTGTCACTGGGTTAATATCCCATTACGGTTGATAAAGAAAAGAAAAATATAATATAAACCAAATTCAATTTTTTTGTATTATTATTCTTCGAATGTATAGTAATTGAATTACTTGTTGCTGTCATGTGCTCAGCAGAGCTTAAAAAAATTATTTTAACTTATTTTAATAGTTGTAATTTTGTGTGTGTGACGGAGTTGACCAGCTGTGACGGAGTTGACCAGCTGTGATGGAGTTGACCAGCCGGTACAGATAGCCGGTACAGAGTTGAAATACAGTTTATTTGTAAATGACACTTTATTTAAATGACAACATTAATGGCAGCATATTGTAACATCTCCACAATTTCTAGTTAACAGTAAAAATAGAAAAAATAGTAAATGGTTAAAAATGATAAACCTCAAGCACATCTAATATCTAGTGTTTTCCCGTTTTTTCAAAATGTTTTCCAAAGTCCAGGTTCAGCCGCAAGAAATTTGTCATTAGGGTCAGCCTTTGTAGGCTCTGGAATCATAGAAATAACCTTACTATAAGTCATACCACAGAATATACTTCCTAGCTGGCCAAAAGAATCTATTTCCTTGGACAGAATGCATGCATGAAACTTCAATTTGAATCTCATCAAACTGTTGTACAATTCCTGGATATCTATATGTGTTATACTCAATTACACACCTTTTACCAATTATTTCATCTGTTGCGGATTCTAGTGGTTGCAATGCTGACTCAGCTCTTATTTCATGTTCATCCCGTAAGACGGTATCTGATGTCGATGTAAACGTAAACGACTTTCTTTGAAAGTCGTTTACAAGTTTCTAGTTTAGAGCATGAGCAGCTGACGTCACAGAATGTTATCTTCCGGGGCTCAAGGCATCGTTCCTGGCACAGAAGGGAGATTGTTTGGCATATGGCTACAAGCTACCTCGACCTCCACAGAAGGTACAAACAAAGTTTAATTTTTGTTTCTGACTGATTTAAAACTTCATACTCTTTTCAGCATCCGGAATATCTGATCCAAGTGCAACAGCTCTATCAGCGGAGCGTTTTGAGGCATCCCCTACACTATCTGGAGCCCTTTCCCATGGGCTGCTTCAAAAAGAGTTCCAACTTAACCCTTTGAAGCCGAATTCAAAAGGAATTGTGCTAAGTAGAAAGAAGTTGCCTTTTGACGGTACTGAGTTACGAGCCCATCACTGAAATAATCGAAGCTTTGTAATCGTTGATTGAAATTTGTCAATTATGTCAACTATTTTTGCGGTTACTTTGATCTTTTCAGTTACTTTAACTACTACATTTTCTGGATTTTTCAACTTCGGAACGGTTCCCTTAGGTCGTGTGCACCGTTTCCAATAAAATATATCCTGCTCCTTATCAAGACCTTCTGGATTCAGTAATTTAACTTGCAATTCGGCACATTTGTCACAATCACCATCCATGCCGTTTTTGGACTCTGTGTTGCAAGGCATACTGTAAGCTAGCTGCTCTACGTTAACATTGTCTAATAATTTCAGCTGATGTAGTTGTGTTACTAAAAATGAACAGTTTTCATGAAGCTTGCAAAGACACGTTTCTCTGTCTGAACAGTTTGGCTGTATAACTCAGAACGGTTTTAGGCGGCAAAATGTTGTGTAAGACAGTGAAATTTCATTAAGTTCAGACACAAATTTTGCGTTAAAGTTTTTTTACGGTGACTGTAAGAAATCTCTTTTGTTTCTTAATTTTCCACCTTATAATGGTTTTCTTCTTTCCAGTTGTCATGTGACTTAACGTCATCTCGTTCCAAAAATTTGTTATAATTTCTTTAGCACGATCACCAACAGCTGTTGACTTACGTTTTCATCTGTAATAAATAGAGCAACTGACTTCATCAGAGTTATGAATAGACTTCCATTGCTTATAGGAGACACCAACCGCAGTTTGTAACTTGTATTGCAATCTGTATTTTTTGACAACTTTGCCTACAAACTGGTTTGCAAGAATTTGTTTAACCTTTTGGTTTTTGGTGGTGTTGTATTTGTTACGAATACCGTCCAACAATGCATGGTGAAATATTAAAGTCTTCTTGATACTGTTGGAAACCTTTTTTCCCTGCAGAAGCTGTTTCGTTTTTGATCGTGGTGTGTTTTTGTTTATCGATTTGTAGTTACCGTGCAACCTCTTCTGAGCAGTTAATTGTTCCTTCAATTTTTTATTTTCTTGGACACACTTGGCACGGTCCTTTGCACTGTCTTTCGGCCAGAGAGTTTTTTTCTGCAAAATTTAAAGGAAAATATGATTATTTCATGTGAAAATGTGAATTAAATAAGTAGTTGATTGCAGTTTATTTGGATAGTTATGTTTTGAAAGGCTTTGAACTCAGTGCATCCATACCTTCATAATACTGGTTGACTAATGTCTGGACCTGGATTCCTAGGCGACGACAATGCTTGTGGCAATTTTTTTTTATTTTGCCGGTGTTTTTTTGCTGGCTTTTCTCCATCCTGCCCTTTTACTTCACTGGGCTCGTTTACGTAAGGTAGAAATACTTTTTCTCCGACGATGCCATCTTTATCTTTAATTCATTAAATGCATCTCTTGACGCAAAGGGTTTGCCTTCCGTCTGAGTCGGCAGAGTCTCTGTCGTTCAGCTCCACTGACTTTAGCCATTTATTTAAAAAGCAGAAGCTAATTTAAAAAAAAAATCTACGTATTTCCACAGAGTACAAATTCTGTACAGACAACAATTTCAAAGGTTGACGATTAGACCTACAGAGTGTAGTGAAAGTTCTACGAAATCCAAGACACCAGAAATATTGTTCTTTTACAATTATTTTTGTGTTTCAAAAAGCAATAAAAATAATATATTTATTACAGTATAATTACATTATTACGGATTTCTTATTAAAAAAATACTTGGTATTATTATGATCGGTAAAAAATATAAATTGTTAGCTTCATCAGCTCCGTCACATTACTGACAACTCCGTCACATGGACTTGTGACGGAGCTGACTGTGACGGAGTTGATGAACACATGCTAATTTATATTCTGGTGTTAGGTTTAAACTCCGATTACGACTGTATTCAGTTTACAACAATTCAATAACATTTCCCAACAAACTATTTAAAATTTGTACTTCTACTGTTAAAAATTACAATGTATAAATGTGTGACGGAGTTGACATATCATTAAAAACAAATATTAGTGCAGAAACTTACGACACTCCTTCTTTTAGTAGTAGACACTCCTTCTTTTACCGCTCTATCCTCGCCCAAGGCGATAGCGTAGCGTAGAGAACGTGCTGTCATCTAGGGCGAATTTAGTAACTTTGTCGATGATTAAGGCTCTTCAGTGATTAAAATCGTTATGTGTGACGGAGGTGACATACAAAACAAGTTACTCACTTTCTTTAATTTATTAAAAATACACTACTGGTATTTATTGTTAACAAGAGTAACAAGAATGAAATATGAACCCAAAACAGTTATCAATATTTTTTACGAAAATTCAAGCACACTTTTAAGACTGTTTCAAGCAGTGGTACTACACAATCAAGTACCTCCTAACTGTCTTGGCTACTTTACTAGTAATAGCTGCTAGTGTAGAGGTCCTCTTTTACAATGAACTACTGAAAACTATCTCGTAGTGTAATGAATGACGACTGACTGAGTACCTTTGTCGTGATTTCCATTCATTGGGATATTTTGATATTAGATCCGGATAAGGTTATCAACATTACAGCAGGGAAGAAATCAAGAAAATTGCTTTTGTAGTAAAAAAAAAGAAAAGCTCAACGATGGTGCTTGCTTATAACAGTAGCAAACCATTGTTGCAGCTTGCAATTTAGCAGTATAAGATACATTTTTAGGGACTTATCTCTCTTAGTACAATTGTAGACCTCAGCCGGGAGCTTTACCTCCCGCGACCCCAAGGGCCGGCCTAGGGCCCGGATACTTTAACAATACGTCTGTGGCTCAATAAAGTTAAAAGGAAAATACAGTATTTTAAAAATGAATCTCGCTTCCTTAGCCGGTTTGAACATTGTGGTAAAATATGTTCTCATAGTCAGCTCCCACTCTGCAGCTGAAAGAAAATTCTGGCTACGGAGCTGAATACTTCCGACAAATTTATAGTTGTGGGCCAACACTCAACCAATTTCGAAATATTTGGCATTGTTTTCATCAATTTTTTGAATATTAGGCTATTAATTTACAGTTGTTCATTTTAAAGGAAGTATTCATGTATTGTAAATGCATAAGCAATTGGACTGAAGCTCTAAGAAGATCAATTCTGCTGGAAGGAGAGGTTTTTTTTGTATTCCATTTCTTTCTTTTTTTCTGTTTTTTTTTCTTTCTTTAATATAACGCACGTTATTTTATTTTCACTTATATTATAAATGTTAGGCAGAAAAGTAATAGTCTATTCGATTACTTTAAAGATATTTATTACACAGTTCAAAAGTTGAACAATTAGTATAGTTTAAAATTTATGTAAAAGAGTTGTGTATTGAAGGGGATATCTCAAAAAAGCGCAACGATACACGTCTATGAAGTTAACCGCCCCCCCTCCCCTCTCAAAATCACAAATTCGTGGTTCATTCCGGAAAAATAATTAAAAAAAATCTAATGAAAAATTACGGTCGCTCAGATATTTAAATCAATCTTAGAACTCTTATTCAAATTTTAAAGGTTTTAAATCTGCTTTCAATTTGATAATCATGAATGATTCTCTAGAAAATTCCTCCCTTGTTAATGTCTCCCTTGTTAAAAATAAGATACACTGATCATAGAATCTTAGAACTTAATTTTGTAAGATTTTGTAATGGCATACAGTTCTTCAAACTCTTCTTGAAAACTGCTGTAGTAATATTAATTCAATTTTTTCGTATACCTAATAACTTATTTTATTCTTGATTTTTTTCTCACGTAATTTATTTGCATTTTTATCTAGTTTCTTGAGTGATACGCTTATATCTTACAACTTCTTAACTGGATTTATTCCATTCTTACAAGCCGCTGATAAAATCCTGCCTTGGAAAATAATGAAATCCCAAGATTGAATGCAATCATTCTCAATCTATTTAAGTTACATTCTCCTGAAACTTAGAATTAAGTTTTAGCCAGCTAAGAAGCACTTTACAAGATGAATTTTTCTAAAGTAAAGATTTTCATCCTAGTATTTTGGAACTAGATATTCTACAGATGATACTTCAAAGAGGATTATGTAAACGACTGATTTTAGATGGAGCATCATCACATTTCAGTTACCATTTGAGAATGTATTTTTCCTAAATGGCAAAAGTGTCAATTGAATATTAGAAGAGCTCTCTTAGAAGGAAAATGAAAAAAAAAAATAGATATGCCAAACCGCCGTGCCCGTGTCCCTTTCAAACTAGTTATGTTCAGATCGTAACTGAAATATACATTATAGAAGAATCTAAGAGGTTCTACTATTCTCACCCCTAAAAAATTTAATACTTTTTCTTATCTTTAAGCATAAATTCCTTTTAATCCGTCTTTGGAACTCAAAACTTTGTCAAAAACTTAAGGTCAACAAAAGTAAAATGCAACCTTTAAATTTTAAAACAGCAGCATTCAATTTCTGCTTAGATTAATTATCACCTTTATATTTTGCTGCTTCATGCAATATACAAAGTTGTTATACGAATTATATCAATTTCTTCTTTATTATATAAAATATAATTGTTTGGAAATCTCTGGTTCAGCTCGTTTGGTTACTGATCTTAGTCTTACATCAGGAGCTGCCTATCCTCAGAGGATAAAAGTCATGATGTTGTACTTTTAACTAATGCTATATATAAAACGAATATAAGTGGAAATATTTACATAAAACGCTCTTTTCTTGGATTCACGATAACTAAATTATTGGTCTAATTTGTAAGTTAATCATTAGAAAATGACATTAGATGAACAAGATTTTTTAACAAGTTTTTTTTTATTTTATTTTAAATAAAGATAACAATGTAACACTGACAAGGAATTGCCAGATCATAATAAAACTTGGTTACTGGATGATATATGCTCATCTACAGCAATGATAAAGTTGCAGAATTTTGGAACCCTTATGGTACTAATGGCAAAAGTGTCAATTGAATATTAGAAGAGCTCTCTTAGAAGGAAAATGAAAAAAA
This sequence comes from Thereuonema tuberculata, assembly GCA_023159025.1. Lineage (NCBI taxonomy): Eukaryota > Metazoa > Arthropoda > Chilopoda > Scutigeromorpha > Scutigeridae > Thereuonema > Thereuonema tuberculata. Next base: position 354,523,601 of record JAFIDM010009631.1, read on the forward strand.
AAATAGATATGCCAAACCGCCGTGCCCATGTCCCTTTCAAACTAGTTATGTTCAGATCGTAACTGGAATATACATTATAGAAGAATCAACCGCAGCTCAGGAACATGATCTTGTAGAGTTCAATGGCTAAAACATGCCAGATCGCAAAATATGCCGATTTCTGCCGTGATTCTCAAAGAAAAAGCCACGGAAATTGCTAAGGAGTAGAACATTGAAGATTTCGGCAGCAGCAATGGTAGGCTGGAACATTTCAAAGACAGACATTGCCTTTCTTTTAAAACGATGTAATAACTGTAAAAAGTGGGTTTTTTTTTTATTTTCCACTCATTCATTTGCTTGAATTGATTTCTGAAAATCTTGTTTTTCTCACCGAATCCTACAGCAATTCATGAAAATACTGTATTTCAGTGTTTTTTTTTTTTTTCAAAACTTACCACTCCGCCTAAGTCGTCACTCCGCTTAAGTCGTCAAAAATGTTTGGTCCCATGAGTGATGACTTAAAGAGGTTTAACTGTATTTCAATGATCCCAGTATCAAAAACAGATATCAAAAGGTGCCTTGAACGGCTGCATTATTTAATTCCTTTTCTGTCTGGCGCATATTGGTGGAATACTCTAGATTCTCTGACGAGATGATGAAGAGACCCTTCCTAACATAATTCAGTAAGATTCCAACCTCAGATACAATTCTGTAGAGTGCTGTGTTTTTTGAACACAGATCAAAGTTAACTGTGCATAAGGAGAACAAAACGACTGAATATATGTCAATAAAATGGTAAACCTTACAGTCAGCCCCTTATGGATAGCATTTCCTAACCATGGCGTCTTTCGGCAGCTCAACGCCGATTTAATATGGCCAACATCATCAGAGAAGCGGTACAAATTATTCCAACTATGTACTTAGTTGCCCACCAAGTAGCCTGATCTTAATCTTTGTGAATATGTATGAGATATTATCGGATGACTCTTGGCCCACCAAGCCATCATAGCTAATCCCAAGATGTCATCCGGATGGGAAAGACATCCAGCAGCTAATAGACTATTTGCGAAATCGCGTTCCTATATATCAGACAGTTCTTGGTAGCCATATACAGTATACTTATACACGTGCTAACTCTACCAATAATGTTTACTCAGACAAGAACTTTTCGTTGTTGCATTTTCTATTTTTCGTTATCTGTTTCGAATATTTTTATTTTAACTTAAGGAACACAAGTAGAAAAAATAAAAGTAAAATTTTAAGATTGAAAGAAGCAACCAAATTTTAACCTACCTTTGTTTTATTATTTTAATTTTATTAAATTTTTATTTTATTACTTTATTATTTCTTTTATTAATTCCAAACAGTACTCTTCAAATTTAATTTTTGAATTTTAATAAAAGTGCAGCTGTAACTATTTCCTAAATTAAAATAATTCTAAAAATCTTGAAATACTTAGAACTTTTTATCCCCCCCCCCTTTTTTTTAGCATTCCTATCTTTAAGGTTTCTAGATTTTTTTTAAGTTGATCAGCAAGAAAGTGCATTAAAAATAAATGTCTTTTTAGCTGTGTGGGTAAAGTGTAATCGTCTTTACTCGGATCTTCCCGAAGGCAAAACCTTGAATTTTCCATGCGATTTAAAAGCATTGAACTGATGCTTTTTTTTTTTCCTTCGTCATGTTAGTGCTTCCGTCGCTTGCAACCAATCGAAGACGAGCAGCCATCAATGTAATTCTCTCTTCCTCTCCATTACATGTCCGCCATGTCGTTTTTTTGGGCAACCAGTCGACACCGAGACTGTCACCTTGAGTCCATTAAGTAAAGCCAGGATGAAAGCAACGTTGACAGACGGTCGACTGCATCACACTGAGGAACGTTTGGCTTGACCGCCGGCGCGGAAATGAAGGATGGGCGGTCAGGTTGTATGCGTGCTATCCGACATTAATTCACAATAGACGCACGTGGCTTCACCTAAACATTTCTTTTACTCAAGAAACTAACTTATACCTTTGATTTGTCAACTTTACAACATTTAAAAATTATATAAATTATTAAGAGTTCAACTATAACAGCAGCAAAGCATTTTTAATAATAGCAATGTTAATATACTATCAAAGTGAAGTTGTTCGTATTAAATTGACTACAATAAATGAAAAGAATGCCAATGAAAGCCCTCTTGTAAGAATTATATGAAAGCCTCTGCTTCTCATCGTATTAAATTAAATTTTATTAGTTTTAAAGTCACTTAAAAACTTTTATTCAGATCGTTTGTTAATTGCCAATCAATTAATATCCAAAACATATTTTGATGTGAAGTAAAAATCGTCTCTCATAACGGCTTTATGGAACTACTCCTTGGGCTGTCAATTTCTGGAATGTAGTTCTATTGATCAATTTTGTCAGGAAAAGCTATAAGAAAAATTATCTAAGCAAAAATAAAGTTTAAAAATTACTTACATTAAAAATTTAATATAAGTTTATGTCATTTTCCATTTATTCTGATGAAGATGAATGGAGTAGAGCCGTTGATTCTGCTTCTAACCAACTCGTAGTCCTTCTGAGCGATCAAGCTGTCAATGACGTCCTCGCCGTCGTCGTACTCATTTACTATATCTGGTGAGTCCTCCTCATTCAAATCATTTGCGGGGGCGTTTTCGCAGGAGTGGCCTGTGCAGTGCCTGCACATTGCTGAGCATCGGAGACCTGCTTTCTAGCACCTGCAAGCTCCGGTGCTTCAGCCTTTGCTGCATTTGCAGGAAACAATCTGGAGGATGTCATCCGGCGCAGCATTTCTGGTTGTGGGGATTGGTAGTGCCCCTCGCGTGGTTAGGCTCCAGCCCAAACTGATGGGAGAAGTTCATTGCCTAACCACGCCTGTACTTGCTGGTAGGTGCGGAGGGAGTGGTACTTCGCAGCGTCCCTTGTTGGGCGGGCTAGTTGCAATTTAGCCTTCGTCACTGATCGTGTGAATAATCGGTACTGCAGGTCGTCGAGGTTGTCATTGTTAATGTCGCCTCCGTAATCTGCTACCAGGAACTTTCCTCCAGCGTCGCTGATCTGCTGAGTAGCAGCATTTGGTGTGAGAAACGGAGCCACTGCAGAGAGGGAGATATTCTTCATGTAGGTGCTGCAAATTTTGTTTTCCCCAATCCATACGGTGCTGACGTGGTATCAAAACCATTCACTACGTGGAGGAAAAGTATGTCCTTGGGGGAAAGGAGCAGGAACTTGGCGAATAGAAGACATTGGGACCACTGCCTCTTCCACTTTTCTGAAGATAGATGTTCTAATGCTGTCAACAGAATAAGTATGTCCACATCTTCAGCAGTAATGATGACGCTGCCGAATTCGCTGGCCTTGGATATGGCGGTGTTGACGATCATCATGTCGGCATCCTCATATGCCTGCTTCACTTCGATGCTAACATCCGCCATTCGTGTCATCAACATCGAAATGAATGCGCTCTTATTGTGATTGTTTGCCAAGAACTTTTCTTGTGCTATGGTCACCATGATAGATGAGGAGAACATGACTTTGGTTGCTAATTGTAATGCATAACGGCGAGCTCGTTCTGCGGCTTTGGTGCTTTGATAGCCGGCGTTAATGGGGTATATATCAAATACAACAATCACATTGCTACCAAAGTGTCTCTGCACGTAGTTGATGTACGTAGAGTCGGGCATCTCGAATGTGGTTGTGGGAGTTTTGTTCCACACCACTTTATGTAACAGGTATCCTCCATCAATCACGTTATATTTTCTGTTGCCAAGGTTGACTTCCTCTATGGGAGTGAAGAGTGAGTACATTGCAGACTTTGTTCCCTTGCGCATTCCCTTCTCATTGAAAAGTGACATGAGGAAGCGTGAGAGTTCAAACTTGAAGAGTTCTTTCAGATCTTCTTCAGATTTTTTGGCTATGCAGACACGCTGGAAGAGAGTGAGAGGATCGACAGTGAATTTTTTACCACCAATTTTCAACGAGCAGGCAACGGAAGCGAGAGTCACGACCTTATCCTTCCATTTCAGTTTCAATTCTTCAAAATTTCCCCCCACCACTTTCTTCATGCATGATATGCCTATTTCTCGTGCTAAGTGACAGTTCACTTCGCCATGACCAATGATTCCTGTGCTCAGAGAAACTATCGCCTGGATGTGAAGGAATGGGGGGTGTTCAGTGAACCATGCGCGCAGTTTCCCAATGTCCGTGTTGTCTCTCACTAATCGAGTTGGTCTCATGTCCACCAACTCATGTCGAGTAGGTCTCATGTTTAGATGTCTCAATGTCCATCTAGCAAGCACAGAATCACTTACACCGCGTCCACAAGTGAGTCCTCCATAGCTTTTCATAGGAATTGTGAAAATTGTAGTAAGTCGACAATGTAATATTGTGGTAGTGTGAAACCGGGGTGTCGGAAGCCTTACTTACACACCATAATATTTTTTATAATTTTTTAGTTGGGGGGGGGGGGTAT
>JAFIDM010009631.1:354550371-354563396 GCA_023159025.1 Thereuonema tuberculata
TTTTAAATTCATCGATTATTACACTTTTTTTGTTCTTGTTCATATGAATTTTTACCATTTCCCTACCTAATTTATGAAAATATTCTCAACTTCCAAACCTTTGCTTCTATTGTAATTTAAATTTCTTGTGTTTCTGATTATTATGCTTTCCAGTATTTTTCTTGTTTTTGTATCTTTTTCTAACATAATTATTTTTACTTCCTCCTTGATCCAATGCCCATTTTTCCTACAATGATATGCTACGTCAGATTTTTCTTTCAGGTCATTTTTAATACAATTAATATGTTCAAGTACCCTCTCCCGGGTTGTTCTTTTACTTTCCCCAATATAAATTTTCCCACAATTTTGGCATTCCATTTCATAGATTAATCCCATGTTAGCTTTATTCTCATTTTTGTTAATTTTTTGACATAAAATATTTTTCAATCTGTTGTTGTATTCAAAAGCTATCTTGATGTCAAATTTTTTATAAATTTTCTTCAAATACCAACTGCTATTATTTAGATAAGGAACTATAATTGTTTCTTTACTTTTGTTTTTATCCATTTCTTTAATCTTAAACTTATCAGAATTACTTATTGCTTTATTTAGAAAACTAATGCTATAATCATTTTTCATGAAAATAGTCTTCATGTTTTCAATTCCTTTCTTAAAATCAGAGTCACAACTGGAATTTTGATCCAATCTACGGATGTAATTATCAATAATATTCTTCTTGATCATAAAACTATGCCCTGATTTCAAATTTAGAATGTGGTCACTTTGAAACTCTTTTTTGTAATGTCTTAGATACAAATTGTAATTATTCTTTTTTATCAAACATACATCCAAATAGTTCAATTTTCCTTCCTCTTCGTTTTCCATTTTAAATTTTACACACACAAACACACACACACATGTTTATATATAAATTATAAATTTAAAATAAGATTAAAATCAAAAACTACATTTTAGAATTATTTTTTTTTTATTATTTCTGCTCTCTTTTCGTCTTTTTCTTTGTCGATGTGCCAAAATAAACACAATCATACTTTAACAATTATTACATCCTCTTTTTTTAATTAATAAATTGCAAAGTCATGATTTTTATTTTTCTTTAGTTTGAAAATAAAACTTGTGTCAGAAACCTAGACTAATAGAATTAACTGAGGATTGCAATAAGTTCAAATTCATCTATGTTAATATTTCGTAAAAAATAAAACTAATTTGGTTCATCCCAAATTCAGTGGGTCATTTGGAGTTCAATTTATTTCTCTTTTGATTCTCAGTCGTTGCTACCTATTTAGTCGTTACAAGAAAACAGATTAAAATTTAATTTATGGTTGTCGTCACACTCACAAGGGAGACTGAGGACCCAGCTCCCCTCTTATTGGTAGAAAGTGAGTGAGAGAGAGCAGGCAACGCTAAAGCCGGCCGAGCGTGTCATTCAGAGTTGCCCCAGGCTGGCCCTGGAGGTCAAAAAAGAAAACGCAAAAGGCGATATAGGAGAAAAGAATAATAAACAGAAAGAGAAACGGCAGTGGTGCCGCGGTAAAGCGCTTACTGACGGAGCTGCGACCTATGTTCGAGGCATATTGAGGACACTTTTTGTTTTCCTTTTTTTCCTTTAAGTTTTGGGCTTTGACTTTCCTGTCGGAATTAAACTTTTACTTTTGGAATTGTAGTATCTTCCAGAAACCCCTACAAGTATTTCCTTAATTCATTCAGAGGCTAAGAAGACTTAACAGTTCTCCATTCATTTAATTATTAGCTTTAAAGTTTTTAAATTTCTTGGAAGAGTCTCCTATTAATTTGATTTTAAAAATAAGGTGAAGTAAACGCTTGTTTTTTTTCTATATAATATGGCAATATCCTTTCTTCATCGCCATTGAGAGATTTATTAGAAGAAATCTATAAAAAAGTTAAATCAATGGGAAGTTTAAGTCCTTACAGAATCGTTTTTTATGAATTTATTTTCCCTGAATAAAGCTAACTTATTTTTTCAAATAAATAAATAAATTCATAAATAAATAAATTTAAATAAAAATCAACATTAAAAACCTTTCAAATTTCTTTTTTCCTAAATCTAAGTGGAATTATTGTATTTGCATAGAAGTATATAAAAAATGCTATCCAATTACACTGTTCTAAAAAAAAAATGAAATTTGTTTTTCTGGGGATTTCATTCTTGATTCTTATGGAAACATACCTCCTAAATTCAAATCAGTAATTAGTTTTTCTGTGTCAGGCATAGTTTTCACTTTATAGGCAATTTCATTTTTTCTTCTATTTTCATTTCTACACTGTGTATTTATATAGACAAAACAAGTAAACTTTACTATTCTAGCCACTACAAACCATTTATATAGTAAAAAAAAGGAAAAAAACACTGACCTATACATTATCAACTAGTGTGTGAAATTGAATATTTAAATAAATTTTTTTTTATACAAAATCATATTTTCTCTATGAATATTGACGATCATTTTTTTTCTCCTGTGAACAATTTTGCACTTTCGAATAGTGTTCCGGCAGTAGTCGGCTAGCATTGCAGGCATCCATTTCCCTTCATAACGTTTTTCCAAAACATTATGTCTTGATGGAACCTTTCACCATGTTCGTCGGAAACATGACTACAGCTGTCAGGAAAATAGTGTAGATGTGAATCTAAAAAATGCACTTTTACAGACATGTCGCACCCTAAATCCTTATATGTATTTATCATTTCTTGCACCAATTCTTCGTAGTTGTTAGCTCTTTTTCTTCCCAGAAAGTTTTGGGTTACATTCTTGAAACAGATCCATGCTTTTTTTTTCTTTTGGTTCAAGGCATTCTTCAAAATCTGAGTCTTTTTGAAGTTCTTTAATTTGGGGGCCCGCAAACACGCCTTCCTTTATTTTTGCTGAAGAAAGACGAGGAAACTTTTTTGAAAGGTACATAAACCCTTTTCCAGATTGATTCATGGCCTTTGCAAGCTGTTTAAGGCCTAGCTTGACGTGAAGAGGTGGCAGAAGAACATCTTCACTAGCTACTAATTTCTCATTCTGTATATTTTTTTTTAATCCTACTTTCCAATTCCGTTGAGACCAAATCTTTCTTTTACAGTGAGAATTTCTGTCACGACTATCCCACTCACACAAAAAACATTCATATTACGTGTAGCCTTGTTGCATACCCAATATCATGGCAACTATTTTCAAATTACCACATATTTTGCACATATGTTCTTCATATTTAATTAATTGCAGCATCTTTTTCAAAATATCATAAGACTCTTTAGCCATAGTGGAATACGCAACTGGAACAGAAGGCATTGTATTTCCATTGTGGAGGAGAATTCCCTTTAGACTGTATTTGGAACCATCTATGAAAAGTCTCCAATTCTATGACTCATATTTGAAGTTCAAAGCACTCATGAGGCCACTTCTATGAGTTGGATAGTGGAAACAAAGAAATAATACTAAATGTAAATTAATTAGATGACACGTGTCATCTAAGAAGAATAACAGGATAACTGAAGATTTCATACCCTCTATGTGTTAGAATCTGTCTAGTCTACTTATATAAATTGAATAGATTCCTCTAAAATAAAAATATGAACAGTTTTACATTGCTATATATTACAGATAGATATGTAATATAGTTAAAATATCAAAATTTACTCATATAAGAAACATTTCCACCAGTTAAATAAATGCCAAAAAAGTATCACTTAAATTGTACATATATCCTCATATAACTAAAAAAACTACGCCTGATCGCGAATTTCTGATTTCAGATTTGAATTTCTCACATGAAAACTCTTTGGACACACACATTTCCCTTGTAGAACAGTGTCATTAACAAATATTTTAAACATTCAGCAGCATTACATACAGCAACACCAACAATTCGTTGAAACTCAATTCCATTAATTTTTATACAATAAGCAAATGAATCTTCGAAAAGATTTCGTAATTTTCCATTTGAAATACTCTTTAGACACATCTCAGGCAAATATTCTTGAAGATCATCATCGTTCGTTATTATTTATCACTGTAATGACAGTTTAGCTTAACAAAAGTCAATTCCCTTTGTAACGTTTTTTGTCTTGTTACTAAAGATCCTGAAAAAATAACTCATGAATATCAAATGTATGCTTGTTGTTTAAAAAAATAAAGAAATAACAGAAATACAACTGAACTTCTGAGTTAGCCTTTGAATGTGCAAAGGGTTTTTTTTTTTTTACTTTGAGTTTTTGATATTTTATCCAAATATATTCAGAGCCACTTTAGGCAACTTCGTTAACTTTAAGCAACTGTTTTTTAAAGTTGAAATAATAGAGGCTACTTTGTAAGGTAATATGACAAATTGTGTTTTTGTTTTATTGCATTGCCTATATAACAAGATATAAATAAGAATAAAACATTTGGTTTGATATTAAGCAGGAATAATAATTAACCTTGAATGCAACGTGAATTAGAGATTTTAACCTTTTTTACTGTACCATGTAAGAAACTTTCATACTTTTCTACCATACTTGTCAATTTCTTAATTACTATATATTTGACTCCACTATTGTTTCAGCAATTTAACTTACAAGGGAAGTGCGTGATCTCGAACGCTGAGAACCGCACGAAAATGTGCTTAGAATATAAATCGCTCATGCGATTGAACAGTGGTATGAGTCATTCTCATGAAAAAATGCACGTCTTACCCCGAGAGACTGTTGAATGATCATCTATTGAAGTCCAAGAGAGGAACTTTGGTAACGCGAAGAAAAAAAATATCTGTTATTCATACATAGCGTATATAGCGTAATTATTTTAAGCAGAGGGAAATACAGCAATGGAGTCACGATTTTGAAATATGTATGTTTTTGGTCCTATTATATCGATATTTTGTTTCTTCGCGATACTGAAGGTCCTCTCTTGGACCTTCAATACGTGATGATTTAAATGCCTCCCGTGGTAAGACGTGCAGTTTTGCATGAGAATGACTCATACCACTGTTTTTGGCATGAGCGATTTATATTTTTAGCACATTTTTGTGCAGTTCTCAGCGTTCGAGGTCACGCACTTCCCTTGCTAGAATATATTCTATGTCGTAGATTACTGTGACTTTAAAAGTAACCTAAGTTAAGGAATCTACATCAGAAATATAAGACGAAAAATGTAATGTGTAGAATCTCATTTAACTACACATAAGATACATATAAAAGAATGAAAGAAAGATTAGATACCCTGAAGCTAGATGCTCGATTCTTAGTCCCCTCATAATACTGTGATAAAGCGAAAAACTGAGACGGAAAGAAGAGAATCTACATCTTCACGGTAACGAAACCGTCATTCATGTAGATTAAACTACACAAATTCCATCAACTTTTTTCAGATAGATTACGAAATTACATCGTATTTTCTTTATAATAGTCATTGTCTTTTTGTTTTGAATGTCATTAAAACAAAATTTAATTTTTTTGTATTCTTTAAAACAATGAGCCAGATATGAAAGCATTCTTTTCTAAGTTTCCTTTGTTTTATGATTTAAAAAACAAAGAAAATAAATGCAATATTATTTTTTTAAATAATCTATATTCATTTTCATTTCCTTTGTTTTTTCAATGGCTTTTTTTTTTCTTTCAATACTTTTTACTTTTTCCATCACTGTCGTTTTCCTGCTGATTATGTAGAATGATGTTTTATAACCTTTGTAATTTACTTTTTCCGAAATAATTAAGCCTTCGGGTTCCTAGAAGACAATTTCAGAGTTATCACAAAAGACGAACGAACATAATTATTTGCTAAGAATTTTATTTTAAGTTGATGACTATTGATACATAAAATACAGTTAAATTCTAGAACGCTGGAGTGCTGGAAAGGCGGGACTAATACAATATTTTTTGGAGCTCCATTTGATGAGGGTTTTTCAAAAATAAAAAGAAAAGAAAAAAAGATGTTAACTAACTGTTTTCAAGAATCAATTTACATAAAGGATAGAAACCATAATCACGTATAGAGTGAAATATTAATATAAAACAGTTTTGGACTCAAACACTTGAAATCTAAAAAGAATATAATATAATTAATATAATTATTTTCTTCTATTTAAAATAAAGAAAAAAAAACCTCTTTCTAAAATTACTTCAGAATGATAAGCATTCAATGATATCTCTTTGCATCCACAACTTCTAATAACCATATTTTTAACCAACTTCAGTCCAAACATTTCGTCCATTATGTGAAATCATTTGCTGTCAGAATGGAAGCATATGTCGTCGTTCGAATACGATGCCGAAACAGGAAAAATCCAAACTTCGCGACGTAATTTTTTTCTTCAGGAAAGGCAGCGCAGCCCATCAAAAGTGTGGATGTGTGCGGACTAGAATTACTCTGAGCGAAGCAGGCCATTTATTGTTGCCATCGCCCAAACATTTAATCTTGAGAAATCGCAACAACTTGTCATCCTTCCCAAATGGATTTCGATGTCAACTTTTCGCACAAGAGATGAGTCCAGTTTCCAACAGATGACGCCTAAGCACAAAGCAAAGCGCGTCAAAGCGGCTCTCTGCTTTTCCTGCTCAGCAAAGGACAAGCGAACACCGTCCGCCGTGGTTTAGCTCCCCGAAATCGAATTGTTCGAAACAGGAAGGGAGAGCAACCGAGGGGAGGAATTGGAAGTTATATGGTTCGCAAGGGAAATAATACATGGAGGTTTTCTTCCGAATTTCTCCCACTCCTCCCTCCATTCTTCCTTCACAAAGGAATAAAGAAGAAACGGTATAAAGAAGACGGTGAATAGAAAGACTTGCGGTGAAGGAAGCGGAGGCCAGGGTAGGGGCAGGGTGGAGGAGGATGCATAGAAGGGCTTTCCAGGCATCTAGCGGTACTTTGGTGCGCACAGCGCTAAAATATTGACATCCATCTCTCCACGTGTAATACTGTAGCGGTCGGTTCGGGAACAGATAAGAGCGAATACAGATTCTCCGAGCAGATACCTGGAAATGTTTTCATTCAAAATATGGGAATAGGACATGGAAGAAGAGACCGAGGGTGAATTTTCTACCGGAGGGGTTTGAAATATTGAGCCCGCCATGAGTCGGATCAACTGGGAAAAATACTGACAGATAGCGGTTGAGTTCTCCACAATCAACTGCCGAAAGATTTACACCTGATGGAGTGAACTATGCAGATGGAAAACGGAGGGGTGCAGAAATAAAAAGGATGATGATAGAAAAAAAAAGAAAGAGAGAGAGAGAGAACCGTTACCATACCAACTAAGGAAAAATACGCTCTTTATTCACATTCTTTAAGATTAAAAACACCTACTCGTGGATTTTGAACTGTATTTATCAGTACTTCAACTAATTTAAGTATTTCATATTTTATATGGAAAAAAGCAATATTAGAAAGTCTTTCGCTTACTAACCTGTTTGCCTTATTTCACTTGTTTGAAATTTAAGTAAATTCAAATTTTGAATTTACTACCAATTAAAATATTATTAAAATTCTTTGGTATTTAAAAGTTTAATAACAATTGAGCTACCTTTTAAGTCTTTCTTCGTATAGGCCTAATCACGATTGATGTTAGATTCTGCAGCTTACAAATTCAACTTAATAAGAAAATGTAAAATTTGTGTAATTAAAATTCTTGACCATGAATTCATAAACTTCAGGACAGCGAATAGGAATATTTTGATACATTCTGCAAGTGTATGATAATACATGTTTCCAAAATTCTAGTTTTGTTCTCTATGGAATAGTGTTTTTTGTTCTTTACAATACAATGTAATGTGTCAGCTTTTCATATGAGTGTTATGAACTAAACTGCTTTATGCCTTAATATCTATTAGATGGATTTCATAGATACTTCATCATCAAACTTCTTCATAATTTTATATTCATTATACTTTACAGATAAATATACTACTCTACAAATATACTACAAATATACTCTTTTCAATATTTCGTTTTTCTTTGCGACACACTTCTTCAGGTGTCAATATGAGGACAGGATATTCCTCTTTTTTCCAATTTTTAGTTAGGAGGAGCTGTGCCCCGCGATGTCCCCCACGTTAAATTCGGCCCTTCTCGGTAATGTTCGATTCTCGTCGTGCGGTCAAACCGTCTCGTCGCCGTTGCCGCACCCGTTGGTTGGCGTTCATGTTTACTGCTCCGCTCCTATTGGTCGTAGCGTGATGTTATATAGCCTATAACTTTCCTCAATAAACGGGCTATCTAACGCAAAAAGAATTTTTCAAATCGGACTGGTAGTTCCTAGGATTAGCGCGTTCAAACATACAAACTCTTCAGCTTTATATATTACATAAGATTACAAAAGAACCATTATTTAAGAACAAACTAACTTATTTACAATATATATAAACATTATAATATAATACTTAATTCACATTAATTAATTATTAATTGCATGGCTAAAGAACAAAATCCGAATCCTAGTGTTAAAATGGAGTGTAAAATTCACAATGAAAAGGTTACTGATTGAATCATGTTTTATTAACTCCAAAGTTTGTATGGAAAAGTCTTGAAAATGAGCAATATTTCATTGGGAAATGTAAAAGATATAATATCTTTTAACAATTAATCAATGTGTATTATGTATTATTAATATTATATATACTGTTCCTATATATTAATAAATCTCTTTGTTTTTAAATATTGGTTCTTTTGTAATCTTAACGAAGAATTGGAGGAAGATGAAGAATTTCCTGTCGTCACATTGACATCTGAAGAAGTTTTTCGCAAAGAAAAACGAAATGAGAAGATTGGGATATTTATGTGTATTGTACATAAATTCTTGTTATGTAATAACATACTAATCCACATCAAACTGCATATTTTAGCTTAATTTTAATCATTACTAAATACTATTCCTTTGAATAAAAACAAACTTCTAGAAGTTAAGTTACTATTTTCAAAACTGAATTTAAGTTTACTGGTTAGATTTTAATTTTGATATGTGAAGGTGGGTTTTATTAATTCCTTTTACCCGAAGAATAATTTAGCAGAGCGAATTTGATAACACTGTACTAATTTTATTTACATCTGAATTAAGCGGAGAAGGCCACAACGGGCTGGGACGTCGTATATTCTCCGATTTCAATATAAAATTGCTAAATAAATAAAGTTTTTTTTTTTTTAATGCTATATATGCAAAGGTTCCGGAGCGAAGTGACGGTACCCGGCTAGTGAAAATAATAACAGACAAAATAAAGGTAAAAATAACAGAAGATATCAAACAAGCAGTTAAGTCCTCAATCATGATGGTCACAACAGTAGATGTATCAAGCAACGATCAATGTGCATTTGTTGTGCAATACGTAAAGGGTCAGGAGGTGTTTGAACGACAAACAGCACTGAAATGTGTTTCATCAACCACTATTTAACATATTATTTAACATATTACAAAACACTTAGCCAGAATTCCCCTTCAGGACTGTGTAGCAAACGCATTTGACGAAGCTGCAAACATGAGTGGGCAGTATATTGGGTTAACGGCGCAATTATTCAACGTTATTCCCAATCATGTTAACACCTGGTGCTGTGTCCTTAATCTTGTACTATCGGATACCGCATACCATTTTTCGGCCTGTTTCAAGAAGCTCAGGAATTTTTGAAGGAATCTCTTAAGAGACTTCAAAAGTATATTGCAGAAAATCCTGCTTTCAAACTGGAAGCTTTTGGAGCAACTAGATGGAGAAGTCGGAGTGATCAACAACCAAAATATTTGGAAGAATCGATGAATGGATATCGAGTGAACAAGAAGAGACAAACCAATCCAAGTCAGCTAAGCTTGTCTACGTACAACTATCAGTAGCATTATTCAAGATTTCCAACGAAACTGAATTCAATCCAAAAATCAGAAATGATGAGGAAACAACTCAAAGTTGTTGAGTTTTGACACAATTTTAATGGCAATGACTTTCCTTCAAATTTTTAAAATTACTCCATTATCTGATTACCTACAAACAAAGAACATTGATTATGCCAGGAGACTGGTATATTCCTGACTGTCAACACTCAAACGCTCAAGACATCAATTTCATGAAACTTTGAACGCTGCTAACAAATTTGCGCAAAAAAAAAAACTGAAGAAGTCAAAGAAAAGATTGAAATAGACCAATCACTCGGCAATATGACAATCGAAACTGAGTTGAAAAAGAAACGTACCAAAAAAGCCCAAAAGATGCCAGGCGAGGTTGCTGAAGATGAAAGCATAGGAACAACCTCAGGGGAAATGTTCAAATGTTCTGTATTCAATGTTGTCATGGATACTGTCATTCAAACTATGGAAAGCCGGTTTGCCTTCAGTACACGGAACTTTTTAAGGTTTATAAATATTTATTGACCATTCCTCTAACTCAAGTAACCTGTGAACGAGTTTTTTTTTCTAAATTGAAATTAATGAAAACACGTCTAAGATCTGTTACGTCAAACGAAAATATTGAATCGCTTATCATTATGCAAAGTGAAAAAGACATTCTTATGAACATTGACAGTGAAGCTACAATAAACAAATTATGTGAGTCGACCTCTGAAATGAGACGTTTGCTTGCCCCTTAGCTGGAAGGTGAATTTGTAGTTGAAAAGTCAATGCTCTAGCCTAACATTTGTAATCATTATTAACATCCACAAAATGTCCACAATATATATATTCAATATAGTGATTAACATTTATTAAATATGTAATTTTCTACCTTGATATACATAGGGGAGACCGTCGTACCTACGAATAAAATTTACATTTTGATTTTTCATTACCGCTAGAGTGATTTTTTTCATTGTTTTTATTCTGCTCCATACTTCAGGATATCCCGAAGTGCGCAAATTTTTAACAGCGTGAAAGTATTATATTTAAGGTGTACAAAATTCATAACACAAAACCATTTTTTTGTTCGTAGGTACAGCATCTTAATGTATCTACGAACAGGTGCCGTTGTACATAAGAACAGTCCTATATATATGTACATATATATAGGTACATATATGTACCTAGCACAGATAGATAGGAATATAAATGAAGAAAACCAGCCATATTTCTTTCAACTTTTTTATTATAAACGTTCAAATAAACACTCAAATTAACTTTAAAAACATATTTTTTTTTTTTGAATTTAGAAAATCTTTCAAGTAAACTTTGAATATTTTAATGAAATTATTGTCTTCATTTAAGAAATCAGGTCTTCCTTCATTTTTTTTCGCCAAAAGCCTTGACATCTAAGTTAAGACTAGCAAGTTTCAATAGGTCCTATCAGTCTCAAATAACTTTTGTATCAACCAAACAAAATAGAATCAAAGTAGATCATGCTAATGTAGATCTACAAAATAAAATCAAATTAACACATTAAACAGTTACCTACATTTTCAACGAATTCAAAATAACAAATGTAATCGAAAACATTTCAGGGGAGTAGTAAGTTCTACCTCAATGAGAAAGATGAAAAATCCACAGGAAATGTGAACAAGTTCCTGCCAGTTGACCCCACTGGTAATTTGAATAAAATGTACTCAGTTTCGAGTTCATACTCATCGCTGTCATCGTAGGCAAATTTCAGGTTGTCAACTGCAGTGAATTTCTTCATTGAGGCATTCAAATCAATTTCTGCTGTTTTTTGAAGTACAAAATGCTTAATCGATTTTTTTCCCATAAACTTTTACAAAAACAAATTCTCCAACTTGAATATTTTATTTTCTAACTGAGTAACGAGATTTTCTGCTTCAACTTCTTCTTCCATGAGTGAATTGAAGTCATCATCACTGGAAGAATGAAGTATGAAGTTATCATCTGATTCTTCAGAACAGGTATGACATGTTTCTGTCTTTTAACTGGCACAATTACTTTTCTCTTCGGAGTTCCTCTTTTGCAAGAAGCTTTTTGTGGAAGTGTCTTATTTTTCATCAGTTTTGCTCTGTAAGCAACCTCCAATTCACTTTTCTCGGGGGTATCCGTCAGAATTCGCGATTTCTGTTTTTTTCGCCTTCGGCCATCAGTTTTGCGGGGAGGTGCCTTAGGAAAAGGCCTTAGCATTTCAGGTATTATCAAGGTAGGTGAAGATAATCAAGGGAGGTGGCTTTTCTGGGTGTTACTGTTGAAGGGACAACGGAGTCTGGAAGGAGTGAGATTTAATTGGCTGGCTTGTACTTGGCAGGCTGTCAGGTCTGGATGCTCCGCCTTCATTATCATCACTGACTTGGCGGTCAGTTAGATTTGACGGCAAAAACTCATGGTCCTGAGAAATGTCACTATTCAACGTACAGACCGGTAACTGTAAATCAGCTGATGATGTGGCTAGGTGTGAATGCAATGGGGTATGCTCGACCCACTATCTCAGGCACATCAAAGTCCCACGTGGAGTGGTGTTACAACGGTTTTTCTGTTCGTAGGTACAACGATATGCCATTTTGACTTTTTACGATTGTTGGAACTACTGCTGCGCGGATACGGCAAATTAAAAATCAGGAATAAAACACTTAATTCATACCAAACAGAAGTGAGCATGACTTTCATCGTTCACACTAACTACAAACATGAGAAAAATATAAGTTTCGGAAAATTTTTTATTGCTTTCAACACCCGAAAAATGAAAAAACGGAATTGCGACTTATCTTTTTGTTCCACCGCCCAAGAGCATACGTCCGACTGCTTCTCATTATGCACGTGATACAGGCCCCCCCATCCCGATGTTTGTCGATTTCCACCGAAATTTCACGAGCTGTGTTCATAGGTACAACTGTTCGTAGGTACGACGGTCTCCCCTATACATAAATAAATAAAATTGTGTATAACATTAACCATATACAGTGAAGTCTTACTTATACGAATATGAGGGGAACCAAAATTTAAGTGATTTATATATAGGACTGTGGGGGTTTCACCGGGAAATGAGAAATTCTTCGTGTAACTGAATGTTTCATATAAGTGAGACTTCACTGTAATTATATATTCTGGTTATATATTCTGGTTTACACACACACACACAGATAATATATATCTAGTCTAATAATATATATATATATATATATATATATATATATATATATATATATATA
>JAFIDM010009631.1:354580399-354604561 GCA_023159025.1 Thereuonema tuberculata
TATGCTGTATCACACATGAAAGTATACGGGTCTTTTATATTTGTTGAAACATCACCAAGACATGTTGGAAAACTGGTCGTTTTGAATCTTGGACAGTGATTACAATGATTACATTTTCCAACAGACGGCTCTCATTTTCATTTCCATCGTGATATGCGACGCTTCCTCAATCATGTTCTTCCAGAGTGGCCGCCCCGGATCTAACACTATATGACTTCTTCCTATTGGGTACGTAAAAGATAATGGGTACGTATCCCTAATGTGATATCCAGAAACTGATCACCCATGCTGTGGAGTTTTTTTCTAAATTTTGGCAACTGCTTTGAACTCTTCTAAATTTAAATATTTAGAAAGTAATTCTACTGCTAAATTTATTTTATGTTCAATTTCTTTTCATATTTTTTAATAGGTTTAATTCATTCAATTTCAAAAATAACTTCTGTTGTTATTCTGAGTTACTTATGAAAACAACTGCAAATTCTGAAGTGATTTCAGAAAAATAAACTGGTGTAAGTCTTATCAAAACAAACTGTAAATATGTTTTCAGTTGAAAGAAGAAACTTTTTAAAAATTATAAAAATATACTTTATACTATGATTGACTCTAATACTAACTCAGTAACTTATCACTACTCACTACCTAATTGCTTTTCAATCGAATTAAGGTTATAAAGACATCAATCGGAAGATGATTTAAATCTATATTTTACCCTTAAATTTCTTATTAAGCATTAAAATTCCAATTGCCTTTGTTTATTGTAATATGGAAAAAAGTATATTGTAGAATTAAAAGAAAAAGTTTTTACCACTAAAAATGTAATAAATCTAATAAGAAATAGTTATATAGGCTTTGAATTATCAGATGCAGTTGTTAGGATAAGACTTTTCCAAATTATTTAAAAACAAATAGAATAAATTATAAAAAATTTCGCTTTATTTATAATAAACTAATGATATACTTACTGACATATTTTTTGAAATGGATAAAAACAGCTGTAGTCAAGATAATACATTTGTTAAATTAAAGCAGAGGTTTTTCTTTATAGCTGTGTCGTTAATAAATTAAAATGATAATCCATTTCTAAAAAATACAATTTTAATCTCTTAGCAGATCTTGAATTCTTTAGTAAAAAATTTCAGAATAAATGTAAATCATCTATAATAACTAATACACTAATTTTTTTAATTTTTTTTATTACTTAACTTGGCTACTTGAAAGTGAAATTATCACACATTGAAAATATTGTAATCATGATTTATATTAAAATAAACTATTTAAATTTTAGCATAAGTATTTGCAATATGATTTATACCGTTAAATTATTTAAATTGAGAGTGTATCTCTAATCAATCTCTGTTTAAAGATTTTACTTCTTTAAAGTTTTTATCATGAAGAACTATCAAAGAGTTTCCAATTTGCAAAATTAGCAAAATATTATATTTATAATCTTGTTGCTAAGTGTGTTAGTTTTTTTTCCTTAACAACATTAATAAGGAATTGAGCAGATCAGTAGAAAAGGGACACATGCTACATTTATATGGATTTTGAATTTTTGTTTTGCTTACATCAAATAGATTCTGTCATCTAGTATCTATTTCACTGATGCTAATATAGTGGAGTGTGGCTTTTCTTAATAGAAAATGTTAAAAATCTCCGACATTTGATGCGAAAAAAAAATATGTCTAGTGGATAAGGGGCTCCAGCCACCTTGTCTGCTAATGGTTAGGTTCAATTATTCTGATGTGTTTACAAGATAGAAGTAGCATGTAATGAGGCTAAGCAACTAGAAGAAGAAAATAGAAAATTAAACAAGATAGGGATAGCGATTAGTAAACCAATCACAGTGCTTCGCAACGGCTTCTGAGTCACCTTTACTTTAGAATAGACTGCGCCGGGGTGGTCTAGAAAATGCGCGCGAGTCTCTTTGCGACCCCATGCTATCTTATCCACCCCTATTTATATGGAATAATCATTCTTAACTCAAACCTTATTAATACACTGAATTCCTAATAATGATTTAAAACAAAACTTTGTTGAGAAACTGTGAAAAGATTTACAATGGGGAGAAAAAAAAGAAGAAAAAAAAATGCTCATATGGGGATCGAACTCACAATCTTTGCGTTATTAGCACGATGCTCTAACCAACTGAGCGAACAAACCACCTACAACATTCAACATTCAGGCCACTTATAACTGAGCTAACAGAAGCCGTTGAGAAGCATTGTGGGATATTTATCCACAGACAGACAAACCTGGGATATAAGGCGTCTCCCAGAAGCCTAAAAAAAATGCTTTTCCAATAATAATAATTGAAAGGATAATAATTGAAAGAAAACATTCTGAAACAGAGGTACGTCGAAATAATACTGCGAAAAATGTATTGGAAGACCGAGATCCTTGCTGCAAACTAAGTTTCTGAAAATTCCCTGCCCTTAACAACAAAAAACAATCAATAAGTACGGAGCTCTATCGGCTGAGAAATTACAACAAGCTAAATATGTAGGCCTATTTGTTTGGACTGGTAGGATATAATCATATAAAAAGGGAGTTGCAACAGCCTAAGAAAAGTTTCTTTTAGGTACTTTGTCGCAATAACAGTAATGAAACTGAAATTTGCAAAAAATTCGCTTTTATCAATTCATAAAGCGTTTAAAATTTATTTAGCTTACAGTCGTCTATTCTTTATCAATTCCTAACATATAATAAAAGGAAAGAGACTTGAAAGCATTAAGAGGAGTTGGATAGGTCTATCATATATAATTTTACGTCTGATTTAATAATGTTCATTCATAAAACCAATAAGTTTTTTTTTCCTTTATTGAACTTTGTATAGTGTGATTTTATATACGCCTTTATTTTTTTATAAACATACAACAATTAACTTATTACACGATATCATGTCAAAAGAAAAGCAATAGCAACAACAGCCAAAGAATTGTTTGTGATTTAATCAATTTCAAATATATTAAAAACTGTCTAATAATATGACTTCTCCAGCAAAGATTTGATAGCAGCAGCAATTTATCATCTTGTACTACAAGTCCTTTTACATGTAGACACTAACTTTCTACAGGAAATTAATTTTTCCTGTAAAACTTGTTTTCTGTACAATTTTATTTTTTGACATGTTCCCCTTTTCTCCCTTTTTCTATGATACCACTTTCAATAGTTCTTCTATTGAAAGTGGTATCATAGAAGGACACGGTAGAAAAGGGACACTTGCCACAAAATTAAAATTTTAGAGGAAAATAAGTTTTAGAAAAATTAATTTCCTGTAGAAATTTGATGTATATTTGTAATTATTTAAACTGATACTGAAAGTACATGGTAACTTGCTGCTGCTATCAAATTTTGGCTGGAGAAGTCCTGTTATTAGAGATTTTTTTAATAAATCTTAAATTGATTAAAGTAGGATATATTTAAATATATTGTTTTAATTAACTGATTCAAGATAGTAAAAATCATTGTTCAAAGCTTCGAAAAATATTTTCAGATTATTATATCAGTTATTTAAATTACTAGTTTTATTACATATCTGACAAGTGGTCGTACATAAAAATATTAATTTTACTGATAATTTTACTTTATATCTGAAGATATACTAATTTGTAATATCTTACATTGTTGTTATACAATGATGCTTATTAATTTTAGTATAGTATATTCTGTTTAGTGATAAGTAAGCAATTTTAACCAAGCAAAATTAAAGAAAAAAAATGATTACAATGTCCGAAATTAAAATATTTTCTAAATCTTTATAATCGACAACAAACATTGTAGCGTTAGCTGTCTATTGTCAAAACGTTATCATCAACCAGTGAACGATGAAGAAATCATCTTTTTCATGTGCTTCGCTCGAAAGGTAAATTAAACAAATAGAATACCAGTTCTAAATTGATTTAAATTGATCAGGGTGGATAATTTAACCTCATTAAAGAAAAATTCAATTGCACATCATCACCATTCACTTTTCTCTCAGTGGTTCAACCACTTTCTCAATAATCTGTTACCTGCGAGTACAAACGCTGCTGCTGCTAATGAATCAACTCCTTTCCCTCTCTAATGACTCTTAATCGCCCCGCGTTTTGGTGATTGGATGCATTCGAATCCCCTCCTCCACTGCCACCACCACCATACGCAGCGAATTCCATTAAGCCTTACGAATAATCTCTGTAGAGCACTAACACCGGTGACGACCAACATAATAGTCACCATAATATTCAATAGCTGTTATTCGTTCCTTTAAAACACGATTGTCTATGCGAATATGGCCTAAGTCAATAGGCCTAAAGCTTTTCAGTCACGTCGCAACGGGATACGGACTCAGATAAGGCATGGAAAATGTAACAATTTAATCCGAAGGAATAGTTGTCAATTACAAAGGAGAACTAAGGGATCTCTGTTAGTGCTAAATAGAAGTTATTAAGCTTGGATTACAGAACGTCAAATACCGCAACAATTCCTGATTGAAGATCACATAAGATTGAATTATAGATTAATCTTATTGGATATAGGATTATTAGCTGCTTCAGAAAAACCAGAGTTTACTGCTGCACTTATTGTACGAATAGGCTGTAGAGCTACGTTATTTAGCGGAATCTAGATTAACTTCAAAGCATTTTAAATTGATATGTTTAGCGTTGTTAAGTCGAGAAATTTTTGACGATATTTATTAATTTTTGATGCTCTGTTATCAAAGGAAATTACATGAATTTCGCCCAATTCTTATAAACACTTATCAATTAAAATATAACATATTTTTTTATAAAAAATCATCATTTTAATGGATAGATTTATATATATGTTAGTCTTTATATATTGCGAAATATTTTAGTTGAAGTTTTTCAAGAAAATGAATAGTTATGTAAGATGAACTTTATTGTTGCTGACAGATCAATAATTCTCCAAAACTTACACATTTCAAATGTTGAATTAAAACAAGTTGACATTTGACTGAACTTGTCTGAGAACTGGTCCTTTGAACGTCGTACTACCTTTTTTTCCCATTTAATGACTGTTTTACTCCGTTTTTCCGCTAATCTCAATTTTCAAAACCTCCCACCACTTTGTATGATCTAAATGTGTATGAAAAAGATTACTACTTAGCCAAGGAGCAACGGTCGCATACCTTTGATATTTAGCTTTAGAACATTCTGCTGAGCTACGAGAAAAATTCACTTATCATTTCACTTGCTGAATTGTGGCGTAGTTTCTGACAAGTCCTAAACAGATTTCAAATTTAAACTATTCCTTGGAGCTAAATTCACTTTAATATCTTTTTTCCAAATAGTGAGCCCTTCGTTTAGCCTGATAGGAAACTAGTAGCAACACTCTAGTTGATTGGAGCAGTATTTCACTACTGATTGCTTAATCTGTGCTTTATGTAATTCCGTTGTATAAAGATGCTTGATGATTTTTTGCTCTAGTTTTGCTATTTCATATCAAACGATCTTTTTTTCACATCTATTTATATTATTAATATCTATATTAAATTATTATTATTATTAATATCTATTTAAATTAATTCGATTCTTGGACTAACAGAAGATTCTAAATGAAAATCGTCGGACAAAACATTTTTAGGTTAGTTAAGAATATATTCCTAATGTATATTCACAAAGCATTTGTATGTTAAACTTATTTACTTATATTTGGATCAATAACTTTTTTTTTTAATTTACAATCATTGTTCTGTATGTAACTATGTAATATATAAAATCATTACTGTAATATTAATATAGTATCTTCATGGAATTATTTGAAAAAATAAATGATTGCTTCGTTTTTCAACTTCAACTTTAAGAAATTGGATATAACAGAAGTCTTTACATTGCAATTATTTGGAAATATTTTTAATCATATAACTAAGATAACTAATGCAGTAACAGTGTGTTAATTTAATTTTGATGCTAATTGTATCAAAAACGTTAAATGTTATTCCGAATTAATTAAACCTTTTTAGTGTGACAATTTATTTTACACATTTAAGATAATTCATGCAATAGAGGGTTAATTCATATGCTTTTAAAAAAAAATGATGAACATATTCTTTGTATTTTCGATCGATACCAACTCTTAATTCCATTCTTTGAAAGTAGTTCATTCTTTGAAAGTGAACTACGAAAAAAATATGGATAAAATAATAAAAAAGTTTTTATTAAACCATCTTCAAAGTTTTTTTAAAACCATCTTCAGGGATTACTTACTATCTATTACAGCACTAAGAAAAAGTAAAAACGTTCTTAAAAACAAGACTGTAGCCAACTTTGAAATTAACAAACAAAGCCTAGAAAAAATAAAAAAGGAAGATGTTGTTAATAATAAAACCGAAACAAATTTAGAATCTAACTAAAAAAGACTGACAAAAGATGAATGGAGCACAAACTTGATATAAATGAAACTAAATAGAAAAAAAATGAATTAATAATAAAGCTATTTGAAAAATTAATTTAATGAAACATGACCTTTAGTAAACTTCTGAAAATTTATTGAGCCTTTTATGTATGAGTTCCATTTTGAAACTAATTAGTAGTAATTAATATAATGAAATGGTAATTAATTTCTAAATTTCAGATAAATTCCATTATCTGAATTAATAAATCTGAAAAACAGTCTGGAGTGAATTTAATATATAGTTCTAAGACCCTACTCTGTGGAATATTTAGTCTTGTTATTTTTATTATTATTAAAATACAGAGATCGTTTATAAATTGATGGTTTATAAATTTCAAATCTACAGATCATCATTGATACAGAAGATTATTCAGGTGTTCAGCAGAAAAGATAAAACAAATTAGTTGTTATTGACATATCCATGAAATATCTTTTATCGCATGTATATAGATTTCCTTCAAAGTGATTTCAGTTCATTCTCTGCCGTGTATTGAATATCGATTTCGCCGAACAATTGACCACGTGACCTAACAAATTATTTGAGGTCGTGTGATCTAATCCCGATATTGTACAATGAATATCACAGTTCATTCAACCGCTGTCATGTGAAAATATTTACATAACGCCTTTTACAGAAAGTCAAATCTACATAGCCGCGTAATTTGAAGTATTCATGCCTAGATTATTACATAATTAATTAATGACAAGAATATATATTTTGTATTATTTTTTTTTTAATTCCATAGAATCTGGAATTGTAAATCGAATTGCATTAATTTCATTTTTAAATTGCTATTATTTCTCATTAAATTTCAAATAAATTTGATTCTAATTTCACAAGTGAAATAACTTTTGTCTAACCGTCATCCCCTGTATTCTATTAAAACATTAAAAAATTTCGACGAATAATCTCGTTAATATATATTATATTTGTTAAAAATATTACGGTTAAAATTGGTTAAACATTATTAAAAAAAACATAATGTTTGTGGTTTTAAGCAACATCTTTGTCAATGATATATGATGGAGAAGCATAATTAAGAATAACAAGTTACTGTATTATAACCATATAACAGGGTAACTCTTTGAAGATAATCTTTTAGCAGACTGCCATTGAATATTCGATAAGTTTTTCGCAGCTTCGGACACGATAATTTTAATTTTAACTTTTGAATTTTGTAGTGACCTAATAGTTTTAATGTGGTTAATTTCATTTGTGACAGACATGACATCAGACGTGCATTGGAGCACATTTCATATAGAAAATATTATTTGAAGAATTATTTTTTTTTTTACAAAAGTGTCTATGTCTAAGCTATTACTTACTAAAGTTTCCAAATTTTAAGTTGTAAACTTTTTTAATAAAAAATTTAAAACTCACTGTGACAGACATGACAGAGAATGGACAAATATTTTTGTGACCTCTACATAACTTCAAAATTCTCTGAATTTTCTGAATATTTATTTATGAGATTTTTTTATGGGATAAGTAAGGGTTACATCTATTGCCATGTCTTTTTATATAAGAATTGAAAAGTAACTTTTTTGTGTGTAATTTTTTTATCTTGTGACAGACATGACAGCTCTGAATATTCTATTCAAAATTCGAAGAAGAATAAACTAAATGATAATAAATTTTTAAAATCGCATTATATTTCAATAATTTATTGAAAGTTAAACATATATACATGAATTATAATTTATAATAACCATGTGAATTTAACAATGTAGGTATGTCAATATTCTGAATAATTTTATCTGTAGTGTACCATACAGCATCATTTTCATTTTCAAATTTGAACTGTATTTGAGTTGTTGGAGGAATTAAGCATTTTATGAGATGCTGGCCGCTACAACTGTCTAATATTATTCCATGAAATTTTTCACCTTCAGAGACTACTTGGACCCATTGCCCAATGCTAGCACTTCCAACACTTGATGTAGTTGCAACAGGTTGTACAGAGTTATTTTTATTACAGACATCTTTTAATATGCCTGTGTAAAAATTGAACTCTTTTATTTCTTGATTACCACTTGTCATGCTGCATAGTACAATACCTGGTTGAAATGATCGAAAGGAATGAAGTTTTCTGGTGCCCAGAATACTGTGAATTTCTCTAGTTGTTGTCTTCCAAGTGTCGTCCAGCATTTTTTTTATTATTATTTTCCACACCTTTGGAAGCAGCATGTAGAATATTTATGTTTGGACATATTTTTGTTGCCTCAGTGGCAAAACTTAAGAAAGTTGTTGGATCAATTTTTCGAGCTTTTACTGCATCCATGATTCTTCTTTTAACCGTACCACTTATCCCATCAATGCAACCTTTGCCATGAGATGTGGCTGAGAAATTCCATTTGGTAGGTATGCCGCTCAGTGTCATATCAAATATTGTATATTTTTAAAACTTCTTAAAACGTCATTAATCCATAAATCTTCACACATTCTTTATTTACTTAACAACATTATTTGTTATTCTTATGTTGTTAAGTAAATAAAGAATGTGTGAAGATTTATGGATTAATGGCGTTTTAAGAAGTTTTAAATTGTTTCTGTAGAAGAATAGGTGATGTAAGTATAGATATTTCAAAAATTTAACGGATTTAATGAAGTCTCCAGGATTAAGAAGAGGTATAGTGAATGTATAAGAAACATCAGTATCATATCTTCGAGCTTTCAAAGATAGAGTGAGAAACGGGGAGGAATGAAGAAATGTAAGATCTAATGAAAGAAAAAGAAGAGTTTTTAATAGAAATTGGATCTATGTTTTGAAGACTTTATTAAATAAGACTATTATCAGAAAAAAAGGACATTTGAAAGATTTATCAAAAAGGAATATTAGAAAAAAGGACATTTATAAGTTTTTATTTAGAAAAAAAAAATTGTAAGATTTTATTCAGAAAATATAATTTTATATTTGTAATTTGAAATTTTTTAAATTGAACGTGATTGCGTCCACGTTCCTTGATTGTTAGATTCTTGGATTGTTATATTATTATGTGTTTAAGGCTTAGAAAAGACAGAATTTATTTCTCTATTCCATTAAAATTTTTATAAATGGCCCGATGAAGACTTAGAAATAAGTCGAAATATAGCCAGTAGGTCGATGTTGTTAAGTAAATAAAGAATGTGTGAAGATTTATTGTATATTTTTGCTTGAAGTGCTGTGATGTGCCATCTGATTGAAATTCTATGAAAATGATGTAAGTGTTGATGATAAAACAATTCCTTAAATGTGTGGAAAAATGGTCAGAATAGCTTTAAGAATAAACACAGAATGAAATCAATAAATTTCCAACACCCAAAATGAGTTTGGTGTGACAGCAGAGCCATCTGTTATCAAAAATGCAAAATAAAACCTTTTGTGTTTGTATTAAAATTTAAAAAAAATGCGTAATTTTGTAGAGCTCTTTTTACATTGACAGAGAATTGTGACAGACATGACAAATTTAAAACTCTATTATTTTCTTTCCTGTTTAAACCCTTTTAATAAATTTTGAATGAATATCTTATTTTGACATATTAAAAGAGAAAATGAAGTGGCAAGCATTTTGTATCAATAGTTTTTTAAAAAAATTAAAAAAACCTATTTTTTTGTGACAGACATGACATATCAAACATTCTCAGTTCTTTAGTATTACTAGAGAATTATTTTGATAAAAATGAATATTTTTTTTTCTTTATTAGAAAGGAAACATGTGCTACTTAAATAAAAGTAATGAAAATTAGAGTTATATTTAAAAATTCAAGTTTGGGGAATGAAGGAAATTTGACTTAGGTAGAGCTAATTCTGTGAATATGAAATGAGTCGTAAATAAATCTTTTCCAAATACTTTTTCATTTAAAAAATATTAAAAAAAACACAATTTTTATAAAATATGAACCTTTGTTAATAAGCTAAAACCAAAATAAACACATTTTTATGACATTTTAAAATTAGTCCATAGGTTGACATTTACATGAAATTAGCCATGTCGAAGTTAAAACTTAGTCAAAAAATATGACCACTTTCCTGTATAACTTACATGCAATGCTAAAAAGAATACACAGGTCTGTAGAAAAAAAATAAAGCTTTTTTAATCATTAGAGATGCAACTATACTTTTTTTTAAAAAAATAATGTATTGGTGCTGATTACGAATCTGATTACGATTTCGTAATTATGAAAACTATCACATACAGTATTTAAAGACGATTTGTGCTTAGAGGTCCTCATATACATGTATTTGAATCAAAATTCTTCTTCTCTATTTGGATAGAGATATATCTTCGGAACCCTAAAGCATAATTATCACAGAATTTTCAACTGGGAATTCATTTGACAGAAGCTCAGGAAAATCAATCGGGAAGACTTCTTCATTGAAATTCTAATCAACTGTTCTACTTTCATACATTGCAATCGAAAAATGAAGATAATTTGGGACAATTCTACTAATTGCAATTACTTTACTTACAAGACTAGCTTGTCCTGCTTTCCTTGAGAACATTATTAATTTGTTTAATTTTAGTCTATGTAGTCTATTACTTAAGTACTGATATAAATGGATAGTACAAGTTTTCTCATTCAGAACCTTTTTAAATAAATATGGTCTACTAATAAGTGAACTTTTCTTTCACTCGTCAATACAATTCAGCACAAAGAAAATTAGAAACCTCAAAGCAATCATTCCGAATATTCAAAACATGGCCAGAGTTGTTTTGTTCTCTTTGGATACTTTAAATTATAATTAAAATGTATAACTTACTACTGTAAGTAGTTGTACAATTACAAATATATTATTATACAATACAAATATAACATTACGATTTCTTTCACATGAAAGTTTTAAAAAAATATCAGTTTTAAAATGCCAACAAAATTTTAAGGATTGAATCTAATATCACATAGTTCATCGCCACCAAACGTCCTTTCTAAACACTTTGAAAGTTATTGGAACTTGATACATGTTCCAATAGTAGTAGTAGTTCCAATGATGTAGTAGTGTCAATACTTTCATCAACTCACAAGTTCTTATTATCCTTCACTCAAAGCAGGGCCGCGGGAACACCCCAAGTGTACTTTCCTCCTTGTAGGAGCTATCTTAGAAAACCCTAGAATTTTGGAATATTCATCAGTGCCATAGACAGCGAAGGAAGAGAAGGAGAAAAAGCAGACAACCACATGAAAGAAAGTAAACATCTATGCCGATGCCGGGATTCGAACCCAAGTTTCGACACATCTGCCTCGTGGGAGGCCGTCGCCTAATCCACTAGGTCATGCCGAAACGGCCATATTGATGTAGTATTTCGCCATGTAAATTATTCGCCAGCGAGACTCAGTTATTTCATTTACTTTAAGAGAGTTCATCTATTTTTTATCCAATCAAAAGTTACTCATCTAAGCTAAATGACCTGAAGTAAATAAATCAGTTTGTATGTTGATTTCAATTTCACTTCTGTAAGTGTAAGTTTAAATTTTATTTCACTATTTTTACTCATTGTAAACTGCTGTAAGGTGAAATGATAGGAAAATTTGATTTGGCAGTACCGTTTATATTGGATAAGAAAGCCTTTACTGTAATGAATTTTATATAGAACAATGGGTGAGACCAAATTGTTTACCAAATGACATTCTGGAACATTGTTCATTTTTTCATTTGAGGCACCACTGCACTTCCGATGAATTTTATATATATTTAAAAATCTATTGAATATTCTATTCTTACAATAGGATAAAGTCTACATTCAACGTAATTTGATAGAGATAGCAATACTTTAAAGCAGATAAAGAGAATTAGTAATTAATTAGTAATTTACTTAATTCATTCTATAATGATAGTATTTAGATTCTGTTATCTCAATTTTATTCAATGCACTTAATAAGAAATTTAATCTTATAAACTAAAGAATGATGAAAAAAGATGATAATGCAGAATTTAAAAAAGTGAACTTGTTCTATTTTTAATTCAAAGTAATTATGATGTCTTGAAAATTTTAAACATCAGAATTTCAATTACTTATTTTCAGTTCTATTGAATAGAAAATATTCTATTTGAGTAAAAAAGTAGGATATAAATATGATATAATTAGGTTTAGGGAATTTCATTTTAGGATTAGAAGAATAAGTTCTTTTACGGGCAGTAACTATTGGCGGAATAGAAAGGCTAAGCGATCTTTCCCGGGAGATATTGAGCAATGCTTACACGAATCTTTGCTTTTAATTACGGTACAAAAATCCCGATCATCAGAAGACATTTTATGCACAATAAAGTAGCTTATTCAGCTAATGAGTAGGGTAAGGTGGGGTAAGATGACGAACTTAAGCTTTAGAGATTGTCCCTCGGCTTAGTAAGTGGTTTAAAAACCTGAAATTTGAAAGGATACTTTTGTAACCTTTATGTTCAATAAAAAAATATGAAACGCTGTTTTACTCCTCGAATTATGAACAATATTTCACCAAAAAAAAAAGAGTAATTTTCGTCATCTTACCCTACCTAAGGGATAAGATGACGAAGGGGGGTGGGTAAGATGACGAACAGATAAAAGTAATACGTTAATATAGAAATATTTTTATTTTAAAAATGCAGAGAAACAACTTCAGTTACTAACGTGTGGCATGAAGTACAAAAGTCAAAGATGAAACACTTAAAATACAATAACAGATTGCTCGTAATGAAACAAAACTTTATTGAAGAATATAGTTTGGTCCTGAAGGAGGAGGAAGACATGATACTGTATAGGTCCTTTTGTTTTTGAGGGATTTCCTCACTCCGGGATGAGATATTATCTCGATATTTCGGCCCCGTGCCTCGGGCCTTCTTTGGGAGATGTATAAAAGTCAATCACATGAAGGAAAGCGCAGAACTAACATCTTCCGTCGTTAGTTTCTCGGATAAGTTGCTCATGATGTTTGCTCGGAATTGGACGATTAAGGTTTTATCTTGCTTTATGATTGTTGAGTATTTAGCTACAATTTAAATAAGATATTTGATGAAAAATCTAAAAATACCAATAAAATTAGCCCTTTTGTCTTTATTTTATTCACTCGAATGCAGATAAAATGCAATCGGAAATGTTTAAATTTGAGGGAAAAAGACCTTTTTGATGTAACTTCCAAATCTTATCCTTCAAAAATAGAACTTAATACATTGATGCCACTTCCTTTTGCATTATTTCCTGTTTGTTTGTTTTTTACACAGAAACTGTTTAGAATAAATTTTTAGCAATCTGTCTATATTACAGTCCTAATCGTAAGTTTTAATTAAGCTTCCAATTTATAAGTAAAACCATCTTGTAATGTATTTCATTTCATATTCTTGGACAAACTCGTTAAAATATGAATAGAGATTGAGTAAATAAATATTTAATATACTTCAAATTTAATTTACTGTTTAATTTTAACAATTAGTCTCTGAGCCATCAAGTCTTTTGGTCGTCAATTTCAACATCCTCAGTGCTCTCAAGCATTATTCTGATTTGATCATCGTCTCTGTGTTACACAGCAGATGATTTCATTTTCCCGTGTCGATCTTCCATGATTTTTTAAATCCTCTGATCTCCATATTCCTTCAAACCATGATTTTTTTTGTTTCCCCCTTTTACGTTTTTCTGGTGGTTTCTGTAGACTAAATTGTTTTGGCTACATTTTCTTCTGTATTCGAAGTATTTGTCCAAACCAATTTAAGTTCGTTTTTATATTCTAATTACAATGTATTCATAAGCATCCATTCTATTTCTAGTTTCTTCATTTTGAATGTGATCTAATCTAGAAATCTTTGCGGTTCTACGTAAATATCCATTCATACTGCTATTACTTTCTTTTTAAAATCTTCAGTCTTTATCCAAGTTTCAGTGCTGTATCCTAAAATTGATTCCAGTAGCATCTTTCCACTGTTTTTCTTTGTATCTTTCACATAAGCACATCTTTCCGTATATGGTTATTCCACCATTCTGAATGTAAACATGATACAATTTTAGTTTGTTCAATTTTCTTTTTTACATCCTCCTTAAGAAAACTTCTGATTTATCAATCATCACTGGATTATTCTAACTTTAAATATCTAAAACATTATTGTTTCGTTCTGAGTTTTCCTTTTTATTTCATTTAATAATTAATGTTCTTCCATCCCTAAGTAACATACCGTATATGCTCCAATAAACGCCGAGTCTCTTATTGTCGCCGGTCTCTAATAACCGCCGGGCTGCAGAGGGGACACGGCCAAATAGTAGCCGGTCTCTAATAGTAGCCGGGTCTTTGATATTTGCCTACCGGTACTAGTGTAAGCATCCGTATCTTTATAGTCGTGCGTAATACTTACGGTTCATTGCCTTACAAAATGCCGCCGAAACGGTCATTTGACATTGCCTTTAAGTTTCGGGCGGTGGAATACGCGAAAGAAACTTCCGATGACGCGGCCGCCCGTCATTAACAGCGAAGGTACAGAAAGACATTGCCATTTATCTTTAACAGTCTTATGTAGTATGTAAAATTCAAATAAAGTAGCTGTTTGTAATATTAGACGGTTTTTATGTGTAAAAATATTGCGTTCTGAAGGTTTTTGTTAATAATGGCCGGCCTCTAATAGCAGCCGGTCTCTGTTAAGCGCCGGGAGCCGAGGCTAGTTTTGCAAATAAAAGCCGGGGGCCTTTATTGGAGCATATACGATATATAAAGTTTATAATTTGAAGTTAAAATTATAATTTTCACCTACATCCATTAAGAAAAGGATGTAAGATTTGAGGGCACTATGGGGGAAGAGTCATTCTGAGGTCCTTTACGATGAAAAAGTAGAACATAGAAAGAACATAAAAGGAAGAAATGAACAGTTTGGTGCTTAAAAGCCGATTTCTCAAAATGGTGTTAGTATTAGCTAATGACACAACTGTATTGGATTCAATTGGATTTATCTAGGATTAGCTTAAGACTATTTAGAGAAATCGTCCGTAAGTAGCTGCTTTGTTTGCCTAAAGGAATATCTATCTCTACAAACATTGTAGTGAAAGTAAATTTGTTCATTTTGGTGGGACACTTGAACAGCTATTTCGAGTTTATTAGCTTTTTCAGATATATTGTCGATTGAATTTTAAACATTATTATTATTAGTTTATTGTAATAGGATCGTGAGTAATCCCACTGTTACCTTAGATCTATTTTACAAACCCTAGAATTTCGAAGCGTCCCCCCACCTTTTCGACTATGCTCTTTTTGGGATCTTTTCAATTATAATCAGAATCTCCATACATTCGACGTGTCATCCGCTGTTTTGATCTATTATGTGATATTGTAACAGTTTATATGTAAATATTTTTTGAAATTCTATATTTGTATTTTTGTAGAAATTATTTCTCTGAATATCTATATCTATATATATATATATCTGTATTTTATTCATTTTAATCTTTACCGTTATTTATTTTAAATCATTCCTTTCCTATTTCCTAATTATTGCTGTTCTGTTTATTTTTAAATTCTTTTCCGTTACAGCCATTTAATCAGTTAATTAATTTAAGTTCGTTATGTTTTTAGCCAATCATGATGTATATTTTTTAATTAATCTTTCAATGAAATCCAACGTTGTAAAATCTATAAAAACCCATGTTTTCTTTTAATAAATTAATTCAGTTCAGTTCCAAACTTGACTCGTTGTTTTTTTTCGCTCCTAAAAATCTCCCCCCCCCCCCCCCACCAACATCATTACAATATTTTCACGAACTTCCAAGCGGTTCTGCGACCACGCACTGCTTTTTCTCTCTGGGCGCCATCTTTTCATTCAGTCTGTATATAGAAGCAGCATATATTCGCTAATGATAAACACACTGCGTTATATAAGATTCTCGGTTGCCAAAATACATTTGCGATCTAAAAAAAGACTGGCTTCCGCATTTCATTTTTTTTTCGCTTTTTGACAGTGGTCTGACCCCTAAACTGTCGAATAAAGGGGGGACGACTGTATGCCATAGATGGCGGAAGGAGAGACAGAGGAGATTAACCAGATAAACAAAGAAAAGTAAGGAAACATATATCAGCCTCGATTCAGATATTTATTGATTCAATCATTCAATGAATAAATGGATGAAGAAAATAAGAAAAATAATAAAACAAGTGACTATAATTTTGTGCTAAAGCATAGATTTAAGAGCGACCCATAATAATAAAAAAAATTAAAAATAATAATAAAAAAAAGGAAAAGGTAAGAAAAAATAAAAAAAAAACGTTAGGAATATAAGAAAAAAAAAAACAAACCTCGGGGACTTTGAGAAACACAAAGATTAGGAGAAAAAAAAAACAAAAAAAAAAACCGGACGGACAGGACTAAAGCAATAGCTACCATACTTGGTCGCTATCACAATGGGTCGCTAATAATAAAATAAAGTAATATAATGAATAAATAAAGCTGTAAATAAATGAATAAATAAGAGAAATAAACAAACAACCAAAAATATTATACCGGTAATTTTGATTTCATTTTTTTTTATTAAACTTAACTTATACAGGTAAAAATTATTCAGGTTGTTAATGACTTAAAGTCAATTTCGTGCAGAACTACTCGAAGTAGAAATTGTCTTAAGTCGAATAACACATGAATTGCATTTCTGAAATAAAATAGTTATCAAAATAGATCCTAATTTTATATAGATTGTTTTATTTTCTGCCTAATTTTACTATTTTATATAAAATTCTAAATTTATATAATAAAAAAAAACTGAAATATATATGTAAAGTAAATATAAAACTGACAGAATGAGTAAATTGATGTTAAGAATGCCAATGGATAATCACTGACCAATCATCTATGAAGTGTTATATTACCAAAATAATTGCAACACCTTTTACCACTTTTACTAAAGAGCATTACTTAATAGCAATACTACTTAAGAGGCAACAATTATTAAAAAAAGTAAAGATAGGCAAGAAAACATTTTTTAGTTTTGCATCGTGATAATTCTAGAAGTTGTCGAGATAATATTTGATAAGAATATTTATTAAATTCTGAATTCTTTTTATTCATTTATATCTAGTCGAAATTTATAAAATTACTTTCTTACTATTTGTTGCCATTTTTTGTTACAAAAAGAAATAAAGTTCAAAAATAGACCTGTTATTAATAAAATATAACTTTATTTTTTTTTCACAGAGATTTGAAACTATTTGAAGCAATAATAAAGCCATACACCTGTTTAGAGAAATGATACAATTTATACAGAGAAATAAAATACACGACGTTTCACTGTCGAGAGACAGCTTTCTCAAGTGAGGGAACACAAGAACTAAGGTATATTTATATAAAATATTTTACATAAAAGAACAAATGAAATCGTGCGCATGCGGGTGACATCGTCATCGGACCATATTAGGACCCCCTCTATCGGTGAACTCCACCAACGCAGCTGCCCTCGACTGAAACTACCAAAGAGAACACATTGTGCTAAAAAGCCAACATCTAAATATTTTTTTTAAGAAAATTATGGAAAATAAGAACAACATTAAAGTGACATAAAAATAAAAAATAAAAAATAAAAAATAACAAAAAATAACAAAAAATAAAAAATATATTTTTTTTTATTTTAAAAGTTTCAATGGATGAAAACCCACATTTAAATAGCAAATAAGAACGTTAAAAACTTTAAAATTAATTAACAAAATTATATAATCGAAAATGAAGATTGAACTTTTAAAAGGATCAAAGAAAAAGTTGGGTAATTAATAATTAACATTGTTGCTCTTTGCATCTTTCTTTGTAATTATTTCAAAAAAAAAAATTATTAAAACTATATTCCCACTTTATTTGAGTGATTTGTATGAAAAATGGGGAACATAAAAACTAACTAGATACTAAGAACGAAATTTATTGTAACTAAGAATTGAAAAAAATAAAAATAAAAATAAAAATAAAAATCAAAGAAAAAGAACTAAGATTTAACATTTTTACTGTGGCTGCTCTCATCTTCTGGGAAACGTCTTCCTTCTGCTGTCCTTCGTTTTTCGTCTTTTCTTCACAAATCCATATTCGGCCATAGCTGGTACTGACAACATTACATTGTAAGCATCGGGTTCTGTTAAGATGTAAAAGGTTTCTATGCACCTCCTGATGAATTCTGGTTTGGATCTTGCCAAAATACGTGGATTCGAGAAATCAATTCCATGGAATAAGGAGCTGGCATGCCTATAGGTAAGGTACGCATTGTTGCGAGCGCGGTACGCCCTCCAGTGCTTTGCGACCCGGTCTGTGATGTCACGCCCGGTCTCCCCAAAATAAAGGCACTCATGTTGTAAGCATCGGAGGGCGTAGACGACGCCCGTGGTCGCACCTTGTGAAACGGAAATAATTACAAAGAAATTTAATTTAATTTTTTTTGAAATAATTACAAAGACAGATACAAAGAGCAACAATGTTAATTATTAATTACCCAACTTTTTCTTTGATCCATTTAAAAGTTCAATCTTCATTTTCGGTTATATAATTTTGTTAATTAATTTTAAAGTTTTTAACGTTCTTATTTGCTATTTAAATGTAGGTTTTCCTCCATTGAAACTTTTAAAATAAAATTTTTTTTATTTTTTATTTTTAATTTTTAATTTTTTATTTTTTCTTATTTTTTATTTTTTATTTTTTAGTTTTTATTGTATATTTATTTTTTATTTTTTATTTTTATGTCACTTTAATGTTGTTCTTATTTTCCATAATTTTCTTAAAAAAAATATTTAGATGTTGGTTTTTTATCACAATGTGTTCTCTTTAGTAGTTTCAGTCGAGGGCAGCTGCGTTGGTGGAGTTCACCGAGAGAGGGGGTCCTAATATGGTCCGATGACGTTGTCACCCGCATGCGCACGATTTCATTTGTTCTTTTGTGTAAAATATTTTGTATAAATATACCTTGGTTCTTGTGTTCCCTCACTTGAGAAGGCTGTCTCTCGACAGTGAAACGTCGTGCATTTTATTTCTCTGTATAAATTGTATCATTTCTCTAAACAGGTGTATGGCTTTATTATTGCTTCAAATACTAAGCAGTGCACGTAAACCTTATGTTTTTGTATTTGAAACTGTCATCATTTATTTTGGATTCTATTTTGCTATATGTAATTATATTATATATAATTTAGCTGACGTTTCTTTGCTTAAAACTAACATACCACAACAATCTTCTTAAATCTATTGGGAATTAAAGACATTTCATCCATTACTGACTGAAGTCAATCATCTAACTCTTTGGAAGTGTATTTTCAGCTCATTTCTTCCAGACTTATATTCGCCTAATTCCGTTTGGAAGCATTGCTGTCTCACCTTTAATACTGGCCGTGCGTAGAAAGCCCTTCCTGCACATTCCAAAGGTGATCTATGAATTTATGCCAGTGCTGCGGGCAAGCTGCGGGCAACTTCGCAATGTTACTTTGAAAAATCAGACCTCTAAAGTATCCATACTATGAGTTAGTGCAGGTTCGTGTTCATTTTGGTGTCGTTGCTATTGAGTTATCCTGTTTTTTTTCTTGCTTTTCCTTTTTTTCTTTCGAAGAAGAAGAAAAAAGCTCTTGGTTAAAATTCTACATTTAACATTTGACTTTAAAAGCATTTGAAACACATATATAGTGATTATATCATTTTGAAACAACATCGTTGTAAGCGCTTTCGAAATTTGTAGAAATAAATCATTCTTAGATGCAACAAACATTATTTAACAAGAGCGTTGTAATAATAATCTTTTTTGTTAATTTTTAAATCAGTTACTTTCATTAAAAAAAGAGTGGCGTAAGAATCTAAGCTGCAATTTGTGCTAAATTAACTTTCAGAACTGATGGAAGAATTTTTATTACTTTGTATACTTTTTTATTACTTTAATACTTTACTTTACTTACTTTTATTACTGTAATTGTTTTTGTGATATCTTAATTGCGATGTTTTAATTTCAATTAAATAAAAAAATACGTAATTAGAAATTCTTCAAAAATATCAAGAAATGATAGTAATTAACTTACTAAGCAAAATTTCTATTAACTGGCAAATATAATATTAGAGCGTTATGTACTAAGCAAATAACTATTAAATAAGTAATTGTTTATAATAATATTCGATTTTGTATGACAATGTCATGGAAGAAAGCACGATTTACAACACACCAAAATTATTTTGTCAAATCGGTATGATCTAAGGCTTCTGCAGCTCTCTCAAAAAAATAACTAATGTTTTCTGTTTCAATTTTGTAAAAACATTTAAGGACTTTTTTTTCAAAATTTACTGAGGAATTTGAATTTTCAATTAAGTGATGAATTACTTCGGTCACTTTTAATCAAATTATTTGTATTTAACTAATAATATGATGCGAGTTGGTTATCTTTCACGAATGATGAAAAAAAAAATTGGCTTGGATATTTTTGTAAGCAATTTTTCTTAAAAAGAATTTTGTTAGATATAGCTAATTTTTTTAATATTGTAAAAAAAGTCAGATTAGTTTACATGCAGATATGGATTTTAGACGCAAGATCTACTAAGAAACGAATTTAATTTTACGTATAGGCTTAAAAAAGGCCACATTGCTAATAGGTAGGGCAATGGCAAAAAAATTAATCCAGTTCTTACATGTTAAAGCCCACCTTTGTTAATTTTCAAATTAAACAAACACTTGTAAATACCCCAAAAATGCTGGTATTATTAATAACAGCACATCGAGATGCTATCAATATAACTTTGTGATAGTGTTACTATTACTTAGTCATTATAAGTACGTATGTTACACAGATAGCTCAGACAGTTGGGGTTGGAAGCTATTGTATATTCAGCCAAGTTCTATTTTTATTCTTTTGTTAATGAGTCATTTTTGAAATGTTGAACGATATATATATATATATATATAGGTATAGGTGTTAGGTTTCCTATTGTTTTTATGCTTGAATTAAATTCTTTCGGAGTGAATATAGAGAGCCGGTCTTATTTTGGATTGTACACCGGCTGCAGTACTTTATTGTTGTTTTTGTTTTATTTTTCTGGTTACAATGAAAAGGAGGTAAAATGAATCTACAAACTACAAAATTTCAAAGCTTTTCATTTATTAGAAATCAGAATGATGAATATTAATTAATATGAAACAGTTATTCCAAACTACTGCTAACAAGGTAGAAAGGTACAAAGTACTCCTAACAGCCCTGTTAACAAGAGTTGTAAATATTTATCTCAATTTTCATGATTATGAACTTTAGATCTCTTATCGTTTTTAATTAAATTTGAATTTTTCTTTGTTTCTTCGTTTATATCTAGTCAATAGAATCAATAACTCTTAATAATTAACCAAAATTAAAATAATTTACTGAAAGGAAAGCTATAAGATTTATTATTTCATTTTATTTTGGCTTTTTTTTAACTCTATCTCACAGATGCAATTTACTATTACTATTTTTAATTAATTACACAAAATAACCAGGATTGGGAAATAACAAGTAACAGGATTGAGACATACATTTTGAAAAGAATGAATCTCCTTGAAAGATTTTCTCCTTTAAATTAATAATTTTTAAAAGTAATAAATAATTACGCTGTTCGTCAGATTGTAACTTATTAGACATTGTAAAATTTGTAAAGTTTTCAATGTAAAATTTGTATCCAGAAAGTTTGTAGATAATTTTTGTAGTGAAGGATATTCAATAGCCTTTCGATTTTCAATAAGGAGATATTGTAAACAAAAGATTAGAGAATAATCATAAATGAACAGTTAGATAAGTCGTAATAATCAAAACAATTCCCAATTTTATTTTTTGACTGAGCAAACAAAATACTCGAAGTATTACTATTCAACTTTCAGATTGCTTTTTTTTGTTTGTTTGCTATTTGCGCGCGCGGTAAATAACTTAACTGAGTTTCATAATACATGGTACGGTTTCTTATTTAAATATTTAAATTCTTAAAATATGATTACAATTAATTTGGTCTTGATCAAAACGCTTGATCTTTCACAAAAGAACGAGATTCGCGCAACTAAATGGACAAAAAAATGGCTAGACCGAATTTTTAATATAGTTTTTGATATGATTCAGATGTTTGAGCCAATACCACGACGACTATGGCCTTCACCAAAGCCTTAGTGATCCGATATCAACTCCTCTGCTGTCATTATTATCTTTCAGAAGTAATCAAAAGTGATGCGATATAAATTACATCCCCTGTAAAAAGTTTTCATTTAGCGTTGTTACCATAGCCTAACGAAATCCTTTATTTGCGAAAGTTAATGATAATTATGCTGTGTGTTCAATTATGGTGCAGATTCTAAGAAATTCACATAGAAATTACAGTTGTGTTACGCCTGTTATTGCGTTCTCCTTTTAGGAATAAAAGTTCTAAACTTTGGCTAAATTTAAGTTTGCGTTATATAGTGATACGTTGATTTGTATGAGAACAGAGTGAGATAGCTTTGAATGAGAAGAGCGATGGAGAATCGAAAGATTTTGTTCTCACTTAAAATAGTTTACGTTCACAACGATAACTTGTAGATTGAAGCGATAACTGACTGATGTACTGTAGTTGGGATTGAAGGAGTGACAATTGAAAGACTGTCGCAGTCGGTGGCAGTTTTGGCCTCAGTTAGATTAATCGAGTTCCTAAACAGTGTAGCTCAGAGATAAATCTCCTTCCAAATTATTATTTGAAAACAACTTTCTTCAAAACAGACTGGTTGAAAATAATTGGTCAGATTCATTGGTAGCAATAAATTAATTGGATCTAAATCAATTTCTGTGAGAAATTTGAGAATTTCATTTATTCTCATTCTCAATAATAAACAAAACAATTTTTTTTTTATTTTTTTTAATAACACTAGGCCATCTCCCGTGTACAGATTGTTCGTTATAGATATTTGAAGAAGAGATTTATTTAGATGGACGTTGGTTGATATAGATGTTAAATGAAGATCATAGCTTATATACGATACTCCTGGCGACGAATTGATTGTGACTATTCTTTCGAGTGAAGATACCCAAATTCTGATGACTTGTGAATCTAGACAAATTTTCCTCTTTGGCGGAGACTTCAGACAAATTTTACCTGTAGTTAAGAGACCGAGATTACGACATTATTAACAGTTCTTTGAAAAGATCTCATCCTTTCTCTCGTTGTCCATTTCGATACTAATTGATTATCGATGATAAAACGATGGTTTATATGAGATAATCCAAGAATAATCGATTCCAATAAAAGGGGTTAAAGCAACATTTTGAAGTTTTGAAGACTCTTTTCAAGCCATCTCTTTTTCAATGGCCTATGGCCTAATGGATAACACATCCGACTTCGGATCAGAAGGTTGCAGGTTCAATTCCCGTCGCGGAAATTTCATTGCAAAAATTATTTCTATTTTCCATTCGCACAGAAAATTGCGCCGGACAGACAGACAGACAGACAGAGAAATAAAAGATCCCACCCAAAACACTTCGTGTAAAATAAGTTGCCAAGACTCACATGCTCATAATGCTTTCACTGTTAAAAAGATATGAGATCTCATGTAGAGCCAAGCCCCTAACTCTACGAAGCCTAACTCTACAAGCCCTAACTCTAAAAACCCTATATCTTGGTCAAAAAGTATGCCTTGGCCGTTTCGTGGCTGTCACACAGACAATCCCATGGAGTTATGTAAAGGATATGGAGTATACCAAGGCACACTTTTTGACCAAGATAGTAGGGTTTTTAGAGTTAGGCATGTATAGTGAGGGGCTTGGCTCTACATGAGATCTGATAACTTTTTAACAGTGAAAGCGTTATGAGCATCTTGGAAACGTATTTTACATGAAATGTTTTGGGTGAGATGAAATAGTTCCAT
>JAFIDM010009631.1:354618419-354639729 GCA_023159025.1 Thereuonema tuberculata
GGGGTCCAACGGAGTATTAACTCCTCCGTTCTTTTACCTTTTTCTCTGAAATAAATTATCCTTTTTCTTTGATTTTCTAATCATTTACTTATATCAAAGTAGTCATTACGTATGTAAATTTTCGTTTCATTTTGACGACTCCTTCTTGGTGCGCTAATTTTTTTGTCCATGAGTGTATATACATATTACACAGAAGAATACATCAATAACATCAATAACAACTAACAAAATACTTCACACATTTTATATGTAGAGTGGATGCAAAGTCCGTATACCTCTGGATATAAATGTATGCTATGGAGAAAGTCCATAGCATAAAGTCTTATATATATAACGTTTCTGGAAATAAGTCAATCAGTGAGCAATGGAAGCAATCGCACACTCGCACATTGACAACACGGAAACAATCGAATAATGGCAGTAATCAAAGAACCAAGCAGTGACGGAAAGTATGGCTGATTTAAGCAGATTCTGGATTGAAGAGCGTTGAAGTGACTGCAGTTTGGATTCACGAACGACCGCATGCGGGACAAAACACTTTCACAAATTATTACCAATTTTCAGCTGTGGAAGGCGCCACCATCCAAGAGAACATTATTGGCATGGGAACGGAAGACTTTTAGTCGTCAGGATCCGTGAAGGATTCACATCGGACGGGAAGGCGTCAACACTTTTGGAAACATGTGCTGCTGTGGAAGAATCCATAACACAATCTCCCATGAAGTTGACTCGCAAGCGTGCTGCCGAATTAGATATTCCCTGGTCAACCATGAGAGACCACATGCGAAAGGATTTAAAAGTGAAACCTTGTCGCCCCTTATCAGTGAATGAGCTATCAGATGTGCTCATTCATGCTAACACGGCGCGAAGAATCATCTTTAACACTTCTCAACAAGAAAAGATCAACGAAGAGTTCTTTTTAGCGATGAATGTGCTATCTATTGAAGTTCCAAAGATTGGAACGTTTATTTTCGGTGAAAGGAAAAATCCCTATTTCTTTCAAGAACTCCATCGCACGCAATTTTGGGCGGGGCAACAGAAAAACATCTGCTTGGACCATATTTCTTCACTTACCAGTGAATCAGACGACTTATCTGCGTATGGTTAACGAATAGTTGCTGCCTAAATTCCAATTGAAAGGCATAGCTGACACTGTGTGATTTCAGCAAGACGGAGCACCAGCTCATTTCGTCATGAGAGTGCGATTGCGACTCGATGAGCTTTACCCAAAAGGTAGATTTTGAATCCAAGAACTTTCCTTCACCTTTGCGATGGCCACCATGGAGCCCAGATCTCACCATGCCAGACAATTCTCTGAGGGGAATCATTAAATAGGAAGTCCGCAAACAGCGGTTCGGTTTCCGACGCTGAGTTGCAGATTATTGTGCGCATTGTCTTCTCTACTGTGAGGTCCCAAATACTACGGAAAATGAGCATAAGGACCTGGAGGGACCAAGGAGGAGTGCTTACAGATATTTTGGATCCATAATAGGTATATCAATTTATTTC
The DNA here is from genome assembly GCA_023159025.1 of Thereuonema tuberculata. Lineage (NCBI taxonomy): Eukaryota > Metazoa > Arthropoda > Chilopoda > Scutigeromorpha > Scutigeridae > Thereuonema > Thereuonema tuberculata. The sequence goes on from JAFIDM010009631.1 coordinate 354,619,929, forward strand.
AAATCCAGTTTACTCACAGGAGTATACGGACTTTTCGCCCACTCTATATTATCTGTACTTACCCTATATTATTATGTTCATCTTGTGTCATTGTAGCATGGAAATTACCAACTGTAAATTTTAAATACATAGTACAGTATTACCTTGAATTTTGCTTAAAATAAAGAAACCTTAATGTTTCACACTTCGATAACTACCTCTTAATTTCATCCAAATTTAGCCAATTTTGGAAATATTACTTTTTTCAATATTAAAGTAAGTTAGGCAGGTCCCTATGCACATTATAACTTTTGTTTTTAGCCCCTATAATAAGGACCATCCTAATGAAAATATAATAATTTTCGTGGTAACGACCTCTTTAGCCACCTCCCTCTTCATAAGCTCCCAATATTCTCAATTGGGTTCATGTCTGGTGAATTATCCGGCCAACTCAGCACAGGGATATTTTCTTTCGCCAAATATGTCTTTAAGGAACGTGAGGTGTGACATGGAGCACCATCTTGCATGAAGACAAATGGTTCTCCGTTTGGAACCACTCGCGAATTTGCGGAAGCAGCCTCGTTTGATCAGTACATCCTTTTATTGATCCTGCTGCATTGTATCCATCGCTATGTAATACCAATGCCCTTGCCGCTTATTACAGACCATACCATGACTTTCGTGGGGTGTTTTACGGTCTGCATAACGCATTCAAGATGAAACTTTTCATCAGGGCACCGTCGCACAGAGATTTGTTTGAAAAGATTTCGAATGTGTTTTCATAACTGAAACATATCTGAAAAAAACAAACAAACACAAAATTATATATTTATGGAAAAATTGTATAAAATCATATCAACTAAGAAAAAAAACAGTGCGTGCTATGGATATTTACCGATCTCTAAAAATCTAAATCTTTCTTTAGGTGATCCTTAGCCCATTTGAGACGTTTTGCTTTCCTAATGGCCTTCAATTTTGGTTTCCAAGCAGGTCTGTCAGCCTTAAAAATTCATCTCTGTTAGAACTTCCAGAAGACGATATTAGCATTGTTGAGGCTAGATGTTATTTCTTTAAAATGTGGCGAATCAATTCTTCAAACAAATTTTTTTTCAAGCGCCGTCCGGATCTCGGCGTAAAAATAGATTTTATTCCAATTTTTTTTCTTTCTTTTAGGGCTCAAATCTTCTCTTAAGTCAATTTTTGCTTGAATTCGCCTCACATTCACTTAAAATACTTTCAATCGTCTTGAAATTTCTCGATTCGAATTAGTTTTTGTTTCGATTAGCTTAAAAGATGTATAGTAATACTAGCAAAAATATCCGTGCTTCGCTCGGGTTACAAAAAAGTTGTTCTGATGTGGATGACGAAGAAATTGCAATTGTAGAATCACTTTTCCAGTTGGTAAAAAAGTCCCAGGATAGTTAAAATTGATGTTATGCTCTTATTTGTCAGCCCTAGACATGAAACTAATATCGAGATCGGAGAATATTAAGACTTCCCACACCTGTCCTTCTCCACGGCCCCTATCACTTCAAACTTTCCCCAGTTGGTAAAAAATCGCGAGTTGATATAAAGTAATGTTATATTCTGATTTCGCAACCTGAAAATCCCGTAAAATAATTTTCAGTAAATTCCCCCCACCACCACCACCTCCCTGCCGTTTACACCCTTACGATGCGAATATCGAAAAATTTGTTGTTACGTATTTTGACAAAGAACATTCAAGCGAAATTTCGGGTTTCCAACTGAAGCGGTTTCGGAGAATCGCATATCTTCAAGAAAGTTTTCCTCCCCCCTCTTCCCGTTTACACCCTTTAGGACCCGAAAATCGAAAATTCGCTTAATACTTATCGTTTTGGTATTGACACATCGTTACAGATTTTCACTTTTATATATTAGTTAGAATTATTGAATGTGTAGTATAGATTCATCAAGATCTTGAGATTTTAACTCTGGGAAAATGGTTTTTGCAGCTGAACAAAAGAAAACAAAACAGAATGAAATAAATCTGCTCTGAATAATGGTGGAATGTCAAGAATCGCCTGATAAAAGATGTTTCAGGGTTAAGAATTAATCCTTTGCTAAAGAAAAATTTAGGTTTAATAGATATAGAGGTAATATTATCAAAAATAATAAATAAAATTATTAATAGTTACAATACTTTATTATACCATGCATTATCTGCCGAAAAGCTAAGGCTCGGCTTGCATTTCAAGCAAAAGAAAAATAAGATGCAAAATCTATAAAATTATTATCCATATACGAGATAGCGTCTGTCATCAAATCCTGACGCACGCGTGACTTCTGCACTGCGGTTTCTTCAACGTCAAGGTCAGTGCTGAATGGTCAAGGAACTTTCAGAAGTATGATAAATCTGATGTCAGAATTTCAGAAGAATTGTGAAAATTTAATGAACTGCGTTTAAAGGAAGAAACTCATCATATTGCAACATTAATGATCATGTTTATTTATTATTATTCCATTGGAAGACGTATCTTAGAATGTACGTTTCTTTCTGGTTCTCAAGATCTACATTTTTCCAGAGATGAGCTTTTTTTTCTGAATTTCAAAGTAGTTTTTCCATTTATTTGTTTCAACATGATACATACAAATACAAAAAAAAAAAATCAGTTTCTCCTCCTGATTACTGAAGATTCCAAATTTGAAGATGTAGACAGAATAATGGAAATAGGAGATGGAAAGCCGCACAAAAGACGACCTTATGCAAATCATTAGTGTGTCGCAGCTTCCGCTTTACGATGTAAATACGAATGGTAAATACCTAACACTGTAATCGCAGTTAAGATGTCTGTTGCTTAATATGAATGAAAAGGTCAGACCTTATTGATTTGCAAAAGGCATGCTTATTGGTGCTCGTGTTCTGACTTGAAGGGCCGAAATCGCAGGTGTTGCAAAAAGAAGAGTATCAAAAATTACGCAGCCTATCTAACACAAAACCTCATTGCCTATAAACGTAAAAAAATATGGACTGAAAAAGATGTCAGATGCAAGAACCGGTGAGTAAGCACACCAATTCTGCAACGAAAATATAAAATCAAGTTAAATCCAATAATAGCAGTTAAATATCGAGAAAAAACAGATTAGGTTTCTATTAAAATAATATGGCAAAAATTCATAAATGAAATATTGATGGTTGTTCTGCAAATACATAAACTTCTCGCTACTGAAATCAATGCCAAAGAGCAAAACACGAAATAACTAAAGCCTTGACGACTGGCAACATATCATTTCTTCTGACATTTTAAATCTTCTTTGAGTTTCTTTCTCACCCATCTTAAGATTATCGAGTGGGCATGGAAATATCTTGATCGGCAGGTAAGATTTCCTCCACCTTCATAACTTGCAGACTTGACAGAGATTTTACAATTGGAATAGTAAAAATACGATTAGTTGAGTTACGAGACAGGTATGCATCTATTCCATGTCGAATTACTGATATTCAGAATGTACACGTTGGAAACTACTAATAAAGATTAAAATTTCTTTTAACGTACTCAAATATCTATTTACAAATAATAAGTGAAGCTTTTAGAAGCACTAATTTTATAAACTTAAAGATATTTACAATAAAACATATTTACATTAAAATCTCTGTATAGGAGGCTTTTCAGTCATTTTTACAATTGTCATACATTAAAATGACATATATACATTAAAATCTGTGTACAGGAAGCTTTTCGGTTATTTTTACAACTGTCATTGTAAAAATTGTCATTGTAAAATTATCATTTTAAAATTACCGAAAAGCTTCCTGTACACAGATTTTAATGTAAATATGTTTTTATTGTAAATATCTTTAAGTTTATACAATTAGTGCTTTTAAAAGTAATAAAGATATTTGAGGAAAATGTTTCCATTATTTTGTCTACATCTGTTTTTATCGATTGCAAATTGCATTCATCTAATAATGTAATGAAAACTGGTTACACTCAGAGAATGTGTTCATGTTCAAAAAAAAAAGCTTCTTAAAAATCGTACTGAAAGTTTTAGTTATATTTTCATAAAAATTTCAACATTAACAATTTAAAAAATGTTAAAATCCACCATCTCATTTCGAGTCGCATTTACCTTGATTTCAAGGAAAGAGATTTTTATGTATAATCCAGATGAATTTGTAATAAGAAAATAGAACATCATACAATAGATATTAAAGATTTAGGTCAATTGTATGAAAAATGCATAAAAATTTTAAATATCAGCAAAACAAATTCCCCTTTACACAATTTGCTATTCTCCCAGTTTCCTAGTCAGAGAACAAACCAATCCTTAATTGATAAGAAACACTTTTAGTTAGTTACTTTAAAATTAATATAAGAAAATTCTAAGGGCTATTTTACTCTTCCAGTTCATTTCTTTTCCATTTGAATAAGATTTTTTTTGTTGATTAAGATCATAGTTATTTTTTTATTTCCTTAAACTTTAAGACCTAGATAAGTTTTTTTTTATTGCTTTTTATCAATTTTGTTTTCACTACAACTAATATTTTAATAATACTTTTTACTTTTCATAGAAAAGTAACTGGAACGGTTACAATCACGCAAACTTCCTGTAATTATAAAATATTTTTTCTTAAAATGTCTAATTATTTTAGTTTCTTAAAGCTTCTGTATAAGATAGGATTACAAGCTGTGAAATGTTTCGATTTCAACTAAAACTCAGGATAAATGTAACACTCCATTCATATATAACATACTCTTACTAACAATATATCAATATAAATAATCTTTATAACAGTGTTAGTAACAGTGTTAGTAAGATTGTTATATTGGTAGATTGTTGTATACTGTTAATGGTGTGTTAAATTTAAAGTTGATTAAATAGATTATTAACGAATTCTAGATGAGGAAGAGGAAAAGATTTTCCTGTCCTGGTTTAGCCTGAATAAGTTTCTTATAAAAAGAAATGAAATATTGTATTGAAGATATTTATATAGGTATTTGGAGATATAGTGTCGACTGAATGTATATTTTATATATGGCTTCTACAACAGTTTGAACTCAAATTTTATGGCCTTAAGTAATTCAAAGATTACTGTATTAATTTAAAACATATTTCACATTTCAATATTTAATAGCATTACAGACACTATTAAAAAAAGGTACAATGTAAGAAGTTATGCAAATGCCATGAAATGTGGGGAAGCGGTAGTATGTACAAATGCTTGCAAATGACTAGATTTGATAATCGATCGAAGCGATTGGACAGGCACTAAGTAATGTCGTAAGTGAAAAGCAGTAGGACACAGAAAAGGCTGCCAAAGTTTTCTGGTTGACCAAACATTCTGGACACAGTTCTATACTGACAAAGATAACCTTAAGCAGACGTTCCAATAATTAACAGACTTCAGAGTGGAAGAATCATAGGCCATCATAAAGCTGGTTTGTGATGTAGCCCCCGTTTTGAATGCAATCCCAGCACCATCATACGGATATGGCATCAGTGGGTTCAGGACAACTCATAAACATTTGATCTAGTATATATTGACAAGGATCAGGAATACCACATTGTGGAGCGATGGGACTGTTGTATGACACGCATGGCTTTGATTGACAGGTTTGCGACCGGCTATACTTTGCAACAGACCTGCAAAGGAACTGGCAACTACAAAAGTAAACAACAGGTCTTTATAGTTTCCATTGCGAGCTTACCGTCTTGCATGCTTTTATTCTTCACATTTGATAATATGCAAGCACGTCTTCTATGGTATATTGCCTTAAACAGAATCGGAAATAACAAGTGGTGTAATTCAATTCCCGACAAGGTGGAATTTTTGTCACATAATTTTTTCTCCAGACGAACCTATGATTACTCAACCATCTGTAAATTCTTCAACGGACCAGGATACTTTCGATGACCGAACTTTGGATTCAACATCGGGAACTTCTTCCCAACAAGTATGGGGTCGTTATGGTTTCACATACAAGATGCACCAGTTTTTATCTTGCGTTCATAGATTTTCCATTTTTTTTAAATCTACAAGAGATGTTTCCATATTAGTGATTGCATACGTTTTATCATGATACTGAGATTACTTTATAGTCATAACGCAGCCTGACGACATACTTAAAGAGTCTATTACAGAAAATAAATCTTTAAATCAAGTTTAATAATTCAAAAAAGAAATTCTTAAAAGATAAACTGATAAGACCGTATTTTAATAATATACGAACAGTTTTCAATCTAATATCTACTGCATTTAAATTAATAAAGTTCTAATTTCGCATTCAATTACATTTTTTTCACATATTAATCAAAGACGGACAAACATGAAACATCTTGGTAAAAAAAATTGCCAAAAGCTTAAACAATCTTTAACTTTTTTTTTTTTTAAGTGAGAAATGTTTAATTTAATTCTTATTATTGTAATTTTATTTTATTGATATTTTAATCTTTGAAATGTAAGAAAAATTATGAAACACTTACTGCAACATTTATAGATTAATATTTATAAATACTTAATTTTTAGAACGATTTTCACATTTGGATGTTAAATTAATTTATTTTTAAAAACAAGAACCATTATTTCTGCTTTAATAACTTTATTGGTTTCTTATAGATCATTTTCTTTAAAAAGCATAATTGTTATGCTGACTATGTTTATCTATATGTAATGATTGTAGCATCCGTACTACTGTTGTGACTTTATTCTTAAGCGTTATGCAAGCCATCCAGCCGTCTCCCTCCAGAAACAGGCAATTCTTCCTGCTAATGCAACTCATAAACAATTCTACAATTCCCAAGGTAATGCCTAAGTGCAATTGCATTTAAGTTTCAGAAAGTTTACTAAGTGAATATTAGTGAGGTTTTTTTGCTGCGCTCTTTGAGTAATTAAATAATTCATTTTCACTTTCTGTATGAAGCGGTCATTAAGCCAACCCTGAAATTTAAGACATTTATTATAAAATTACTTTGTTAATGAGAATGCTCTTAATTCGAAAAATTAAAATATTAGATTAGGACATTATTTTCCTTCAAAATATCATGGCTTTAAAGTAGATTTAAAAAAAAAATTAGTAAGATTCAAAACAAATAAAAGCACATTCAATGTAAAAACAAGGTTGCGATAGCGATTAGTAAACCAATCAGAATGCTTCCAACGTCTTCTGATAAGAAATATCATTGATATTGCTTTAATTTCCTTATTATTATAAATGGGATTGTTGCGAATGCAAAAGATGCAATTGTTGCGTTTATTGTGATTGTTGTAGAGCTGCATTACAAATGTGATTGTTGCGCATGCAAAAGACGCAATTGTTGCTTTTGTTCTAATTGTTGTGCTTAATGATAATTTAATGAGATTTTAATGATACTTGTCCACAGGACAGACAAAATCAGAATATTAGTCTGCTGATCTTATCAGAATCCTAAAAAATATAAGGTATTTTTGAAAAATCACATGCTGTTTTACATATTTCTTTAGGACAGATTTCTACTTGATAAACATTTTATTTATATAAATCCTTTGGAAATGTATGAACAAGATTGTAAAAACAATAAATTATGATTTTTTTAGAAACAATTTACTTTCTTACATCTCTCAATAGATGTATCAATAGATGTATCAATAAATGTATCAATAGATGCCAATAAAAAATTGTAAATTAACTGTAAAATTGTGCAGTAAAATTTTTATAATTTATTACATAAATTATATTAAATTTATTATCTAAACTAATCAAGTTGTTTATTCCTTGTATATACTTATTATCTCTTTATTTTATTTTTACTTCTGATTTGTTTTTGCGATTATTTAAAAGCATCTTAAAAGAAGAGTTAAAAAATAATATAAGAAAGAAAATAAAGAATGTGCTGTTGTTTTAAATACAGCAATGATAATTTTTTTTTTTATTTTCTTTTGTAAAACACTAATATTCTTAATTTTCACTTAATACAAAATCAAAATGAAGACTGAATACTTGATAAAAACAGAACGAAAGTCATCAAAAGTACTAGAAGACAATCCGTCGCTTTCCTCTGGAAGCCTCGCACATGGAACGGGAAAAAAACGAATTACATCAGAAAACTAAAACTTAAAACTAAAACTAAAACTAAAAATAAAGTTTAAATTCTAAACAAAATACCTGCAATAGAATATTGAAATCCACTTGAAACAGTCGGATATTTTTTGCCTGGCAACGCGCATGCGTATTGTTGCGAAATTCAATTATTGGCGTACGTACGCCCGCACGTCCGAATATCTACTTCTTTTTTAATAATACAGATATGGATTTTTGTCTAAAGATTTTTTTAAGAAAGCCTGTCTCTATTTTTCATCCTCTAATACTTATGCTTCTAAAATGCTTCTAAAATGTTTGAAACGTCATGTCATTAGAATTCAAATGTAAGATATTACATGCTATTTCATCTCTGCTGTCTTATTCTCACAGTCTCGGAAGATCACGTTTTTATTTTTCATAAATCATCATTCAATTTAGCCAATTCAGCTTTTTTTCTTTAAAATGATGCACGCTTGGAATACGAAATAAAGGAGAGATTCTCAGATTAACAAAATCACTCCAAGTAATCTTTATGTTAACTATAGGCTAAAAAAGAAACCAAAAATCCGTAATGCATAAGGCTAAAAGATTTGTCTGAGTTATCGTGGACAGGAAACTGGGACGGCCGTTTCTGCCTTATTAGGCGTCCTCAGACAGTTATACCCTCCATGATAAGACCAGAGTACGTCAACGGCTAAAGATCCCACCTCCGGAACCTCAAATGGTATCTCAACCAAAAAAATAAACAATATCAAAATTACTGGAAACCTCTTATCCTGAAACCTTCAGGCTCAAAGGGATTTAATTTAGGCAAAAAAAAATAAAGGCCAAAACAACAATATCAATAGATATAAAGTTTAACGTGCATATATTTATTAACTAAATAGCCAAAAATCATTAATGCAGAAAGCTAAAAGATTTGATTATTTCACAAGGATATCTATTGACATTGTTGTTTTGGGCTTTTTTTTCTTTGCCCAAATTAAATCCCTTTGAGGCTGATGGTTTAAGGACAAGGGGATTCCAAGAATATATGTATTCTTTATTTTTTTGGTTGAGGTACCATTTGAGGTTATGGAAGTAGGATCTTTAATCGTTGACGCACTCATGGAGGATATAACTGGCTGAGGACGCCTAATAAGGCAGAAACGGTCGTCTCAGTTTCCTGTACATGATAGCTCAGAGTTCAAATCTTGTGCATTACTGATTTTTGGTTTTTTAGTTAATAATAAGCATCTTATTTTCAACTTTATATCTGTTAACTATAGGCAAACTGAATTCATTTACCACAATTAAATATTCCCGGAAAGGTGAACACTTTATTAATTTTCTCTTTTAATAATGTAGATTCTTTCGCATTTCTGAAACTTCTGGAAAGAAAAAGAAATGTGCAAATTAATCACAAAATTTAGGGGATATTGTGAAATGAATACAATACACTCAAAGTACAGAGGCATTTCATTTTATTTATTAAAGAATATCATCAAAGAAGCAAATGATACTGAATTTGAAGTTATCTGAATATGAAAATGAGTGCAGAATCCTTTTATCGGATTGAGCAGGATGTGACATATGGACGGGGGTTAACATTCGCATGTCAAACGTGAAAAATGCGTCGCACTTTGACTGTTCAGTAAGGTGTATGGTCACCCGAGACTGCTACAACACACTGTCAGTGATGAGGCATGCAGAGGATCAAATTGTCCAGCAGTTCCTGTGGGATTCGTGGCCACTCGCGCATCAAGGCAACTTCCAGCTGAGGAAGTGTTATGGAAGCTGATGGATAACTGGCAACACGACTTCCAAGCCAGACCTTCATTCGATGGGATTAAGGTCTGGAGAACGGGAAGGCCAGACCATGTGCTCGATTCCAGCCTTTTGCAGCATGTTGTTGACGAAATGCGCACGATAGGGGCGTGCATTATCGCCCATAAAAATAAAGTTGGCCCCAAATGCTCAACGTATTCTGTATAGGCTGTAGAATTTCATTCCGATATCTTACAGCATTCACTGTTCCATTTCTAACAACATGGAGGTCGGTAGGACCATCAATGCTGATGCCTGCACACACCATGATTCCACTTCCACCAAAGGAATGTCTTTCTTTCACCAAACGTGGATTCTCCCGTGTTCCTCGTTCACGCCAGATCAGGGCACGACAATTGTCAGGCTACAAGCTGAATCTTGACTCGTCACTGAAGAGAACTTTGGATCACTCTTCACGGGTCCAAGGAAGATGCATTTCAGCCCACCTTTTGCGGGTTCTGCGATGTTCATCAGTTAACGGAATGCATACCATTGGTCGCAGGGCATACAGTCCACCTTTCGGATTCAATTTCGCACGGTCTGAGTACACACCCGTCTCAGTAGCAGCGAGAAACTCTCCCAGCAGCTCAGTCGCATTGCTTCGCCGGTTACTTCGTGCTATTAGCATCAAATAACGATCATCTGTTGTTGTGGTGGCGTGTGGACGGCCCTATCCTGGGCTTCTTCATACTACGCCAGTCTCTCTGTAAAGCGATCCAGAATATGCTAATCATGCTTTGTAAGTGATTTAATCCACGAAGATGAGATTCGAAAACATGTACTTATGAATATCCACACATAATATGGAAGACAAATTAGGACATGTAATTATGGATAAAATTAAGTTCAGTTTAAGTCTGTGCTGTAAGATTGAGAGATTTGAGATCAATTTAGTCCTTTCTGATTTCATCCAAATGATGTGCAATTGGTCGAACAGCATCAATCCGTGCGGATCAACTTGTTTTGAAACTTTGGTGCAAGGAAACAGGATGCTGTTGCTCTAATATTTCCGATCTCTGTGAACTGCTACAGAATAAATTGTACATTTGCTGTACTGTTCCAAAGTAAGTAATAGCCTTATTGCATGATTCAGCACAGTCGCCATCTACAAGGTTTAATATGTGTTTTCCACAGCTAGAGAAAATGCAATTTGAATTATCCTGAACAAGAATGGCTTGTATTTTTGTATTTATTTTGTACTCCAGCCATGTTAGATCCATCATCGTAAGATTAACTAACGCAGAATTCAAAATTCAACCCAAGTTCGTCTAGCATTCTTAAAACTCGAGAAGAAATTTCCATTCCATTTTTTTTATTGAAATTATCAAAGCCAATAAACCTTACCTGAATTGAAAATGTTGATCTGTTATAGAGAATCTTTACATATCGAATTATAAGAGAAGTTTGTTCCTTGTTGGAACAATCAGGTAGCATCAACAATTGTTGTAAAATATTTGGTATTTCGAATATCATCGACAATATAATTTTGAATAAATGAAGTACAGATTTCAATAAATTCATTCTGAATGTATGTGGAGAGATAAGGTACTTGCATACGCTCTTGATTATCTTGTCATTTTTGAACTTTTTTTATATGTTCCATTAGAATTGGGTCATATTTGCTTAGCAGTTCTGTTATATCAAGAAAGTTTCCATTAACTTGATTGCATATGAGTTGAATAGAACTAAAGGAAGTCAATCCCCGTTCAGAGATAAAAAAAAATGATATCTAGGCTGCGCTGAAGAATTTTCTTCCACAAATTAACTTCTGCATAGATTTCAGACAGATGTAAGTTCAGACAGAATAAACGTATCAGCTGATGCTGCTCAATTGGCTGACTTCCACATAGATTTCTTTGTATGATGCTGAACTTTCATGACATGGTATTCTGTCATTCAACTTCCTCCCGCCTCTTTTAATGCTCCATCCTGTTTCACTGAAGAGGATTGATGCATTTGTTTAGTTTATTTTATTCATTTAAAATTCACATTAAATATATATACAGTATATAATTATCTAAATCTCTTCATTTTCCTTTTTCCATTCTTTCTTTGCTTTACCGATCTCCCATTTTAATTTCTTACACTCCTTATCAAACCATTTTTTTATATTTTTTTTTTACTTCTGCCTGTACTTTTTTCATTATTTTACTTCTATCTATTATCTTTATCAATTCATTGTACTCTTCCATTTAATCTTTGTATTTCAATACTTCCAAACCTTTTTGACAATTTTCCCTGTAAATTTTTTCGTTTCCTCATTCCATAATGTTAATATCTTTCTCATTATTTATATCTTTCTCCTTCTTTTCCCTACCCTTATTTCTACTCTCCCCTCCCTCTTTTTTAACTCTTAACTCTATCGGACAGTGATCTGATCCTTCAATTTCTTTTACTACAAAGTCTATAATACTATTAACATATTTTGTATTTACAATTACTAAATCGATAACTGATGCTCTCTTCTCATTTCTAAAAGTGAATTCTCCTCTTAAGTCACCTTTTGTGGTGCCATTCATAATTTTAATAACATACATGCTAATAAAGTCCAACAAATTTCTTCCTTCTATACTTATTAGCAGTCTTTGGATTTTCTTTTATATGCCCATTCCATTTCTTCTTGGTGGTTCGAACCTTGTTCTTCTTTAGTCCTCGCGTTCAGATCTCCAATTATAATTATATCTTCGCTTCTTTTTATGTTCTCATACATACTTGCTTCTATTTTTTTTATCAGATTCACAATGACTATATTATTAGAGACAAAGTGTAACATTATCGTTTCATTACCATTTTTTAGCCTCACTTTCACTTTCATCGTTTTCTTTTCCTTCTATTTCTTGTTTTCAATTTAGATTTTTATTCCAGCCAACTATTATCCCTCCACTTGCTCTTCCTCTGCTATTTTTTTCCTTTTTCTTTGCTTCTGAATAAATCCATTTGTGTTGTACCTGGTAACCCTTCATTATACCTTTCTTTCTTTTATTCTTTCTTATTCCTGAATGCTGTTATATCTTTACCAATAATTTCCTTCCAATCTTCACTTTTCACTTCTTCTGTAACTGCTGTATTCTATCTAAAATTGCGATTTCATTTAATTTTCCATTATTTCTATTTTGTTTTTGTTTTTCTGTTTCGTCTCTTGTATCGTTTTCTCTATTTTTTAGTTAATTCCTCCTTATTTCCTCTCCTGCTTTACCTCTTTTAAGTCTCCTTATCGCCTCCTCTTTTAACTTATATATTTCATACTATCTTTTCTTTTGTTTCTATATATTTACCATTTACAATCAGCTTATTATATTTCACCAATGCTAAATTCCCCTCCTTTCTTTCTTTAAAAGCCATGTTATTTAGTAGTTGTTTTTTTATCACTCTCGTTTCATCTGAGAAATCCTCTTTGATCTTGTATACGAATCCTTTTAAACATTTCTTGCTTCTCATTACTTCATCTTTTTGTTTTTCTGATTCACATTTCACAGCTATTCTTCTGTTATATGCTTTTTTTTTAGCTATGCGATGGGCGCTAATTACCTTTCAATATATCTCTAATTTCTTGCTTATGAATTCCTTTGTAACTTCTTCTGTCCTATTCCAACTTTCTCTCTCTTCTTCTGCCAAACCATCCAGAATAAACTTACCTCGTCTACTTCTGTCTTCTTGTTTCCTTAATCTCTCTTTTAATTCCAAAATATGCTTCTCGGAGTTTGCTTTTATTTCCTTCACTTCCTTCTTTAATTTCTCCTTCTCTTCCTCTCTTCTTTCCAATTTCCTTATCATTTCTTCGAATTGAATCTTAATCACTTTATTTTCGTTTTGGAAACTTTTCACATAACTTTCAATTCCGTTTATCTTAGTATCTCTAATCATTGATTGTAATCTATCTTCCTTGTCCATAATTTGACTTTCTTCTCCTGTTGTTACGATCTCCCTATCCTCTTCTCTATTTCTGTTGGCTTGGGGTGATCTGCCAACAGCAACTCCTATTTGAAATGGTTCTTTCCTTTCCAGTTCGAACATTTCCATTTCTTTATTCTCTCTCTATTTTTCTGCTTCCCAGTCACCTAAGAACCCCCATTCTACTTCTACTTCATATAACAAAACCTTCCATCTTTAATTTAACTTTCTTTTGCTTCTTTCTTTTGTTTTCACATTTAATCCATCCTTGTATCACAGTCGGTTTATTTGTATCATAGTCGGTTTATTTGTATCATAGTCGGAGTCCTGACTATTAATCTTACCACTCCTACCTCCGAACTCGAGGGTAGGACGGGTATCTCTTTTCTTTCTTTTTTTTTCTTAAAGTTCTTTGATCTTTTCTTTTGATGACTTAGTTTGCCTGAATCTTGGAGACTTTCTCAAATCCTTTTCCTTGTAAGAAATTACGAATTTTAAGTAAGGACACTACTTACTCAGGAAATCCTGACGGAGATCACTTTCCATATGTCTCGGGTTGATGCATTTGTAGATACTTTATTGTAAATAAAGCAGACATAATATAGAGATTGTTTTATTGTACTCCAACATAACCAATCTCTGGTGCAAATTTCACCATTAGGTAAAATGGTTTTCAAATTTCAATGAGTTTAGAAGAGATTTCTGAGAGGACGTGGAAGATTTCTGTAACAACCTCAACTTTATTGGCAGCCATACAAAAGAGAGATTTCGTAGTCAGCGTACTTATTTGTGACAAATACTTTAGCTTAACTGTCAGTGCTTTTTCAAGAAAAGTCTGTTGATTTGGCATCAGCTACAAGCCACGCTAAAGAGGTTATTGATGCTCTCAAAAAAAAAAAACAACAACGAAAGGATGCAGAAAAATTCCTTAAAGAAATATTTAATTCTGCTTCACGGGTTAAGGTGTTCCAAACTAAACTGCCAGTTCCAAGACTAGCATCGAGGCAGACTACAAGTGCGAACCCTTAAACTACTACTATTGGAGAATATTACAGGATGAATGTCTTTATTCCTTGTGTTGAGAGTCTCATTCAAAATATTTATCTGATAGATTCATTCCAAATAAGGATATTCTATCAAATTTCCAGGCTTTTCTTCCAGGCTACGCTTTTTTTTGATAAAACGAGCAAGTTCGAGATTCTATCTCCATACTTTCGCGATGAAGTGTCACTCTCTGCAATAAAAACTGAGTATGAACTGTAATGTGAAAGAGTTTCCATTATTGACACTGACGTCATGAAAGTATTAGAGAATTGCAGTGTGTACTGTACAATCAAGTACTTCCTAACTGTCTTGGCTACTTTACTAGTAATAACTGCTAGTGTAGAGGTCCTTTTCTACAATGAAACTACTGAAAACTTTATGTCGTAGTGTAATGAATGACGACTGACTTTGTACATTTGTCTTGATTTCCATTCATTGGAATGTTTTGATGTTAGATCCGGATAGCGTTATCAACATTACGGCAGGGAAGAAATCAAGAAAATTCCTTATGTAGTAAAAAAAAGAAAAGATCAACGATGGTGCTTGCTTATAACAGTAGCAAACAATTGTTGCAGCTTGCATTTAGCTATGTAAGATACATTATTAGGGACTAATTTCTGTTAGTACAATTGTAGACCTCAGCCGGGAGCTATACCTCCCGCGACCCCAAGGGCCTGCATAGGGCCTGGAAACTTTAACAGACATCTGTGGCTCAATAAAGTTAAAAGGAAAATACAGTATTTTAAAAATACAGTAGTAATGAATCTCGCTTCCTTAGCCGGATTGAACATTGTGGTAAAATACGTTCTCATACAGTCAGCCCCCACCCTGCAGCTGAAAGAAAATTCTGGCTACGGAGCTGAATACTTCCGACAAATTTATAGTTGTGGGGCAAACACTCAACCAATTTCGAAATATTTGGCATTGTTTTCATCAATTTTTTGAATAATACCTTATTAATTTACTTTATGTTCATTTTAAAGGAAGTATTCATGTAGTGTAAATGCGTAAGCAATTGGACTGAAGATCTAAGAAGATCAATTCTGCTGGGGGGAGAGATTTCTTTTTTATTCCATTTCTTTCTTTTTTTCTGGTTTTTTTTTCTTTCTGTAATATAATGCACTTATTTTATTTTCAGATATGTTATAAATGTTAGGCAGAAAAGTAATAGCCTATTCGATTAGTTTAAGGATATTTATTGCATGGTTCAAAACTTGAACAATTAGTATAGTTTAATATTTATGTAAAAGAGTTGTGTATTGAAGGGGATATCTCAAAAAAGTGCAACGATACAAGTTAGCTGCCCCCTCCCCTCTCAAAATCACAAATTCATGGTTTATTCCGGAAAAATAATACAAAAAAATATAATGAAAAATCGAGGGCGCTCAGATATTTAAATCAATCTGAGAACTCTTATTCAAAATTTTAAAGGTTTTAAATCTGCTTTCAACTTGATAATCATGAATGCTTCACTAGAAAATTCAATATTTGTTGCCTCGCAAAGTCTCCCTTATTAAAAATAAGATACACTGATCGTAGAATCTTAGAACTTGATTTTGTAAGATTTTGTAATGCCATACAGTTCTTCAAACTCTTCTTGAAAACTGCTATAGTAACATCAATTCAATTTTTTTCGGATACCTAATAACTTATTTTATTCTTGATTTTTATTCTAATGTAATTTATTTGCATTTTTATCTAGTTTCTTAAGTGATAGCTTATATCTTACAACTTCTTAACTGGATTTATTCCATTCTTACAAACCGCTGATAAAATCCTGCCTTGGAAAATAATGAAATCCCAAGATTGACTGCAATCTTATCTTAAATATTTCATTTCCGTCTGATCGTCTACAATCCTCGCTAAATATCTAGTTTCTGAGTCAAATAACAATCGTTGACCTTATATCTCTGATTTAACAGTTGATGGCTGATTTGCTCAAAATTTATCGGAGAAGATCGGAATAACTTCATGTTTGAAGACGGCTACGTTAAGCATATCTGCTTTCAACTTGATAATCATGAATGCTTTACTAGAAAACTCAATATTTGTTGACTCGCAAACGTCTCCCTTAAAAATAAGATAGACTGATCGTAGAATCTTAGAACTTGATGATCAGTTTAACATTCTGACAACTATAGTTAAAGTGATTCCTGTAAGCCGATGCAATTTCATCTTCCATCACTGTGAGATGTAAATTTAGATTAAAACCAACTAGCAATGCAGGCAAGAGCACGGAAAGGAAAACATCGCTGCCCAATGCATACTTTTTGGATGGCGCTATGCAAAGACAGTTGCATGAACATATCATATCAGATATTTGAAATTGAATTATATGTAGTACAAAAAAATCTTTACATTGTAGAAAAAATCATAAAATTGTGGAATCGTCACAGAAAGGAATAAATTACTTTTATATGCAATTAAAATACATCATGTAAGATTCAATTTCAATTTCAATTTTTTTTTAATTTAATATTGTCATTTCAATTGTATTACTATTTCTGTTTCTACGCAAATATAGTAAGGTTCTAAGGGTACATATTTAATTTACAAAGATATAACCTAAATAAACAATGGGTGTTAAGCCAATAAAGGATTAATTGTTCTTTAATTCATTCAATTATAAATTTAAAAAAAAAATTATCTTGAAAAGGAACGACATTTTAATTTCAAGGTTGGCAATTTTCAATGAGTTTTCAAAGTACTCTGTTTTCATGATTTTCTTCAAATTCAGGATAGTTTCGTACTTCAATTTAGCTTGGAAAAAAGACAACGATTCCGTTATATGAATTTTGACGAAACTTAACCAAATTGGATTAAATTTCTTATAATATTCTGCCGTTTCCATATATTTTTTTAGTTTTTTAACTCCTATTTAAGTTAATCGATGATCGTCATCTTTCCTCATTCCGTTATAATTGTCCTGTTAATTACAGTTTCCTAAAGGTCAAGGACTTACGTTACACCGCAGATTCACTTTTTATAATTGTCGATAGATGCAGTGCCATTACATGTGATAACAAAGAAGATAAATATTAGCAGAACAAGAACTACATCGAATAATCAATCAACTCCCTATATTACGCCAATCTTTTTATTTAATTTGTAAATTAAAAATATATGAATGTTAATTGACTTCATATGATATTTAAATAAATATGATTAATTCACTCCATTTTTATTTTTCACTATTTTTCACCTTTCATACTACAAACATTGTAATATTAACACAAGGCTTACGTTTACTATCATTGTACAGTGGGGCTGAGTATGCAGCGCTGAAGGATTGTAAACTGAGGATTGGATGGAGACCAAAATCTTTAAGGAAGCTTTGCACCAAATTTTGAAGAAAGCATTTCAGTCGTTTAAGCTAGGATTTAGGTCATTATTTTTGAGGGATAGGAGGGTTGAGACCTTTGAATAAGCTCCGTATCAAATTTTATGGAAATCCGCTTAGTCATTTCAGCGTGACGCATACACAAACAGGATATACAAAGAAACAAAATGTTCAAGAACAATAGTAAGATCGTGCTTCATTTCCTAAGTCTAATTATTTTATAAAATTTACAGTGTAAAAATTATAATATAGTGAAAAATAACAAATTAAAGTAAAAAAAAATCTTATATTAATATTTTTATTCTTAATCTTATTCTTATTCTTATTAATATTATTACTGAAACGTATTTAGATTGGCTAAAACTTCAACTGGAGGTAAACTTGAAATTGGGCTATCGAGATTTTTTTATTTGCATATATCTAGGACGGAAAGAAAAAAATCTACAATCTGTCGAGTAAATGAGAATAAAAATTTGTTGCAAAATAATGACAGCAATTCCTTTAATGATTCATATTTTATTTTATTTACATTTTATTATTTTATCTTTTATAGGTTTTCCTTAATATTTTTTAACATATTTAAACAGTAGAGATTATGAGTAATAATACACCGTATTTTAAAGCTGTAAAAAAAAATGTGGCAAAAAAGTTTTTTTTATTTTGCTAAATTTTCCTCCTTTACCGAAAATATTGTTAAACACTTTCCCAAAACTACTTTTGGTGTCAGTCTCGATCAAAATCAATGAAACTAACACCTTCATCAGTGACTGACTGTCTCAATTGCTATACGGTAATGTATAAGATTTATGTAGAATAATGATAATGCTAAGGAATTTCTTTCAAAGATTCAAAATAATGAAAATTTTTTAACGGATAATCATCTTTGATTATTCTAACCGAAGTAGAATACTTATATGGAATGGAATAATTATGCTGCTTTCAAAATAAAAATTAGCATAAGTATACTGGAAAGTAATAAAGTTGCATTAGCATTGACAGATATATACTGACGTGCCAGAAAATCTGAAATATCGGTTTGGTAATCGATACACTCGATCGATTATCGCAACATCACGATGAATATGGATTCTACGAGCTCTCTAAAGTACTGTATAGATAGTGCTATACCATGCCTCTTCAATAGTGGTCCACAATAAGAAGTTCCTGAAGAGAGAGAATTAAAATGGATCTACTTGCATAAAATACTCCTTCATTTTTATGCAATATTTCGCAAAAATTATAATCATTTTTGCTTTCTCAAGCCTTCTTTTTTTGAATTATATTGTGGATCTACTTGTCTTAAAAATCTTGTTTTCTTTTTCTTTTCTTTTTTAAATCAACAAAATAATATCAAAGAAAAGCTTTTTTTATCTGTTGTCAACTATAGCTTGATGGGTAAAGTCTCGAACACATGTGCTGGCTGATGTTGTTCGAATCCGTATATCTATTGTGTTTTTTTTTTTTTTTCTTATTCTTCTCTTAATCTTTTTTTCTCAATGTCCGCGTGTTTTTTTTTTTTTCTTATTATTTTCTTACCTTGTTTCATTTTTTTTCTAACTTTTTTTAAATTTTTCCTTACATTAATCTATTTCCTTATTATTATTATTATTATAGGACACTACAAAACAATGTGTATCACAGCTGCCAGTTCTTTAGCTGGTGTTGGCCTTCAAACTCATCGAATTCTTCCCAAGAATCTAGGATGTCGTAATGTATCGGCGCA
>JAFIDM010009631.1:354639739-354654840 GCA_023159025.1 Thereuonema tuberculata
TTTTCTATCACTGTCAAATCTGGCGTATTGTGTGCTAAGATCTTATCCGTTTGAATTCTGAAATCCCACAGTATTTTCACGATATCATTTTCAATCACATTGTTTACTGTATGTTCCCACCAGTTGTTTGTTGTTGCAATGTGATAATTTTTGCAGATGTTCCAGTGAATCATCTTTGCAACTGCATTATGCCGCGTCTTATAGTCCGTCTATGCAATTTTTCTACATGAGCTGAGAATATGATCCACTAATAATTATTATTATTACTATTATTTTGTAAAAGTTTGAAACCATGGGTTTCCCCAGCAAAGACAATATGGCGGGTCAAGGACCAAAGCACATATCGCCAAGTATAAAAAAAAAAAATAGCGTGGATGAATGGTTAGCGATGTGTGGTTGTATGGAGAACGCTTGGTGTAGTGGCTGTCTGTATCCTGTCAGATGAGTCCCTAACTGTATAACTGTGTAGAAGTCGCGCATAAGATCCTGGTTCATCTGCGATGACCATCGGATGCGCTGGCGTGGTTTCCCAATCTTGGTGGTCGCCTGCTTTGACACAGACGAAACACTTCCGACCGTTCGGGATAGATGGTGTGGCCCGGGCATTGTGGTAGCCATACTACAGAATTGGGTGCCACTTTTGCCACCATCATCTGCGGGAGACTGTAGTATATTTTTCTAACGGAGGCCTCTGCCTAACCCCCGAACGCGGGTGACTTTATCCTGCGCCACACCCGATGCAGCACGATCAATATTAGAACAAGATCTCATCATAGATGGTTGGATCCTTTAGCCTACCCTAAAGCTAGTGTAGTTCCCGCCCCCACAGCGAGGAGGTAGGGTCCATGGAGGCTCATTATTATTATGATTATTATTATTATTATTTTATTATTTTGACGCCCTTAAATTTACATTTTAGCACAAAATTATATTCACTTTTTAATTGTAATATATATTATATCTATCTATATATAGATCATTTTTCATTCTCTGAAAAAAAATAATGAATCCGTATTACTTACTTACGCTACCTGGTCGATTAACTCAATTAACTTAAATGATATTATAGCTCGCGCTGATGTTTGAAAAAAGGGGATGAATATCTTTTGTTTAAGATATGGATACCATTGTTTCGTTTCTATGGGATTTTTTTTTCATCTTCATATGCTTATTTTTTGGGACTAAAACCCAAACGACAAAAAAAAAAAAAAAATATAAAATATAAATAGTTTCGTTTCAAGTTTCAAGATGATTCTTCTTGGTGTTCAAATGTTGTACAACCTAACACACAAACAAAACCTACAACGAACACACAAAACAAACATAAAATACGTTGATGGACTGATTTGATGAGCTTTATTTTCCTAGGAAAGTCATATAATTTGTGAAATTTACTTTATATGTAAAATATTAATTAATTTATAAAGTTAGTTCATAAATTTTTCTCAAACTTCAATTTATGTGAAAAATATGAAATTTTCATTGAAACAGAAGAAATATTTCCATAGAATAAAATTTATAAAATAATTTCCTTAGAAAATATTTTGATTTGATAAAAAGTTAACACATTAAAGTTAACACTCCAACTACAAAAAAAATAAAATAATAATCACTCCATGGGGTCAAAGTGAAGTTTTCGCCTCAACTTTCTCGCAGCTACTGACATTCTAACATTTACTTTTTCTTTTCTGTCTTTTCGACGTTCTGTCATTTGAAGAACATTCCTCCCTTTTCTTACTATGTATAACAATCAGAATCACAACAATGAGGTAACATAACTTTAACAAATTTAAAATTCATTACTTTAAAAATGACAGGATATTCAGTAAATCACTAGCATCGGCGTATATTTCATCCAGAGAATTTCTGGACTTCCCCAGGCTTCTTATTGAAATTTAATAATACATAGATTCAAAGTTTTACTAAATAGTGTTAATAGATAGTTTAAAGTAAATGAAGATAGTTTGAAGTAATGACTGAAGATAATTTAATTTTCAATTATCATTGAATTTTGAAAAATAAATAAAACTGAATCCTAAAACTTTAAAAAAATAAATCATCTTCGCTCAAAATATCTAATCTCAAAAGTTAAAATACAGGGTATTTCAGAATTCTCTCCGGGATTTTGGAGGTCTGTAGCCCATAGACAAATTCGCCTACAGGGACGAGAGCGTGACAGTGAAAAGAGCACATAATCAAGTTTTTAACATGGTATAAAGATGTTCGATATGTCCTCCTCTTGTAACTCGACAGCCATCAATTCTGTAATCTAGCTCAAAATAACAGCATCGGTGGTAACAACTGCAGCCAAGATTCTTTGTCGAAGCTCTGGTAATTTACATTGTAAAGGGGGCATGTAAACTTTATCTTTAACATAGCTCCAGAGGAAAAAGTCACTTGGAGTGAGGTCGGGTGACCTGGGAGGCTATGGATTAAGTGCGGAGTCTTCGTTAGACGTAAAGCTAATCCAACGGTGAGGTAAAGTGTTTTTGAGGTGACGGCAAACGTTCAAATATAAAAGTGGAGGAGCTCCGTCCTATTGCAAAATGAAATTGTCATTATCCTCTCGTAACTGAGGCAATAGCCATTTCCTTAATATGTCGAAGTAAACAAAACCATTAACACTTTTCTCGGCAAAGAGAAACATTTTCATAGATGAAATTGCACATTAACCTTGGGGGAATCAAGAATGTGTTGCACTGTTGCATGAGGATTTCTTGCCCCAAATAAGCATATGGCGATTGACCTTGCCAGATCTCCTCCTGTAGATGTTCTTGAAATTGCAAACAGAATTCATGACGGAGATTGTTATCTTCAGGAGTGTGAGCCTGAAGCAGCTGCAAACGGTATGATTTACAGCCAAGTCTGTCACATGAGACATTTGCAATTCTCGGCTTGTGTGACATATTGAATTTGAAGGACTCCTGGTAAAGAATTCTCGTACGCTGTCCACAGTCATAGGCGATAGCCTTGGCTGGCTGCTCATTTTGCAGCATACAAACAGCCAGTTTGCTTGAATTTCCTATACCACTCTTTTATTGTTTTGTCCTTCGATGGTTCTATATGATACTTCCTTGAAAAACCAAGTTGCATTCTTACAATTGATTCGGTTTTAACGAGTTACAAAACACAAAAAGATTTCTCTTCGTCTGAAATCGCCATATTTCCACTTTACTGCCTCCCAGTGGAGAAACTGGTAACTAAGCCATGTGACAAAACGTGTTACAAAACAAAAGTTGATTATTTACTCATTTCACTGCCACGCTCTCCCCCTGTGGGCGAGTTAGTCTGTGAGGTACAGACCTCCGAAATCACAGAGGGAAATTTGAAACATCCTATATATTAATTTGCTCTTCAACCATAATTCATAAGACAGTTACTATTTCTTTCCTCTTATTTTCTTTTCCCATTCATTATAATTATAATAACTATAATTAACTATAATAATATAAGTATAGTCCGTCTAAGTCAGCAAGGCAGTCCCTTCAGGCGTTGGGACTGAGAACTTGAAAAAATAGGGGTGAAAGGGTATCAGGTAAGTGGGAGTAGGGAGAAAGGATTAAGCGCAGTGGGGGTGGACTTTACTGTGGACTGAGATTAAAAGGGATTCTAGGATATTAACAAACGCAACAGTACAGTTCCTCATCAACATTAAATAATATTTGCAATTCGAGTGATGTATTCTTTTTAAAAATTAAAGCTAAAATAATCATTAATTACGTTAGCTATCAATTGTTCTTTAATATTTTTTAGTTTACCATAATCGTATTTATCCCAGTTGACAGGAACAATTTATTACTTAATTTAATTTTGTAATTTAGAGGCATAATTATTATTAAGCTTCATTTATTTCGAATTCACAATATTGGTCTTAAAAATTACTGTAACTTATTTGAAGAAAAACATTTACAAGGATTTCTTTGTAAATTTGATTACTTCTTTAAATATTTTTATTAATTAACCAAGTAAATAAATAAATAAACAAACAAATAAATAAATAAATAAATAAGATATTATTAGTTATCTTGTTGTGGAATTAAAAAAAAGTCTTATGTGATCTTTTTTTTGGTATTTTGGAGAATTCAGCTCTTCTGAAATGAGTCATTTAGATCCCTTCTAATCTCAGTCCACAGAAAAGTCCACCCCCACTGTGCTTAATCCTTTCTCCCTACTCCCACTTACCTGATACCCTTTCACCCCTATTTTTTCAAGTTCTCTGTCCCAACGCCTGAAGGGACTGCCTTGCTGACTTAGACGGACTATAGTAGTATATAACTTCTAATACAACACTTTATATTACATAAATTATTCATCACATAATGGGGTCTGACTATGTGGGTGGGGGGAAGGGATCCAATTTGAGAACTTCAAAGGGGCTAGTTGGATATTAAATAATACTGCTCGTATATTAAGATAGATCATAAAGAAGCATGATACCAAGTTTTATAGGAAGTGTTTTTATATACCAAGCTTTAATCTATTTTGGATTTCGGGGATCGGTTTTGAGGATTGGGAAAGATGAGACCAAACTAAATGTCCCTAAGTTTTTAATTTGAACCATAAATTTTATGAAAATCTGTCCAGCCTTAAAAGACATACAAAAGACAAACAGACAAAACCAAGAAACATAAAAGCAGGCCAATGGACAGACAAGGAAAACGTTTAAGTGGGAATATGCTAATATTTTTTTAATTTTTTAGAAATTTTTCAATAACTAAGCAGTACTAAGAATGTTTATTCTATCCTTTTTGAAAATGCAACTTTTTTGCGAAACTAGATGTAATATTCAATTAGTATTTTTTTAATTAGTATTAGTGTATTTTCAATTAGTATTAGTGTAGTACGCCATTAGTAATACTTACAATACCATCAAATGCTTTTTTCGAATACGCTGACTAAAAACACTCTCCATTATTACAGAAAAGGTGAAATGAAAGGCATGAAAGTCATCTGAGGTTATTTTTTGCTTCATTCGGAGATAAAAATAAAAGTGAAAAATATCTGGTATGTAAGTTACATTCTCCTGAAACTTAGAATTAAGTTTTAGCCAGCTAAGAAGCACTTTACAAGATGAATTTTTCAAAAGTAAAGATTTTCATCCTAGTATTTTGGAACTAGATATTCTACAGATGATACTTCAAAGAGGATTATGTAACGACTTTGATTTTAGATGGAGCATCATCACATTTCAGTTACCATTTGAGAATGTATTTTTCCTAGATGGCGAAAGTGTCAATTGAATATTAGAAGAGCTCTCTTAGAAGGAAAATGAAAAAAAAATAGATATGCCAAACCGCCGTGCCCGTGTTCCTTTCAAACTAGTTATGTTCAGATTGTAACTGAAATATACATTACAGAAGAAATCTAAGAGGTTCAACTATTCTCACCCCAAGAAAATTTAATACTTTTTCTTATCTTTAAGCATAAATTCCTTTTATCAGTCTTTGGAACTCAAAACTTTGTCAAAAACTTAAGGTCAACTTATATGTCAAAAGTAAAATGCAGCCTTTAAATTTTAAAACGGCAGCATTCAATTTCTGCTTAGATTAATTATCACCTTTATATTTTGCTGCTTCATGCAGTACACAAAGTTATTATACGAATTATATCAATTTCTTTTTTATTACATAAACTATAATTGCCTGGAAATCTCTGGTTCATCTCGTTTGGTTACAGATCTTAGTCCTACATCAGGAGCTGCCTATCCTCTGAGGATAAGAGGTATGATGTTGTACTTTTAACTAATGCTATATATAAAACGAATAAAATGTAATAAACATATTAGTGGAAATATTCATATAAAACGCTCTTTTTTTTTGGATTCACGATAACTAAATTATTGGTCTAATTTGTAAGGTAATCATTAGAAAATGACATTAGATGAACAAGCTTTTATAACAAGTTTTTTTTTTATTTTAAATAAAGATAAAAATGCAACACTTACAAGGAATTGCCAGATCATAATAAAACTTGGTTATTGGATGCTATATGCTCATCTACGGCAATGATAAAGTGGCAGAATTTTGGAACCCTTATAGTACTAAAGGTTATACAACCGCAGCCCAGGAACCGCAGCACAGAGTCTAGACGGATAACAGTAGGAAGGATCGTCACAATCGGAAGATGGCAATTATAGACCGATGGCTGGCAATAGTAGAAATCTACTCTGCATTGGCACAGCCTCTTATTAGATAAACTGTAAGCAACCGCCTACTGGAAACAAAACTACTATCGCGAATTGATACATTTCAATGATCCCAGTATCAAAAACAGATATCAAAAGGTGCCTTGAACGGCTGCATATTTAATTCCTTTTCTGTCTGGCGCACATTGGTGGAATACTCTAGATTCTCTGACGAGCTGATGAAGAGACCCTTCCTAACATAATTCGGTAAGTTTCCAACCTCAGATACAATCGTTTAGAGTGCTGTGTTTTTTGAACACAGATCAAAGTTAACTGTGCATAAGTAGAACAAAACGACTGAATATATGCCAATAAAATGGTAAACCCTACAGTCAGCCCCTCATGGATAGCATTTCCTAATCATGGCGTCTTTCGGCATCTCAACACCGATCTAATATGGCCAACATCATCTGACAAGCGGCACAAATTATTCCAACTATGTACTTAGTTGCCCACTAAGTAGCCTGATCTTAATCTTTTTGAATACGTAGGAGATATTAACGGATGACTCTTGGCCCACCAAGCCATCACAGCTCATCACAGAAGACATCCAGCACACTATTTACGAAATCGCGTTCCTGTATATCAGACAGTTCCTGGTGGCCATATACAGTACATTCATACGCGTGTTAACTCTACCAATAATGTTTACTCAGACAAGCACTTTTGGTTGTTACATTTTCTATTTTTCGTTATCTACTGAGTTCCGAATATTTTTATCTTAACTTAAGGAACACAAGTAGAAAAAATAAAAGTAAAATTTTAAGATTGAAAGAAGCAACCAAACTTTAATCAATCTTTGTTTTATTATTTTAATTTTATTAAATTTTTATTTTATTATTTTAATTATTTCTTTTATTAATTCCAAAAAGTACTCTTCAAATTTAATTTTTGAATTTTAATAAAAGTGTAGCTGTAACTATTTCCTAAACTAAAATAATTCTAAAAATCTTGAAATACTTAGAATTTTTTAACCCCACCCTTTTTTTTTTACTTGGAATTCCAATCTTTAAGGTTTCTAGATTTTTTTTTTAAGTTGATCAGCAAGAAAGTGCATTAAAAATGAATGTCTTTTTAGCTGTGTGGGTAAAGTGTAAATCATCTTTACTCGGATCTTCCCGAAGGCAAAACCTTGAATTTTCCATGCGATTTGAAAGCATTGAACTGATGCTTTTTTTTCTTCCTTAGTCGTGTTATTGCTCTCGTCGCTTGCAACCAATCGAAGACGAGCAGCCATCCATGTAATTCTCTCTTCCTCTCCATTACACGACGCTGACCGCCATGTCGTTTTTTTGGGCAACCAGTCGACACCGAGACTGTCGCCTTGAGTCCATTAAGTAAAGCCAGGATGAAAGCAACGTTGACAGACGGTCGACTCCATCACACTGAGGAACGCTTGGCTTGACCGCCGGCGCGGAAATGAAGGATGGGCGGTCAGGTTGCATGCGTGCTATCCGACATTAATTCACAATAGACGCACGTGGCTTCACCTAAACATTTCTTTTACTCAGAAACTAACTCATACCTTTGATTTGTCAACTTTACTAGATTTAAATTATATAAATTATTAAAAGTTCAACTATAATAGCAGCAAAGCATTTCTAATAATAGAGATGTTATATACCATCAGAGTGAAGTTGTTTGTGTTAAATTGATTACAATAAATGAAAAGAATACCAATGAAAGCACTCTTGTA
Source organism: Thereuonema tuberculata (assembly GCA_023159025.1). Lineage (NCBI taxonomy): Eukaryota > Metazoa > Arthropoda > Chilopoda > Scutigeromorpha > Scutigeridae > Thereuonema > Thereuonema tuberculata. The sequence continues at coordinate 354,647,620 of JAFIDM010009631.1, forward strand.
AGAATTATATGAAAGCCTCTGCTTCTCATCGTCGTTAAATTAAATTTTAATAGTTTTAAATTCGTTTTAAAACTTTAATTCAGATCCATTGTTAATTGACAATCAATTAATATCCAAAACATATTTTGATGTGAAGTAAAATCGTCTCTCATAACGGCTTTATGGAACTACTCCTTGGGCTGTTAATTTCTGGAATGTAGTTCTATTGATCAATTTTGCCAGGAAAAGCTATAAGAAAGATTATCTAAGCAAAAAGAAAGTTTAAAAATTACTTTAATGCAAGTGTAGGTCATTTTTCATTTATTCTGATGAATATGAATGGAGCAGTCAAAAACTGTCATATACAATATTACATTTACAAATTCTGACATATCTAACCAATTGCTTCGTCCAATTCTGACCAACTTCTGTATTTCTTTAGCAACTAGCTGCCAATGGCTCAATTTTTAATGAAAATTTTCTTGTGTATATAATGCTGAAGTTCAAAAATTGGACTTACAATATAAGAAATCTATATTGACAATTTCAATTATATCAGATTTTAATTAAAACCATTATGGCAATTTTCTTCGAAACTACTTTTTCAAAAATTTCAATTCCAATGTTGCGCAACAACGGAAGTCCTCTTTTCTGGACTGTATTTTCTTCAGGTTTATGTTATGTTTATATATAGAGACAGTTGTCTCTATATATAATTTTTATGCAAATTTAGAAATTTGTTTAAATTGTTTTGCAGAAGGAAACTGGTTGACTTTAGGTTGAATTTCATTACTAATTTAGTATTTATCATGAATCATCTGTATCAGTATTAACCATAACAACATAGGGAAAGTTTCATAATTTAGGCAAAACATAGGGGGAAAGTTTCGCCTAAATAGTAGCATCTTGGTAAAAAAAATACAACCTCGACAGACAGTGCAATCTAACCTGCACATCATGAAAGACGTGTATCCGCAAGCCATTTTATGAGCTGTGAAGTTTATGGTAGCACGTGTGGCGAATTGACGAAGAAAAATTGGGTTTTCATCATTTCAATACAACTTTTTCATTGCAGCGAAGAGAAGAGCATTCGAAAGATAAGTGAAAATAGATCGTGCTGTATACGACTAGAAACTGCCTTAATGAGTCCTAAGTCTCCGAAAGTTACTGATTTGAGTTTGAGTTGGTTTGGCTTCAAGGATCTGACAAAGAAAAAATGTCGGTGTTGCCTAAATTATACGAACTTCTGTTCGTAGAATACACCGGTACAGTTTGGGAAATTTTGGAGGTTGATTAATTTTATGATATTTACAGAATTACATTAATTTTGAAGGATAAATCATTTAGCTGATTTAGATTAAGTAATGCGTTTGTGTGTTACAGTGTTGCCAGCCCCAGATCTAGCATTAATTAAATAATCATGGCATTTAAGGTAATGATTAGTTTATAAGGTTCAAAATAATAATAAAAATGTTAATAATAACATTTTAAAAGTTATTGTTACACATTTAAAAAAATTGAGTAATTATATTAAATTTTGTTAATAAAAAAGTCTAAAAAACAAACTTCACACAGAACAGTTTCGACTCGCTGAAATGCGTAGTCAGCATCAGCTTGGAGAAAATTAGAAAGGAGAAAAATATGTTTTCTTTTATCTGGATATTTTGGTGTATTATATTTTGATATTTTATCTGAATTCATAAACAAAAAAATGATAAAATCCTCACAGCGTTATTGTCACACGCCTGTTTACTTTTTTATTATTTTGATCATTTTTCATTTTTCATTTTTATCTACTGGAGATACAAAAAGATCGAAGATACAACTCGATGTCTGCTACTATAAAATGTGTGTGATGAATGTAGGACAGATGAAATTATTATTGTCTGAAATGTAAAACATGGATTCATTCAAAAATGAGCAGAAGTAAAAAAAAAAAAAATCACTGAAAAAGTTCTATTATGCCTACTGAAAGTGAAAGAACTGTGTAGTTTGAGAAACAATATAAATGTTACATTTTAGGAACACATCAGTAAAGCTTAGGAAACGAGTTTCCTAACTTGTATCGATTGGAGACTTCCAGAAAACTGGTTTTGTAAATCTTATGGTGACATATTCCAAACTTTTTTTAGTTGGACACTTCTCCGAACTTAATAGAGATTACGATTTTACGTTTGAAATAATTTTGAACTCATTATTAAAATTAAAACAAAAATCAAATATGAAAAATAGTACAATTTACTCAACCTTCCGCTATTTTCCACTGTAGAACATAGAGAACAACTGCTTCGCGAAGCCTACTGCAGAGCATAAATGGGTGTTGCCAAATGTTGAAAAAAGATGACAAGTTCTTTGTAGTAATGTAATCGGTGATATTCAAAAAAAGGAGCTGCTACCTCAAATGATTCGAGATGTGTTTACTTGTCCAACTGCTATAGGATATGTGAATGTTGTACTAAAGCATCTTTGTTCTCTTTGAAATTTCAGCTACTGCGGAATCTAAAATTGGAAAATCAGATTCTGCGTTTCGGATGAGGATGTCAGATAGCTGAAACGACAACAGGACCTAACATCACAAAGAGAGAATTGAGTGCATTTTAACTTTTAAGTTTAGACTGGGAAGAAAATATAGTTTCAGAAAAAGCCATTCAATGTTTAAAAAGTAAAATAAGAGAAATATTCGTATGCCTTTAACTTAAGTGTAACAAATAAACTAAACAATATTGAAATTAAACTAAACTAAACTAAAATTAAATTAAACTAAACAAAAATTATAAAGAAAAATTCTTAGAATATAAAACATGTTTTATGTAATTTATTTATGTTATTTACTATCGCATTAAATTATTTTAAATTTGATATTCTTAGAAAGTTGAATATTCTTTTGAAATAAAATTGGCTGGTAACATTACTTTTCTGCCGTTTTCTGTTTAGTTTTCTATTCTAATTTTCTGTGGTGTATTTAGTTTATTTTAAAGGATATTACGAAATTTTCTTACCATTCGCTGCAACGACCATTTTAAAGGTTAGGATGGAGTAGAAAGAAGGGTAAAAAAAATCATAGACAAAAAAAAAATAATAAAAAAAAAATAAACAGACTTACTTTTTACTTGCAAACACTCAAATCTGGGAGGTTAACGATGATCAAAAAAAGCAAAATTATGGTCTCAGTACCTGAATTTTAGTGTTTGGTTTAGTTGTATTGGGTAGGCTAAACAGTGCATCAATTGATGTCTATGGTAACCTAAGTTTCCTGCTTAAAAGAGAAAAGGAAAAATTAAAATAAATGAGTTGCATGATTAAAAATTGCTTACAATTAACTTTAATTATTATAAAAATAAAATAAAAAGAAAATATGAAATTGTAGAAATTAAGATCAATTTATAAAAGGGTTCTTTTTCATTTTCCATCACGATTTTAAAAATTAACGCAATTTATTTTTAGCGGTTCCCAGTTATCCAATCTGTTTTTATTAAAATAAGCTCTCAAATGACTTTTTATTAAAATCAAAGTTCCTAATACAACTGATATTTTGCTTTGGAAGTTATTAAGTCAATACTTTAAACTTTAAAAACACAGAATCCCCGGAATTTCGAAAATGTAGATAATGCGAATCATATCAGACTATTGATTTCTGCTCCTTTGCTATTTTTTTTGTTTTTATAGAAGAATCTTCATCACTATTCCTATTTATTTAGTTTAGGTTTTCAAGTTTTCACAAAGTTCGACATATTTCGTTTGCTAATTTCTGGTTATCTGAATTGATCGAACGTATCAGTTACAAAATAGCTTAATAATAATAATAATAATAATAATAATAATAATAATAATAATAATAATAATAATTTTTTTTTTATTATGATTTTAAATACAAAAGTTACAGTCCCGTTAGAAATGACAAATTCCTATCAACAGGTTCTGAATATACGTATACTATAAATGTTTAATTAATTTTGAATACATTGTTAAAAATATCAAATGACTTACATAGTATTAATGATAATAATAATAATAAGTCCCCATGGACCCTACCTCCTCGCGGTGGGGCGGGAACTGCACTAGCTTTAGGGTAGGCTAAAGGGTCCAACCTTCTATGAGAATTCGTTCTTATATAGATCATGCTGCATCGGGTGTGGCGCAGGATAAAGTCATCCACGTTCGGGTGTTAGGCAGAGGCCTCCGTTAGAAAAATATACTACAGTCTCCTGCAGATGGAGGTGGAGAAAGTGGCACCTCATCCTGTAGTATGACTACCACAATGCCCGAACGGTCGGAAGTGTTTCGTCTGTGTGAGAGCAGGCGACCTCCAAGACTGGGAAACCTCGCCAGCGCATCCGATGGTCATCGCAGATGAACCAGGATCTTATGCGCGACTTCTACACCGTGACAAAATTAGGGACTCAACTCATAGGATACAGACAGGCACTACTCCATGCATTCACCATATGTTATGCATCGTTAGGGCTTAGAGAACAGGGAGCGGATCAGCGACGTTCCATAATAGTAAACAATCTTATTTTCCCATGCATTCTTGCACAAATTAGGGAAGAAGTCGCTGAATCCAACCACAGGACACCACACCACACAAGAAGACACCATTATGGAAAACACAGAAGCAATCTCTACTCCTCATTCGACATGCCCCATCAATACAACTAATGACATACTACAACCAGCACATGATAATTCTATACCGCACTAGCACAATATACAGGCACAGACCCCATACTCAGGCCTCCACTCCCCAAAGTACACACATCAAAGTAACTCGCCACAGTCTTATACCATCTCAAAACACCCACACTCTCCCACAAAACCTTGACAACATCCAAACATTAGAAGACATACATTCAACACTCTACTGAACGGCACAGGGAACCATTCGGGCACTTAGAATCAAACAACACAACATATCTACTACTTCACGGTCACAAGAATGCATCCCCCCTTGGAGACGTCACCTTGAGGGTCGCATCAGCGACCTTAGAGGAGACATAGTCAGGCTCACACAATACTGTGCAGGAAACAAAACAAAGAAACTTATGTCCCAGGTTAGAAAGATATTCAAGCACTTAAACACTCGCCCTTCACACTCAAACCATCATAACCTGGTTCAGGAACATCTCGACACACTAAACAAAAACTTGCAAAAAGATTACAAAGATACAAAACAGTGCACTCTATGCAAACAACAGAACAACACTTTCCAATACAATGAGAAAAAATTCTACAGATCCCTTACATCTCTTTCCACTACACCCAACACAAACACTCCCACCAGCGAGGCATTACATGAATACTGGTCGTCTCTATGGTCCAACCCCATCCCCCACAATGACAAAGCACCATGGATCACAGAGGAACAACAACTCGCTGAACACTTACCCTTCATGCCCTTCCATGATATTACTCTCGCAGACATACAGAAAGCCACTAAAACAGGCACACAACTGGAACGCTCCTGGTGCAGACGGCGTTCATAACTTCTTGAGCAAAAGGTTCACGTCCCTCCATGGAAAGCTAGCTCTTGCACTCACTGACATAATCCAACACCCAGAACATATGCCTCTTTTCTTCACACAGAGTGTCACATAGCTACAGAGCAAGAACACTGAAACAGCGAACCCTGCAAACTACCGTCCAATCACTTGCCTCCCCACACTTTACAAACTCCTCACCTCCTGCCTTGCAGACAAAATTTACACTGACATCGAGACACATAACATTCTTCCCGAACAGCAGAAGGGCTGTTGCAGGAATTCCCAGGATTGTAACGAGCCATGCCCCATCAATATTGACTCGGTAATCCTGCGGCAGGCGCGCGAAGAATAGGAATTTTCACATCGCGTACATCGACTACAAGAAGGCATTTGACTCAGTCCCCCACTCCTGGCTTTTACACACTCTTCAACTCTATAAAGATCGCGGCATTCTTGGATGCCACGATGAAGAGTTGGAACACAACATTACACCTACGCACCTCCAACACCTCCATCACTACAGTCCCGATTCCCATAAGGAGAGATATTTTCCAGGGAGACTCCTTGAGTCCTCTTTGGTTCTGCCTCGCCTTGAATCCATTAAGCCACATGCTAAATAACATAAAACACGGTTATAGGCTTACCTCAGGCACTCTGACACCATACAAATGAACCATACAAATGACACCATACTCTACATGGATGATATTAAACTCTATGCCACAAACAACGCACAACTTCCTAATTTACTACAAGTCACAACACAATTCACCAAAGAATTAGGATGGAATTTGGAATTGACAAATGCCACAGGCTACAAATAATACTCGGGAAGACTACGAATTTGGAGGGTTTTGAACTGAACCATGGGTTCGCCATCCAATCCAGGAAAAGAGGGAGAGACCTACAAGTACCGGGGCTTCCAGCAAGCGCGCGTCATTGACAACGCAAACATCAAAAACGCACTCAAGAAAGCATACCGTGCTCGCGTTCACAACATCCTCAAAACACAACTCAATGCCAGAAATAAAATTAAAGCCATCAATACTTTTGCCGTCCCCACACTAACATATTCGTTCGGCATAATTCCATGGACAAACACTGAACTCGAAGCACTACAACACACAACACGCACTACATTCACGAAACACAACAAGCACCACCCCAAGTCCACTACGGAAAGGATGACTCTTCCCCGCAAGGAGGGAGGCCGAGGACTCATCAATCTCATCACCCTACACGAAAAACAAGTACACACTTAGGGAACACTTCCACCAAAGAGCACAACACTCCTCACTCCACTCAGCCATTGTGAAGGCTGACATACACCTCACAACCCTGAACCTCGCAAACCCTTCTCTAACACTCACCATCCCCCGACATCCACACACAGCAGCTGCATGAATCATTGGCTCAAAAGGAAATCCATGGCAGACATCGCCACGAACTCAGCCAGCCTCATGTCGACATGGAAGCGTCGAACAGATGGCTGACGAGTGATGAGCTGTTTGGGGAGACCGAAGGGTTCATAATCGCGATACAGGACCAAGTCATCCCCACACATAACTATAAGAAACACATTCTTCACGACGCAAACACACATGACGACAGATGCAGGAAATACCACACTACGCATGAGACGATCGATCACATAATATCAGGCTGTCCCCTTCTCTCCCAAACAGACTACCTTCACCGACAGAATCAGGTAGCGTCGATCGTTCATCAACAGCTAGCACACAAACACTCACTCACTCAGAAC
>JAFIDM010009631.1:354664840-354685215 GCA_023159025.1 Thereuonema tuberculata
AATCAGTTCTAATACATAGTTCAAGGTTAATGATAACACATGGCGTAGTTAACTCTATTTCGACCTCGGAGAGGGTTAGATCACTGTTGCACTCAGCCTTTCAATTATTACATCCTCTTTTTTTAATTAATAAATTGCAAAGTCATGATTTTTATTTTCATTAGTTTGAAAATAAAACTTGTGTCAGAAACCTAGACTAATAGAATTAACTGAGGATTGCAATAAGTTCAAATTCATCGATGTTAATATTTCGTAAAAAATAAAACTAATTTGGTTCATCTCAAATTCAGTGGGACATTTGGAGTTCAATTTATTTCTCTTTTGATTCTCAGGCGTTGCTACCTATTTAGTCGTTACAAGAAAATATATTAAAATTTAATTTATGGTTGTCGTCACACTCACAAGGGAGACTGAGGACCCAGCTCCCATCTTATTGGTAGAAAGTGAGTGAGAGAGAGGAGGCAAAGCTAAAGCCGGCCTAGGGTGTCATTCAGAGTTGCCACAGGCTGGCCCTGGAGGTCAAAAAAGAAAGCGCAAAAGGCGATATGGGAGAAGAGAATAACAAACAGAAAGAGAAACGGCAGTGATGCCGAGGTAAATCGCTTACTGACGGAGCTGCGACTTATGTTCGAGGCATATTGAGGACACTTTTTGTTTTCCTTTTTTTCCTTTAAGTGTTGGGCTTTGACTTTCCTGTCGGAATTAAACTTTTACTTTTGGAATTGTAGTATTCAAAAATAAGCTAAATATTGTGGTGTATTATCTGGACTGGTTCGTAAAAATAATAGACTGACAACTGGGCTGGATCAAAACTCAGAACTAACTCGATCTGTTTATTTCAGGAAGAGCAAGGGTTTTTATAGACTATGCACAATGATTTGTGATTGGTTGATGGCCTTTAACAATTTATTGGAGGATTTAAAAGACATGTTATTGTAACGGGTTTTAACCGTGGTATTTAAATTAAATAGCATTATGGGATAGCAATCAACCGTTAGGAATTCAACAATAAACAAATAGATTTGACAGTTTAACGGACAAATTTGAAATATACAGTAAATTAAATAATGATTGATCAGAACAGTAGAAAAATAGAATAAACTAGAATACAATAAATAAAACTACAATATATCTATAAAAATCATCACAATATTATTGGCACCATCCAGTTTATCTTCTTAAGTTCTATTAGTACATTTACTTGTACGTCACACATATTTCATCTTTCTGGTTGGCTGTTCTAATATATATTTATTTATTTCTTTAAAATATATTTCTTTAAAGTTCATTATAACATAGAAAGTTGAACATATATTTTAGCGTTGGGTTTTAATACTACACATTACGACGGTAACGAGTAATGCAAATCGTAATATAAAAACGCAAAATATAAAGTAAAAACAAGATAAAGAAATGTAAACCTTGGAAAAGAAAGGTAACAAACGCAAAGTGAAAAAAGGAAACAACAATGTGTCCTCAGCAAGCCTCGAATCCGGGCGGCAGCTCCGTGAGCGAGCGCTCTACCGCGGCACCACTGCCACTTCTCTTTCTGCCTGTTATTCTCTTCTCCCACATCGCCTTTTTCGTTTTCTTTTTTGCCACCCAGGGCCGGTCTGGGACAACTCTGGAATGAGTGACACTCTAGACATCATAACTTACCATCATAATTTGACCGCCATCATAATTTGGGACCGCCGTTCGGAGTTTTGCCAAATTTTCTTTGTAAACTGATTTCCTTTATTAAAATTTATATCCCATGTTGTAAATATTCGTTCAGTACAATATGGAATAGGTAATAACTCTAATTCAACTGAAAATCTTTCGTCATCCACATGTTACGTCTTTAATCAATCCAGTACTAATAGTAATGGAAATAAACTAAACTAAACTAAACTAAACTAAGAAATTTGGATTCAAAACAAAACTAGCTGTGCCTCAGAAAGTGCTTGTTCTAATACAAAAGTGTTGTGATTTTTCCTAATTCAATTTGCATGTTTCAAAACTTGAGTGATGAAATTAAAGAAACATTGTTTTCGGAATTTTATCAGTTAAGTGATTACAATACACAATTATTTATTCGGTCTGATTCCTCGAAAGATGAATCCACGAAAATTTATTCGGTCTGATTCCACGAAAGATGAATCCACGAAAAGCGAACAAAAAGGACAGATTAATAACAGAAGAATCAAAAACCTGAGTTTCATTATTTTTGTTGCATTGTAACAGAGAAATTGCATTTAAAAAATTTTAAATTTTAACTTGGCTTACAACTATCTGTCAGACTGCAAAATTAGGAGCAGAAATCTCAACAATGGGAATGGTAAGATACAAATTTTTAAAATGTAACTTTTCCAACAAAAATACCTCTGTTGGGATAAGCCATTGTTATTGAATTGGAATCTTAATTGGCAATGATATTGTTTGCCCAAATACATCCAATATACTTGACTTTGATTATTTGGCAGTTAAAGTTTATTACTCTGACATTTAATTATAATTAAACTAAATTTGAATTATTCAATTAATATGAGAAAGATATGACAACTTATACAAGATAGTATTATTATTTATTAAACTAACAAAATAAGAAAACCTTCAGTAAGTGACTTGTTTCCCTTTAACCTCTCCATTTGCTTCATAACTAACCGACGAATTCAGATTTAACTCTTTAACTCTGCTTTCACGTCATGCAAATATTAGTTCAGTCTCTATTTCTTCTATTTTGTTGCAACTCAAACATAGTGAGGTGAACTGTGACATTTGGAGAACTGTAGATAGAGAAGCATTATCTTCAAGAGCAGCATGAAATGAGAAGCAGATGAATAGAAAGTGTAAATCAATAACAGTTTGTTTGAACTTCAGAAATACAAACCAAAGCTTTACATATACAAGTTCGATTTTCCACTAGGTTTTGGTCGCTAACAAAGTCGATTGGACAAAGTTTAGAGCATTTGGGTCAAACGAATTGGCTTTTCAGAAATATTTTGCTAAATTCCAAATGGCAAAAGATAAACCTTGAATGAAAATTTCAAACGGAACAGTCAAGATTTCATTCAGAAAGGATGAATGTCACTAGAAACTATAAAACTGAATGAGAGATTTCCAAATGATTTACTATACAGATAGATAGCTACAGTTGGCCCACGGTGGCCCAAAATGATCATGGAGGCGCAGAACGAAACGCTCCCAACGTTTCAAAGACCCGGAGCTGAGATGAGGTCAGACCAACGCTCGCCCGCCTGTAAGAGATCCTTCTCAAAGAAACCCGAAAAGGTCTTCAATAGTACTTAATATACATACAACATTAAAAGAATCGATTATTAGAGTTAATAATTGATTACTAGGAAAAAAAACTTTAAAGATAAAAAAGATTAAAATTCTGAAATAATTGAGGTACATCCCAGCGTCTTTAAGTAAATGCTTTCTATTTTAATAATAATTGGCTTTATAGTTGAGATTAATTTTAAATTTTCTATATCCTAAACTATTTATTCTCATTTTAAGGCTTTTCAAATATTAATACGGATGCAGTTCTTACGAATGCTATATTAAATTCTGAATTCGAATATTTATTGAGATCAATACAGTAAAACCCCGTTATTACGCTCCCGCTTATAGCACTATCCCGTTCTTTACGCTCCTTTCCTACGGTCCCTGGAATTTTCTATGTAACTCTGTAAACTTTTACCCTCTTATAACGCTTCAAATCCCATTTGTAGCGGTTTTTTATAAATCGGAAATTTTGTATCGAAAAGAAATGTAACACAGTAAAGATTCTTTTCTTTCCCTGGTAGAAGGGAATCTTTGAACTCTTTGAAGTGCGTGTCTATGATACAGTAAGTTAGTGCAGAATGTCGAAGCGGAAATCCCTTTCTATAAGTGAAAAATTGCAAATTCTCCGTAAGTACGACGAGAATTCTACACTAAGTCAGAAGGATTTCGCAGAATCTCTAGGAATTCCGTCATCCAGTCTGAGAACAATAATAAAAAATAAGAATGGAATTACCAATGCAGCGAAGGGTGGTTGCAAACATAAAAAAGTAAAGTGTGGAAAATATGAAGATGCCGAGGAAATTCTAATTGAATGGATTCATCAGTCCCGTGATGCATCAGTGCCATTAAGTGTCCCAATCATTCAAGAAAAGGCGCGTGAAATAGCGGGCAGTGCACTAAATCTGCTCCGAAAATCTATTAGTGTTGCTCCTAGTGGTGTATCAATTGATGTTAATAGTTACTTGAAACGCATTGAAAATGTCATAATCCATAACAGTAACACACACACACGGCAAACCACAATCAAAGATTTTTTCAATAGGAAATAAGCTCATATTTGCACTATATCTATTGCAGAATCAAGTATGTTTCTTGTAAAATGGTGTCTAAATGTTCCCCATCTCATAAATCATTTCCCGTCTATAGCGCTATCCCGCTTATTACGCTCATAGGTCAAGGTCCCTTGACGAGCATAATAACGGGGTTTTACTGTATTTCAAAATGTAAATAGAATAAGAAACTAAATACTTAATATGAATAAATATTCGAATTTTGTTTCTTATTTTATTTAAATTTTGAAATATCGATCTGAAATCATTTTGAGCGTTTAATTTTAAAAGATATTTTATGTAATATTCTAATATTTTGTAAAGCTAATATTTTATTTTGCATTTGTTTACCAAAGTTGTAGGAATAACTGCAAATGGCTTTGAATTTATTTGGTAAGAGAACATCTAATTCCTGTTTGAAGCTTATCGAATCGACAAGGACAAAAACTACTATCCATTCTGCTCTTTTGTTAAGTAATCATGTGAGAATACGATGAACGAACTGTGATCGCTACTCACTAAGAGGCAAAAGCCAGAATCTGAATAATGACCACCTTAATATGTTTCTTAATATGGTTTTGGTATCAGAGCTTTCATTCCACGAAAGCTGAAAGGTTACTGACTGTAGCAGCGAAGAGCAGGATTTTAAAACTGAAGTTTAAGAAATCATCTGGTTACAGTCTTGGTTGCGATTATTTGTTGGCCTTGGCGAATTATAATGTCAAACGTTTCTAAACAAGAAATTCCCATGATAAGATCAAGGAATTTTGTGGGATTTAGTGAAGTACATAAAAGAGGAAGAGAAAGTAAGGAATGGATGTAGAGGGATATACTATACGAAGGATAAACAGTGGAAGAAACATAGATTTTGTGAATTATAACATGATTGGAACAGTAAGTATTTCAGACGTTGTGGTAAAACTTGTCTTACAATTATTATAAAGATTTCAGCTTAAGATATACTCCCAAATCTAATCATTGCGATGAGGAAATTAATATTTTGGAATAGATACAAAAAGAGAAAGAGAATGGTAGAGAAGAATTTAGTTGATTTGCTCTTTATTAATTTCTCCTTATGAAAAAAAGAACTAATGGAAAATGGCGATCCAACTGGGAGTCTGAGAACGTCATGGCTAAAAATAAATATGTCACTGAAGATTGTTCTTCAATAACTTTCAATATTTAAGTCATTGATTAATAAAATAAAGGTTATTACATGACAAAGTCTATGTAATAAAAAAAAAGTCTGTCTCAAAAGAACTTACTTAAAACTAATATTTCTTAAAATTTAATCTTTTTTTTAAAGTCGTGAAAAGGACAAAAAAAAGAAAACTCTGCATTTATTTCCAAATTACATCTACTGAATACAAACAATAAAAATTTTTCATTTTATGAAAAAAAAATGAATTAAAATCGCATTATTTATTTAAGTTCTCTAAATCGGATTAATTTTAATTGTATTAAATCAGAAGTAAAATGGATTAGATAAAATATCTAATTCCAATTATTGAAGACAATGAAGTATTAATAGAAATAAGATAGAAGTCTATTGTTTTCAATGTTTCTCCAGGGAAATTTTTCTTGCCTTCTAAAGCTAATTTCTCAAGAACGACCCTTTTGGGAAACATTTTAAATATCCTCAAACATGTATTCATAGTTTCTTAAAAATCCATCCAGTGTGGTTCAAAAGTTATTATGAATGCACAAGTACCTACATTGACTGAATGATCTATTAAGCCTCATTTTTCTAGGAAAATAGACTAAAAACTAATGAAAATCCAAATCTTACAATTTCTTTTTTTATTTCTTGCCAGTGCTGATACACTCATTAACAAAAAAACCGACACATCTAGGAAGAGTTGTCCGATGGAGACAAAAATTGGTGGAGAGGAATATTATGTACAGAATAGAAAATGATTAAAATTTCAGACAAATTGAATGATTTATTTCAGAGTTACAGAGTTACAAAGTAACGAGCTCAATAAGGTGTTGACCCACCTCTTCCCTGAATGCTAGCTGCCACACGACGTGGCACACAGTGATAAAGCTCCGTGATGGTCTGCTGAGGTATTTCTTGCCAAATTTGCTCCAATTGTCGGGCTAGGTCATCCACATTCCCTGGTGGATGCAGTCGCCTTCCCATCATATCCCAGACATGCTCGATTGGAGAGAGATCTGGGGATCTGGCTGGCCAAGGAAATGTTTCACAAGCTGCAAGACAGGTCATAGCAACACGTGCCGTATGTGGTCTGGCATTATCTTGCTGAAAAATAAGGCCAGGATACTGCAAAAGGAATGGTAGCAAAACAGGTCTCAGAATGTCGTCGACATACCACTGTGCTGTAAGTGTGTCGCTATTGACGATCAAAGGGCTATCAAGGGAAATGGCACCCCAGACCATAACTCCTGGTTGAGGGCCCGTGTGGCGTGCAATAGTGAAAGCAGACTCGGCACACTGCCCTGGGCGTCTTCAGCCACGTCTGCGACGATCGTCAGGACACAGTTGGAAGCGGGATTCGTCGCTAAACACTACACGTCCCCAGTCAGCATCATTCCAACCGGATCGAGCCAAGCACCACTGTAATCTGGCCTTACGGTGTGCAGACGTGATTGGCAGGTGGCGTAACGGTCGGTACGAGCGTAGATGTCGCTCTCTCAGCCGTCTGTGAATGGTCATGGTGAACACTCAAATGTGCGGGTCGCACATCTGATGGTTGATAACGATGATTCAGGCGCTGTGACAACTGATCTGACAATCACTCTATCCTCCCGCTCTGCTGTGGCCCTAGGTCGACCGCTACCTTCATCACCCTGAAATCTGCCATTGTCCACCCATTCCTGCCAGCATCTTCTAATCGCCGCATCATTTCGACCCATAAGACGAGCGATTCTCCGATTTGCCCAACCTGCCTCTTTCAATCCAATGATACGACCTCTTTCAAACTCTGACAGTTGCACGTAATGAGCTCGAATCCTGCGGCGAGGCATTTTTTCAGTCGTTGAAAGTTATCCTAACTCGCAATGCAACAGAAATTTTGACCATCAGATTGAGAATCGCTTCTTATATACATCTGCTGAGTGCGCAGTTCCGATGCGCTGTAGCTCTCGCTATTCATTCATTGGCCACCAAAGCTTAATCATTTGCATGGGCGGTCCCAATGTCTTTGCGCACGAAATTTCATTACAATCGGACAACTCCTTCTAGGTGCGTCGTTTTGGTAATGAGTGTATTTTTTTTCTTTTTATTTTTGTTGTTTTCTTTTAATAAGTTGGGCAAAAATTTACTTACCATTACATTGAAATTCTGTAAATTAAGTTATAGGGTTTTAATTGTGCAAGCTTTTATTTTCCATCTTTTAAATCTATTTTTAATACTTTACTCCTAATATCTGTATTCAATATCATTCGTTCTCAACTAAACTTTGATTGGTACAATGTTCGATTTGATGTTCTCAAGGCGACGGACTTTTGTTAGCAGAGTGGATGCATTGTAATGTGATATACTAAAGAAGGAATTTTCTAAATGAAGACTATTACAAAAAAGACGACCTTGCTACACGAATATGGGAAACTTTGAAAATAATTGTAAACGCAACTGTGAAAATATTAGAAAGTAAATTAGAAAAGAAAAGCAGCAGAAATAAATAAAATTCTAAAATATTGACGAAAAGTTGATGCTTCGAAAAATGAAGTTTGCATTCTTACTAGTAACAAAAAGAAATTAAGAGGAGTTTTGGAAAAATGCCAAAAGTGATGGTTTTAAGTGAAATGATTATAAAGGAAATATCAACAGTATTGGAAAAAACTTGAAGTACTCCAGCAAATGCATGAAGATCCAAATTGGATGAATGCAGAATCCAGGAAAAATCCAGGTTTGTGATGGAATTATAGCAAATATTCTAAAAAAAGTCTTAAAGAAGTGAAGGAATTTTCTTCCAGAAACCCCTACAAATATTTCCTTAATTCATTCAGAGGCTAAGAAGACTTAACCTTGAGTTAGTCCTTTAATGTGCAATGGTTTTTTTTTTTTTTTTTACTTTGAGTTTTTGATATTTTATCCTAATATATTCAGAGCCACTTTAGGCAACTTCGTTAACTTTAAGCAACTGTTTTATAAAGGTGAAATGACAGAGGCTACTTTGTAAGCAATATGATAAATTGTGTTTTTGCTTTATTGTATTGCCTATAAGGTAAATTGCCCTAATAAGGCCCGGTTCCAAGTAAGGCCCATCTTTCATTTTATTAATAGAACGTTGACAATTTATCAAGATTAGTTATGTTTCAGACAGGTCCTGGTTTCTAGCGGCTACACCAAAAATTAGATCCGTTGAACTGGATAATTTCACCATGTTTGTTTCAGTTGAACAGTAAAAGTCGCCCGAAGCTTTTGTCGTTACTATTTCATCTTAATTTGATAAATCGTCTGAATTTTTTGGCATCTTAATATATTTAAACATGTTTTACGTCATTTTAAAATGTGTAATGAGTAGAATAAGATACTGTATTGATATTTTCCAGTTGACGTGCATTTAAATACTTTTTAGTAAACAATGCACGAAAGCGTAGGTTAACAGGGGGCTCCAAATAAGGCCCTCCATTCTGTAACATAAAATAATTATATATAATGAGAAAAAATATAACAAAAATCATCAAAGCTAGTTTTAAATTCACAATTTTATAAATTAATTACTAATTAAATATTAATTTGTAGCTTAATATTTAGTCAAAACTAAATGTTAGAAATTGGCTGTTTTCACTGCCAAGCTCTTGTCCCTGTGGGCGAGTTTGCCTGTGACTAATAGTGGGCCCTATATGGAACAGGGGCTCCTAATAAGCCCTTCAGTTATATTTTCAAAACTATGTTATTACTGAAAGAATTTCAAATGCTACTAATTCTAAATTCACTTTTTCATAATAGCACACCTTAAACTACCTTTCAAGTTTTCAGAATTTTCACTCTTGCAGTAGAAATATAAAAAATCTTTAAACATTAGGTGGGCCTTATTTGGGCAACCTACCTTATAACAAGATATAAATAAGAATGAAACATTGGTTTGATATTAATCAGGAATAATAATTAACCTTGAATGCAACGTGAATTAGAGATTTTAACCTTTTTCACTGTATCATGTAAGAAACTTTCATACTTTTCTACCATACTTGTCAATTTCTTAATTACTATATATTTGACTCCACTATTGTTTCAGCAATTTAACTTACAAGGGAAGTGCGTGATCTCGAACGCTGAGTACCGCACGAAAATGTGCTTAGAATATAAATCGCTCATGCGATTGAAGAGTGGTATGAGTCATTCTCCTGCAAAACTGCACGTCTTACCACGAGAGACTGCTGAATGATCAACTATTGAAGGTCCAAGAGAGGAACTTTGGTAACGCGAAGAAATAAAATATCTGTTATTCATACATAGCGTAAATCGCGTAATTATTTTAAGCAGAGGGAAATATTGCAATATAGTTACGACATTGAAATATGTATGTTTTTGGTCCTATTATATCGATATTTTGTTTCTTCGCGATACCAAAGGTCCTCTCTTGGACCTTCAATATGTGATCATTCAAATGTCTCCCGTGGTAAGACATGCAGTTTTGCACGAGAATGACTCATACCACTGTTTTTGGCATGAGCGATTTATATTTTTAGCATATTTTTGTGCAGTTCTCAGCGTTCGAGGTCACGCACTTCCCTTGCTAGAATAAATTCTATGTCATAGATTACTGTGTCTTTAAAATGAGACACAGTTATCTATGACATAGAATAGTTAAGGAATCTATATTAGAAATATAAGACGAAAAAATGTAATGTGTAGAATCTGATTTAACTATTAAGAATGACTAAGATACATATAAAAGAATGGAAGAAAGATTAGAAACCCTAAGCTAGATGCTCGATTCTTAGTCACCTCATAATACTGTGATAATGCGAACAACTGAGACGGAAAGAAGAGAATCTACATCTTCACGGTAACGAAACCATCATTCATGTAGATTAAACTATACAAATTCCATCAAATTTTTTCAGATAGATTGCGAAATTTTATCGTATTTTCTTTATGGTAGTCATTGTCTTTTTGTGTTGGAGTGTCATTAAAACAAAATTTAATTTTTTTGCATTCTTCAAAACAAATAGCCAGTTACGAAAGCATTCTTTTCTAAGTTTTCTTTGTTTTATGGTTTAAAAAAAAAGAAAATACATGCAACATTATTTTTTTTAAAAATCTATATTCATTTTCATTTCCTTTGTTTTTTTCAATGGTTTTTTTTTTTCAATAGTTCAATATTTTTTATTTCAATACTTTTTACTTTTTCCTTCACTGTCGTTTCCTGCTGATTATGTAGAACGATGTTTTACAATCTTTGTAATTTACTTTTTCCGAAATAATTAAACCTTCGGGTTCCTAGAATACAATTTCAGAGTTATTACAAAAGACGAACGAACATAATTAGTTGCTAAGAATTTTATTTTAAGTTGATGAATATTGGTATACAAGCTACAGTTAAATTCTAGAACGGTGGAGTGCTGGAAAGGCGGGACTATTATAATATTTTTTGGAGCTCCATTCGATGAGTTCTTTTTTGAAATAAAAAGAAAAGAAAAAAGAGATTAACTAACTGTTTTCAAGAATCAATTTACATAAAGGATAGAAACCATAATCACGTATAGAGTGAAATATTATTATAAAACAGTTTTGAACTCAAACACTTGAATTCTAAAAAGTATATAACATAATTACTATAATTATTTTCTTCTGTTTAAAATAAAAAAAAACTCTGTTGAAAATTACTTCAGAATGATAAGCATTCAATGATATCTCTTTGCATCCACAACTTCTAATAACCATATTTTTAACCAACTTCAGTCCAAACATTTCGTCCATTATGTGAAATCATTTGCTGTCAGAATGGAAGCATATGTCGTCGTTCGAATACGATGCCGAAACAGGAAAAATCCAAACTGCTCGACGTAATTTTTTTCTTCAGGAAAGGCAGCGCAGCCCATCAAAGGTGTGGATGTGTGCGGACTAGAATTACTCTGAGCGAAGCAGGCCATTTATTGTTGCCATCGCCCAAACATTTAATCTTGAGAAATCACAACAACTTGTCATCCTTCCCAAATGGATTTCGACGTCAACTTTTCGCACAAGAGATGAGTCCAGTTTCCGACAGATGACGCCTCAGCACAAAGCAAAGCGCGTCAAAGCGGCTCTCTGCTTTTCCTGCTCAGCAAAGGACAAGCGAACACCGTCCGCCGTGGTTTAGCTCCCCGAAATCGAATTGTTCGAAACAGGAAGGGAGAGCAACCGAGGGGAGGAATTGGAAGTTATATGGTTCGCAAGGGAAATAATATATGGAGGTTTTCTTCCGAATTTCTCCCACTCCTCCCTCCATTCTTCCTTCACAAAGGAATAAAGAAGAAATGGTATAAAGACGAAGGTGAATAGGAAGACTTGCGGTGAAGGAAGCGGAGGCCAGGGTAGGGGCAAGGTGGAGGAGGATGCATAGAAGGGTGACGCGTCGTTCGACGGGCTTTCCAGGCATCTAGCGGTACTTTGGTGCGCACAGCGCTAAAATATTGACATCCATCTCTTCCACGTGTAATACTGTAGCGGTCGGTTCGGGAACAGATAAGAGCGAATACAGATTCTCCGAGCAGATACCTGGAAATGTTTTCATTCAAAATATGGGAATAGGACATGGAAGAAGAGACCGAGGGTGAATTTTCTACCGGAGGGGTTTGAAATATTGAGCCCGCCCTGAGTCGGATCAACTGGGAAAAATACTGACAGATAGCGGTTGAGTTCTCCACAATCAACTGCCGAAAGATTTACCCCTGATGGAGTGAACTATGCAGATGGAAAACGCAGGGGTGCAGAAATAAAAAGGATGATGATAGAAAAAAAAGAAAGAGAGAGAGAGAACCGTTACCATACCAACTAAGGAAAAATACGCTCTTTATTCACATTCTTTAAGATTAAAAACACCTACTCGTGGATTTTGAACTGTATTTATTCGTACTTCAACTAATTTAAGTGTTTCATATTTTATATGGAAAAAAGCAATATTAGAAGGTCTTTCACTTACTAACCTGTTTGCCTTATTTAACTTGTTTAAAATTTAAGTAAATTCAAATTTTGGTCTACCAATTCAAATATTATTAAAATTCTTTGGTATTTAAAAGTTTAATAACAATTGAGCTACCTTTTAACTCTTCTTCGTATAATCCCGATTGATGTTAGATTCTGCAACTTACAATTTCAACTTAATAAGAAAATGTAAAATATGTGTAATTAAAATTCTTGACCATGAATTCATAAATTTCATCAATTCAAGGCCAAAATGAATAAAAATACTTCTTAATACCTAAGTATTTCACGTTCAAGATATTTCAAAGAATACAATTCCTGAAACATATCCAGGGTGATAGTCACCAATCAGATTGTTTAGTTTCTATAGCTCGAGTCCGTTTTCATTCTCAAAGTATAGATTGGTTTTGTCTTTACTGTTTCTTGCATGCACTGTTGAGATAGCATAATGGATCCACTTATTATCTGGCAACACTAGATCGTTTTTAACCCAACTTTCTCATTAGAAAAACAAAAACTTAAAAAAGAGTACGTACATATTCGAAACTCTTAATTTGATGAAAATGTTAAAAAATTAGAAAAGTAATTCAGTTGTACTTTTTGTTTAATTGATTATTACAAAAAAAGCTCTAGCAAAGTTAAATGTTTCAAAATTTATAATCAAATATTTTCTATTTAAGTATTTTCCAATTACATATGTGGGAAAAATTCGTACAATCATTATTTATCTATTTATATTATTTATCTATTTCCTTTCCGGATAGCTTTAAAAATATGATGGCCCCAGCACTAGCTATTCCCAATATTATATTCTGTTCTGAAAATTGTGTGGCAGCTGTGAGTAATCTATTGAATTTTTTATTTATTTATCTTTTTTTAGTTAAGAGTATCTTTCTAATGTTATTTCTTTTACCTTGAATAGTCTATTAACACTTTCGAAGAAGCTTATTTCACTGAATCCTTTCTTTTATTTATCGAATATTCCATGATATGTTGGAAATGTAGTTTTTATGGAAATCTTCTCTTTTATTTGAGAACCACACTCAATAACACATCAACAAGTGTTCCTTTTTTTTGTTTTACTTGGGATACCTTCAGAATATCGTGGCAACTTTAAGGAGAAATAGGTGTTTTTGTTTTTTCATTTTTGGATACTTTAAATAATACGAATCATGATTTTACTGAACTTGATGCTTTTGATCCCTACAACATATTTAGAAGTTTTATTTTCTAAAGTAAATTTTATGCCTTAATATCTGTTAGATAAATTTCATAGATACTTCATCATCAAACTTCTTCATAATTTTATATTCATATATACTTTACAGATAAATATACTACTCTACAAATATACTACAAATATACTCTTTTCAGTATATCGTTTTTCTTTGCGAGAAACTTCTTCAGGTGTCAATATGAGGACAGGATATTCCTCTTCCTCCAATTTTTAGTTAGGAGGAGCTGTGCCCCGCGGTGTCACCCGCGTTAAATTCGGCCCTTCTCGATAATGTTCGATTCTCGTCGTGCGGTCAAACCGCCTCGTCGCCGCCGCCGCCGCACCCGTTGGTTGGCTTTCATGTTTACTGCTTCGCTCCTATTGGTCGTAGCGTGATATTATATAGCGTAGAACCTTCCTCAATAAACGGGCTATCTAACGCAAAAAGAATTTTTCAAATCGGACTGGTACTTCCTGAGATTAGCGCGTTCAAACATACAAACTCTTCAGCTTTATATATTATATAAGATTACAAAAGAACCAATATTTAAGAACAAACTAACTTATTTACAATATACAAACATTATATATAATACTTAATTCACATTAATTAATTGTTAATTGCATGGCTAAAGAACAAAATCCGAATCCTAGTGTTAAAATTGAGTGTAAAATTCACAGTGAAAAGGTTACTGATTGAATCATGTTTTATTAACTCCAAAGTTTGTATGAAAAAGTCCTGAAAATGAGCAATATTTCATTGGGAAATGTAAAAGATATAATATCTTTTAACAATTAATCAATGTGTATTATGTATTATTAATATTATATATGCTGTTCCTATATATTAATAAGTCTGCTTGTTTTTAAATATTGGTTCTTTTGTAATCTTAACGAAGAATTGGAGGAAGATGAAGAATTTCCTGTCGTCACATTGACATCTGAAGTAGTTTTTCGCAAAGAAAAACGAAATGAGAAGATTGGGATATTTATGTGTATTGTACATAGATTCTTGTTATATAATAACATACTAATCCACATCAAACTGTATATTTTAGCTTAATTTTAATCACTACTAAATACTATTCCTTTGAATAAAAACGAACTTCTAGAAGTTAAGTTACTATTTTCAAAACTGAATTAAGTTTACTGGTTAGATTTTAATTTTGACATATGTATAAGTTTTCTGTTCCTTACGGATCAAAATCTTGTCAATGGAATACCAAAGGAAGGAGAATTTTTTTTCTGTCATTACAGTGAAAGTGCGGTGGGCTTACATGACCTCAATTCAGCTTTGATGGTTAAAAAAAACAAAACAAAACAAAAAACGCGGATTGATCAGTATAAGATATACCTACGTACAGTGCATTGTTATTTTTCATCAATATAAAGCATTTTAAACAAGGGTATAATAAATATACATTTTTTTATGCGTTATTTGTGAAAGTTCGTTTTCGTTGTGTTTCCGTGTAATGTTCGTGAATTGTCACTGAATGAGACGTGCAGAAATCTCAGCTGGCCTTAGATCAGGATGAGATAAGTGTTATTGTTTCTTTTCTCCTCTATCTCAGATTTCTGAGGTAGTTAGCTGGCATACAACTTGATTCTATTAACAAAGTAACTACAGCCATTACTACGGTGATACAACAGAAAGAAATAATGCAAAATCTCACTGTTAACCTACTAACAATGGACCACGAAAATCTAAGATGAACTATGTTATTCCCATATTCAAGTCACTTTAAGCAAAGCACAATAATAATAATAATAATAATAATTTATTGCCTATAAAGAAAAAATATTTACAACAATGTATATTGATTGCAGTTTTGACATCCCAGTTGTCTTAAGGGTGATCCCGTCGAGAAGACAAAAGGGTGTCGGCATCGAGGCAAATAAGATGAAAATTAAACAAAAAGCATTACAGGGAGAGAAAAAAAAAACATCAAATGAAGAAACTGAATTATTTTTGTTATTTTTTTTTTACAAATTTTTTACAATGCACATTTTGAATAGGGAAAAAAAATATGTTCATCATATTTTGAGGAAATTATATGCCAAGGAAATTATTAATATGAAATAAAATTGGACTGATTGCGCTTACCTAAATAGAGGAAGGAGAAAAAAAAAAAAAAGGAGGGAGTGGGAAGAAAGAGGATAGAGGAGAGAATACAATCAATTGCTGGATTTATATAAAATGAGGAATTATATATATCTATGAGGATTTATTAGGATTGAGTTGAGTTTAAAAGTGTTGTTTAAGTTTTCTTTTAAATTGTGCCAGGGAAGAGCAATCACGAAATTCCTTTGGAATTTCATTCCAATTTAGAGGAGCTGAATAACTGACTGCTCTCCTTTGATAGTTGGATCTTGTTTTTGTTAGTAGAAAAAACAGGTTTGAGTCTAGTTTTATACGAGTGGGAGTGGGGTTTAGTATTTAAATAATTGAAGGACGTAGTTTTTTATTGATAGTTTTATAGATGAAGAGAGCCAACTGAAGCTTATAGATATGATTGAAAGGCATTATTTTATATTTTGTCCAGAGGGATTGGGTAGAGTAGAGGCGGGGTTTTTTGTCAAGGAATCTTAGGAAATGCTTTTGAACTTTGAATAACATTTTTTCTTGAAATTTGGCAGTGGTACCCCAAATGATTACACCATAACACAAGTTTGTATGGTGTAATCATTTACAATGCTCTTATAAATGAGACTAAAAACCTATATATGATATGATTCAATTGCTTTAATGTTTTAAATGTTTTAAATTAATGAATAGATAGCAATGATTGGTATGTAGGCATGTATATTCCATAAGGCCCTTGGAAATTATATTATATTTATTATCTTATTTTATCAACCAGCTGTTAAAGATTGAAATTTAGTGCTGTAGACGTTGATCAAATCTTGTAAATTCGAAAGTTTGACTGTAGCTGATACCTTAATTTGACTTTAACTAAATGATTGTATTTTATATCTTTAAGAATTTATCGTTGGAAAACTGAAGCAATTACGCAATCGAATTTAAAGAAATAAAATAAAATCGAATTTAATAGAAAAACAGCATTTTACTGTATTTTGAATATCGTGATTTAATTAATGTAGCTAATATTTTTTTTATTGTAATTAGTATATCTTTTTATTTTTATTTTTAAAATATATTTCTGTCGGTAATAATTGTAGGTTTCAATGCTGGTAACTGAGAATCGAAAGTGTCTGAATACCATTTTTCAAAACTTTTCTGATTGTACGTTTGCGTAACAGACCGTCAAAAAAAAAAACCTACTTATATCCAACAGTAAACTGCGCACGGCCTTCAAAAGGGATTCTTCTATTGCGATCCTCGATTCAAAAATCTAATAAGTGGAAATCTTGAAAAATCCAGCAGCAAACCAACGCAGGCTGTGCAGAGCTTCAATCTAATAACATGCACCCGTCACATCGCGTGTCTGCAGTTAATGGAATGCGCGCGGAGATTGTGAGGTTTGTTTGGACGTGCCGTTCGTTCCTCTCCTTTTACAATCAAATATAAATCGTCTCTTGTCTTCAGGCAAAAGTGGCGTAAAATTTAGACCGGCCGCCGCAAGGAGGAGGAGTGGGAGGAGAATCGCAGGCAATGTAATAAATTGAAAGATGAATCAAGAGAAATAAGCACCAAAGGAACTAAGAAGGTTATGTAATGGGATGGTGATCAATCCAATCGGTATTGGATTGTCAGAACCTAAAGCTTTCCACGGAAAATAAACCATAACGTGTAGGCTTTAGGTGTAAGAAAACAATGAAGACCTTTGGTGGCAAAATAATAAGATTAAAAGAAAGAAACAAAATTTATGATTACAATTCTACTCTTGACTTGAAATACTAATTAATTAAATTACTTTAACATGAAATTTACAACATTTTAAGTAGGTTGTAATCATAATTTTGTTAATGCAAATTATTCTCACACAGGTCTAATATTGTCGAATTATTATCATAACTTCCTGTGAGAGTTAAAAAAACATATTCAAAGAGAAAGAGAAATTTTTCTTGCTATTCGTTTCATTAGTAGCATCGTTAATCTTTACAGAAAAAAAAGTACACAAAAAAATTACGATGAATATGTTTGCCATTCCACGCGGCTTAATTTATTGTAATTTTTTTAGAATAACTTAAATGAAGGAGGATGATTGTATTAGCAACGACGTCACTCCTGTTCATGTTTTGTGTACTGCCTCTGAAATCAAAAATAATACAATTTCTGATCTTAAGATGGGTGTAAAATAGATTCTGAATAGATTTTTTAATACAAAAATAAAGAAAAAAGAATGGTTTAATTTTGTTTGAGTGAAATTACTGACACGATATAAAATCACACAATAGAAGCAGCGTAGAAGCAGTGACTGAAACTAACTTCTTAAATAGTAATTTTTAATAAATTCTCCAGCTTATGACTGTAGTGCTATCAGTATACAATAATACACATACAGTTTCCGGATCTTTTGGAGTAACATAATAATATAGAAAATTTTCGCTTAATCTAAAGGCATGTCTTCGATAAATGAATGAAAATTAATCTTGAGAAAGATAAATAATTTAAGAGAAAAGTTTTTATTAAACTGATTCTGTGTAATATTTTTTTTTGTTCTTTTGTGTAATATTTTTTTCCAACATTTTCATCTTATAAATTATTTCTTCTCTGAAAGAGTTTCTTTTTTCATTTATATTAATATGATGAACAGCGTATCCAATATTGAAGAGCGTAATCAAATAATTTCGAATAATACAGCTCTATTATTTGGATAGAAAACTATAATGTTAAATGATTGATTACTGTATTTCTTAATCGGTGATAGAAAAGTTGATACTAATCATTTTATTAGATGAGAATTTCACTCATTTATCATTAAATGCAATTACGGTAAAGTAACTTTTCTTGTGAATTAAAGCAATCAAAGTTTAACACAACATAGAACGACAAAAGTTTATACAGAAGAAATCTCACTGTCTGCATTTAGTTATAAAGACAATTCAAAAAGTAAGATTCTCTATTTTTTTTCCGGCTGACGGATTACATCGATTCAGTTAGTACATATTTTCACCACCAGACAGCAGTAATAATCTCTCAAATGACGTGAACAGATGTAGTACTTTCAAGATGATAGAATGACAAAGGACATGAGCCTTATCATTCGTTGTTCATGAGCAAAAGAAAAAAATCTCTCTGTTCTAATGACTGTTTATAGTGCTATTGTTTACATCATGTGCATAGATGATGCAAGAAGTTCGGAAGCGATAAATGAATAAAGGAATAGTAGCGCAATAATGGCTGTTGATCTTGTTCAAGATTTTAATGCAAGCAAACGTTAATACTGCTCAATTGGAAATAAGGTTTTTAATCCTTTCCCCATTGGCCGAAGAACACAGAATTAACATAAGGATTCGTATTTATTCAACTTCTTTTGCGAAGAGCTTACCAAAACATTTTAAGCAGAAGTGTTAATAGAAATTCTACGAAATTTTCTACGACACCCAATAGAAAAAGGCTGAAAGGATGACTACAAGTATGATAATTCCCAGTCAAAATGAAGTTTGAAACAATATAGACTCATACGAAAATGGTAGTCATCCTGGATTAAATGAAGACTTTTACGTGTACAGTACTTAAATTCATTAGAAACATGTAAACGAGCCATACATCTGTTTTGATGATGATACACAATTTAATACAAGTAAGTAAAGCACAACTAGTTTCGTTCACGAGAGAGAATCTTAACAAGTTTAACAAAACATACAATACAAGTCAATTTAAACAATTCTGCTACAGGAAATAGTGAGGAACGGGATTATCTGATTCAGCTGCATGATGGGTAAACGGAGATGACGTCGCAACAACGAGGCCGCAAAGGGAATGAAGTCCTGGAAGAGGCAGTAACATCCCAACACGGTAGTCATTGTTTTCCGGAAATTCTTTTATGTGCAAATCCCGGATCAACAATAAATACAGCTGCTAATCAATATGCTCATGAATATCTTTTCAAATCTTATGGCTTAAAAAAATCATTCCACATCCTGATTTGGCACCGTTAGGATCTATTTTCATAGGTGTAGATTAACTGTCCATATGATTAAAATGCCGTTCCGGCATGGCCGGGGGTCTGGGCGGCGGGTCTGCCGTGTGGACGTTGTTTCGGAATCTAGGTTCGAAATCCGTGCGTGGCATTGTTGTTTTAATTTCCTTTCCTTGATTTGTTAGCCTCTTCAGTTTCTCTTCGGTCTGCATGCAATTCCTTAATGGCTTCCTGGGGAAGGCGACGGGAACCCACCTCAGTTTCTTTCCTCAGGTGCTTCTATGGGAATTCTTGAATTCCATAGGAATGTTGACCTGTCTCCGGACAGAATTACTATGGATGGATGATTAAAATGTAAAACAACGTATCACAAATCTTTATTAAAACTCCAAAATACTGCACCACAGACCAACATGTTTTATTGTTATATGACAATAGTTTTATTTGATGTACTTATTGCCATAGAATTTATTTATTGATTTGTAAAGGTTTGAGAAGGTTATTTCTCTTTCCATTTTGATCTTTATTTTTTATTTTATTTATTTGTTTATTATGTTACCAAAAAACCTTGAGAAAGTCTTTGAAAAATAAGACGAAATATTGGTCTGTGATGCAGTATTTTGGAGTTTTAATAAAGATTTGTACAATAAAAGTTTTACGTGTGTTAAAATTATTTTTAGTTAAAAAGC
>JAFIDM010009631.1:354685225-354709490 GCA_023159025.1 Thereuonema tuberculata
AAGTATTTAAATTATGTCTTTTTATATATTAGTACATAACAAATTAGTCAATCAAAAGTCGGGAGAATAATTAGTTCCTTGGTAATATCCATATGTAATGTATTTTATATTGTAATTGTGTGTTTTTAAGCTTTTTAACTAAAAATAAAGATTTGTGATATCTTAAAGAAGATCTAAGATTTGGTTGTAAAACAATATGTTTAAACTGAAGACCAGAAATGCTCGGAACGCATGTTATTTAATGAAAGATTTCAAACATGATACATCGATATGAATTACCATTAACTATACGGCGATGCAGGCCGCGCGGTTGGTGTTTTTCGCTAAGACACTGGCCTCTCACCTCTGAGTTTCGTGGTTCGGTTCTCATGTTGGTTTCGTGATGATGGACGATCCGCGCTGGGCAGGTTTTCTCGGGGTTCTCCTATTTCACCGGCGAGTCTCCCACCATACTTTCTCAGTCTTTCTCTACGTCTGTCCTCCTTTCCATGGGTTGGCATAATAGTTCTTTCAGGTCACAGTGCTTAGCTTTCCTGCCATCCACATTCACCCCAAGTAATAATAATAATAGTAAAAATACGGCGATACATAATTTAGCGATAACAAATGAGAGAAGCAAAGCTATTATGAGTTTATATCGTAATGAATTACTCTTCGTATTGTTACTTTACTAAAAACATAGGGTATCTTACTTCTTCGATTATTCTGCTATTAGTAATAGTATTTCTTATAATAATACTTAAAGCGTTTTAATGAGAACTAATCTTTATATGGTAGCTTCAAACTAAAACATACTGCAAGTTCCAAATGTAAGCACTGATATATTAATTTTATTTCAACAAGTATATTTTGGTGTGACTTTAAGTATTCAGTTAATTCGTTAATAAAGGAATTAGAAAAAATATATACGGAGGCTGCTTTTTTTTTTTTTGTCACGTGCTAATGATATTACGGTTTGCGTTATTTAGAATCTTTTTCGCTGTTCTCTCTTTCCTAAATCTACCCGCCTTTCGTATCGTTGCAACTTTTTAATGAATAATTTTCCGCCTGAGATTGTTCGATGGCTAAACTGATTGTTATTTTTTTTCTTTTACTCGACGACGGTGTGTGCTGAGGATGACGACCATAAACTGCCAGTCTGAGACATTGCGTTCGAGGCTTAAGAATTTCCAAGTCATTAGGCGAATATTCACCTTTCGCAGAAAGGCGGACTCAAAAAAAAAAAATCCTGCAGAGAATAAACCTATTCTGCGTGGGATTGAGTAAAAATGGAGGGGGGGATGAGGGATTGCCGGTCACCGTTGGCTATGGAGTTACCACTACGCGAATAGCGGGGGTGGATTTTAAAGCAAGCGAACACCTAAATCTGCAGTTGTGGAAATGACAGCAGCCGATATCAGATGGTAAAATAGAAAAGCCTGCGTCCCACACCGTTGTAAACAACCGCTACCCTTAATAGGCCTAATCACTTAATGCAATTACAAAACGACGGCCATTATGGCATAACTTCTCCCTTTGCCGCCCTAGTAAATTTCATTTTCGCTCCCTCCCACCATCGCGTTCCCAATTACTCTCTCTCTCTCTCTCTCTCTCTCTCTCTCTCGGTTTACATGCAATACCCTCTGCGAAGGCTATTACGGCCACGGTCCAGGCAACGGTGCGTTCCGGGCGAGTGACCAGAGTTATGAGGGAGGAAGCCTGAAATATTGGGTCAATATTTCAAATGTTGAACGTGGAACGAATTATTCGGCATATGCAAATGGCATGGAAATAATTATTCCTGTGTGAGAAGGGAAAGGTTATTTAAGAATGAAAGAAGGGCGGGAAAAGAAATAGCTTTAAGCTTACGAGGATTTGGGCTAGGGTCAAAGTAGATGAGGATCAAAGCCTACCTAACAGTCGAGCTACCCCATGAGACTGTAAATGCAATATGTTGAGGCTTTTTACTTTCCATTTATTAAATAGTCACCTTTCACCTGGAATCTTGAAACTCAGTAAATAAGAAGTAATCTGAAAATCATTATAAAACTCTTGAAGCGAAAAGGTGAGAATGACTTTAAACTCTTCAATCTTCTATGTTGGTCACAGAAATAGGGTTTTATCGAAAGGTGGTATGAAGTGTAACTTTTGTGTGTTAATTTCAAGTAATTACATGAATTTAATTTATTATGTAGAATGCAAAGGATTCAAATAAAACTTGTGAAAATCTATAACAACTCAAAAATGAAATAATTCGTTTCTATTTATGGAAAATACAGTAGCATAATTATTCAGGACCATAATTTTTTCTAGACATTTCTGATCCCCAAGTTCAGCAATCATCAATGATCATGAATGTTAGTTCAATAAATTCCCATTTTAGGCGCATTTAAACAATGCTATATTTAAATAATGCGCATTTAAATAATGCTATGTTATGTGCTATGTTTATTTTTTTTAAATAAGCTTGATATTAAGTCATAAAAATGACAACAACTGATTACAATGACTGTTACAAGTAAAATAATAATAATAAGAAAAAGAAGAAAATTGGATATTAAGCAATATTTTTGAATTGATAAAGCAATATCGATGGAAGCTTAAATTTGACTTATCTATACTATTATTTTTTTTAATAATCGGTTTGGCAAATTGTCGATTAAGTAAAAATAGGATTAATGTATTAATGTTATCTTATGGGATGGATAGTTCTTTAACAGAACGAAATGTGATCTATCTACGAAGAACGCAGTTACAGTCCTAAATATGATGTGGATTATTTAATTTTGCCAGATGATAGATGTGACAAATCAACTAGAATAAAATTTTTATATTTAAAGTTATATGCAATTAACTCGTCTTTCAAGTATCCCAAAATTTAGAACTAGATACCAAAGGAAGATTATATATTAATCCATATTTCTTCTTTAAATCTCTTCTTCTGCTTATCATAATTAAAATAAAAACTACTACTACTCCCGAAACATTAAAAAATTATATTTTTAATGCCCACGAATTTTCGAAAGCATACTTCCTTGCTTTCTTCTTCAAGTTTGTTTGATAACAATATGATTTCAGGTGAACTTACATTGCTTATTTAAGTTATCAACAATCACAATAATGCAATAACATCTACATTCTCACGTTAATATTACAATAATTGATAATTTACATTCCATTGAATTCCTTAATTATTACAGATTTTTTGTTTCCTTTGAAGCATTTTTTTTACCATTTCATTGGCTAAATTTACAAATATACTCTCTACTTGTAAGGCACTACTTTTATTGAAATTTAAGTCCTTTGTATTTCTTATTATGAAGCTCTCCAATATTTTCCTAGTTTTACTATCCTTTTTTCTAACATTAAAATTTTGACCTCATCGTTAATCCAGTGGCCTGTTCGAGAACAATGATTAGCTACATTAGACTTATAGTCTGATTTATTTTTAATACAGTAAATGTGTTCTTTTGCTCGTTCAAGGGTTGTTCTTTTACTCTCGCCAATATAAATTTTACGGCAATTTAGACATTCTAATTGATAAATTAATCCCATGTTTGCATTTTGACTGTTTTCATTTGTTTGATGGCATAAGATATTTTTCAATTTGTTCTGATTTTCAAATGTTGCATTTATTCCATGTCTTTTTATATGTTAAACATCATCGGAAAGAGTTCCAGAGCGATCATATTTTAAATTTTAAGTCAAGCCATAGTTTTGTAATTAAAAAGAATATTGCAGATAATTACATTTATAGGTTAGACACAAATTCCAGCCAAAATTTAGATTTTGAAAATGAAATAAGAAATATGAAAGACATATTGAAGAAAAATGATTACGAAGATAAGTTTGTCAATAAAGTAATAAATGATTACAATAAAATTAAAATTAAAGAAATAGGGAAATATGATGATAAAAGTAGAATAATAATCCCATATTTAAACATCAACAGTTGGGAATTAAAGAAAATTTGCAAAAGACATGGAATAAATGTAACATTTGAATATCAGAACAAATTGAAAAATATCTTATGCCATAAAATAAATGAAAATAGTCAAAATGCAAACATGGGATTAATTTATCAATTAGAATGTCTAAATTGCCGTAAAATTTATGTTGGCGAGAGTAAAAGAACGATCCTTGAACGAGCAAAAGAACACATTTACTGTATTAAAAATAAATTAGACTACAAGTCTGATGTAGCTAATCATTGCTCTCGAACGGGCCACTGGATTAACGATGAGGTCAAAATTTTAATCTTAGAAAAGGATAGTAAAACTAGGAAAATATTGGAGAGCTTCATAATAAGAAATACAAAGAACTTAAATTTCAATAAAAGTAGTGGATTAGAAGTAGAGAGTATATTTGTAAATTTAGCTAATGAAATGGTAAAAAAATGCTTCAAAGGAAACAAAAAATCTGTAATAATTAAGGAATTCAATGAAATGTAAATTATCAATTATTGTAATATTAACGTGAGAATGTAGATGTTATTGCATTATTGTGATTGTTGATAACTTAAATAAGCAATGTAAGTTCGCCTGAAATCATATTGTTATCAAACAAACTTGAGAAAGAAAGCAAGGAATATGCTTTCGAAAATTCGTTGGCATTACAAATACAATTTTTTTATGTTTCGGGAGTAGTAGTAGTTTTTATTTTAATTATGATAAGATTACATATTGCTCAAATATTGCACATTATTTTTATATCATGTTTTTGTGGACACTTTCAGTCGAACTTTCAATATTAACTGAAATGAAATTGTATTATCATGAAATTGTATCACAAAAATTCTTATATATAATCTAAATATTAAGCTTCTTCACATCGAAATTTCTGCACATCGAATTTAGTTAACTTATTTTTGACTCATTTTTCTCTTCTGGAACAAATTTAATACAGTATGTTTTAAACTATATGTTTAAAACGAACCACAGACGTATTCATTGAAATATGATCTAAAAAGTATTGAAATACAATGAAAGATAAAGGGTATATATCCAGTCATTTTGAGAACATAGTAAATTTCATTATTTTTTAATTAAAAATTTCCTGTGAAAAGCACTACTCCAAGTTGAATTACAGTCAGTTAACAACAAACTTTTTTCAAATGCAATAATTTACTGCCTATGGTATTTATTTGTAATTAATGTTCTTTAGTCTCAGCTGCACAAATTTACCAATGTTTGCTTTGTTGGAATTCAGTCAACTAAAATTACATTGAATGTAATTATGGATTTATGATTATTATGAAATTATGATTAAATATTGATAAATGAACGCCAAAATGAAAGTGTATTGCATCAACTATAAAGTATCGTCAAAATATTGCTAATGAATCACCTCCAACGTAAGTGAAAGCAAGCCTTCATAAATAAATAATGTCATATCCAATGTGTGAGCAAACACACTGATCCATTGTAAATAAACCCTTAATTGACAACCTTAACTGAGTACATTGAGGCAGGAAATTTTGGGACATTTTTATACACAAAAATATATTTTAGAAAAAGTGGTATTTACCTAGTCTATTTTATTTATTTATTTATTAGGATAAACTTAAGAAAAAAAAAAAAAACAAGAAAAAAAACTTTCTTTCAATATTTTTCAAGAGGATCTTTCTACGGAATAATATTATCGTCTTTCAACTGTTATCTCTTTATTATGATATGTCTATTATTCTGATGTAGCGTTCGATTGAAAAGTAGAAAGCTTTGGCTGAATGTTTAGTCAAAAGCTATTCAAAGTACAACTAAAACTCAAATGTATTGTGACGTCTTTTGAAATTTTCCTCTTCAATTTCATATTTTACTTGATTGGTTACTAATTGAATTAATAAGTGCTTGCAAGAAAAATAAAATAAGAAAAAAGGTACATGGGAATCCTCTGTAACGGGTCATTCAATGAAAAATAAAGTCGCAGTTTTTTTAATTTATTCTCACTTCTAATTCAACGGATAGTGGTAATGCTGATATTGTTTCAAAAAATGTCGTAAAAGTTTCAAATTGCTTTACATATTGAATTGTTTAAACTCTCAGATATTTGCTGATAGGGAATCTTTCGAATCAGAATAAGCAAATTTTGAAAATTTAACACTTATGATGAACGATTCCAATTTGTGAAACCAATCGGAATCTTATTAAAGATGAAATTATTAATAATGAGATCCAGAAGGACTGGAAATTTCCGTATTAATATAATAATAATCAACTTACTTTAGTCATAAATATTATAATCATTCAAAAAATTAGGATTTAAATCTTGGAAAATATTTACAAAGACGAAATCACGATAACTTGTATCTTGGTAAAACCTTTCCTAATTTTAAAATTTTATACTTATAATCCATAAAGCAGGATGTTTTAGGATAATTCATGATAATGAAATCTATAGTGATTTTTAAAATGAATTTTGTCATTCAGTTACAGTTGGGCGACGTAGGGGGTTGCCTATTTACTTGGCTGATAAGCCTCATCTAGGTTCGTCTCCAGAAACTAGCATGTTTGCATTCTATCCTGCGTTTACCTCCTTTTTTACTGTCTGTCTTTCCGGCTGTATGTGGCCTTTAAACAATTAGGCCTAAAGGCCTCGTCAACCAGCGGTTTTTCCAAACAAGAAATATTTAACGAGGCCATCGAAATTAGTAAACTTAATTTTTAGTTAAGTAAATAAAATAATCTTAATCAAAATTTCTTTAATAATATTAATATGCAGAACTCATTTATTAACAAATTTTATTTAATTGTTTTACAGAATACTTTTTTGATCCCTTATTTTCAAAATGTAAACTAATAAGCTTAATCTGATAAAAAAATTTTAAAAAAATTAAAAAAACCCGTGTAACTTTGCTCCTCCTTTCTTATAACAGCAACAATGTCTAATTTGGATTCTATGTGTCGTCACTCTATTCCTCAACAACTCGTAAGTCAAGATTATGTGGCTGCTTATTTCAATATTATCTTAGATTTGGATGTTTATTGTTATAAACAGTTCAACTGTTGAACTGCTCTATATGAAACAGCAACAAATATGGAACGCCAAAAGTGTAAAAATTAGAATCACATACTTTATCCACTCAGTCGCGAATTTCTTTCGACTCCCGAGTTTCTCACAACTTTCATGAATATAGTAGGAAGACAGTAAACTATCACTCAATTTGTAAATAATGACTGTAAAAATACAAAATAAAATCAATATTCAAATATTTACTAGGAAACCTCTGTTAGATTTAATTAAGTTTTTTTTTTTTTTTTTTTTTTTTTTTTTTGTCAGTCTTGCTATGTTGGAATTTTTAATCTTACAGGATCATTCTATTGGTTCAAAGAATGAATTCAGTTTTCTGTTAAAGCATATAGTTGATTTTAAGTCTGTAGCTTTTAGTGAGTTATAAAAAGAAGAGGTCATTAGCAGAATTAATTAAAAATGCTACCAAATCTCGTGAATCTAATTAGTACAATTTCTAATAAACATATTGATTTAAAATCAAATCTGATAAATCTGAAATTTAAGAAATGTTAAGTTTGTAATTAATGGAAAAGATGATTTATTTATATTAAAAGGCCATAATGTGGTGTGTGATTGTATGAATGATTCTAAGCAAAAACGTTCATTGGAGCATGGGTTCCAATTCAAAAAGTGGAATAGGTTCGAAAATAGTGGTTATACCATACACAATGGCACCAAGAAATGAAACACAAAGACTCAGCGACATACGATTGTATTGGTAAAGTGATGCAGAGAGAAAGGTTATACATGTTAGAATTGGTTTTCGAAAATGTCACCATTCACATCAATTTCAACGCGCCGCAGGACATGATTGGTTGCTTGGCGGATAGTATCCCGCCGTTCCTTGCATTGAGTACAAGAATCCGTTATGCGGGCGATAACTTCCTTGTATTCACTTTCGTGTTGTGCACCTCCCCCTTCGTTCACCTCCAAAAACAAAAATTCAAACTTGGATGGCCAGAGTATGAGACTGCTACGACCGATTCATTGGTTCGGAAACGTGCTATTCAAATACTGGATAACCGATCTGGTGGCATGGGTTGGTGCTCCATCATGTTGCATGTATATATACGAAGACGTACAGCCAAGGGTACATCTTGAAGCTGTTGAGATATTTCATGTTGCAAGAAAAGTAGGTATCGTGGTTCTGTCAATCGCTCATCGAAGATAACTGGCCCAATCAACATGCCATCAAGCAAGCCGCACCACACGTGTTTGGAACGTGGTTCTCATAGTGGCATGTCGGCTTCTGTGATCCTAAATATGCCTGTTTCTTGTATTGTTCATTCTTTTCCAGGTGGACGTTGCCTCATCTGTGAATGAAAGGCAGTGTAGCCTCGTTATTGTATAAGTAGTGATAAAACTATAAATGCCGCTATTGTCTCCGGGGCGAGATGTTGATCACGTTGCACGTGAAATGGATACAAAACTGCTGCATGTAATGTGCGCCATATGTGACTTTGCGGCACATCAAAAATGAAATGCATCTTATACATGCATTTGCTGTACTTTGCGTCTTGTAAATGCTGTTTTTATAAATCTCTTTTAAAAATTTTTGTGTTCTGTTTCTGTGTTATTCTATTTTAATATACCCTGTTATCTAGGATTCCATCTGTAGCCAATTTTTTTTCTGCTATATTATTAATATGTTTGATAGCGTTTTTCCAGTCGTCAGTTGTAACATTCTCTAAAGCTTTCTCCCATATCTTGTGAACTTGATTCTCATTAAAATTATTATTATTTCCATTTCAT
Source organism: Thereuonema tuberculata (assembly GCA_023159025.1). Taxonomy (NCBI): domain Eukaryota; kingdom Metazoa; phylum Arthropoda; class Chilopoda; order Scutigeromorpha; family Scutigeridae; genus Thereuonema; species Thereuonema tuberculata. Next base: position 354,693,965 of record JAFIDM010009631.1, read on the forward strand.
CTTCATCTTTTTGCACTGTGCGCATATTAGCTCAATAGGATTTAATCACAGTCATATGGAGGCAATCTAAGAACTTTGTTTCCATTCATTTCACATAATGTATCAATGACATCGTTTCTTGTCATGGTTTCGAACACATTGTAGTAAATCGGATTTCAGTTCATCAATACGGTGGAGAATTTGATGCTGATCCAGTCAATATCAGTTTTCTTCCTATTCGTAGTCGGAGCTTCATCAATTTCTACACTACGATAAGGAGCGTTGTCCCATACTACAATGCTGTTGGTAGGCAAATTTAACAGAAGCTGTTTTTCGAAACTGGTTTTGAAATTATTACCATTCATCTCGTGATGATAATCTCCTGTCTTCTTGTCTGATTTAAATAATAAACACGCATTCGGAATAAATCCTTGATTGTATCCTGCAAGCACAATGATAAAATGTGGTATATATTCTTCATTTGCTTTACGAGTTTCGCTGTTCTATCTTGCCAGCCTTTTATCAGGAATCTGATTCATATAAATCAATAGTTCACCAGTAAAAACGATTTATTTGCCATCTTCGTTATACTGACGGTATCTTCGTAAAACTTCTTTTCACGACGATGTCGTCACATACATGTAAAACGAGATGATTGTCGCATTTCCTCCATTTGAATTCTAATTGGTAAGAATTTTCCGAAATGATTATTTACATCCCTTAAAGTTAGATACCGTCTTCACTTCGTCGGTATAACGTAGGTAAAGTTGATGTTTTACTTTCTGAATACATGCCGCGAACACAGCGACGGATATGACATCTTCGAAATCCTCAACATCGATTCAGGCTTACGCCGCTTTCTTTTCTTCCCCGATGTAGATAAACCTTGTCCACGCATACCTAGCTTTCTTGTTTCATTCTGCAAAAAGTTCTTTTAGAAATGTCTGTAGCTGCACTACTCGATCCTGAATTTGCTGTAAAGGTCAAAGAGTCCTCCATTCTCAAAATCCTGTCGGAAATATTCCTCGACTTTCAAAATAATTTCTCGAGCGCTGCTGTGCAATATTTTGCGTGCTAACATTTTGAGGGAAACTGTCAATTAAATTAGCGCCTGTGCTTTGAGGCGCGGCTGTTTCTGATTGGCTGTAAAGTAGCTACGTCACGGCCATAGGGGGTGTATTCCATTGCCGTCGTATGCTGGTTGCACTGTAAACTGTGGAGCTACCAACAATTGGTAAAAAGAGTGAACAATAGCTGTAGAAGACGCTGTAAAAGCAACAGATTTCCTATTTTTACTGATACTGACGTCATTTACGCACTTGCTTCACATTACCTTATATATAACCAGTGCTTTATTTCTAGGAAAAAAGATGTCGCTACTCACCATGAATTTGTCATTCCAGTAACTCACACAACAAATTCTCCGATGTATCCTCGTCTTCTCTAGACCGTTTCCTGCTTTTTTTTTATCAATTGCAGAATGACGTTCTCGTAGCAGCCATGATTCCAAATATTTGGTAGGGTTGAACTGAGGAACATCAATGTAGAAGTTGTCCGTATAAGTAGAGTTGATCTTGATCAAGTTACTATAAGATTCATCTGAGAGAATCCTCTTTCACACTCACTCAAAGAAATTGCAATTATGCTTTACAAGAAGTAATAAAAAAAATACCTGTACTGAGTAGCTTCGCCTACAGCCAGAAAAAAGCATGTTCTTTGAAAACTATATACTATTTAATACTTTGTAGCGTTTAAGCTTTAAAACTATGTTTCGGAAATGACAAGACATATTACAGTAGAAGATATGATTTGAATAAAAGAAACTTGATTTTAGGTCTTAGTGAGATAAGTGACTACTGGAATTAAGTTAAAACTCTATGAAATATAAATATCATTTGGATGTATTGTAAGCTGTTGAACTTCTCGAGATAATAGATGCAGATGGAAGAATAAAAGTAAAATATTAAATGTAATGCATTAATTAATTGTTAAATTTATAGATCTAAAACACTGAACTGAAAGATAGATTAATAGAATAACAGGTTTCGGAAAAATTGATATAAAGATATGATTTGTCTGCAAAAAGTTAGTGTCGAATTTGGAATTATAGAGACTAAATACCTATGTCATGGAATTCAAATTTTAAATAAGAACTAAATACTTAATTAGAGATATATAAAATTTATGAAGAAAATATTACAAAAAAATATGTACAGTTCCTGAAAATTTGTCTCCCTTATTAGTATTTTAATAAATATTTTAATACTAATGCAATGTATGGAAGAGTGTGTTTCTATCTAATATTTTTGATATGGAAAGAAAGAAGATTGTGGAAGAATTTGGATTACAAAAAAAGTTTCTTGTAGAAAGTATTTTATTAGTCACTGATGAAGAAGTGGATTTCGCATTAGTTATTCGTTCAATGATAAAGATACAACGTTTCCACTGCGTCTAAAGATATATATTTCCTCATTCTTCAATCAATAAATTATCTTCAATAAACGAAAAGAAAAACAGAATGCAAGGGAATGGAAAATTTTCACTAGTGTATTTATGAAAAGACAGATAATGTATAAAAAGCGAAAATCAAAGGCAGCACCTGAATAAATTGAAATTGCCTCTCTTGTTCGATTATAGGGAAGGAGTTGATGAGTCCGATGAAGGACGAAACGGCCGTTAAATTATCGAGAGGTAAATATGATAAGGAAATTGAAGCTATATCAATAACATCAATTGATTAAGGTAATTCTCCTTCAATCACATTATTATCAACAACTTATCCAACTGATATACAAAGTATTTTTTTCTTTTGCATTCTTTTTGTCTGTTTGTCTATCTGTCTACGCATTACTTTTGGACGAATTAGCTTACTTCTTGATATGATTTATATTTAGAACCAACATTATCCTTTTGGTCTGAAAGTATAAAGAAAACATAGTTTTTCTGCCCGCTACTCCTCCGAAACTATAAACACAGACATACAAATAAGATGTTAAATGTTACGTGTACTATCGAGGATTTCATCGACTGGGATCAACCGTAAGTCACGTGAGGTTAAGTCAAAAAGGCTAAACTGTTGATTTGTGGTCAGCTTCCCTGCCACACCTTTTCATCTTACACAATCCGACCGGCAAATGACCTTGGATTCCAAGACCATTTTCTTAGTTAGCAGGGAAGCCGAGGGCATGGCAGGGAAGCCCCTAACAACTGTCCGGTTTGGTATACAGGGTTATTCTAAATTCGTAGGACAAACTTTAAGGGGTGGCGGGAACACTAAAACAAACTTTTTGTCACACAATGTATGTTTACATTCTATGAAAGTTTGAGGAACGTCCAGACACAAGCATCAGAGCTTTGTAGCGTAAATAAGAGCAAACCACCGTACGGAGAATTTTGCACCAGTAACAATTACGCCATTCCATTTACAGAGAATTCCTCCATTGAAAGCTGAGGATTATTCTCGGCGCATTGATTTTATGCAGCAGAGTAGAGTGCAGCCAGATATTCCAGCACATGTGCTCTTCACAGATGAAGAATTGTAAAGCATTGTTTACACGGGAGGAAGTGTTTAATGTACCCAATGCTCAGGTGTGGACAAACGCAAATCCACACTGACACGGCCACATGCTTACCAGCAACGATTCTATCTCAATCTTTGGGCAGGTATCGTCAACGACCAAACAGCACCCTCCGCCGCGTCAACGCGACAATTGCGAGCATACATTGTTTAACAAAAAATGTTTGTTTTAGTGTGCCCTACCACCTCTTAAAGTTTATCCTAAGAATTTAGAATCACATGTGTATAAAAAAGAAAACAATGGCAGTTTTTATTTTAAGAAAACATGACTACTGATTTTATGAAAACACAATATTCATTGTGAGTTGCTTTGAATAGTTTTAATGTACATAATTTTTACATCGATTGAAGTTTTACATGATGAGTTCTTTCTAATTTAGTTAGTTTTCAGCATCTAAATGTGATAAAAATGATTTCCCCTGATAGGAACAAGTGACAAGAAACAAAAGATCCCCAACTAGCTTGATTTTATTTCAAGATGATTTCAAGAAATAGTTGTTATTCTGGATGACTGATAGTGAACAAAATCAGGAATCAAAAGGTTCCACCAGTTATCAAAGTAGAAAAAAGTGTGAAAAAAGTCAAAGTTTGTTTGTTTTACTAAGTCTGATGGATAACTCTGTTAAACGAAAGATATCGAATTATCGGAATAGTTACTTCATTATAAAACGAAAAAAAAAAGAAGGCTCAAATGTACAGAAGAGCACATTTTCCTTAGTAATCTGATCCTTCTGGTCGTGGTGCATGTTAAATCCTTTTATTTAAATATCTTGTTTGCTACGGAGGAATGGATGTTGAATTGAATTACGCAGCAACCACAGATCATGTAAGGTAAAGAGCAGATTTTCGAAGATGTCTTGAATCGAAGGAGCAAACATCTGCGATGCTTTGATTGTCAATCAAGCATTGAAAGACTGAGCTTGCAATCGCGATATTAGAATCCGTAGACTTATGCATGAGGCTTTCAGTCGACTAGAATAGATAGGTAAAGCTGGAGAATCAATGAACCGAATAGTTCCTCTCCGAACAACGGCGATGCTTATAAAAATAAGAGAAGATCTTCTAAATGCACAATCAAGCAAGAAAGGAATATTTTCTAAAAATGTTACATATAAATTACCAATTGTTCTTGATACAAAAATTCTTGATACATATTTATGCTGTATGCATTTTACTTAGTAATCAGATTACAAAAAATAATACAAAAATACCTTTATCTTAGTTTACCTTTATCTTAGTTTATTACATGAAATGGGTACCAACTTAGCAAAGCTTATTTTTAGTTTCAGAAATAAATTCTTGTCATCATTACACTTCCGTTTATGTTGTGCTTTACTGGACTTTGTTGCATATTATGTTCAAGCATTCGTATGTCTTTATTCAAAGGTAGAAGAATAAAGACATACGAATGCTTGAATAATACAAGATGTAGAGACTCCTTCAAACGTTAATTGACAGAGGAGGAAGTTGAAGTCAGAAAGCTATTATATTGTTTGTCGGCCTTCCTAAAAAAATTCATGTTATCCCCATTTGGTTGACGGCTGGGTGATCCTTAAGGTTTATCTGGAGTAACAATGCCTTTCACGGATCGAACCCTGCTCCTCAAGTCCATAAAAAAGCACCTATTCTTATGATACTTTTATTAAACTCCAAATGGAAAAAAGATTTCTGAGTATTAACTAAAAATAAAACAAAAAATTAATAAGAAGATGGATTGAAACTTTCTGAGTAACTTATCAAAAATCTGATATACTTTAGTGCTTCACAATGAAAACATCCGAGAAGTCACTTAAAAGAGGCAATAGAAAAAGTAAATACTATCGAAAAATACACAGCAATATTTCGAGATGAAATAGAATTAATTGGGATTATTTACATTCAAATTGTATGTAAAGTTCCCATATTTCTTTTGTAGATCCCTCCTTCTACAGCCTCTACCATTAAATATTTCCAACATCACAAATTTAAATGTAAAAAAACTACATTTAATACGAAAGCAAATTTTCAAAAAGATTACGTCTTTTCTTTTTCAAGCCTAAAAATAACAAATTGTATGTTTGAAAAGTAAATGAATTCGTTATGAGAAATTGTAATTATTATTTTTCCCCCATCTGGGCTATTTTTGTATATTATTAACTTAAAGTACGTAATTTCCCGCACTTCAAATAAAGTCAAATGACACGGAACAATCACTTTTTAAATTTTTTGAAAAGATTTTATTCATTCAATAATTGTAACTGAAAATTTGAATGAAATAATTCATTTTGGAAACAAAGGCTACAATAACGTTGATTTGAAAAGAAAGGATTTAAAATGGAAACAGCAGGAGGTTTGGCTTCCATTTACAAAAATAATGTGCATTGGCCTGAGTGGCTGGAGTTGTTTTAATCTCATGGGAAGTATGTGGGGGAAGAGGAGCGCAGGCTCTCCACATGTAAAATGACACGTACTGTGGGAGCCACAAAAGTGGCAAGGTAAACCCAGCGATAATGGTGACGAGTCAAGAGAGAATCGACTGCGACTAATCTCATTTGGGCCCCAGTCGATACCTTAATGGAGAAAGCAGCAAGTCACAGAAATTCACTAGATTGCAAAATTTGTAATAAATACCGTAAAGAAAAATGTTCAGTTCCGAAAAAGGATTATTATTCAAGAATTCTACCGAGATTTCTTTTACTTAAACATGAGGTGAAAATTCTGACAAAAATTTTCTACATTAAAGATACATTTTTTAAAAAAAAGATACTTACCTAACGAAACCAGAAATGTTTTGTTCTTGAAATTTTGGCTCTCATTAAAATTTAACGCTTTGCCTTCACCGAATGATGTCTTAAGCGTTTTGATGAAATCACATTTCTCGTATTTCTAGTAAATGGTGGGATTTATTAGAAAAAGTTACACAACTTTCTCATCTTAAAGCTTATTTCTAGTATCCTGGAGGTTCTAATTGTAATCACATAGTATGATTCCTTATTCTGATAATAATTACAAATTTTAAGATGTTAAATAAATATTATCAGAATACCTGCGAGGGAACTAATACTCGCAATGCAGATATGTATTATTCTCTACATATTCCCTTGATAATAAGTATTTGAAATGACTTTTTGAAACTTCCGCATTTTGAAATCTCTTTCCTCATGTTCCATTCCGGTAAGCTTTATTTGTATTGTAGCTTGACATTACAATTTTCCAGATAAATAGTTACTAAACGATTTGGAACCATAATACAATTTTAATTTTTTAATTCTGCTATCGTTTCCTTTATGTAATTTTTACAAATATTAGATGATGCTTACAATGTAATATATCGAAACAATATTGAGTATTTTATTTGATAATCCAAGAGAACTCTTTTATTTAATTTCCATTGTCGTACGCTAATTTTTAATTCTCTCAGTAAATGACCCTTTTTTGTTTATCTGTGTTTAAAAACATAAAGTTTTTAATGTAGCTATTATGATTATTATTAAAATTCATTTCTTCTATATGACTCTCACATATTGCTTTGCAAATAATCAAAGTAATTTCTGAGGTTGAATTGTCATCAATTGGAATTTATTTAGTAGTTGCTTCAGTTTTGTTAGATTTATCAGTCAGAATTATTAGAAGAAAGGCCACCCTCGTGTGATCCTCCTTCTTTTTTCCATGTCTGTCAGAACACGTTAAACTTCCTGAATTTGTTTCTTCCGAAATTTATGGAAATGCATCCAAAATTCATTTTTTACCTCCTTTTTTCGTGGATTATTCAGATTATGTTTTAATACCTGAATCCTCAATGAAAGATTAGTAAAAATAAAACATTAATTAATAATTAATTAAAAGCCGTGCCGGCGCGACCGGCGGTCTAGACGCGGTCTGCCGTGTGGTCTACATGCTGGACACCTGGATTCGAATCCCAGCATGGGCATGGATGTTTCTTTCTTCTTCTGTGTTTCGTCTGTTTCTCCCATGGAACTTAAAATTTCAAGATTATTTAGGTCGCGATGAGAATCTCGTCCCCCTTTCACTATTCTAGCCTCTTCCTGATGTTGTCGGGTTGGGCTAGCGCATAGTCCGTAGTTGGCCGATTCGCGATCAAAAATAAAAAATAATAATGAAAATAAAACAGTTAAAAATAGCAAAATTTAATGTTCGTTAACATTATTTTAAAGAAAAAAATATAAACATAAAAAACGCACAGAATTAAAGATTCACTGAGCTATTTTTGGGAATTTTCAAACCGAGAATTCAAGACAGACTTTTTCTATTTATCTAGCTGTCATCAGTTGGATTCGCCCATTGCTCATAACTTAGTGGAATTAAAAGAAACATCAAAGGACAAGCAAAAAAAAAAGAAAAAAAAAAAACAATGACCCTGCAGTTAAAAAAATATCAAAATGTAACATAAGAATAAAAGAAGGGCAATAAATTACAAATCTTTTCCGAAATCTCGAATTTGTTTTCGATTTTATTTTCTCCATTTTATCTTCCCTATCAATGCAACGAATTTCAAGATAAAGTATAGTGGAAAATTGAATCGTTTTTCACTATGTTCAATCATTTACCAACATCTCAAACGTTATGTTAAAGATATAAGATGTCGTATCATTTAATCTACAAATAGCAAAAACCGAAATCAACCTTATAGCAATTATCCTATAAAGGAGTAATCATTACAAAAATTACTTTTTAGAATTCCAAAATAAGTCTTTTTTTTCTAAAGTAAGACCTTCCATCTTTTTTTTTAAGTAAATTGTCTGTAGAGTTCCAATTTCCAGATTGCTCCGCTCTGTAATGTCGGAATTACTAACTTTGACGTTTCAGTTCTAATCCTTGAAAAGAAATATAAACTTTTCTGCCAACCTTTCTAATATTTGGTATTATTAATACAAATAGCAAATAATGGCGACCATTTCTTAAAATACAAAACTCTTTTAAGTTTCACAACACCTGGTGCCATTATCCAAGGCTTATATTTTGGAATATTTTAAATCTATTTCTTATATCACTAATATTACAGCTTTTCTGATATGTCTTTCGTTAGATAAGATTTAACAAGAGAACCACGCTTCTTTTAAGATTATTGTTATTTTATTTCGTGCCAACTCTCTTTGTTTATAGAATGAATGCTGAAACATAATTACTTAGCTTTATTAATGTCAAATTGAAAATTCACGATGGATCTACTGACTGTTTTATTCACTTTGACATATTACATTTTTCTTTTCATCAAGAGCTATTATTTCGTCCAGGTGAATCTCTAACCCTACATGAATAAATTAGCTAATAAATAAAGTCTTCCGTGATATTTCATAGAAAGAAAAAACCGTATCCATAAATGTTCTAGATACTCTTAGTGAAAATAATTGCATTACACTGGTACCCAAAACAGCAAACGACAATCTCGAATAAAGTAAAAATCCATTATTTTGTGACAAAAATAAAGCACAATAACCCATAATATATATAAAGGAGGATGTTTGTTGGTTTGCGTGTTTTTGTTCGCCATATACTTCTAGACCTTTTGATCTGGATCAAACTTACTCTTTAGGAACTTGCGGCAAAAACGGGCTATCTTAGAACCTGGACACACTTCTCCCAAGGGTTGAAGAGGGATGAAATCCGTGAAATAGCACCACATATGCACCTGGTGATGACAATGGGAAGAAATAGTCTTTCAACGATTGGAACTAAAATATTGCTGTGCTTAATAGTGACAGAGTTTTCGGGATAATATAGATTTGCAGTGATGAGATGATTTTTTTTAAGAACTGTGATAGGGTTTGGACGTTACAAAATTCTATTAACGTGGAATTAGGGTGTAAACGAGAGGGAGAAAGGGAGAAAGGGGTGGGAAGTCTTATTCTCCGATTTCGATATTAATTTCATATCTAGGAATATCGAGTTACAAACTTCGAGTAATCTGAAACTAGGAATGTAACGGAAGGGCGGTGAGTGGATGGGCAAACATGGTTGAAGATCAGACCTTTCGAGGATTTTTTTTTTAATAGTTTCGAAGTGAACTCTCAATTGCAATTTCTTTGTCATTCACATCAGGATATTTGTTTTTTGTAACTCGAGCGAAGAATTGGCCTTGCTGCTGGTGACTGATAAAACAGAGAATTTTAATTCAATATTAAGAATTGTAAACCATTACTAACAGAATTGGCATGCAAAAGACCAATATATTTTCTTAGTAAGATCTTTCATGTGCTCGGAATGAAATCCAAATTAGACATCGACTATCAATACGACTGCTTATGAAGTTAAGCAGGATCAATCGCCATTCTTGAAAAACAGCAGATCTGACCTTCTGGAAGTTACGAAGAAGTACAGTATGATCGGAGATAAAGTATACTGAAAGATGGCGGCATGTACACCCTTTTTCTTTCCGAGAGGGAGGCATGAAGCTATAGTGTGAGCTTAGTTCATGAATAGAACATTGCTACGTAATGGCTTTAAGAATTCCCAGAAAAGATTTTCATTGTAGAACATTATTTTCGCTCATTTGGAATTGGCCTATTGCAGAGGATCGAGTTAAGTGTAACTCTTCTTCAAAAAAGTAATTCTTAAAAGAGTTTCACAAAACCCATCAACGAAGCGAACAAGTTCCTTGATGAAAAAATTTGGATGAACAAGATATATTCTGCGTCAACAAAACTATCGCCATGGTCGAAAACGCACGTGACAATGAGAAGGCAGGATCGGCGCCTTAATCATTTTCATATCGTGTGCAGGTATGCCGTAAGTTATGCTACCTCGTTAAGTTACATAGGCGTTTATTCTCTGCTCGCAAATTGGCAAATTTGTATGAAGAACATTTTATGTTCTATATTTGGTTTTCTGATGAATGTCATATTACATTGTACGGTTAGGTGAGCAAACAAATGACCTGGTTTCTCAGGTTTGAACGATTGATGGAGATTCTTGAATGCTCTCCACACTCTGAAAAGGTTCCGTGTGATGGGCATCATTGGATTCTATTTTTCGGAAGATGTAAACGGTAGACGTGAATTCTCAATCAGGAAAGTTACAGACAATTGATATTTCACGCTTTGTGGCAGATTTGAGAAGATTTTGTCGGGCTAGAAATTTGCGTTTCAGACAACAATGATCTCATATACCGCTGAGGACACATGGCAGTTTCTTCGACAACACTTTCAGAACTACATTATTTCAAGGCGAGCAGATCCATATCCTATTCTTCAAATTCACCCGATCTCACATCATCGGATGCTTATTTGTGGGCCGTACTGAAAGAACACATCTACCGCGATCCGGTGTTTCGTGATATTAAATATCTGAAAACCAACATAAGATGTATGTTGTATTTAATTTCAAAGGACACAGTTGCGGCAATGTTTCTAAACCTCCAGTATCGATATGGTTCACATCTGGATCATTTGTCATCTGAATCTTGTACATGTACTGTAAGATCTTTAAGTATTAATGCATTAGATTGATATTCAACATTTACATTTACATTTACACATTTACATTTACGTTAGTTCAGTGTACTTTATTTCCGGTCAACTGTATATTCGGACCTTTAATTTTGATCGTAGAGTTTCCCAAAACATGTTCTAATCGTATAAGATCACTTGATCTTGATTGTTTGGTCATTCGGTATGAATACAATGGAACCGTTTCTCTATATAGAAACAAAACTGTTTCTCTCTTCACCTACTTAGAAGATTATAAGGACGGTCATTGTCGTCCTTCATCCTGGAATCCAGGAACCAGGACTACGAGAAATGGACAAACATATTGGTTATCATCGCTATTTCGAACAGTCGTTAAGATATCGCTAGGGAAGATCAATGCCGTCGTTGTTTGTTTTCCAGCCCACACCACCATACCACTATTGCCACATTCATCTCTTCCCTGAATGTAAGTTGGATGGATATCTAGTTCCATGAGCTCTCCATATCAACGATCTTTAAGAATTACTTTCGAGACTAGATCGGGACTCATCAGTGAACAGTATATTTACCCATTCCAATCAGATAGTCTAGATAGAAAATCTTGCGAACAGGAGCAAATAACGATTGCCAACTAGGTCGCCAACAAAATAACTTGGTGTTTAGGACGATGTTTGGTCTGTTTGATCCAACTTCAAAAGCGACTAACGACGCTACGATTCACATTTAAATATCTCGTTACCTCTAATTGACCTATCCTTGAGCTTTCCTGTTGCTCTTGCTTATCATTTCTTCTTTTGAGCAATATTTTACGTGTGTTTTTAACATAGTTTCAAAAATATATAAATATACTCACAATCATAAAAATATAAAAATAAACATATTTACATAAAAATGGAGCCTTTCGAACCAACATAGAGGTTCATCATCATGCACAACAATTTCTTACAAAGTTCCACTTAAATAGAGTCAAGAAAAGGAAAAACCAATGTAAAACAATATTTAAATTAATTTACAAATTCGCATTCCATTCGAGAACAGTTGTCCAATGAAAACAAATGTGGCTAACAAGTATAGCCCTCTGGTTGTCAACTGTAAACTAACAAAAGTAAACAAAACAAAAAACAAAAAAAAACTTTTATAATATTATAAATACCTTACACAATCTTATTTATCATTCGAGTTTCGTCTTTTTTGTCAATTTTATCTCTAATAACCTTTTCTTGTGTTTTAGCAAATCTTTGGAAATTATTATTATACAAGTAATGATGAATATTAGTATTTGGAATAAATGCATTATACGAATCTAAAGTTTCTAATCAATGTTTTATTGGTAATGATCGTAATGTTTTACAACATTCAGGGTTATTTATGGGGCTCCCTTCCTCTATGATCCTTGCAGAAATTTCCATGCAATATATTGAATATTCCTTCTTTACTTTGTTTGACAATTCAACATCCTTTTTTCAAAGGTATGTTGATGATATCTTTATTATTGCTGGATCTAATTCTGAAGAAATAATATTAGATCAATTTAATGCCATACAGAAAGATATACAATTCACTCTAGAAAAAAAGAAAGATGGCTATTTACCTTTTTTGGACGTGTTGATTAGGATGGATAATAAATCGATTTCCACTGAACCATATTCGAAACCTACTGCAGGTAATAATATCACTTTATTTTCCTCATCTATTCCAATGTCAATGTCAGCAAAAGTAAACCTCGTTAGTATGAAAATAAATAAAGCTTTTAAGCTTAGTTCCAGTGAAGAGTGTTTTGATAAACATTTGCAGAGCATTAAAAAAGTTTTTCTTGAACGGGGTTATCCGAGCCATTTTATTAAAAACACTATGTCAAAATGTATTCATAACATCTATAATCCCACTCCTAAAAAAGAGAAAAACGGACTTGTTTGGGCAGCATTTCCGTTTCATCCTTCGCTGCATGAGTACCTTAAAAAAATTTTTTGTGATACTGATATTAATTTAGGATATCGTCTAGATAGCAAATTGTCTTATCCTATTGATCATAATAAAGTAAAGAAACTGGGAAAAAAGGTTGCATTTACTTGGTTCCCTGTTATCAACATGACTGTTTTTATATTGGTAATAGCGGTCAGACTCTGAAAAAAAGATTTAGTCAGCACCGCAGCTGTATTAAGACTGGAAAAACTAATGGTTTCTTCATAGCTAATCATATATATAAAGAAGGACATATAGGAAAATTTGAGTATTTTATCCTGATTGATCAATGGAATAAGAGACAAGGAAGAGAAGCCATTGAATCCTTGTTTGTCAAAACTTTAGATTCGTATAATACATTTATTCCAAATAGTAATATTCATCATTACTTGTATAATAATAGTTTCCAAAGATTTGCTAAAACACAAAAAAAGGTTATTAGAGATAAAATTGACAAAAAAAGACGAAACTCGAATGTATAAATAAGATTGTGTAAGGTATTTATAATATTATAAAAGTTTTTGTTTTTTTTTGTTTTTTGTTTTGTTTACTTTTGTTAGTTTACAGTTGACAACCAGAGGGCTATACTTGTTAGCCACATTTGTTTTCATTGGACAACTGTTCTCGAATGGAATGCGAATTTGTAAATTAATTTAAATATTGTTTTTCATTGGTTTTTCCTTTTCTTGACTCTATTTAAGTGGAACTTTGTAAGAAATTGTTGTGCATGATGATGAACCTCTATGTGGGTTCGAAAGGCTCCATTTTTATGTAAATATGTTTATTTTTTTATTTTTATGATTGTGTGTATATTTATATATTTTTGAAATTATCATTTCTTCTCAAACACACGTCTTCTTTTGAGTTTTATCAGACAGTGAACAGAATTGAAACTTCTGCAGAATTGAGCTAACTTTTAAACTCAGCAGGTTCAAATTCAAAATGTGCTGTTTTGTAATTTAGTTTGCAGATTTGATATCTTGTAGGTTCCACTGCATAGTATACTGTATTTGTGCTTCTTTGCAGTTAACTAAATAAATATATACATTTGTGCATTTATTAACCAGTAACGAACATAGTTGTATTAAAAAAAATAAAATAAAAATAATGTTTGCAATTAATACGAATTCTAATTAAATACAGAACTGATAACCTTATCTGTTCAAAGCCACTCGTGTAGTACTGAAAACACTTACTAGATTGATTTCCCGAAATGGGAAGTAACATTTTGGACATAGATAAAAATTTTTAATAAAGAAGAAAATAACGGCATTTTCTTGAACTGTGTTTGTCAACGATATACGAAGTTTACTCTAAAAAATATCACTTTTGTTTTAGTATAAACATTAAAGAAATGTTTTTACTTTTTATTATGTTTTTCTATTATGTTTTTCTTTTTTATGTCTGAAATTCTGCAATCTCTTCATGTCCCAGAAAATATTCCTAGCAATTAGTTCGAATTCTCCCATTGATCGTACTGAAAAAGAACTTTATAACTTGAATTAACTGATATTTTAACTGAATTAGTTTCTTTTAGGATGTTTCTTAAATCTGAAAATTCAGTATAATTTAATGTTTACATTTTAATATATAGCAACAAATCGCAAAATTTGCACAATAATAAATGCTTACTAACAAGAACTATTGTCAAAACTTCGATTCTAAATATACAGAATTATCACGTCAAGTTTTTTTGTTGCTGTTGCTTTGTACGAGGGTAAGTAAGAAAGTTTACATCACTAGAAATTACGAGTATATCATATGCTACCCGTTGCTGAAATATCCGAGAGCGAGTAATTTTCTCTTGTGTGTCATTGTAGGTGCGCATTGTCATTTCAAAATATCGATTCGCTTGGCGACAACATCAGGAAGAAACGTGCTGGTTTCTGAACGACTGTTTGATCCTTTTTCATAACAAGCACATATCAAATCGATGCTTCCCATGCAATGAAAAAATCCAACATGATGTTAAAAAGTACTTTACAATAGCAGGTACCCCGAATTTTTTGTCTCTGGAATGGATAAACTGATGAAATGTTGTGACAGATGCTTCAATCGTCAAGATAACTTTCTAGAAAAATAATGTATCTGTCACTTTAAAAACACCATCTCATTTTCTTCCATTCAGGTTTCCATTTCGTACACAAGTATTGTAAACTTTTTTTCTGATCGACCTCCGTACATTTTCTTTATTACATTTGCATTAGATGTAGGTATATAAACAGGATTAAAAAATTGTAATTTCGGATAATAAAAACATTGTTTTCATTTTTTAAATTATGTTTTAGTTCGTTTGTTTAAAATTAAATCCAGAATAATATTCTGGAAAAGATTCTTCAATCACAGATTTCTTAAATAAGATAATAATTTCATTTTTTGTTTTTTCATCTTTGAAAAACGTTTGAAAAAAAAATGAAATTTCTATTGCTTTCTATCCTTTTCACAATGCTTCTGCGTCTTGAAAATCGTTATTTAGAGATGGAGAAGCTTCTAAAAAGTTGTAAAACTCTGGCTCTGTACTACAGCTTTAAAATAATTGATTATCTTTAATTTCAATTTGAAGCTTTAACATTTTTTTTCTGTATTAATGTCTTTCTTTTTT
>JAFIDM010009631.1:354734490-354754128 GCA_023159025.1 Thereuonema tuberculata
ATCAATTCCTAGCTTCTTGGAGTATGATATTATTGTCGAAGTAATTATCGTAGAGTTCTGCTAATGGGCTGTGGGCACCTTACATTATTCTCGAGACAGAGAGAAAGTAGCAAAAAAAAGATTAAACTACCTAATTCCGGAGTAGAACCAAAATTTCAACTGAACAGTGGTCCATAATCTAAATTCGTAGTGTACAGTATTTATCATATTAGGCTCAATTATTTTTTGGAAATTAACGACATTTGTAACCTACAACTTTCAGAATTTCTGAATTTAGCATAAGTACTTGATTTTAGAAGTTTTAATCACTTCTGAAACCAGAAAATAATCTTTCAATATTCTAATATATGAACCAGGGTCGGAGGACTGTCGTTGGATTATTCCTGGAGAAGGCTTTAGAAAGTCAGACATCTGGTCAGTTCACAGATGGTGGTCAGAGGGATGCTCATCTTCATGGTGACAACGTTTTTACTTTTGAGCTATTGCTTCTACATCCAGAACCAGATTCCTCCCCAAACAAGGAGATGAATGGTATTTGCGTACTAAGGTCACAATTTGTTCACTGATGCCTCCATTTTCGCCGTTGGTTCTTCTTCTAAGATTCCAATTTAGGCTTTCGAAACTGAGGAAAAGCTGTCCATTCTTAATCTTTAACGAAGAACAGGTATTACCTAAATTTTATATTACAACTATTAAGAGTGACTCTGATTTTGACTCTGAGAGATTTGGCAAAGTAGTGTTACAATATTGTAATACTACATAATGCTGTACACAATACTATACTACACTTGAAGAAGAATAAAATCGAAGAAAAAGCAGCTCCCACAGCAGCCTCTACTTTTAATGATAAGAGAGAAAAGAAGACATTATCTGTACTGAAAGGAGGGCTGCTGATGTCTATCCTTTGTGAGTGAAGTACATATCCTTGACCAGAACTAATGGAATCTGACCATAGGCATACAGTTGATCGAGATAATTATGCCATCAAATCTCAACTTAAAAGGCATCTTTGCCATCTCGGATACTAGCAGTTACATTGGGGAAGCTACTGTGAATCCTGCATTACAATTTTACTTTATCTGTAGCAGTTTCATAAATCCTAGAATGATGATCAAATATCACTTCAGATACTTCAAGTGGAACCTTTACTGGTTATAACTATCACTGATTTGGATATTCTTAGTAGAAGTATTCTACTTCTCAAATTTCCTTCGAAGTTGTCTACAAAATAACCAATCTGAACGTTAGTGCTAACATGCATTATTGCTAAGATAAAGAAAAGTGTATTTAAAAAGGCATCGTTCTTCGATCGTTACCATATTAGTCCTGAAGTGCTCACCGTAAAATGCCATAGAACCTTATTTTCTAGTAAATGCAAAATAGGATTTCTTTTAAGGACAGCCTTATAAGTAGAATACATGGGTTTCCTGCCAATTTTTATTGCATTTTCTAAATCGGAATGAAATGGATTTAAGAGCTCTATTTGTTTTGTAACTAATTTTCTTTATCTCCAAAGAAGGATGTCCGCTCTTTAAGAAATGTAGCAACAACAGAATTCCTGGTGAATTTAAATTTGGAAGGAATCAATCTAAGACTCATAGAATGTGGAATTAAGCCAAGAGGTCAAATTTTGTCTAAGCCTGAAAAAAAAATATAAGTTATAATACCATACCTCTTCCTTAATTCCCTTCTTTTCATATTTTGATTACATATATCTTCCTCTATTAAAAAAGTAAAATTAAAATAAAAATACAAATAAAAATGGCAAATTTTCGGAAAGTTACTTGCTTCCCTTTTTCAAGCCTGAAATACAAATAATATGATTTTAAACAATTTACAGATGTCTTTTACATGTTATGAAACCATTATATTTTCCTGAATAGATTTATAGTATAATATTGTAGTAAACAATAACATTATCATGTTTACTAATAAAGCTTTTAAAACAACCCAATCATCCTAAATCTAATTTTTCAATCTGATAATACAGTTTAATATTGTAGTAAACAATATTATCAATAAAGCTTTTAAGTAAACCATTATAAATAATGGTTTCCTATTTTTTTCTTTTCCTTTTATTTATTGTCAAATTTGATTCATTCCATTCTTACTAAATTCTAGTATATGTTCGTTCGAATTACTTAGATAATTTTGTACATTGAAAAACTGTTTACAATTTTTTTCAAAGATTTCGCAGATATAAATTAACCTATAACATAGTTCGATTTGTATGATTCAAAAAATATATCAATAATATTACAATCTTCTTTCCTTTGCTTTTCAATAATATACTTTATTGAAATCGTATTTTATGAAATATAATTATTTTATATAAGATATTATTTTATAGATTTTTTCATTAGATGACACATATATTACTATGAATATAGTAATGTAATATAATATAATATAATATAATATACAATAATATTTATAGTAATATCATACTTTTAATATTCATTTGGTATTCAGAAATTTGAAATAAACTATATCATTTCTTGTTTTGCACATAGGCAATTTATCAGGAGTTTATCATAAAAAAGGTAAAAAGAAATATTTTTCCAATAAATACTGAAAATGTAAAAAGAAAGATCAACGTTAAATGTTATCTGAAAACTTAGAAAAAAATATAGATTATAACATTTAGTTTTCAACCAAAGAAACTGGAAAAAAAAGTGAGCGAGAAAAAGAAGGAGAATGATCTCTTGCACCAATGGAAAAGTGGAATCGAGCCCCCATTTCTCGATGTCCAAAGAACTAATCGCACTGCCGATATGAACGATTCCGTCTGCTCTAATCGAGCGTGGATGTCTCCGGAAGAAGTCTAAGTCAGAGGGAGGAGCGCAGAACAGCGGATTATTCTCTTTTCCTTCCATTTCTGCTCCTATCGCAGACCCGTCGCCAGGCAACGAGGGTGGAGAGTTGCGAATGAAGTTGGCGTCAATCCGTGTCGACATCGAATCTTAATTTCGCGCCAGAGGTCATAATGACTACACAGTCGCAATGGCAAATCTTTCCTACCAGGAGCCCTATCTTTCAACTCGGGGTGGTTGCTTCCACGGCTGACACACGGCGTTTTCTCATGTCTCCAGGGTAAAGGAATTAACCTTAAAGGAGAGTTATCATACATGCTTCTCTCGAACCGAAAATATTAATTTTGTTATCTTTTCAAATAAACTAGAACTAGGTAAGGACAACTCACAACATTAAAACATTCCATGTAATTCTTTTTACATTACAAAGAAAATACTTTTGAAAAATGTTACTTTTCAAACAAAAGTTACTCAACAGTTGAAATATTTTACAAGCTTACTCAAATACTCATAATAAGCTTTTAATAAGAAATAAAGCTACATCAGTACGATTTTATTTAGTACAATATGTTGATTCAAAAGTTAATTAGTTACTTAAGTGAAAATTAGTTTTTGAAAAATATTTAAAAACTAATTTTCACATTGTTGAACTATGTTATCATGATATAGTATACTAATGATGAAAAAATAGTCAATTATTAATTTTATGTATTTTGAAACTCTCTTTCCGCAATTTGCCCATTTCTCAGAGCGTTAAAGTTTTACTAAATTCAGAAACGTTCTGATGTGAAAGATAATGTCACATCATAATTATGCCTATAATTATGTTTAGATCTTCTTATATTTTTTTATCCTCATACAAAGTAGATTACTAAAATGTTTAATATTAATGGTGTTATAACAACGTTTCCTTTCAACTTCAGAACTTAGTAGGTTGTGATTAAATCCTACCGAAAATAGCCGATTATTAATTTGGTTCTATTTCATCATAAATATTCGATTTCATTTTGCAAATTTCAATGATTGTAATTTTAAACAACCAATTAAAAATTTAATTGTTTGTTTTGTATTTCTGTAGCCTACTGATCGAATGAATGTAGTTCTAATAAACGGAATCTTTTTAGTCGATTAAAAAAAAAAGTAAGTAATAGCTTTACAGCATTCCGATTTTTTTCATTATTTTCTTTTGTGGAAATTATACTCGACAAGTCGCCAATTGTCAATGTCGTTTTTTGACACATTTTTTTAGTTGAAGAAAGAGATAATCAATATTCTAAATGAATGTAACTTTGCTAATTAGAAACTATGGTTTAACATCTTCATTCAAATTCTTTTTCTTAAATTAACCATAAATAAATTAAACGTATGGCTGATAAATGTTTTATTAGTATTTATATACGCTTATTTGTCTGATTTAACTTCCGTTCATTTAAGTTAGTTCTAAAACCAAAACTTCATCCATAGACTAACTTGATGTTAAGTTCCAGAATGCTTATAAATTAAAATAGGAAGTCTTACAGAAGTTTTACGTAAGTATAACGCTTGAAATAAGTAAAGATCGCTTTAAACGTACTTCCTTTCATGGAATTCCAGAAATATAAAAAGAACCGAAACGAATAACTACTGCAAAGATCTTTCCCCAGATATTGTATCATTAATTACTTTATTATATTTTTATACTAACTAATTGAGGTATTATCCTTACTAATTTTCTTCTTAAAGATGTTTTATGAGGTATTTGCCTATTGAAAGCAATAAAATCGTTAAGATTTTCATTATAATGAGCTCATACAAATCTAATTTGTTAAATATAATTTCAGAAACATTATTTACAAATCTAATTTGTAATAAATATTTTTAAAGTTAATTTTTTTTTCGAATTCTGGAGGCGTTGAATTTCTTCTGCCAACAGTCAGTTGAATTTCTGTTTTTCTGATATAGGTGTAAAAAAAAAGAAGAAGGCGAAGAAGAAGAGAGGAAAGAGAGAGAAATTCTCGTGGCGCATCTCCAAGCATGTAGAGTCAAAAGGTCCTAAGTGGTATTTTGGCACGAGGGTGCTGAGCCCTGGGTCCGCATCGATCGCCTTGAGGAATGGCCTAAGGCGAGTATCAGCCAAGACCAAAAGCTGTACATCTCAATTCGGTCGTAAAATCCACTCGCAGGGCGTCTGACTTAACGAAAGACCAAATTCAATGGGAACATAATGCTGCCTCCCAAGCATCGGTTGTGTGTGGAATTTCAGGGCTGATTACATGATTACACATGAGTAAGGTTAGCAGATCCCTGCAGTAGCCCAAAATGACAAATCTTTCCAGTAGGGGAATTCAAAATAAGAAATATTTTTCATTTTTTTCTCCTGAAGAAAACCTCAGCTAATCAACATTAACCTTTGTACAATCATATGCACAGTACATAACTCCAAAAAAAAAACAGTTAGTGTTTCCAAAATATCAAAATTCAAATAAGAATCAGATATTAATTTCTAGGTAGAATTAAGATGAAAATTAACATTAAAAATTAACATTCGAATTTTTACACAAATAAAGAAGATAAGGGATTGTAATAGTTATGTACTTTTGATAATGAGTATTGATGAATATTGATGAAAAAGTAAAAAATTAAGTTCTGTGTATTTATGATTTCTATTTTGATGGTATTGTTCGTACACACGTTAAATTTTATTGTATCTTGTTTACGTATCTTACTTAACAATTAATCCTTTATAAGCTAAGCGGTTTCTAACGGGAATTAATTGATTGATCTTTTTATTCTTTATATATTTAATGTATTTTTGTTTTGTTTTTAATATGATGGGTCATTATTGTGCTCAATTGTGATTTGCTTATGTGTCTTCTGAGTTCACTGAGCTGTAGATACCTGAAACAGGCTAACTGGGATTCCCAGTACCATCACAATTTCAGAAAACAGCTCAATGAATCTTTAGTTCTGTGCGTTTATGATTTATATTTTGATGTTATTGTTCGTACGTTCTTATTTTGTTATGCAAAAAAAAATTAAGTTTTTAAAAACTATTATCTTTGATAATTTCCTCGAGACTACAAAGCACACTAGAATCCTAATAATACGAAGCTTCATTATTGTTAATAGAAAATCAGAAAAACAGGCTAAAATAATAATGTTTACTTAATTTAAAGTTAGTAAATAAAGATAAAACCTTCACTTAAACTTCAGTTTCCTTCAATTTACAGCTTCCAAAATGATGATTTCATAATCTGAACGTATTCATCAACTTTAGCTGCTTATAGTAA
The DNA here is from genome assembly GCA_023159025.1 of Thereuonema tuberculata. Taxonomy (NCBI): domain Eukaryota; kingdom Metazoa; phylum Arthropoda; class Chilopoda; order Scutigeromorpha; family Scutigeridae; genus Thereuonema; species Thereuonema tuberculata. The sequence goes on from JAFIDM010009631.1 coordinate 354,740,573, forward strand.
AACCTTAATTCTCTAAACCAATTTGTTAAGCTAATAATGAAAGCATTGATTAATTAATGCTGATCATGATCCTTCACACTCAAAATCAAAAATTATATTATTATAGAATTTCTCATTTAATATCGTTAAGATCTGCCTGATCATATAAAATAACAAAAATTTGAAATAAATTCACATGAAATAATTTATTTGGAAATCTGGAGTGGCTTATATTTATATATCATTGATTGGCTGCCTGACTAGCAACATGAACTCTAAGTTCTCAGACAAACGGAATATATTGTTTTAACTGTCTAGACTCAATTGATTGATATCATCAAGAAGACCGTGTTGTGAACCGTGAAGAACCGTCTTATTGATAGCGTAAATCTAGCCATACACTTCTCATAATTTTTAAAGGTTGGATTAAGTTTATTTCTGTAAATGTTAATTGTTTTGCTTAAATGTTAATTGTTACGTATCTTCATAAGGAAAAACATATTTTGTTAAAACTATAAAATAATTCAACAAGTAGTAAATAAAAAATGATTTAAATACAAAAGATTGCTGCTTGATGGTTTTTGAGGAGCTATCATATAATCATCTTTCCTATCATAGAAAAAAGTCTATAAGAATATTTTTTGAAGCTTACACTATTAAATATGCATTTCCGAAGTAAACTGAAGTTTTTTAAAACATGTAAGAATTGATAGCAAGCTTGGTTCTCCTAATGAAATATCGTTTTACCTTTAGGATCGCTATATTAGAAATTTGCTCCAGAACGTTTCCTGAAACTAAAATCTCTTCAGAATTTTCAGTTGAAGAGCAGGTTTTCAGTTGCTAGATAATCTTTGGATTTCAAAGCCTATCCATCATTTTCTGATATTGATCTTACAATTGTTCTTATTTCGCTGTTTAATTTAAGTGATTATGTTTCGATGTCCTTTTACTGCAAGCTATGAATGGAGTAAAAAAAAGAAGTAGGGTGACTGTAATTTTATTGTTAAAAATTCGTAATTGATAATGGGAAGATTATTTGTAATTGATTTCGTGTTAGAATGTTTCGTTTTTTCCTCATTTCACTCCAAATCATGAAACAAATTTTGAGTAGGTCATCAAGAATCCAAGAGATCTGTGAGCTGATATTTTTATTATTTTCTTTAATTTATAATCGTCTTTATCATAATGATGGGGTTAATGCTGAAACTAACACATATATAACATGTATAATGTAAGATGAAACAAAAAAGATTTTGGTTTTAAATGAGCTATCCAAGCTGCAACTCTATTTGATCTGGTGCGAAGTAGTTTTGCTTAACCAAGGCAACAACCAAATAAAAAGCGTCATATCGAAATTTCGGGAAGGGCAAATTTCGGAACCAACCAGCAAAAATAAAAAAAAAAAAAAAAATACATTTAAGGTCTCGACGACGCCTCCATTGATACGGCTCGCCACCTTTGCTGCGACGCTGTATTCTGTTAATGACAATTTTAATGCTAACTAAATTCTCATACGTAAATATGAGTATGAATAAACTTCATTAACACGACCTAAGAAAGCGCAGTACGTTCAGAAATTGAGTTTCAATCAAGATCAATGTTATTTATAAATTCTCACTTCTTTCCAACATCAACAAGATAAATTAATGCTTTTAGACAGTGTAAAAAGCAAAGCGGCCTCATAATATACACATTTTTATAAACAAAATGTGTTCAGAAGCAAACACTTTGGCCCCCCGGTTGGGAGTGGTCCTAGAGGTCTGATTATTTTGGACGTTGTCACCTATTTTTTGATGCTGAACACAATGGTGAAGGTTTCATTCGAATATCTTTAACCGTTTGGCCACTACAGAGTGTGACATCCAGCAAACATAAACGCAAGAGCGATCCCCTATATTTTATAGGCAAGCTGTAATCTAGGGGTCGCTAAAAATCCTAAATTAAAGTAATGAAAATTGCTTTTAAAATTTGAAGTTACTAAATGTACTTTATTTAAAGTATCCCACTATAAACCATGCCGGCCCTTGGGGTCGGGGGAGGTAAGGCTCCCAGCGCTTCTTAACCAACGGGACGAAGTTGAGGTCAGCCCGATGGCCGCCTGCCTTTAACTCCCCGGAAGAAAAATATTTTAATCGATAAAAAATTAGCAAAAGCGTATTGAAACTAATTTGAAAAATGAAGGAAAAAAATTACAATTAAAAAAGAAACCCTTCTGAACCTAGGAATAAGATGATGTAATATTCATGGTAAAAATGTATACATTTTACATTTTATATTTAATTCCGCTAAGTGTCTGAGAAGCGCATTCATTTCAGGAACACCGATGAAGCTCAAAGTAGTCTGATATTTGAAGCAATGAATAGTTTAGCATATTTCCTGGCGTCAAACTGACTAAATAATAGACGAGGATGTCTGCAGAGAGAATAAATATTTTAATTCCTTCAAATTAACGAGTTGAATAATATTTTACATCCGAATTATTCTAAAGCCGAAGAAGAATGTATGAAAAAATAAAAAGGAAGTGATAAAAAAGTCCCCTTTGAAGCAAAAAAAAGCTATGAATTAAAAACATGTAATAAATAGATTTGGTAAAAACAAATTCACTTCCTAAATAATTATATATTAATGGAGAGCTGCTCTCAAGAGCGTGTGAATCAATAAAGATGAAATCGAGCTGAAATAGCAATGATTATAAATTAATTTCCTATGTTTTTGTATTTCTATCTACTATGTAAGTTAAAAATATCCCATAAAGATGTTTAGAAAATTAATTTATTATTATAAGCCGTAATATTATAGCCTATTATTAATAAGGGTTTTATGTTACAGTTTTACATGATTATCTATTTATAGATCTGAAATATATATATAGTTAAAATTGTACTACATATATACTATATATATATAACTATATATAAAATATTTGACTTTGGAACTATTTTAATTTTTTTTACTCTTTAAAACAATAGAACTTTTTTAATAATATAAAAAGCATAAAATAATCGTATTGATAATATTTTATGGTAGTTAATTATATTTATTTAATTACATTTTAGGTTATTAACTTTAAAATAGTAAAAATCAATTTAAAAGCTACTCATTATAATTAAGTTAATTGAAAGAAGTAAATAAGATAAATAGAGTCAGCTTAATTTATTCTTAAATTCATTTATAGATCACTAAGAACACCAAAAACAATTGCAGGCTGAATTCATAGTGAACGATAAACAGTCATTAGCTATTTGTTTTCTAAAAGAAATAATCATTTTTTTTTATGATAACAATTATAATCACTTTAAGTATTCTGGAACACAACAAATTTCTTAATTCAACCATTCTTAATTCCTCTAGAAATTCAAATTATAACAAATATTTCATACGTGTTTATTTACAATAAATAACATGTTGTTGCAGAAGGTTTCAAATTTTTTTCCTGTATTTATTCGATTGGATGTCTGCTTCTTTGTTTCTCACCTATATGATTAATAGATTACAAAATAGATATTAAAAAATTACATTTATTATCTAGACGCTCGCCCACCTTTCACCCCCCCCCCCCCCAAAAAAACAAGGTATCCATTTTTTTTTTATGGAGAGTTGGGAGGACCCTAGGGCCCGTCTAGAGTAAAGTTCAATAAGGAAAAATTCCCGACCTCCGCCAGGGTCGGAGTTTGTGCCCAGGTCATCCAAAGGGAAGCGCCTTACTACTTGGCTACCGGGCCCACCATTTTGGTAAAGCAGACCAAATAAAAGAAAAGCATATAAAATTTTTATTAATATTCAACATTCTTTGTTCAACATTAACAAAACTTAATTGTTAACTTTAAAAAGAAAACTTTTTTTTTCTTTTAGTCAATTATTTGTTATTTTTTTTATAATGAACTGAATAAAATGTATACAGTTTTTATACAGTTAATTATATATTTTGAATATTAAATCTGTTTACAAATTGATTGGAATGATTAAATATTGTAATACCATTTACAATTGACAAAATACGAAAAACAAAATAACATTATTTACAAACTGTTGACAAGATAGGAAAAAAAAATATTGTTTCCATTGAAACGTTCAAAAAACGTATTACTATTTCTAAGGTGAATGAGATGATGAAAAATTTAAGTACTGTTTACAAATTAAATACGCAAGAAAAAAAATTAATGAAATGTTATTCACAAATTGATCAAAATTATTAAAACTTTAAAAACTATTAAATGAGATGATTAGAAATATGAATGACTTTTACAATAAATATTGAAAATGTCATCTATATATATAAGATTGTTAAAACTTCAATATGCTGTTAACAAGCTGAATAAGTTTCTCAAAAATCTAGAATGCCTCACATTCTGAAGAAATATATTGTCCAATTTTTTGAATGGAGATTGTTGCAGTTCTGTAGTTAAATCACAATATTTTGGTTAATATTTGATAGCGACAAAAGGTTGCAGAAATGGTAAGAGATCGTTATGTGAATTACATGGCTGCGCAATTAATTCATTCCTTGTCAGCACGTAGGAAACTTTAAGTAGGGTACTGTATAAAGTCAAGCTGCTTTACTTTAAACGTTAAGATTCGTTAAATCTTTAAGACGTTAAAGAATTACGGATTGACATTAAATCTATTAATAAAAAACTCACTGCAATCGATTTTTGGATATATTTCAATCTTTCAAACAAATAATTTTCTCACAGATTATTTGTTTAATAAGATCTGTTAGGGTGTGGATCGAACTGTTGAAAAGAATAGAACTCTGATTAAAACAGAATTTTATTTGAAAAATGAGAATAACGCAACTGCTTACAGTAGAATGCTTAAAGATTGAAAACTTGATGGTTACTTGAAAGTCAATTTCAGGATGTGTTAATTAACGAGTGATAATGAAACTGATGCATCATGATGGTTCGTAAATTTGAAGAAATGGTTCGGCCAAGTAAGGTGAAAAAATTCAAAGTCATTTTAGATTCCTACGCATGCAAAGAATTTGTAGGCTACAACAAAATATCATTAATAAATCCATGGTAAAAACCTCCAATTCATTGCTAGTTTAACTCTGTAAGAATGAACGATTAATTCATAAAAATTAACGTGATCTATTTGTTAACAGTAATAATAACACAAGAACTAAATTTAATGTGCTGGAAAATTATTAAGAAATAAAAATTTATGTCCAGTGTTCGGTTTTCATTTCTTACTAATGATAACAATGTAAATTTTAAAATAGAAAGGCTTTTTTCCCTTTTAAGTTGAAAAGTAAATTTGAAACAAAAATATAGCTTACAACTTAGTTATACTGTTTTCCAGAATTATTTAATACAATTTCATTAAGCATGTTATGAAATTATTGTAATTAATAAAAAAAATATTAAAACTCTCCGATTTATTAAGAATTCACTTTTTGATCTTAACTTTTGCTTTTGCCATAGAAGAAAAAGAACGTAAAATCCTTTTATTACATTAGCATGCTTTCAGTGAAAGATATCATAAGCTTTATATCTTTTTCTCATTGAAAAGATAAATTTCTAAAACCACAATTACCAGCAGCACTAACTTTGTTAATGGTATACTGTACTTCCATTGAATTTGCTAAATTCTCTACGAAGATAATAATTCCAACATTGACTCCCTTTAGTAATATACCTCGTGAAATAGTAAAATCATGACAATTAGATTTCGATTATTTTATGGAATGGTGTTTTTTTTTTGTTTTTTTGCAGTGCACTGTGGGTTTTTTTTTATTTGAGAAGTTGCGGAAGTTTACGAAATAAAGAACTTCCATCACTAACCAAAACAAAACAAACAAACAAAAAAAAAGCACATCGTAGCGATAATTTCCTAAAATTATACAGACTAAAAAATATAGAAACGACAAATTATGTTGTATAGATTTCCTGAGATCATTTTTAGTTTAATGTAAAATTTAACTCTAACCTGTTCAATTAAAACCAGTGGGATTATCATAGCAAATATATTCTATTTTCTTCTTTCCTTTTATCTTATTAGATGTTAATAATTGTTTTTATAAGCCTTTTCCTATTTCAGAAATAAGTAAACACAATAATGTAGTATTCAACAGAAAATTTAGAAAATCTTACTTAATGCCATTTTTCTAATTTAATAATTCACCACAGCCGTTGTTATTAAGGCAGAAATCCAATGTAAAGCAATAAACTTTATCATAGATAATATTTAATCGTTTAATCTCTCTCATTTTTTCATTTTATTATTCTGAGCTAATAACAGATTAGAGTAATAATCTTTCACAAATCTCCTGAAACTTTAATAAAACATCGTCAGCAAATTGTCGTATGGGCAATTTTCCACAGCTAAGTTTCTGATAGAGATTGTGAAAGTTAACAAAGGATTTACGAATTAATAAATGAACATAATCTTCTAACAAATGCTATAGTAAATTAAATTCATTGCCTCCCACGAGGATAACTTATAAAGTTGCCTATTGTCGTGAAATAACTAAAATTCGAAGGAAAAACGACTACACTAAGTCAGCTATCGTTTTCTATCCTTCAGAAAACTAATCCTACTTCACCTAACTCAAATTGCAGTTGAAGCTGTAACTTTGGAATACCCCACATTGAGCAATTTACGAGTAGTTTGGTAGACGACATCAAAATTTCAGGTTTTTAAGATATAGTCGCTTTGGAATAATTTGGATTAAAGATAAGCTGCTACTGGTGCATGACTGCCAGACTGATATTTTAGTTAAAACAAAGAATTGGTAAAGACCCTTATGGAGCCAATTAATTTCATATCAAATAAAATATCTCTTGTAATACGTTTATACGTAATAAAATTGGCGCTAAATTTGCCTTTATGAATGGGTACAATTTATTTCAAAATTCATACGGAACTTGCATTGGATAGTTTAAAAATTTTCAACTTCAGCTTGTAAATAAGTTTATAACTTATCATAATTACAAAAGAATAGAGATAAGCATAAAGGTACCGGTATTTCTGCAGTACTAACTATATTATAGATTTTTAAAAATAAAATATGAAAATTATATTGCTTTTTACTTGATATTACAACAAAAGTAATCTGGAATCTAAAAAGAACATGAAAGCAACATGACTCTTTAAGAGGTAGGAAAGAAAAAAGTATTTTTGAAGGAATCATCGAATTAAGATGCCAATTGGTATGTGCAATGCACATGCATAGTAAACGAAATCATTACAATTTCAGAGCAGTTTGGCCATTTCTTCAGATAAAACTACTATACGACTGGAACAATTCAGTGAGTTGTAGCTCTATACAAACAGTTACCCGGCGTCGCACAGACGTATACAGTTCACGGATAGTGTTCTGAGATACAGCAAGTCAGATGATGTCCAATTGGCGGGCTTGTTCGGTAATATTCCGGGATGGGCGTAGACAGCGTCCCATCATGGCCCAAACATGTTCGATTGATGAAAAGTTGGACGATCGGGCTGGCCATAGAGGAAGCAGTCCTGGAAGAGCAGTGCCGTGTGTGACCCTGGGATATCCTGTTCAAAAATGACCCGCGGTTGCTGCTACAGGAAAGGCAATACAATAGGTCGTAGAATGTCGTCGACGCACCGTTCTGCTGTGAGAGTGGTACGGAGGATTACAAACGTTGTTCGGCTATCGGAGGAAATAACTCCTCAGACAGCCAAATCCGGTGTACTGTTCCACGGTAAAGCCAGAATTCCTGCGCTGATAGGACCGTCTCCAGACACACAAAAGGTGGTAATCGGCACCCTGAGCAAAGCGTGAATCATCACTGAAATCAACACGATTCCACTGGATACTATCCCTCGTTGATCTAGTCAGACACCACTTAACCACCAATTTTTTTTTATTATTTTTTTTGTAAAAAAGAATATTTATCACCGTTACTAAAACTTCAGATAGGATCGGCTTGCAAAATAAGAGTGATTCAGGACGAAATATCGTAACAGCAACGTCTTTCTGGAGGTCATTACAAGTCAGAAAACCCATATTAATTTATGGGTTTTAAGAAATCATTAATGAAAGGTAACTGTAGCAATTTTATGGCTACGGCGATTTTATAAATTAAATTAAGTGAAAGTGCCTTTCATACACAGTTTTGTGGTTAAGACGACAGCTGCCAAGAGGCTGAAACATCTGAACCTGAGTTGGAACCTTGGACCCGACCTGGTTATTTCCTTTCTTTCCTGAATTTGTCTACTTCTTCTTTCTTCTTTCCTTCTGCCATGTGCGGCACGTCTGTGAACTCTAGGGTTTGTACACAGAGGGACAACCGGCTCTATAATAAATGAAACGGCATTATAACTGTAAATATACATGAAAACAAGAAATATCATTTACTGTAAAAACATTTGAAGTTCTTGGTGTTAATTTTCAATTGAAACGTATCATAATATCTGCCAATTGACGGACTGCCTAATATTCCGTAATTGCTGCGTAGAAAGTTTACATTAACTTTAGGATGAATATTTCTAACATTTAAAATTTTGACTTTCCTTGTTTTCTTATGAATTTACATTAATCAAGACATTGTTTTTATTGCTGACACCTGCACCCTCTAAACTTCCTTAAACTCCTTTCCTTTGTCGATTTGGACTTATATTTTTATGAATTTGTAATGATATCCAGAATGCTACATTATATTACAATATTTCATTCGAAATCAGAGGCATTTATGATGATAGTAAATTTCAAGACAAATTTCACATTTTAATTTAATGTAATTTAAAATGATGGAACATATTATGCATTATTTGTAAAGCTAGCATCCCAAAGGATGAAGTTAGATTTATTGTAGAACTTTCTCCCTTAATAATAATTTGTCTATTGTAATTAAACAAAAAAAAAAAGTCTCACATCATCCCAAACTATCAGTTCTAAGAAGGTTATCTCATGGTTGCCAACAACATTATACCGGAAGGTGGGGTGATCTACTGCTTAGTTAAGATTTTTTTAATGTTTTCAGTAATGAAACATTATAAAATTTTGAATATGAGACAAAACTGACTTAAAATCCTGAATAACAACTGCAAGATTAAATAGTAAATCCTTGGTGAAATAATTGTTTGGTTGAAACTTGTAATATAAAAATAAACTAACGTCTGGATTAAGAGATACTAAATTTGGGATCAAATGGCTAATTTTGTGCATAGTAATCATAGGTCTGTTGCTTTTCTATATGAGTTGTCTACCAAAAGACTTACTATGAACACCCTACAATGAGCAGAGTACATACGAAAAAAAATATTTCATGTAATATACATCAAAATTATCAAATTTGAAAAAGACAAATCCTTAGAAAAAGATACAAGAGAAAAAAAAATAAGGTAATTTAAAAAAAAAAAACCGTCTAAAACAATTTTCTTGCTTTATTACGTGAAGGAATTACGAGGCAATACAAACCTAAGTCATTATGGAAATTCGAAGCACTAAAGTTGAAAATATTGAAATATCAGACGATGAGTTGTTTATTAGCTAAGTCACAAGTTTCAGTTTTCTCAGATTCAAAAAACAACAAACAAAACTAATAATTATTTCCTTATTATTTTCTTTATGTCGCTTTTAATAATATTCAAATTCTAACAGATTATCGTTTTTTCTTTATGTAAAACAAGGGATCTTTTAAGTGTGAAATTTAAAATGCCCAATTTCTCGTGAAGCATCATATCCGTTTGTTTATGTTGCGTTCGCTCGATAAAGAGTAAATCTGTTACGATGGCAACTGCTCTTCCATATGTATGAAGATGCAATGGAACAGATTTTCACCCGAAACCTGAGATTCGGGTTACCGCGAAGACATTCAAGGCAGAATGCCCCAAGGCCGAGCAGACATTAGATCCGCCTTTTTTTTTATGAGAGTAAGAAGCTCCTTTCCATACATTTATGTGTTCACACTATTACAGATAATTTAAATGCTAACTTTTACTTCTTTTCATGCACTTCAGTTAGAGAAATGACTCAAAATTCAATTGCCTAAGAGAAATAGAATACTTTCATTCACACTTTTGCACGAATAAAATTTCTCTTCAAATCAATTTAGTATAATCTTACAGGAACTCTGCTCTTTAAATGTTTTTTTCTTCTCATATTGTTAATGAGAAAATACAGCAATTATTTAAAAATTCTATTCAATGTTCATACCTTCTGCAATTACATTATTTTCATTGTGTTTGTAGTAGGTGCAATTATGAACGAATTTCGAAAAGCTCAGCCATTAATGGCCTATATCAACTTTTCATATATCAGTCATAAATATCTTAAATATACTTATATTGAAAGTCTTAAACAAATTTGCAAAGATTAGATCATAAAGTTTGATTTAATATTTACATAATTGTATATTAAAACCTTAGAACTCCATCAATGAAATTTTTATGTGAGTGAAATTATAATGAGAACTCGAATTAATTATATTACGTACTTTGACTTCTTTGAGTTTCTTGTTAAAACATGAACTGTGTGCTTTCTGGAGCTGATTATAGGTTGTTTCGCATTTTTTTTTAATGGAAGAATTATTGTTTTGCTTCATATATATTCCTCATTATAATATTAATAATTCTAAGATTTATGACAGCAAAACAAAAAATACTTTTAATTATGAATAAAATGATGTGACATTCATGTTCTATGTAAAAGTACGAACAAAAACAACTATTTTGTTCGTGGCATTGCACAAATTCCTGCAGGTTTTTTCAAAAACAAAATTTAGATTTTAATATGTGGTTATTATTTAAAATGAGACTTTATCAAAGCTAAACACTAATGAAAAACATCAAATTCTAATGCAATACTCTTGCAAAAGTATTTGGACGGTAATCAGATAAAGAGCAGATAAAGATTACTCAAATAAGGAGCAGTTATAAAAGAATAAAATAATAGATTTAGCAAATAAACATTTAACTTCGGTGAAATTGCTTATGATATTTCAAAGAAGCAATACTATCGGTTGTCATAGCAGCATTTTATTGTTTTAGGTTTCAAAAAAAGTCATAATTAATCCCTATGCTGGGAAATGAAGGGAAGATTGAGAATGATGAGCATGTGAAAAGACAATGAAAATGAAAGATCATGAAATTTAAGAAAGAGGACCATTTGTGTCCTGAGGAGATTGATGAAATCCTTCCAGAATTGTTTATAGAGTCTTGTACATACCGTTGAGAATTTCATTCCTTGACTATCAAAATAGAGTTAAGTACCTAACCATCTAATCGCCTAAGCATTACAGTGCTTGATGTGGTCCAAGCCGGTCGTTTGAAATGCTAACGTGATTCTCAAAGAACTTTATAACTAAATTTACTTAAATTATAAATAAAAAATAGCACGTTTTAAAATTTTCTGAAACTATTCTGTACTCATGTTCCTATTTTCAATTCCGCATTTTATGCGAAATTGTAATCATTTATATTTGCAAATTTGATTAAATTCCATATGCCCCTTTTAATGCTATTTAATTTATACATAAATAGATACAAGCGTCCAAAACCTAAAGACGGACGACATATGCATATACAAGGCGAGGCATTTAACCTTAAAAGTGGAATATCTCCGAAAGGAAGAGTAGAAAAATGTTCTAAATATTTACAACTTGTGTTTTTGAAAGGGGAGAAGGAAGTATGCAGCTCTATTTGTTTTTTATTTGATGAATATTTTCTTGGTCATTTCATATTTAACTTAGTTGTTTTAAATGGAAACCTATTTTATTTTAACGGCATCTAAATTTTATCTGCAACGTTTTTCTCTTTATAGTCTTTTGACGACACCATTTCAATTTGAAAGATAGTTAAGGACATTTTGCGTTTCAAAATGGAAAGTAATAATTTTTTTAGCAATACAAAAACAATTTTAATGAGTAACTTTCTCCAATAAAGAAATAAAAATCTGTTGTTAATGGAGGTAAGCTTTTATTAATATTTTTATCCCATAGGAATACGTTCGTTTGCTAATGTTGTTTGTTTGCCAATTGTACGTAGTCATCCTACATTTGATTAAAGGTTTACGGTTTGATTTCCCTACTAAGAATGCCCTACGTAGTTGTGGATGAGAAAATTTACGTAACTTTCAGCTGTAGTGAAACTGGACGAAATATGAAACAGACATTTGTGTTGTATAGTGAACGGTTTCACGTAAGATATACTCCATCGTACAGTTCTTTTCGTTGAATTGTACAACCCAAGAAAAGGAACCGTAAACAAACTGTAACAGGCAAAAATAATCAAATTGCAATCTCAACTGCAGTCACTCTTGATTCTCATGTGACTCTCGGGATTTAGCTGCTGGTTCTGGAATATCTTAGAGAAGTGTTCTAAGAGTAATAAAACAACATAAATTTCATTTGTATCATTCGTCGTTACAGCAAGATCTTTTTGGGAATGATATCCGCAATCGAGTCGTGTTATATCAATGGGCATCAGAAAAAATGGGAATTGATAACATTTGTTTTCTTTCGGAACTATTTTCTGATGAATCGACGTACACTAATCATGTTAACCGACACAGTATGCAATATTGGTCCGTTGAAAATCCTTGATGGTTAAGACAAGTTGAGCAGAAACGGTCCGTTAACGTTTGGGCAGGAATTAATGGAAGGAAGTTAATTAGTTCATTTTTCATTCATTGACGTTGCATTGAATGGTGATAAATACCGCAACTTCCTCAGTGATGAATTACCATTATAGCTGGAAAAACTGACTTTAGAAAGACAGACCATGCGGTTTCAGCAAAATGGCTGTCCAGCATATTATTTACATAATGTTTGACAAGAATTAGATCAACATTACAATGGTCGTTGGATAGAACATGGTGGTCCAGCATCTTGGCCCTCTAGATCACCGGATTTAACATCTCTCGACATTTTTTTATGAAGTTATCTTAAAGAAAGGTCTACAAAGATATACCAACTATCCCAGAAAATATGCAGGAGCTAATATGAAATGCTTGTGCAAATGTTGATCAAGAAACGTTTTTAGCTACTCATCAATATTTTCTTCCACATCTCGAAAAATGTATCGTAGTTGATGGTCATCATTTTGAACATTTATTGAAGCAAGTTACTCACTGAAGTTGTTTGCTTTGAATTGCTAATAAAATTATTGCTTTCCATTTTGAAATCTAACTACCTTTCAAATTGAAGTGGTATCGTCAGAAGACTAAAAAAAATATTATAGATGAAAGTTATTGTTTTTTTTTGCATAGATTCAGATGCCGCTAAAAAAAACTAGGTTTCCATTTAAAACAACTAAGTTAAATATGAAATGACCATGAAAACGCTCATCAAATGAAAAACAAATAGAGCTACTTTCTTTTCCTCTTTCAACGCTTACTTTCGTAGATATTCTGCATTTCTGGTTACTTGCCTCAGCCTGTATATATATTTACATTTAATAACACTTAATAATATATATATAATAATTTTATATATTATTAAGTGGTATTAAATGTAATATATATCGTATTTAATAACATTAATAATAAAATGAATCTTGTATACGCCGTTCCGGCATGGACGAGTGGTCTAGACGGCGGTCTACCATGTGGCCGGTTTATCGGAACCTGGGTTCGAATCCTGGTGTTGGCATGGCTGTTTCTTTCT
>JAFIDM010009631.1:354772961-354784579 GCA_023159025.1 Thereuonema tuberculata
CAGGTTTCAACGCCGAACTCATCATTAGCAACATATTAGGTGAATACAGACGGAATCAGAGTTCAGACAAGCAAGAAAGTACCCTTGCAAGAGAATGCCATAATACAGTTTGGAAAGAAAACCCAAAGGACAGCAAGAATAAGGAGACCAAAGTAGAAGTGAAGAATAGGCAACGTGTAAAATGTTTTCAATGTGGACAGTTAGGACACATAGCCAAATTTTGTAAGAAAAGAACAAATCCAAGATCGAAAAGAAATCTGAATGATAAAACAACCGATGATAGGAGGTCCTTCTCCAACGTAATCAGCTTATTTGGACATCAGAATCCTCATCATAGGGATAAAGAGTCATGGTACATTGATAGCGGAAGCAGTCATCATATTTGCACGCGGAGAGATTTATTCGAACATTATGAAAAGCTTGAGAAACCATTGAGCATTTTCTGTTCAAATTATACGTCATCAAAAGTCCTTGGACGAGGCAGTGTGTTTCTGAAGACCCAACTTCCAACTGGCGAAATTAAAACCATTCAACTGATGAACACTTACCACGTGCCCAAGATGCGTGTTAATCTAATTTCAGCTGGTGAATTAGCTAAAGCAGGCTTTCATCAAACCATTCAAAAAGACGAATTCTTAGTCCACGACGAAAAGGACAAACTGTGCCTGGTAGGAAGAAAGAAGAATAATCTTTATGCGGTGACAAGATTCGAAGACAGCAAGAAGTCCAATGCTTTCTTCAATGAAACGGAACATAGTCCAATCCAGTTATGGCATGATCGACTAGGACATGCATCTGTAAAGAAAATGAAAGTTATACAACAAAAGAATATGCTCAGATGAATGAAAAAGATCAAGATATCACCTACGTCCGAATTTATTTGCGAAAGCTGTATATTAGGCAAACTTACAAACATAAGGCATCGGAAAATAGATAAGATCAGAACCGTTAGACCATTGGAACTAATCCACGCAGATGTATGCGGACCGATTCGAATCAACAACCCTGATAACCTATCGTACATCTTGACGATTGTTGATGATTATTCAAGACGAGGGTTCGTTTATCTAATGAAATCCAAAGATGAACTTAGCAAGAAGATCATTAACTTCTCAAGGTTTACAGAAAGATCAACAGGGCTGGAGATTAAAGGGAATTCTAAGCGATCAGGGAAAAGAATTCGTTCACTCCGATATTCGAAAGTTTGCCAGTGATGAAGAGATACAGTTACATTATTCATCCGCCCATCAACCCCAGCAGAATGGAGTAGCAGAGCTGTACCACCGGACCATCATGGAGTGCGCTAGAACTTTAATGATTGATGCAAGATTGCCATTACGATTCTGGGCCTACAGTATACTTTGTGCCAACTACACTTTGAACCGTACACCATATAGAGGAGTGAAAAATGAAATACCATTAAGCAGGTGGTTTCGAAATGGATATTCACCGTCAGTAAAACACCTTAAAAGATTTGGTAGTGTGGCTTATGTGAAGATCCCCAAATGCCAACTACGAAACAAATTTGCAGATAGAGCTGATAAAGATATTTTCCTAGGATACTCCACAGTAACAAGGAGTTATTACATTTATGTTATTCGGTCACATAAAATCATCGAGACCAGAAACATTTATGTGAATGAAAACCGGAGAGGCAGCGAACTACTGAAGACGACAGTTAGAAAAGACAACTATTATGATTGCTTAATAAAGATAGGCCAGCAAGAAGAGTTGGACGATTCACTGACATCAGAAGAAGAAGATACACTAGGAAGAGCTGAGACTGAAACGAATGAACATCCAGCAGACGAAGAAAGAAAGACAAGTGATTCTGAACCAGAAGAAATGATGGAAGAAGAATCAGAAGAAGAAGTCTTAAGTTTAAGAAGTAGGAATATATCACGCTTACGCCAGACCCATGCAAATACGATAAGAGCTGACGAAACACCGAAGAACTATTCCGAAGCAATGAAGTGCGATGATCGTCATCTTTAGACTGATAGGACAAGGAGAAAGGACAAGGAGACCAGTATCGACAGAGCAGATTTTTGGTCTCCTAGACAAACAACAAACCACAAACAAAGAAAAAAAGAGGGGAAAAAAACCGACAGGAAGGAAAATTTTAAAAAAAGAGGATATCACACTCCGCACAACTCACAAGGAGGAGTATGAAACGGTCGGCAGGGACCCACCCCGAACAGCTCCAAGGACCGCCAAAGGCCCTATCCAAGGAGCCGGGTACAGTTCGGGTCCCACCCTCCCCATTGACCCCCCAAATGGGCCGTGCGGGATTTGGAGAAAACAAAAAAAAGCATCAAAAATTCCTCCCGATAATCCTTATAAACACCAAAGACAAAAAAAATTCCTTCATAATTACAAACTTAAACAAACAATTCAAATGTCCCCAGTTTAAAACAGAACAGAAGGAGAAGGCTTCGCGCTCGGCGGCCACTACCGAGCGACTGAAAAACAAAATCATTAGTGTTAGCCAGATCCCCAAATGTAAAATTCTGTATCTGTATAAAAATAAAGACGAAGAAACAAGACATACAACAAATTAAACACTTATCATTACTCCATAAGTTAAAAAGTATACAAATATCCAAATGTTAAAATATATCCAAAATTATTTAAAAATACGAAATTAAAAAATAGAATGTTAAAGTTAAGATTAAAGATATTTACAATGTAAAAAAAAAGAAGACAAAAAAAATTCCCAGTGCAAAAAAGAACCAAATAAGTTAAACGGGACAATTCAAACGATGAACAAAATTTAAAAATAACTGATAACAGTCCCTTATCCTGTCGCAAGGACAGGGGAATGGAATACCCCTCTTAGCAAACAACATTTTAAAGTGGTTTCTAAGTCTCGAACGACCAGGATCCGGACAACGCCATAAGACGTGGTCCGGATCTTCGTCCTCAGAGAGAAAACAAAGTCCGCACTGGGATGTGTCTCCCAGGTTAAATCTAAAAAGGTAAGAGTTAAAAGCCCCGTGCCCGGTTAAAAATTGGTTAACGATGAAGTCCGAAAAGAGTGCTCCGTCATTAACTCTGTTGATAAATCTAAAAAGTGGCCTACCCTTACAAGAATTGTTCCACTGTCCCTGTCAAATGGAAATTTGATCTTGATATCTAAAACGGTGAGAGAAAGACCGCGGCAAAGAACAGGGAAAGGAGATATCTTCCAACGAGGCGGCTCGCTTGGCCTCTCTGTCAGCCTCTTCATTACCACATATGCCAATGTGAGCCTTAACCCAAAATAACTGTATCGCAACACTGTTATTTAAAAGTTCCCTGATATTTACATGAGTATCTCTGATCATTTTGTTAGAATAAGAGCAATTAGAAATTGCTCTCAGGGCAGCTTTAGAATCAGAGATAATTGCGATACTTAGGTGTTTCTTGCACCAAAGGTCAAGGCACACATTGACGGCATAAGAGATAGCTCCTGACTCCGCCTGAAAAACAGATGAATCATGAGGAAGACGTTGCCGATAAATATCTAAAGTTTTATTATAAGTATCTTTGAAGACGACAGAGAAACCAACGCGGCCCTCACCCTTAGAACCATCAGTGAAAATTTTTATATTAAATGAGAGTTCATTGTCTCCCCACATTTTAATAGGGAATGGGTTAATGAAAGCAGGGTGAACCCAAAAAGAAGGAGTTACTCTCTGTTCATAATTTTCACTGTGAATTCGATTATAATGAAAAAATAACTGTTGTGCTTGAATCCACATGGGAACAATACCACATAGGACGTATAAGGCTTCAGTCGAAACAGTTCTATATGTTCGGGCTATAGCTATTAAAAATGGTCTCACAATAGTATCTAAATTTCTCTTAAGGATAGATTTATTAGCAGAGTCGCCCCAAACTTCGGCCGCATAGAGAAGTTTTGGCTTAATGGCCGAATTGAAGATTAATTTCCTAATCTTCGAAGCCATCCCTCCATTTTTAGGTGCAATGAACATGAGCCTGTGAGCATTAACGGCAATCTTTTTCCTAATAGCACATAAATGATCCGTCCAGGTAAGATTCGAGCTAAGTGTTACCCCTAAGTATTTCAAATTATCAAAAAATTTAATTTTGCCATTTGAAACCTTTAAGAGGGGTCTCTTGGTAACATTTCTGCATGGACAGAACAGTGCTGCCGTTTTATTTTTGTTAATTGAGAGTTTATTATCATGTGCCCACAGGCTCAAGATTGGCCAGAAAGAATCCCATAAAATTTCAATTTTTCTAATGGAAGGGGCACTACCGTGTCATCGGCAAAAGACTGTAAGTCGATGGCACTCTCTGGATCATTATCTCTCTGCCACGAGGTAAATCGAGAGAAAAGATCTTCCATGATAGTGAGCCACAGGGTAGGCCCCAAATTACTACCCTGTGGACAGCCCTTAAAAACATAACCGATAGAGGAACCCAAAATAACTCTCCTGTTATAGAAAAAGGAAGAGATAATGTAGTATAAATTTCTAGGGCATTTAATATTCCTTAAAAAATTCAAAACCATCGGGTGCCAAGCATTATGAAATGCATTGGTGATATCTATAGAAACCACAGCAACATGGTGTCCTAGTGATTTATGCCGACGGACAAAAGACAGTAGAGACCTAACTGCCATAATAGTACTGTGGTTTCTACGAAATCCAAATTGTTTATCAGACAGACAGCCTTTAATTTCCATAAAATGATACAGTCTGTTATTAATAAACTTATCGAAAATTTTGCCGATGACAGGCAAAAGGCAGATGGGTCTCATACGACCGTCCCCTTTGGGGATTAAAACAACTTTAGCCACTTTCCATACTTTTGGGAAGACCCCGCATTTTAAACACTTATTAATTAGTGAGACCCATTCGTTACCGTAAACCTGAAAGATGAAGGGAAGAGCGCGGGCAGGAATCAGATCAATACCCGAAGAGGACTCTAGATTGAGACTATTAATAATATGAAAAAGTTCGTGATACTCAATATTGAAATCCTCTGTTTCACAAAGATAAGGTATCGTCTGATTATACCTGATACCAGTGGCAACATCGTCATCTTCCTCGACAATATCGTCGGGAAAGTATTCAGTGAGAAGAGCCTGATTTGACTCATTCTCGGAGGAAGTCCAATTGGCATCATTCGTTTTGACCGTATTTGCACAAGCATAATTCTTGTTTTTATTGGTCAAAATTTTGAAAGGAAAGCTAAAGGGATTTTGGTTGGCTTCCCTTTCACAATAATCCTTCCAAGAATTCCATTTGGCGTGTCTTAAAGATTGACGATACTTTGCCCTAGCCTCCCTCCATCTTTCTTCTATAGCCAGTTTCCCATATGGATCCTTGCATCTTAGATATCTCTTCCACCATGCTCTGGCTTTGGCCCTCAATTCTCTCAGCGTTGGTGACTACCAGCGGGGCCCTACTTTGTTTTTAAAAGAGGTCTTGCGAAAAGGAATGGCCCTATCACAGGCCTCTTTACAAATATTTTGAAAAATAAGTGCAGCATTTTCGCAATCCATGCTATTAATAGGATTAATCACGTAATTCAATTTACTAGAGAGGAAATCAGTAAAGACTTTCCAATTAGCAGCCTTTAGGCAGTAAGCCCATCGCGAAGGAACCGAATCCGAATCCAGCTCAAAAGAAATAATGCGGTGGTCACTTCCACAATCTTCCTCGGAAACGTTCCAATTAGAGACTGTCAGTCCCCTCGAAAGAGTGAGATCTATCCAACTTCTGCCATTGGTAGAATAGAAAGTTGGAATAGATTCGTTGTCATTACAAATAACAACATTGTTTTTGTTAACCCAATCAATTAATTCATTACCTCTCTCATCACTGATGTTGTCACCCCATATCAAGTTGCGAGCATTAAAATCACCCAAAATTAAAACATGAGAATATAATTTTATAATGTCTTCTAACTTGAGTAACAAAGTTGTAAAATTCTCATATTTATGGGCGTAGAGACTAACAACCACAATGGACCTAGTATTCGTTTTAAAAACAATAACCACTAAATCTTTTGATAAAAATTGACTAATGACTAGAGGGTTGAACTTTTTGTTGTTATAGACTATACAAGAACGAGGCCTCTCTGATTCATTATTACAAAAGATAATCGAATAGTGCTGATCAAACGACGGAATTGTATTCCCTGAACAATAGGGCTCTTGAAGACATAAAAAATCAAAATTTGGGAGCAAAATTTGCAACTCCGTCCAAGCCTGCCAGCCTTTTCCCATGTTAAACTGGCAAAACCTAATCATTTATAAACAATAAGTTTTCTCATTGCCAGATGGGCTCGTTTATAACAAACGCAAGCTTTACTATCAGCGCGATGATTATAATCCGAAAGACCAGATCTTGTACAGTTAGAACAATAATAATTGAAGACTGACAGTCGCTAACACGGTGATTGTCTCCGCATTTGGAACAACTTAATGGATTTTTGCAGATGGCAGCTAAATGTCCAAACTGATTGCAGTTGTTACATCTCAACACTGCTATTTCCTCTTCAAAAGGGATATTCAAATATTCAAATAAAATATATCGCCTTTCCTTAAAAAATTTAAAAATAATTGGATCAGCAGAAATGATCCAATTCTTTTTATCAGGATTGCGACAATTTCTGCTCGTAATAATTTTCAATCCTTTAGCCAAAACGTTCTTCGTAATGCTTTGATAGGATTCAATGTTACTATTGATTAAGATATCTAAGACTTCATTACTTTCATAGTCCTTGGAGATGCCAGTAACTAAAATCGTTGGATTCCTATTTTTAACGGAAGTAACTTCCAAGGAATCAATTTTTCTTAGTTGATCCTGTAACTTCTGTTTTTGAACTGGATTATAACATTTTAAAATAACATCTCCATTCTTTGTTAATATCTTATTTTTCAATCCCCCATCAATAGCTTTCACGTTGACCGATTTGGCTAGGATATTATTTAGACTTTCTTTGGGTTTCTCACTTCCCAGATCATTTTTAAAAGAAACCTTGACATTGTACTCTGTGTCGACTTTATCTCTAGAGAAATTGAAATTTTGCTTCTCTTTTTTCTTAGAGTAACTTTCTTTTCTATTGTTTTTTAACACAGATGCAAAGGATTGTGGCTTAAGATTCTCTTGTACCGAAAGAGTATTTTCTTTCTTTAACAAGGAGATTTCATTATTTATATAAACATTCCTTAACTCTAATTCTTTCTTTTGGAGTTCAAGCTCTTTGTTACTACATAAAATTTTTGTAAATATTTTTCTTATCTCCATCAAAGAGTTGGAGACCTCTTTCTGATTGTCTTTATCAAAAGAAATTTTACCATCGGCTTCCTTAGATGTGGCATCACGAATGAAATTATTATATTCATAAAAATCGTTGATTAATTTAGAGGACCCATCTAAAGGATTATCAAAAACACATGAGGAGGAACCTGAGGACAAAGGTCTCCTCCTTTTATTAGAAAAACTAGCCCCGGCAGAATCCTCAAAAATCATATTTACCTCATCATCGTCATCAGTATTCACTTTTTCAGTGGCCAAACGAATACTATTTCTGGCATGTTGACGTATAAGGTCATGTTCTGCTTCAATTTGTTCATTAACTAGTTCTTCTATTTCTTTTCTTTTTTCTTCAGTAATTTTTGCCCTCAATTCCTTTTTCATTTCATCGTTCCTCGCTTGAATTTTATCTAAATTAGCTTGGAGCCATGATGAATACTGCTTTTTTAAGTTTTCCTCTATTTCACATTTTTTGAGTTTCATCATTTCATTTACTCTGCTGGCGAAAACATTCTCTCCTCCTGTAGAGCAGAGAAGTCCTCTACCAGCAGACGACACATTGCTCATTCCAAGGCCTTCGAAAAGAAGTACCAAAAGCTGCCACCAGCTGGCGCTCTCACAACCGCTAGGCAACTACACGATCGGAATTTCTTTAAAATCTTTGTAATTAAACAGGTTAAGGTCTCCAAAACATTGACGGAGCAATCTAGGAATGTTTAATAAAAGAAATAATCGGTTCAACTGCAGTATACGGTAATCGAAATTAAAACTAAGTAAACCTTCACTTCGCGTACGAACCCTAAGGCACATTTTCAACCAAATACAGTTAGAATTAGGTTAGCTCAAATTAACTCCCATAAGGCACATTTGCATTAGGTTAGGTTAGATTAGGTTCCCTTAGCTGCAGGATGTATGTCTTGGAAAATAACCCCGCGAATTCCACCCATTGCAAGTTCAACGATAACTCATGTCCGCCATTTTCGTTTACCGTAAAATACAGTTTTACCAAATAATCTAACAATCCAGAAAAACAAGTCAAGATAACTACCTGGCAAGGAAAAATCCAGAGAGCAATTATGCCCTGCATGTGGCTAAAGGCACGGCCACCCTCGATCCACCTGTGATCGTCATCTGTGGATGAAAGCTATCAATGAAGAACTGTCCAGCATTAAAAGCCATGATACGTGGGTGGAAACGAGGGTACCGGAATTTGTAACACCCTTATCATCTAAATGGATATTTAGAAAGAAATTGGATTCAGAAGGAAACATAACAAAATACAAAGCCAGACTTGTTATAAATGGGTTTCTCCAAAAACCAGTAATCAACTACGAAAGGACGTATGCTCCGACACCGAGCGTGGGTATCATCAGATCAATTTTGAGCCTCGGAGTTGAATACAACATGGAAATACACCAATGCGACGTGAAAAGCACATATCTAAACGGAATTCTGGATAACGACATTTACCTTGAAATACCTGAAGGTGTCGAAACAAGAAATCCAGATTCTAATGGTGTAAAATTGGTCAAGTCACTTTACGGTCGCAAGCAAGCTGGACGAAACTGGTTTATAACTATGAGAGACAAGTTATGTAAACATGGATATAAGAATCTAATGTCTGAACCATGCCTATTTTATAAGAAAATAGAGGGAGACATCTACATACTTCTGATTTATGTGGATGACATCTTAGTCGTTGGAAAGGAAGCGGTTGAAGTGAATAAAATTAAAGATGAACTCAATAAGTTGTTCGGGATAAAAGACTTAGGGATTATAAGCGAATACCTAGGGATGAAGATCATATATAAAAAAGAAGATGGACGATTAAAAATATCCCAGGAGGGTTTCGTACGAGAGATGCTGACCAAATTCAACATGGAATCAAGCAAAGGAGTAGGAACTCCTTATATTGAAGGAAAAGAAGCGACCAGCATCGAGAGAACAACTGAGAAGTATCTTAATGAACGAAGTCATCTTAATTATCGGAGTTTAATAGGAAGTTTAAACTTCATAGCAAATGGAAGCAGACCAGATATCGCGTACTCCGTTAACCGCTGTGCCGAAAAGTGCAACAAGCTAACGACTACAGATTTAGAAAAAGCAAAGAGGATACTAAGGTATCTGAATGGATCCAAATCTCTGTGTCTCGTCTTCACGCAAGGAAGAAGAATGCTACGAGGATATAGTGATGCCAGCCTCGGAAACAGAAAGGATGGGAAATCGACAACAGGATATGCATGTTATCTTGGGGATTGCTTAATATCTTGTTTAAGCAAGAAGCAATCCTCAGTGTCCCACTCGACGAAGGAATCAGAGCTAATTGCTAATTACGAACTATGCAAAAACGTGATGAGTTGCAAAAACGTTTTAAAGGAACTTGGATTCAGCGAAATTTCAAAAGAGTGTGTCACTATCTTTTGCGATAATCAAGCTACTACTCGGTATGCAGAAGATAGGTTCAATCAGACTAAGAGCAGACACATTATAGGTTCAATCAGACTAAGAGCAGACACATTAAGTTAAAGTTTCACGCTGTGAAAGAATACATCGAAAAAAAGGACATTGATGTATTATATCTGAGTTCAACTGAGAATAAAGCCGACGGCTTCACAAAAGGATTAACTCTTCCCCGGCATAAAGAATTTGTAAAGTATGTATGTTTACATCTGGAGGAGAGAGAATAATTTGAAAAGAAAATAAGCAAATATAATTTGAGGGGGAGATTAGAAATTCAATATCGACAATTTCTAAGTTAAAAATTCATAAGCCTAAATTTTCTTCTGGTGGCAAACTTAATTTGCTTTTGACAGTCGTTATTGAATTAGCATGGAAGGTTTGCATTTTCTCATGTTTCGATAACGCAATTAAGTCATTACTATAGCTTGCTGAAATAAGTCGTTCACGAACCAAAGTAATTGTTCTCTCGTGGAACGTGGAAGTCATCTCTATGGGAGACGGCATTGTTAATGCGAGCCGTCCAGGGTTCGCATGCATCCTTCAACCAGTTCAGATGTGAAAATAAATTCCTCCCGAGTTAGGGAGTTCAGTTTGCTGCAAATTCTCACCAACGATATTGGATCAATAAGAATGAGAATACGCCCAGAAGAATTCAGTGGATTCTAAAGTGCGCTCGATTAAAAGCGAAGCAGCTGTAATATTCCAATCCCCGGGAAATTCTGACGAATAGCAGAATACCGAGTCCGGATAAAAAAGAAGACGGTTTCGACGACAGGCATTCCTTAGACGAAATATATCGAAGCCAGACGCAATTGGCAGGATACGATTCGAGTAATAGCCCAGACGAAATGCGAAAGAACTGACCGTTCCGTACGCAGAAGACCGAAGCCGACGAAAATGATTGGAGCCGAAGACGGAAGAATCATTTCCCCGTAAGAGACACAGCCACCGCCGGGAACTTCTAAAGTGATAAAAGAATAGGACTCATACAGATGACATAGTCTATTTAGAAGAATGCAAAACAGAGTGAATAACTACTACTGATTAGGAAGAATAGATCCTCATTGAATTTATCGTATATCGCGAGAGAAACAACGCCCGGAAATTTACCCCTAAGAGGAACAATTGTTCGGAGCAACGAGCCTAGAAGATTTTCGTAACATCTCACCAGACCGACAACGGAAATACAGTAAAGTTAAAGGGATCGAATTACTCACAACCGTTCATCCAAGGAAATCGACTTTTACTGTAAGTAAAGTTTTATTAATATATCTATCAGCTTGATAGGAACCTTAAAAACGGGTTAGGCGTAGATAAATCGATTCATAAGAAAGTTTAGGATCTTAGAAATTTATACAATTCGAGTTAGGATAAAAAAAAGAAATCAGCGACGTGAAGTTATTCAAGAATATCTCTGGCATTAACGTGTAGTTAAAATTAAGATTCTACTTTAAAGTTACTAGATCACCTTAGGAGAAGATAATATGAAATTTAGCTAACTAATTTAGCGTTTGTGACAAACGCAGTGTAGTGAAGCCTCCATAAAGAGGAGATTAGAGATAGCTAAAGTAAATGCAGCGTAAAGCGATTCAGTTATTTTTCTGGAATAAAAAGAAGATCTAGAAAAGGGATCTTAGGATAGATTCAGGGAAAAAGGAACTGTTTATAGATTTTGGTGGAGGGAACTCAGACCTAGCTTAGAAATTGAAGCTTAACGATAGAAGATTGCCCACAGAAGCAAGCCGTTCCATGTGAAGCAAGCAAACCTTCCCAGAAGATTGTAAATGTAGAATTGATTAATTCCGAGCTTATTAAGCCAATTGTACATAAGAAGAAGGCTGAAGAAGGCTAGGAAGCCTGAAACAGCTGTTCTGGGTTCCCGGT
>JAFIDM010009631.1:354811778-354852726 GCA_023159025.1 Thereuonema tuberculata
TAACGACGTTCAGACACATAGGCCCTGATGATTCCCCACAATGAGTTATCAGTCGTCGTGTGGTCAGGACTTCGGGATGGCCATTTCAATGGAGTTGGCGATGCTGGAGAATCGCGACCAATCCAGCGTCCTGGAAAATGTTCATGCAGAAACCCGCGCACAGTAAGAGCGAAATGAGTAGGTGTCCCGTCCTGCAGTAGCCATACGCGTTCAATGATACCCGCGTCTTCAAGCTCTGAGATTCACAATGCTTGTAACATGTGTAAAAAGTTTCACCGTTACCATGACCATCAAAACAATATGGTCCAAACAAACGACGTGATATTATCGCAGCCCATATGATTTTATGAGATAGATTCCTCTCCAATTCCAGTGTGTAATGAGGGTTCTCTTTCGCTTAAAAGACAGCGTTTTAGTGCCATCTGCATTCTAGTGTAAACAATTGAAATAACATTGATTACTAAATATTTATATTTATTACTACATAATAGGGGTTAAAGGGAACTTCCCGGCCACACTATATTTTAAAATCGTAATTTATACTTCTGTAATGTTTTACCTTATACACTGTTACAAGAATTAATCTTAAGTTACCTTTGTTCCTTAGTTTTCTTTTTAATCTGAAAACATTGAAGCCTTCAAATATGAAAGTTGTCATTAGGTATTCTTGCATTTCCAAATAGTATTCTTCCATTTCTTTTGGTTAACTTCAAGTGAAAGTTGAAATTCTGATAAAGAGTACCATATACGCCATTCAACAACGACGGATACCAATGTGACGGTTTTTAGTTGAAATAGAGTATCTGCACATCATTTGTAATTTCTTCATTCATGTCTGTATCTAATGCTCATCTGGCCTGCGTTTGAAGTAGGCTAAAAATATGAATATTGAAATTTAATAGTAGGCTTGTAGGCTAAAATTCATGAGTTTTTTTTTTCTTTGACTCTTCTCTTATTGCGTCACACACAGAGAGGGAGTGATAAGAGATATTTAACAGTAACTAGTTGGCTAACCGTCGCTTCGCTCCGAAAGCCTCGCTTATGTAACGGAAAACAACTTTTTATTTATTAAAAAAAAAAACACATACACACACACACACAAATTGCATCAAAAAACTAAAAGTAAATTTTTTATAAGTTTTTTTTTTTTCAATATAATTTTTGATGTCTATATTCTCTCAATCTACGACTGTTTTTAGAACCATTTAAATTAATCATATATCTATGACAAATTTAAATTTTATATACAGATTAAAATGTAGGCCTCATAATCTAATGGCTAAGATGTCTAACTTCTGAGCAGTATTCTACCTAATAGAAATAGTGCATCTTTCTTTATTTGGCTCTTTTTTTTTATTCCTATTAATACTTTTCAGTGGTTTTTGAGTTACAAATAGTGAGTTTTCAGTATTCTACCAAATAGAAATACTGCTTCTTTATTTTTTGACTCTCATTTTTATTGTAATTGTCACTTTTCAGTGGCGTTTGAATTACAAATATTGATGGTTTTTGAGATACAAATAGTGATTTTTCAGTATTCTACCTAATAGAAGTATTGCGTCTTTCTTTTTTGACTCATTTTTATTATAATTGTCACTTTTCAGTGGCATTTGAATTATAAATATTGATGGTTTTTTCAGTAACAAATAGTGATTTTTTCGATATTCCACCTCAAAAAAAGAGTGCTCCTTTCTTTCTTGACTCTGTTTTCTTTACTCCAACATCTGCCGTGTACACGCACTTATTTTTCAATATCACATAGAATTTGGTTAAGTAAGAATATTTAAAATATTGCAACGTTTCGGCAATTATAGTTCTAATTGTCAATTTCGAATTACAAATAAACTGACGGATGGGAAATAAATAAACAATCTTGAGATTAAAAAAAAAGGTTGAATACATTCCTTATTGATTGGGGAAGGGAAAGGAGAGATAAGTCAAAAAACAATATAAAGAGAGTTGTAGTCCCCATGGCCTAATGGATAAGACGTCTGACTTCGGATCAGAAAGTTGCAGGTTCGATTCCTGGCGCGGATGTTTCGTTGTAAAATTGAGTTCTATTTTCCATTCTCATAGAAAATTGCGCAGGACAGATCAGACACATACAGACAGAGAAATAAAAGATTTTAGTAATATAGATTAGAACTAATTCCCGGTGGCCTAATGGGCAAGACTTCGGATCAAAAGGTTGCAGTTTCTATTCCAGCCGCAGAAGTTTCATTGTAGAAATTATTTCTATTTTCACAGGAAATTAAAATTATTTTCCAAACACAGAGAAAATACGTTATAGAAGTGCGTTGGACACAGACAAACGAGGAAAACTAAAGAGATTGTAAATTTCAAATACGGAAGATCAATACGTAATGTTTTCAGAAGCTTGTTTATCTGACACGAAAGTTCTGCAGAAAAACCAACCATTTTGAGAAATTAAATTAAATAAATGCTAAACACAGAAAACTTGACTATAAAATATTTTCTATTTTTACTAATGATTTTAATAATATATGCCAGATTTAATAACAGTCATTTGCAAAATAAAATTTTTGAGGAAACCATTGGAACTAAATTCGATACCTGTTTCTTAGCCCTATTTTGAAATGTGTAGGCTGTATGAAAACGTTGAATTACAAAATTTTTTGCTTTGTTTTTTGCTTTCATGAAAAATGATAAGAACCGACCTTTCATTAATGATAAAATTGCGACGTTAGTCTACAAACTTTCTAAAAAAAATCAATTTGATATAATGCAATTTTTAATTTTAATTAGTTAATTAATTTAAATTAATTATTAATGATTTTTTGTTTTCCATTTTTAATCCTTTACTTATATTGAAAAATACTTCAACATTTCAAGCAGGAAGATACCAACTTTGTTAATTAAACATTCTTTATGTTTAATTCTATATCGAAATATAGCTTCTCAGGCAAATTAAATGTTTGTGACACTTGAGTTTAGTAATTTAACATGATCATCCGTAATGTACTTACTTTATTACTTTTGCTTACTTAAAATATATATATATATATATATATATATATATATATATATATATATAGCTAAGCCGGACAGCTTTCTGAAACATAAAATCCCAATAATTTCAAAAAACTGTTTCTGTGAATGTATCGGCTTCAAATTACATTCACTTCGTCAGCGGCATCTGGTATTAAATTTTGAAGCTAAAATAAAATTTGGAAGTCACAAAAGCGCATTATTTCGAGAAATTAATAATAAATTAATAATGAATTATTCTATTTCAAAAAAAAAAAAATTCAAAATAGAGGCGAGCTGAACTCAAACTTAGTTTTGTAAATATAATAGCTGATTTTCAAATTAACATATGATAATAAAATACACCTCTGTACGTTGTAGAATCTGTTAAAATGGTTTTGCTACTTTTGTAAAAATATTCTTTTCGTTATGATTTTTTACCTTTTTTTTTTTAACTACGGTAATTATTGGGATTTTATGTTTCAGAAAGCTGTCCGGCTTAGCTATATGTTTAGTAATATAAGTTAATTTTATTCTTATATTCTTATATATATATGAAGCGAGGAGAATGTGTAACTTAAGAAACCTACTAATAATAATGAATGCGTCGAGTTGAATTAATAATGAATTATTCTATGTCAAAAAAAAAAAAAAGAGAAATTCAAAATAGAGGCGAGCTGAACTCAAACTTAGTTTTGTAAATATAACAGCTGATTTTCAAATTAACATATGATAATAAAATAAACCCCTGTACGTTGTAGAATCTTTTAAAATGGTGTTACTACTTTTGTAAAAATATTCTTTTCCTTTTGATTTTTTACATTTTTTTTTTTTAACTACGGCATTTTTCTAGCAACGGAGAATAAGTTTTTATGGAAACTTATCTAAATATACTTACTTAAATTAACAAATAAAAATAAATTAAAATGTCATCTAAACATCAGCTTATGATACATTAGCTCTTTATGTTAGAATCCAACTGTAAAATTATTACAGGAACTACTATGTTTTATAATTTGAAATATTTTAATTCACTTGTTTTTTTATGTAAAAATAGTTTCTTCCTTTAATGTATTTTTTTTTAAGAAAGAAACAATTCATGAAGCTTGAATTAATTTGAGAACTCCTTTTATAATATTTTCAATTAATATTTTACTCATTGGACGTAAAGAATTCTTTATTCTCCTCGAAAAATGAAATCATTTCCCAAAAGAATCGAGCTAATCTCAAAGCCGTTTCTTTTTCCCCTGTTATATGCACATGCTCTTTTCATCGCAGTCTAAGGACAAGCTCTTCTTATTTTTAATTGACCTAACAATTCGGGAGCCATCGGCCACACGAGAAACTCCATCATAAAGGAACGCCCGGGTTGGCGGCTTAATAAACTTTTCTGAAATGGAAAATGGACCCCAATATCTTAACGGCTAATTCTTTCTCCGTGGCTGCAGCCATCAGGAGCTGAGTTTTCGCTCGTGCCTCTTCCACTTTTCTTCTTATTTTCACGGTCATTTGGTTATATCTTTTAGGAGATTACGTCAAAGATATTATGCTCCCACATAGTGGGCTCATTTTGGCAGTTTAACATCAGACGGGTATTCAGAACCTCAACCACATCTTGTACTCTCTCACCAACGGTAAAATTAAAAGGATTAAGTCCCTCATAGTAATTCTTTTCATTGTCTCCAGACATAATTAACTATTCATTTGTTTCAAAGAATAATAAAAAAAAATTTAAGTGATTTTTTTTTAAACCTTCATGGCTTGAAAATATATGTACACTATGTACTCAACAGCGAAAAGCGTAGGATAAGTTTTAAGATTTAATCAAATCAGGTAAGTTTATGTGAAATTGTATTATTAAAGTCCAGTATTATTAAAGCTGCTATTATATTAAGTCCAATGCAGATAAGATAGCTAGATCTAATCGAAGATCTGAAATGAAAAAATTTCAGATCAACTGTTACAGAAACCGATGAATGATCTATAGTCTCTAATTCATATTTTAGCTTTTTTTTTTCAGTAAATGTATACAATTACTTAATAATTTTCGGTCTATTTATAAACTGTTATAATTGTTAGTGGGCTAACTGTTAGTTCTGTGTTATGATTGTTATTTTTAACGCATTTTATATTTAAAAATGAAAATATCTAAAATATTAACCATTTATTCAATATCGTAGTATTCAATACCTTACATTAACCCAGAAAGGAAAAACTGCTAAGTAAAAGAATTATTGAACTTATTATTGAGTTCAATTTCTGTAACTAATATCTAAAAATATCAATACAGCAAAGTCAGCCTTTCAGTAGAAAAGTGAGGCTCATCAAATCAGTCAGTTTGTGTAGATTTGTCCTCTACCAACAATTTTTGAACAGCTCGATGACATTTTTTTGTAATTTTCCCTTGCCTGATAAGGATACGAGATGATTTAGCTTTTGTACTTGAGATTTATTCTGTGTAAGTTCTTGTTGAGAAATTAACCATGAGAGAAATTCAATATAATTATAACACTGGAAACAATGATGTGTAATGCAATGATCTATTAATTGTGGGAGGTTTTGATATGAAGTTGGAATTAAGCAATTTAAGTCAGTAATATATTTATTTACTTATTCAATTTCAGAAAAAGAAAAGTTTCTACTGTTCGTCTAAGACAGATATTATACTTTAAACTTAAAGGTAGATACTACGTTAGTGTCTTGTTTTACAGTAAACTCATAGTTTCTTTTTATTTTTATTTGCCTTTTTAACATAGAATAGAAATAAAAAAGCAAATATGAGGAAAACATTTTATGTAAATTAGATATTAAGTTCTTTCTACAGCTTCTTGTTTATTCAGATTTCCTTAATATTGTAATCTTAAGAAATTGAATTTTACCAATTTTTATGCTAAAAATTCAGATTAAGTGAAATCTAAAAACTGAAAATACACACTGTCAGTTTGACGAAAACGGCCAGTACTTGGTAATCCATCATGGAATAATATGTGATTTCGCGCCGGGCTGCAGAGGAGACACGGCCAAATAGTAGCCGGTCTCTAATAGTAGCCGGTCTCTAACAGTAGCCGGGTCTTTGAAATTTGCCTACCGGTACTAGTGTAAGCGTCCGTATCTTTATAATAGTTTTGCGTAATATCTTACTGCCTTACATTGCCTTAAAAAATGCCGCCGAAACGGTCATTTGACATTGCCTTTAAGATTCGCGCGGTGGAATACGCGAAAGAAATTTTCGGTGAGGCGACCGCCCGTCATTGCGGATTCGGACGACTAATAGCAGCGAAAGGTACAGAAAGACATTGCCATTTATCTTTAACAGTCTTACGTAGTATCTGAAATTCAAATAAAGTAGCTGTTTGTAATATTAGCCGGTATTTTTAAGTAAAAATATTGCGTTCTGAAGGTTTTTGTTAATAATGGCCGGCTCTAATAGCTGCCGGTCTCTATTAAGCGCCGGGAGTCGAGGCTAGTTTTGCCAATAAACGCCGGGGGCCTCTATTGGAGCTTATACGGTACTCCTATTCCTACTACTACTACTTCTGCTACTACTACTACTACTAATAATAATAATTAACTATGTTTATTTGGATGAAGATATTACAACCTTGTGTCATTTTTCGAAGAAAAATTGAAAAGATTATAGTTAATAATCCATACTTACAATAAAAAAATCAAGATATTAGCACATTTTTTTTTGATACAACAATTATAGCATTCGCTTCCCAAAAAGCTTATTGTTTACAGTGTAGTTAGTACCGCACAATCACTTTTTGAAGGGTCTTCGTCCTGTAATATGTTTGACGAAGTCGTAACTACGAACTTTATGAACTCATGAAATCTGCAGATTCTGTCTATCGCTGCGGTCAAATCGCCACATGTAGTCTTGTTTCATTGGGCTGGAATCGGTGACGCGAAACGAATAGGGATATTGATCGGAAGACAGCTCAGCTTTTATCCACCCAGTAATGGCATCTATATTTTTTTTGCACATTACTTCTTTGATTAACTGACAAACGATATTAGGAGTGTCATCCATTCTTCCTGCTTCCGCGACGTAGTCTTTCGATGTAATATATCTGAGACTTTGAATCGTTTACTGTTTTCTAGTAATGCAGCTCAAAAGGAAATATCTGCGGTCAAGAAGTGGGTCTTAGAATGACAGTTGCAGATCCTGAAAATCTTCACTATGTTATTAAATAAAAATTATATTTCATCATCAGAACATTAAACACTAATATTTTCAAAATTTCTTGAACAATTTTTTTCATCCTAATTTAATTTAACTTAAAGTTAAAATTTATCCGTTCTTTTCTAGTTCATTGTTTTGTTATGCTGTGAAATTCAATAATTAAATAGTATAATAAAACTTGAAATGATGTTTTGAAAACTGATTTGATACTCATTTTAATCAGTGAGTTATTATTGGCTTAATATTACCGGAATATAATCTACGAGTTTAAATCTATCTATCTATTCTCATATTATCAGTAGCTACGTTGATTACTTGTCAGAATAAAAATTTGAAAAACAAAGATATATCTTACATTCAACGTTTTTTAAATTCAATAAATACGTAAAGACTCGTAAATAAGTAATTTAGAATAAAGATTCAAAAATTGGAGAAAAAGTCATGAGAATATCCAGTTTTTTTCTCTGGAGTTCTGGAAACCTAATTCTTACTGCTACATTATAAATGAATAATGTTTAAAATACTTATTCCAATTTGTCGATTGTTCATGAGATCACATTTTACCAGTTACTGGAAAAAACACAAAAACAGTAGAGCATGCATTAAGAGCACATTCACACGATTTTTGAAAGCGAATTTTCTGGACCTATGAACTATATTTCTTTAATAAATTCTTTTTATTAATAATTAAGTTTGTTCAAAAATTTAAATAAATTAGTCTACAACATTTAAAGATTACCTAAAACTTTAAATCGTGAAAAACGATCATTCTTTTCCCTATCACAACACAACTCAAAGGAAGAAACATCAACTTTCCTCCAGAGATTTCATTTCAAAAATCTTCTAAAAATGCTATCACGATAAATTTGTATTGGAGAAATATCAAACAGTCGTGACCAATTCATATTTACTGATAAAACTTCATTCTTTGATACTCAAACGCACCCTAAGGCAAGCAATGAGGAAAAAAAATGAAAGCAACCAGGCAACGTTGGTTGTGTTCTTCTGTGACACAAAGATGAGCTTTTGTATATATATTATTGTACATTAAAGAAGCCTATTCCCACGAACAAACTCCGTAGGAAAACTACCATAAAGAGAGGAATTAAAAATAAAAAAAAATACATCAGAGGATTACAATTTCCTAGAGACTCGAGACTTTCAGCTTTTAACTTCCTTGGTTTACAAGTTACTAAGTAAGCATCTAAAGATATATTTTAAGTTGTAGTTTTCTATAGAAATCAAGAGATCGTTAAATCATTTCTATCAGGATTTGATATATAAGCACTCATATTCATTTTTAGTTCAGTTGTCAAATATTTATTAACAAAGTATTTTTATATCTGCAACACAAATTAATAAAAATGTTTGGTGTCAAATTAATTAATTCTATCAAAATATTTGGAATTATTTAAAAAGAAAGAATTAAAGATATTATTTTTCAACTTTTTATTTATAATTAAAGTAGCAAAACAAACAAACAAAAAAAATTAACTTTTTTTTGTAATCACCATTTTAAAATTACCATGATTAAAATTCAAACAAAATAAATTTCAGAACACTTAAAATTTTACCTTTTTTATAATAAGGAAATATTTGAATAATAATAATAATAATAATAATAATAATAATAATAATAATAATACTTGGGAAGACTTCGAATTTGGAGTGTTTTGAACTGGACCATGGTTTGGCCATCCAATCTATGGAACAGGGAGAGACCTACAAGTACCTGGGCTTCCAGCAAGGGCGCGTCATTGACAACGCAAAAATCAAAAATGCACTGAAGAACACATACCTTGCTCGAGTTCACAAAATCCTCAAAACACAACTCAACGCCAGAAATAAAATTAAAGCTATCAACACTTTTGCCGTTCCCACACTAACATATTCGTTCGGCATAATTCCATGGACAAACACCGAACTCGAAGTACAACGAGCAACACGCACTACATTCACGAAACACAACATGCACCACCCCAAGTCCGCTACGGAAAGGATGACTCTTCCCCGCAAGGAGGGAGGCCGAGGACTCATCAACCTCATCACCCTACACGAAAAACAAGTACATACACTTAGGGAACATTTCCACCAAAGAGCAGAAGACTCCTCACTTCACTCAGCCATTGTCAAGGCTGACACACACCTCACACCCCTGAACCTCGAAAACTCTTCTCCAACACTCACCACCCCTGACACCCACACTCAGCAGCTGCGTGAATCATGGGCTCGTAAGGAACTCCATGGCAGACATCCTCACGAACTCAGCCAGCCTCATGTTGACATGGAAGCGTCGAACAGATGGCTGATGAGTGGTGAGCTGTTTGGGGAGACCGAAGGGTTCATGATCGCAATACAGGACCAAGTCATCTCCACACGCAACTACAAGAAACACATTCTAAACGATGCGAACACACATGATGACAAATGCAGGAAATGCCACACTACGCATGAGACGATCGACCACGTAATATCAGGCTGTCCCCTTCTCTCTCAAACAGACTACCTCCACCGACACAATCAGGTAGTGTCGATCATTCATCAACAACTAGCACACAAACATTCACTTATTAAGAGCATGGTCCCGTACTACAAGTACATACCACAAAGCGTATTAGAGTCCACCTCATCTAAACTATACTGGGACCCCCCCATTCACACGGACAAAACCATACATCACAACAGACCAGACATCACACTTGTTGATAAGGTCAACAAACAGACCTATCTAATTGATATTGCAGTGCCTATCAGCAAGAACATGCAGAAAACTAACGCAGACAAGATCAGTAAATACACTGATCTAGCACACGAGCTCCAGAAGCAGTGGAAGCATGATCGAGTACGTGTTGTACCCATCGTTCTGTCTGCCACTGGTCTGGTGCCTCACACATTGCACCACAGTCTAAGCACACTAGGACTTCACAAAAACAGTTATGCACAACTGCAGAAGGCTGTGGTACTCAATACTTCACGCATAGTTAGGAAATTTTTGGACACAAGCACACATCCCTAATCATTCTTGCACACATCTTTACACTTGGCAGTATGTGCTTTGGTCATTGACCCGCCATATTGTTTTTGCTGGGGAAGCCCAAGGTTTGAAACATACAAACATGATCATAATAATAATAATAATAATAATAATAATAATAAGCCCCCATGGACCCTATCTCCTCGTGGTGGCGGCGGGAACTACACTAGCTTTAGGGTAGGCTGAAGGATCCAACCATCCAAGATGAGAACTCGTTCTAATAAAGAATATGCTCCATCGGGTGTGGCGCAGGATAAAGTCACCCGCGTTCGGGGGTTAGGCAGAGGCCTCCGTTTAAAATATGCTACAGTCTCCCGCAGGTGGTGGTGGGGAAAGTGGCACCCCATCCTGTAGTATGGCTACCACAATGCCCGGGCAACACCATCCAGCTCGAACAGTCGGAAGTGTTTCATTTGTGTCAGAGCAGGCGACTACCAAGGCTGGGAAACCACGCCAGCGCATCCAATGGTCATCACAGATGAACCAGGATCTTATGCGTGACTTCTACACCATTGCACAGTAAGAGGCTCAACTCACAGGATACAGAATGTGTGTATGTCTTCTAATGTTTTTAATGTTTTTCTAATGTGGCATTCACCACACGATATCCATCGTTAGGGCTTAGCGAACAGCGGGTAGCGGATCAGCGACGTTCCATACCTGTAAACAATCTTATCCTCCCATGCATACTTGCACAAATTAGGGAAGAAGTTGCTGAATCAAACCAAAGGACACCACACCATATCCCACCAGAAGATACCATTATGGAAAACACAGAAACAATCTCTACCCCTCAGCACATATGCCCCAATAATACAACCTAATGACATATTACGTGCAGCACATGATCATTTTTACACTGCACTGGCACAATACACAGGCTCAGACCCGACACTCAGGCCACCACTCCCCAGTATACACATCAAAACAACTCGCCACACTCATATACCATCTCAACACACACTATCCCACAACACCTTGACAATATCCAAACATTAGCAGACATACACACAACACTCTATTGCGCCGCACAGGGAACCATTCAAGCACTTGGAATCAATCAACACCATATACTTCCCACTGCACGGTCACAAGAATACATCCCCCCTTGGAGACGTCGCCTTGAGGGCCGCATCAGCGACCTTAGAGAAGACATAGCCAGGCTCACATAATACTTGCAGGAAACAAAGGAAAGAAACTTATGTCCCAGGTTATAAAGACATTCAAGCACATAAATACTCGCCCTTCACATTCAAACCATCAAAACCAGGTTCAGGAACATCTCGACACACTAAAACAAAAACTCAGTGCACTTGCAAAAAGATTACAAAGATACAACAATGCCCTCTGCGCAAACAACAGAACAATACTTTCCAATATAATTTGAAACAAAATCTACAGATCACTTAAATCTTCCTTTACTACAACTAACACAAACACTCCCACCAGCGAGGCATTACACGAATACTGGTCGTCTCTGTGGTCTAATCCTATCCCCCACAATGATACAGCACCATGGATCACAGAGGAACAAAAACTTAGTGAACACTTACCCTTCATGTCCTTCTATCAGATTACTGTCGCAGACATACAGACAGCACTAAAACATGCACAAAACTGAAAGGCTCCTGGTGCAGATGGCGTCCAGAACTTCTGGATCAAGAGGTTCACGTCTCTGCATGGGAAGCTAGCCCTTACACTCACTGACATAATCCAAAACCTGAACAAACGCATCGTTTCCTCACACAGGGTGTCACATACCTACAGAGCAAGAACACTGAAACAGCACACCCTGCTAACTACCGTCCAATCACTTGTCTCCCCACACTTTACAAACTCCTCACCTCCTGTCTCGCAGACAAGATTTACACACATATCGAGACACAACATTCTTTCCGAACAGCAGAAAGGCTGTCGCAGGAGTTCCCAGGGTTGTAAGGAGCAACTCCTTATTGACTCTGTAATCCTGCGCCAGGCGCGCGCGAAGAGTAGGAACTTACATATTGCGTACATCGACTACAAGAAGGCATTTGATTCTGTCCCTCATTCCTGGCTCCTGCACACTCTTCACATCTACAAAATACACCCCAACATTACGGCATTCTGAGATGCCACAATGAAGAGTTGGAACACAACATTATATCTATGCACCTCCAACACCTCCATCACTACAGATCCCATTCCCATAAGGAGAGGTATTTTCCAGGGAGACTCCTTGAGTCCTCTTTGGTTTTGCCTCGCCTTGAATCCTCTGAGCCACATACTAGATAACACAAAACACGGTTATAAGCTCACCTCAGGCATATAAAATCACACTCTACATGGATGATATTAAACTCTACGCCACAAACAACGCACAACTTATTAATTTAATACAAGTCACCACACAGTTCACCAAAGACATTGGGATGGAATTTGGAATCGACAAATGCCGCAAGCTACTTATAACGCGCGGGAAGACTACGAATTTGGAGGGTTTTGAACTGGACCATGGGTTGGCCATCCAATCCATGGAAGAGGGAGAGACCTACAAGTATCTGGGCTTTCAGCAAGCGCGCATCATTGACAACACAAACATCAAAAATGCACTCAAGAACACATATCGTGCTCGCATTCAAAACATCCTCAAAACACAACTCAACGCCAGAAATAAAATTAAAGCCATCAACACTTTTGCCGTCCCCACACTAACATATTCGTTCGGCATAATTCCTTGGACAAACACCGAAATCGAAGCACTACAACGTACAACACACACTACATTCATGAAACACAACATGCACCACCCCAAGTCCGCTACAGAAAGGATGACTCTTCCCCGCAAGGAGGGAGGTCGAGGACTCGTCAACCTCATCACCTTACATGCAAAACAAGTACATACACTTAGGGAACACTTCCACCAAAGAGCACAAGACTCCTCACTCCACTCAGCCATTGTCAAGGCTGACACACACCTCACACCTCTGGACTTCGAAAACCTTTCTTCAACGCTCACCATCCCAACACCCACTCTTAGCAGCTGCGTGAATCATGGGCTAGTAAGGAACTCCATGGCACACATCACTACGAACTCAGCCAGCCTCAAGTCGACATGGAAGCGTCGAACAGATGGCTGACAAATGGCGAGCTGTTTGGGGAGACCGAAGGGGTCATGATCGCGATACAGGACCAAGTCATCCCCACACGCAACTACAAGAAACACATCCTACACGACGCAAACACATATGACGACAAATGCAGGAAATGCCACACTACGCATGAGACGATCGACGACATAACTGGCTGTCCCCTTCTCTCCCAGACAGATTACCTCCAGCGACACAATCAGATAGCGTCGATTGTTCATCACAGCTAACACACGAACATTCACTTATTAAGAACACGGATCCGTACTACAAGTACATACCACAAAGTATATTAGAGTCATCCTCACATAAACTGTACTGGGATCGTCCCATTCACACAGACAAAACCATACATCACAACAGACCTGACATCACACTTGTGGATAAGGTCAACAAACAGACCTATCTCATTGATATTGCAGTGCCTATCAGCAAGAACATGCAGAAAACTCACGCAGACAAGATCAGTAAATATACAGACCTAGCACACGAGCTCCAGAAGCAGTGGAGGCAGGATCGAGTACTTGTTGTATCCATCGTCTTGTCCGCCACTGGTCTGGTATCTAACACTTTGCACCACAGTCTCAGCACACTAGGACTTCACAAAACACTGATGCACAACTGCAGAAGGCTATAGTACTCAACACAACACGCATAGTTAGAAAATTTTTGGACACAACCACACATCCCTAATCATTCTTGCACACGTCTTTACGCTTGGCAATATGTGCTTTGGTCCTTGACCCGCCATATTGTTTTTGCTGGGGAAACCCAAGGTTTGAAACATACAAACTTAATAATAATAAAAAGAACTACTAAGATAATCGAATTTTTCTTTTCTTATTAAAAGTTTTAAATATTAGGATAATTTCACATTTTTTATTGCAAAATTCAAATAACTTATTTTAAGATTTCGATTAATTGCAACAGAATCGAAATTTGTTGATTCAATTTCAGTGAACAGCTGAACGAAGTGCTTCCAATGATACTTGAATGCTCAATAAAAAACAGTATAACAAATTTAATGAACTGATGAATCCCAGCATTTTCCACTAATATTTTCCACATTAATGTGGCATCTGTCAGGTTCCTAGATTTCAAATTTATTCTGAAATATGTGCGCAGATATTACTAAAAATATTTGGTTCCAGTTTTTTTGACTGTGTAAAAAAAAAAATAAAGATTTTAATCGCTTTAAATTTAGCGATTTTGTGTTGTTACACATTCTACTTTGAATAATAAATACCATTATATAACAATCAGGGATTACTTTAATAATCAGGGATTAGAATCACTATGAAAAATACTAAGTAATGATGAACTTCAGATTTGCTCAGTCTTTAACTTATAATAAGGCATGGGAAAATAATATACAAGGTGATTATAATTAAAATTGGCCTATTTAGAGCATCCTACAACCAATACTCAGAGAGACACCAAAAGTTGTACATATACTAATCAAAAGATGCGCTCAACGATTTTGCAAAAAAAAAAAAAAATAGTTACAAAATCGTAACTAACTTTCACCTCTGTGAAAATAATTAATGGTTTAATTACCTGTGTGAATTTAACTAGCTTTTCACTTTCTTCAGTGATAATAATAATTGAATAATGACTTAATGATTCACCTGTGGGAAATATCACTATGGCTTTTATAATTAACCTATGTTTTAAATTCAATCTTTGCTTTCATATGAACAAAGATAAGTTCCGTTACTCTTATACACGGCACTTCAGGAATTATTCCAAGTAGCGTTGAGGAGCTGCTTGCCCTTCCAAAATGTAAATAATCTAAAATTATTTACTTACAGTCTGATGAAATCTCGTATTTTTTGCACCTTACCGTGACTAACTGCGTTGATTCGAATCGGGAAATTAGTCCGCCAGACTTCGTTGAATTACGCAGGCTTCTTTCGTTGTACACAATCCTACGGCACACACATTTAAACATGGCGCGGTCACAATTCTCCATATGATTTCTTGTATCCAGAATCCATCGGGAATAAGGAGCGTCTGCTCTTGGAACTAACGGCGCTTTACTCCTGGAGATACTTCTGTCTTCTTTAATAATTGTATAATAATATTTCTTAAAAATATTAATTTAAGTTCGTTCACTTCGAGACTTCCTTTTAATGCTGAGTTCTTCCTTAGTAACTTTTAATATTCACTTTGACTAATCGTTGAGTTTCGATTGGTCCCAAAAAAAATAATAATTATGAGAGTTCTATTTAGTAGTAGGAAAATAATTCTTCCGCAAATAATTCTTCGATAATTAATACCAAACAGCTTCTATAGCAATTATTTAGTTTCGTCCGTTCTTCACGCATGAATTTGACTTCGGTATCTGCTATTACGCCCTCACAGACTTCCGTGTTTCTGGTTTTCTTCTTAACCTTAGTCTTCACTTTAATTTCTATTCTTCGAGAATAAAGCCTTTGCCTTGCGATAGTTTCCTTTTGCTTCTATTCGGTATTTTCTTCAAGTAACAATATCCAGGTTTTACTTAGACCTTGAATGTTGACTTCTTAATACAGGGACGAATAATTTGATTTGACTTACTGAACTTGCTTAAATTTTGGCATTTACAATCCGAGCTATTCTGTCTGAATGCTTTAGTGAATTTTTAACGTAAACTGCCATTGAAGTTTTCTGAATTCATTTCGTCTCAATTATCTGAACTAACTTGAATCTCACTGGTTCTCCACTTGTGTTGGACTATCCTCACATCGTGTCCAAACGACTGTTCATGTGTGTCACTGCGCGTGTCAGTGTATCTCTCCAGATTTAGTCTCATATTATATGACGTCACTTTCCTCTTTACGTAACGACTCCTAATTTGAATATTTAAATTATCAAATGGAACTCTTCCATTTCGGACGAAAAAAAAAAAAAAAAATTTTCTTACAAGCATTTTATATGCTATAAATTTACTTGAACTTAAACTAATTAAATTATTTTTAGAATAATAATTTAATATTGTAGCAATAACGTTTCGTCTTAGTTATTGTAAAAGTGATCCAAATATCATCACAATTGCTTACGGTTGATCTTTATTCAAAGAGGAAACAATCTCATTTGCATAGACACCAAGAACGCAGCAGACATCGCGCTATAAATAATCGGTGTGAACTGAGAACGTATTATCAGCAACAGCTGCGGTGACGATGACTTTACAAGAACGTGGTCGATGGTCAAGTTTTATTACGAAAGTCATGGTAATGCTGTAGCTGCGATTCGTGAATTTCGTCGGGCTAAGAAAGTACTCCGTGGACCGATGTCATCACAAGGTGTGAGAAAAATGATGAAAAAAATTTGAAGAAACCCGGATCTTTAAGTTTGCAAAGTGGCAGAGAACGAAAGTGCATCGGTGATCACGTGATTGAAGACGTTGTTACATCAATCGTTCAGCAGTCGTTCGAGAATGCTGCAGGTTCAGGTAGTACCCGAGCCGCATCACGACAATTAGATCTACCCTGGAGCACAGTTAGAAAGATCCTGAGAAACTTACTTC
Organism: Thereuonema tuberculata; assembly: GCA_023159025.1. Taxonomy (NCBI): domain Eukaryota; kingdom Metazoa; phylum Arthropoda; class Chilopoda; order Scutigeromorpha; family Scutigeridae; genus Thereuonema; species Thereuonema tuberculata. The sequence continues at coordinate 354,828,623 of JAFIDM010009631.1, forward strand.
ATTTTTTCCATACAAGATCAGTCACAAACAAGAAATGATACCAGGCGACACGGAGAAAATACCACTTTTTCATTGACCTTTCTGGCGAGGATGGAAGTTGATACATCGTGTTCATGGGACATAGCGACGAAGCACACTTTTAATTGAATGGCACTGTGATTATCCAAATTTGTCGTTTGTGGTCCAAGGAAAATCCACACGTTTTCCATGTAATGCCTCTACATTCTCCGAAGCTTACAGTCTGGTGTGGATTCACATCCAACTTTATCCTAGGTCCTTATTTTTTGAAGAAATTACTGCTAATGGTCCTCAGACAAGTTTCCTGACTGCAGCTAGATATCGTGACATACTCCAGAACTATATGATACCCCAGCTGCAGGAAAGACAGTTTCTTTATTCAATCTCTTTTATGCAAGATGGTGCATCTTCTCATTTTGGAAGGTTCATACAAAATATGTTGCGTCAACACTTTGCCAATAATCAAGTAGTTAGTCGCATGTTCCCTACTGTTTGGCCATTACGTTCTCCTGACCTAACTCCATGCAATTTTTAATTTTGGGGATACCTATAGGATGTGGTGTATCGTTGAGGAATTGCAACATAGCAGAACTAAAAGGCACTATGTGTGCGAACTATCACGGGTGATCACCTACGGTTAGCGGTTGAGCATACAGTTCATCGTCTGCAGAAGACACACATTTGTCAGTGGGAACAATTTGAGCAATATCGTATGACTCGTTCAAACGTCTGATACTGTTTGTGTGAAATACAGTAGAGCTTCGATTATCCGAGGTAATGCGGACCGAGGGTACCTCAGATAATCGAAAACTCGGATAACACGGATTCTGTCAAAATTTGAGAGGGAAACTTGTGAACTGGTAAACTAGTAAACTGGTGAAATGAATGAAAATGTAGTCAAAGATGTGAAAAAAACTATATTATCAAATGAAAAAGTGACATACAAATATATGTAAAAATAAAATAAAAATACAAAATGGGAAAAAAGACATACAGTACATATTCCAGTTAAGAAACTTATTTCTTCAAGAAGTCCATAAGTGTTTTCTGTTTAACGGAACTCGCTCGCATATTTGCCGCCGTTTCACGCAATCGCCGTAGCAATAGAAGGTCTGTTAAAGTTGTGTCTGACTGTTGCTCTAGGTACTCGATGGCCTTTTCTATCGCTTTGCATCCCTTACTGTGGCTGATTTTCTCATTCTCCATTTCAATGTCTTCAATGTCACTTTCTCTTTCTTCAGCCTCTACATTTACTGCCTCTACTATCATCTCATGAGTCACTTCCAATTGATCGTCTGCGTTGAAAAAAAAAAAAAATTTTTTTTTGGGACTACATCGGTTAACCCGGAACTTGGTTAGTCGCGGCTCGGATAGCCGAGGCTCTACTGTAAATGTGTTTTCGAACATTTTGTTTTCGTTCTCCATTCATATAGCTGCAAAAGCGCCCTCTAGTTGACGATTTTGTAACTAATTCTTTTTTTTTGCAGAATCTTTCAGCACATTCTTTGAATAGTATGTGTACAACTTTTGGTGTCTCTCCGACTATTGGTTGCCAACTTTAATTATAACCATCTTGTGTATATATATATATACTGCGTTGATTCTATAACGAGACAATAAATGACTGAAGAAACAATTATTATTGTCCTTGAATGTAGTTTTTGAAGCGGCGTTAATGCTTGCTAATGGAGCTGTTATTTTTTAAAACCTTTACTCCGGCAGAGAGTGTTCGTACAACCCGTTAAAATAACTCCTATGTGTAGCTAACATGTATAAAAGAAAAACAAAGGCAAATCAATAAAACAAATCTATGTATATTCTGTTAAAATTTCCTTTTACATAAAAAATGTTGAGTCTATTTCACTTGCATGAAACTACACCTCACAATACGAAGTGTTCTATGTTATCCATTTATAGGCTTGTGTAACTTTCTTCTTAAATGAGATAACTAAGTCTCTTTGTATCAACTTTATCTACACTTGTATTAATGTCTTGAATTTTTAACTTTGTAACCTTTACTGGTTTCTGTTAATCTGTTCTTCTTGAAGAAAAATGACGATAACGGTATTCGTATATACTGCCCCGTCCGTGTAAGGTAAATCAAAGATTACTTACAGTCTGCTGAAGTTCTATCATCTTCCGTCTGATCGTCCAACATTGAGTCACCTTGAATGGATGCTTGACGATGTCTTCGAATTCATAGCCTTTCGAATCCGATTGAAGATGAACTTTCGAACCAGATTATTCCTTTAATCCTTTCGCTTTTAGTCGAACTTCAGATCCGTTTTCCGGCACGTATCTCTTGTGTTCATGAGCTACTTATTTGCAGAAACAAGGAATATTTATCTTCGATATTCCCTTGCATCTTTTAGCGAATAAGACTTCCGAATACATCCTTGTTTGTCATCGTATTCCACCATCTTTTTTGCCTTCTTTCGTTGACTAACAAACATCAGTCGACAACACAACTATATCAGACACGAGTTCATTCTCCAACAATCGATACTCCATAGCATCATGTGTATCTCTTCTTTATTTGAACGTGATTGTTGCGTTGTTCTTTTGTTTTTTTCCTTTCATCAGATTATTCACGACTATATTTTGACTTCTCTTGGAATTGTCTCAGGTTTGAAATACGTTAGAAAATTGTTTAAGTAAGCTTTTCTCAATTCAAACCTACAATACTCCCTTCCAATTCAAAGGGTCAGTCAATCAATAAAATGAATAACTCAATATTCAGCACCGATTTCAATTATTTTCAAACATCTAACTAAATCCTTTAATCTTGCTTGACTTACAACCTTAGTTAACAAGTCTGCTCTATTTTTTTCGCTGCACACATATTTAAGGTCTATATCCCTTCTATCCACATAATCTTGGATGATGTAATGTTTATGTTTAATATGTTTGCTGTGTGTGGTCTGGAACTTGTTTTCAATCAACTTTAGCGTGGGTTGATTGTCACAATACAATGTTACACTTTCTTTCGAAAACTTTGTAAAATGCAACTCGGATAGCGTCGTTTTAATACTTATTATTTCTCTTGCGCATTCGCTAGAAGAAATCAGCTCGCTCTTTTGTGTACTTTGAGCTACGATACTTTGCTTCTTACACTTCCATGATATTAAGCTGTTCCCCAAGGAAATTACGCTTCCCGATGTTGATTTTCCTTTAGTTCTGTCTCCGAAGCTTGCATCTGAGTATGCTTCCATCCTATCTTCTCCCTTCGAAAATATTAACTTATAGTTTTCGGTTCCGCGGAGATAACGCAGAATTCTTTTGACATTCTGCATATCGAGGATTGTCGGGGAGTTGAGGACCTCTGAACACCGATTTACTGCATAGGTGATATCAGGTCGGCTCACATTACTAAGGTAACTGATGCTTCCTACAATGCTTCTATATCTAAGGTGATCTTCCTTGCCTAACTTATCATTCTTATCCTGTCTTTCTTGCTTCAGACTTGATCTTTCTGCCAATGGTGTACTAACGGGCTTACAGTCACCCATCTGGAACTTATTCAATAGATCTTGGACGAATTGTTTCTGCGAAACGCTTATTCTTCTTCGATCTGTATCATAGTCGATGTAAAGAATATATGCCCAAATATTCTTTAACAACACCCAAATCCTTGATTTTGAACAAATTATCTAGGGTTGCTTTGATTTTTTCAATGATGGCGTTTGATCTTCACATAATAAGGATGTCATCGACATAAAATAACAAGAAGTACATATCATTTCTTCCATTCTGATATGTAAATATGCACGGCTCTGACCTTGTTACTTTGAATCCATTTTGGGTTAGTTTGTTTCGCATGGTCTGGTACCAATTCCGGCCTGCTTATTTAAGTCCGTAAACTGACTTCATGAGTTTAAGTCCATTGCACTTGGGATCTTTCAGGAATACGCCTTCTGGCACTTCTATGTATATATCATGATCAATATGCCTGTTTAGATAGGCTCCCTTAACGTCACATTGGTGTATGCAATAATCATTTTGCACGGCGAGAGCTAAGAACATACGGATTATATTCATGTTCGGTGTAGGTGAATATGTGTTATTATAGTTCACTCCCTTCCTCTGCATAAATCCGTTAATCACAAAACGTGCTTTGTACTTTACAATCCTGCCTTTACTATCTTTCTTGATACGAAATATCCATTTTGAGGATAACGGATTGGCGTAATCATGAAGTTCCGATTCGATCCACGAATCATGTTGTTCAAGGTTGACTAGCTCTTCCTTGATCGCCTCTAACCACTTTGGTCCGCTTCTTCCGCGAATGGCTTGCGCATAACTTGAAGGTATACTTTCACATTCTTGTATGTTTATACTTATTTTGGGATTTAACTTTACTTGTCTACTACGTAGCCTGAAGTAGTTGTTCTCATCTTCTTCCTGTGACTTGTCTTCATCCGAATCATCTGGGTTATGATCGGATTCAATCTTTGATGAACTGGAACTTTCAGTATCAGGTGCATCACTTAAAACTTCTTCTTTTTTCGAAGCTTCTTCGTCCTCTGAAGAACTAGTGTCCGAATCATCGACTCTCTTGGTCAACTGATTTAAATCGTAGGCATCTTCTCTTCTGTCCTTCACTCCTTTTAGAACATCGCTGCCTCTTCGATTTTCGTTCACCAGAACATTCCGTATTTCCACAATTTTATCTTCATCAACGTTGTATACAATGTATCCTCTTGTTGATGAATAGCCCAAGAATATCCCTTGTTGAACTCTCGAGTCAAACTTGTTCCTTTAATCTTCGGCTTCTTCAAGTAGACTAGGCTTCCAAACTTCTTCATGTGTTTTATACTTGGGGGTTCACTACTTCCGTACCATCGTGATATCGGTATCTCAAAATCTATACTCTGATGTGGCGTTCTACTCAGAATATAATTAGCGCATCTGATTGCATACGTCCAGAATTTAATAGGTAAATCTGCATCGATAAGAATGGTTCTTGCTATCTCCAATAACGATCTATTATATCTCTCCGCTATGCCGTTCTGTTGGGGTTGATATACAGACGAATGTTGAAATTTGATCCCCTTCTCTTTAACAAAATTTGTTACTTCTTTGTTGATATATTCAGACCCTTGATCAGAGAGTGTATGCTTGATCTTCTGCCCACTGGATCTTTCTGCATAAGCTGTAAACGACTTTATTTTCTCAAATACCGCGTCTTTGCTTTCAATGATGTCCATAAAGCTACGCCGAGTATAATCATCAATGAAAGTTAGAACGTACGCTTTCTTCCCATTTCCATAGGGCCGCATAGATCCGTGTATATGTACTCAAGCGGATGAGTTGATCTTAAACTCCTGATTTTCTTATGAAGTTCTTAAATAAAGCCAACACACAAGTCTAAAAATTAAGTTAAAAGTTAACAAACATAATATTTACAATTAAAACAATCTAGTTTCTGCGCCGTTAATGGGCCATCATCAGTGAATACAACGTTAACGGCGCAGAAACTAGTTTGTTTTAATTGTAAATATTATGTTTTTAACTTTTAACTTAATTTTAAGATTTGTGTGTTGGCTTTATTTAAGAACTTCAAAAAATTTTTAACACACGTAAAAAACTTTTTTTTCCTGATTTTCTTATGACTGGTCATTTTACCCTTCTTGCAACTGTTACAAAGAGTGTCCTTTTCTTTTTTAGGTATGGTGAAAGTTTCCAATCCTTTTAGACAACCTTTAGTTTGAATGATCTTCATTTTTTTCGGGGATATGTGCCCCAGCCTGGCGTGCCATAAGAGATACCTGTCGTGTTTCGTTTCGTTGAAGTAGCACTTTGATCTGACTTCAGTGGGAAAACAATTCACTTGATACAAGTTGTTTTTCCTTTCGCCTATCAGGAAGATATTCCCGTATGGGTCTTTTACTGTATGCTTATCATTCCTGATCTGTTGATCACATCCTTTCGCATCGAGCGTCCCTGCAGATACCAAATTGACTGGTATTTTCGGTACGTAGAAAGTATTAGTCAATACTATAACTTGAGGTCGTCCTTTCAATAGATTAACTTTAAAGTAAACGATCCCTTTGCCTATTGCCTCTACTGGCTCAGCTGAAACACCATAAATCAATATAGGACTTTTGAGTTCCTCGTAAGACTCAAACCAACACTTGTCATTACAAATGTGGCTGCTACAAGCACTGTCGAAAAGCCACGTTGATTTCTTATGAGTTTCTTTGTGTTCTCCATACATCACGACTACTCCAGAAAAATGTTTTCCACCTTATGTTTTTCCTGGCCCATTTTGTCACTATGATCTTCAGATTTCTTTTTCTTTTTGCAATTTCTGGCTATATGCCCTTTTTTGCCGCAATTGAAACATCTTCTTAAGTCTTTCTTGGCTTTTCCTGTTGCTTTCGGAAGTGCTTTAAGCTCTGCCTTGAAGCTTTCATCCCGACCAGTTTCTTGTTTTATGTTGCTATGTTTTCTATTATACTCCTTCAAAATGCTCTCGATAACTCTTTCAGAATTATAGTTATCACTTTCATGTTTCGACATAATGTTCTGAGCACAAGAGTCGTACTCTTTAGGGAGACCTGACAACAGCAACCATCTAACTTCGTGATGAGGTACAGCACCACCTTTGGAAGTTATTTCTTTCGCGAGAAGTCTAACTTTTAAAAGATGTTCCGGCAAGTTAAAATCAGATTGCAATTTTGTCATAGTAAAAAGATCTCGCTTAAGATCGGTTACCTTCAGATAATCAACCATGTTATACTTTTTCTCAATAACCGTCAACAATTGGTGCGGATCATCAATATCCTGAATTAGTATACGATAATTATCTTCTAAGGATTCACTAATCCTTCCTAGCGCTTTTTGTGCCTTATTCAGAAGCTTGTATTTTATAGGTGCATCTTCCATACTTTTGATGTCACTTAATGGAGTGTTTGCAACATCCCACAGTCCATCACGTTGCAAGTGAGATTTAATGTGCATTCGCCACTTTGCATAATTTCCTCCATCAAACTTAAGGATAATGCCAGCCATTTTCTCGATCACAAATCTTAGTTACACGGTGTAATGGGGTTATTATACGATATAACCTTTTTCTACGATGCTCAGTGGAATCGTTTCTGGGCCCATAACCATCATGAAGCGGCGTTAATGCTTGCTAATGGAGCTGTTATTTTTTAAAACCTTTACTCCGGCAGAGAGTGTTCGTACAACCCGTTAAAATAACTCCTATGTGTAGCTAACATGTATAAAGAAAAACAAAGGCAAATCAATAAAACAAATCTATGTATGTTCTGTGAAAATTTCCTTTTACATAAAAAAGGTTAAGTCTACTTCACTTGCATGAAACTACGTCTCATAATATGAAGTGTTCTATGTTATCCATTTATAGGCTTGTGTAACTTTCTTCTTAAATGAGATAACTAAAAGTCTCTTTGTATCAACTTTATCTACACTTGTATTAATGTCTTGAATCTTTAACTTAGTAACCTTTAGTGGTGTCTGTTAATCTGTTCTTCTTGAAGAAAAATGACGATAACGGTATTCGTGTAAAATGCCCCGTCCGTGTAAGGTAAATCAAAGATTACTTACAGTCTGCTGAAGTTCTATCATCTTCCATCTGATCTTCCATCTGATCGTTCAACATTGAGTCACCTTGAATGGATGCTTGACGATGTCTTCAAATTCATAGCCTCTCGAATCCGATTGAAGATGAACTTTCGAACAAGATTATTCCTTTAATCCTTTCGCTTTTAGTCGCACTTCAGATCCGTTTTCCGGCACGTATCTCTTGTGTTCATGAGCTACTTATTTGCAGAAACAAGGAATATTTATCTTCGATATTCCCTTGCATTTTTTAGCGAATAAGACTTCCGAATACATCCTTGTTTGTCATAGTATTCCACAATCTTTTTTGTCTTCCTTCGTTGATTAACAAACATCAGTCGACAACACAACTATATCAGACACGAGTTCATTCTCCAACAATCGATACTCCATAGCATCATGTGTATCTCTTCTTTATTTGAACGTGATTGTTGCGTTGTTCTTTTGTTTTTTTCCTTTCATCAGATTATTCACGACTATATTTTGACTTCTCTTGGAATTGTCTCAGGTTTGAAATACGTTAGAAAATTGTTCAGGTAAGTATTTCTCAATTCAAACCTATAGTTTTAACACATAGTACACTTGCAATGTAACCATTTTGAACTTATTTGAACTTATTTTTGACTAATGGCTCTTTTGCATTGTTTATAGAGAAATTTATTATTTTATTTCCACTCTACTGCAAATAATATTAATTTGTAAGGTGAATTTAAAATGTTTTATTGAGAAATTTTTGAGGTTATTTCCATTGAGAATAAGATGCTGCAAAAATTCTAAATTATATTTGAGAATTAAATGATCATCTTGATTAAAATCTGAACATTTGAGCTTTGTTTGGTTGTTATATGTGAAAAGCTTATCAAGCAATTCCATAGGAAAAATTGCATCCTTTCATCTATCATTGCATTTCAATGTTCTCTATATTCTTACTGATATAAAGTTTTTATACAATTGATATTTTACAAATTTTTGTTGGTTTACATGTCTTGGAAAATACAGAAGATTTCAATGCTTATTTTAGCTTTTTAAAGTTTTTTTCCTTCGTTGATAAAGATGAATCTTGAATGAAGAGTGATATACAGATGATACCATTATAGAATTTTAATTAATGCTAGCTTCTTCAATTGATATTCCGAAGTGATATAATTTTAAATTATGAGCTACGAAAATGCCTTATAAGCTGATAATCACCAAACAATAAATCAGTTCTAAACCAATTGTAGAGATTATTGATAAGGCATTGATTAAAATATAGTCATTTAATTCCGAGGTCGCGGGTTCGATTCCCGGTCTCGGCGGAGGACGGGAATTTTTCCACGCTCCTTTCTCCTCCAAACGGGTCCTAGGGCCTACCCAGTCCTCTATAGAATGGGTACCGGGTTTCTTTCTCGGGAGTTAAAGGCGGGCGGGCGTCGGGCTGACCTCCCGACCTCAACCTAGTCCCGTTGGTCAAGTAACGCCGGGAGCCTTACCTCACGCGAGCCCTTGGGCCTGCGTAGGCCTGTCGTGGCATCCTTTAACTTTTTTTTTTAATGCCAATAATGAAAATTCAAGTTAAGTTTAGAAAAGTTTCTCAACCTGTCTGTAGAATTAAATCACACAAACCTCGGATCTAATTTTCCTTGATTATGTGAGAATAAAGCAACAATGGGAAATAATTTAAATAATAAAAAAAAAATCAGATCAATAATTTTTAATAATTTTACTCGTAATCTGTTTTATACTTTGTAGTAACTGTCTTTCAGCTCGAATTGGTCAAATCTGTTAACATTTGGTACTAAATTTATACAATTGATTTCAATTTCATATTTTTCCCAACAAACTTAAATTGAAACAAACCAAATTGTAAGCAATCATTATTCATGATTAGTTGTTGATACTAATATAAAAAAAAATATATTTAAACTTTTTCTCTTTATTTTTTTTATTGTGTTTTTCTTTTCATTAAATTCTCCGCCATGGCTTCTATTTGTTTAATTCAGTAAAAGAAACCTATTTTCAAAACTTACTTTACGATTTTAGAATATAAAAACCATTTTCTTAAGCTTTTTGATAGTTTATAAAGCAATTTCCATTACATTGAGGTGAGGCAATCGAAAGAGAAAGAACTTTTTATAGGGAAAATAAGTAATAATTATTCTTCATGAATAATTTTTCATAAATGAATTTAGACTGACTTTCAAATTTAATACGTAACAATGAGAAATTCAGAGGGTTTTTTTTTTATGCTTTAAAAAATTTAACAATTAAACAAATTGTTAATAAAGATTTTTTGTCTTATTTTATATTTTTTTTCAAGTACAGGAAAAATATATATTACTATATATGCTTTATTTTTCTTGTTTTTTTTTCCTTCATTAGACTCATTTCAGCTTTGATGCGAACAAATTTACTGGCGCAATTTAAAGTATTTCGTCAAGAGGAATAAAAATCGAAGCATTGTCTTTACAATTATAGAAAAAACATAATGTTTTCATATTAAATCGTAATTTGTTCATTCTTACTAATGAATTATTGAAAATTAATAATGAAGGACAAAGTTTCCATTTCTAAGTAAATACACAACGGTAGTAGGTTGCCAGAAGAAAAAAAAAAATAAGAAGTAAAAACAGAAACAAACATACTAGATTGAATTCGAACCCATGAAATGAATAGACTTAATCTTCTCCGTTTCTTACGGAGAAAGGTTTCTCGATGAACTAAAAGCAGTATGAAGAAAGTTTTTACAAAAATGACTTTCTTGCTAATCAACTTATGTAATTTGCTAATTTCGTCTGTCTGTCCGACTGTCTGTAACTCGATATAATTAAGCTATTAAGATAGATCCAACAGTTCTCAATAGTACCATTGAATCAAGGGTACTCAAATTGGATGAAAATATGAGTTCATTGTGTCATTCCATGTTGTTATCATGAAATTTTATTCTTGGGAACTGACCTCGACAACTGAAATTCTAACAAAACATACGTTCAAAACTAAATAATTTTGTTACCACTGCATCCATTTTAATGAAATTTGGCATACTTACTTAGTTGTTTACGCTTATTTCGAAACTCAAAACCTTTTTTGCCGTAGAAGCTTCATTCACAAGATAGCACAGTATTTAGATTACATTTACTTTATATTTGATAGTTGATAATAAAATGATTTTTCAGATTTTTTTATGCCTGTCGTCCGACAGACTTTGCTGCTAGTTTTTTAATAATCTGATTTCTATTCACTTTAATTTCGATAAGTTAACAATGTATTGAAAAGTTTAGACAAGATATTTAAATGTTCTAAAATATAGAAAAGACGGAAGGAAAATGAGATACTTATTATGTTTTTAGACCTAGTTGGTCTCAGGATAGACATAGATAAGAAAATAAAACTAAATGACGTTTTGAATTTCATTTGAAATGTGCTGCATAAACATAAATGTTGTGGAGCTTACAGAATTTTGAATTTTTTTTTCTAATTAAAGTCAATCTCTGTCAGTTTCAAAATGGATTAGTAATATGAGACACTACTACTTTATAAGGAAAAATGTTATGAAATTGTGACAAAGGGTTACAGAAAATGAATGTCAAACTAATTGATTGAAAAATCAGTTTGTTGGTTTCGAGAAAAAAACTTTGGATCCATTGAAAATGGAAGATCTCCATTCTATATCGAATGCAATCCTTTGAAAAATATTATTAATGATTTGATACATAAAGAAATATCTTCTGACGATTCAGACATGAGTTCTTTAAAAGAATCCTATACGGTATTTACATCTTTCTATTAAGGTGAGTTACCCTATGGTAATATAAGGTAAGTCATCTAAGTATATAAAGTATTACACACATATGTTAAAGTCGAATGACCTTGGTTCGAATTTCAGCAATGTTAACAATGTTAACAAAAAAAAAAAAAAGAGCGAGAGAGAGAGAACTGAATCACTATTTGATAGCTGTACCTTCTATTTTTTTTAATAACCTTTTAATGAGGTTCCTCTAGTTTGATAATCCTACTTTAAGTTTTACAGATCGTCCAACGGCGGGTTTGGGCTGATCCCGTTGCAGGGTGAAACGGCCGTTCCCAAATCCTCCCCATAATTGAATCAGAAAAGGCAATTCTATTCAAGTGCTGCTGCTTTATTTTCTTTGTTTATCTTATTTACAGAACGTTAAATTTATTATTTTGATTATTAGAAGCTGCTGGAAGTTTTTGGTTCGTTAATTTAATGCCTTTTTGCCCTACGAGTCGTAGGCAAAGGTTTATGATGATGTCTCTCGACACATCAATTTCTTTTATTGCCTTTTTCCCTTTGGGGGATAACTGCCACATTGGTCGGTGACCTTCATATAGGATTGCGCCTTTCTGGTTCTTTTATCGAGGGAGGCGGGTTTGGGCTGACGATCCCGTTGCAGGGTGAAACGGCCGTTCCCAAATCCTCCCCATAATTGAATCAGAAAAGGCAATTCTATTCGAGTGCTGCTGCTTTATTTTCATTTTTTATCTTATTTATAGCACGTTAAATTTATTATTTTGTATAACCTCAAATATTCAGAAAAGATTGACTAAATATTTAGCGGACAATTTTTATTAATGTTTTAGAAATGTAACTGAATGAACAGCAATTTATTGAAGTTTGAATTCATGACAGAAAAAGCTATTTCTAAGGAAGTGGAAATTGAAGAGCGATGTTTCGTTGTTTTTTGTTGAGAGATATGTGGAATACAAGAAGACAAAATATAGTATTCCTAGTTAAAAACATTTTGTACCAGATATGAGAAATTTGAAACTTGCCAATTTAAGGGAAGAACGGATAATATTAGGCTCTTTTTGGGTTTCTTGATAAAAATCAGAGATGCTTAGGGCCATCATACCAGTTGAGAGCTTAATGGATGAAGCATTGTCTGAATAAATAAATTAATATATGAATTGTTTCTTGTTTATTTTTTAATAAAAATCCCATTAGTATTTTAAGGTTCAGTCTTGACACTGTGCTAAAAAGAACAAATGGGATTAAATAATTCCATTCAGTGATTGAAAACAGATTGAATACACAATTGCACTGTTGATGATGACAATTCACTAAGCTGAATGCAATAGTATCCATGGAGCAGCGGTTCCGCTATGTCTATTAGAGCAGCGGTTCCGCTATGTCTATTATAGTTTCTGAGAGATGTCCTTGCCTAACATGTCCTTCATTTTATTGATTTTCATGTTATCCATTCAACTGTCTTAAATAAATTGCTAGTAATACAATGCACTGTTATAGGGAAATTGCATAATTGGTAGTACAAACGTAGTAATTCTGATAGACTTGAAAATAATATGTACTGACATCAAATTGTTGTATAGTTCTTTAATCACAACAATAAGTATGTAATTATAAACGTAAATACCATAATTCTTCTTTATCTCACTCCTTTTAAATATATAATTATTATTAAACATCAACATCTCTATAACTTACAAAAAAATAAATGTAAAATCAAAATACATTTATTCATAATGCAAATTTTCGAAGAGACATTTTACATTTCTCTTCTTTTTCAAGCTACAATAATACTAATTACGACATGATATTATAACAAATATGGGAAAAGCGAAGCCATGATAGTTACAACATTCTATTATAGTAACAAATCACTTTAATAATCTATCTCATCAATTCTCACTTTATTGTTATATCGAGATGATTTAATTAAATCTTTAGCCATGTTTACAATAACATTATTAATCTCAATGTCATTTTCTATTTATATTTCTATCCTTTGTATTTCTGATGTACGTATAAGCTTTCTATTGTCTTTCGTATTTTACAATCCTTCTCAACACATAAAATTTTAATTTCTTTATTAATACAATATGCTTTCTTCCAACAATATCCTGCAATTTCTGTTTTATCAATTAACTTGTTTCTAATAAAATTCATGTTTCAGGGCCCTTTCTTTAATAGTCCTTTTGCTCTCCCCTAGATAAAATTCATCATAATATAAACATTCTATTTTATATATTGTCCCCCATTTCTCCTTTTTTGTCACTTACATTAGATTTTTTACATAAAATTTTTTTAATTTCTTATTATAATTAAACTCAATGTTAATGTTAAATCGCCGTGCTGGCGTGGTCGTGCTGGCGTGGTCGTGCGGCGGCCAGCCGTGGCGTCCAGTGCGCCAGTTCCTGGGTTCGAATCCCGGCAAGGGCATGGCTGTTTCAATTTCCTTTCCTGTGTTGTCCAGCCTCTTCTTCACTTTCTCTCTGATCGGACGTCATTCCTTAATGGCGTCCTGGGGGAAGGCAACGGGAAACCACCCCCAGTATCTGTTCCCTAGTATATCTACGGCTTCTCCTAGGGGTTCGCCCTTCGGGGGTCACTAGGTTCCGTAGACTGCGTAACTTCGTATCTACGAAGATCGCACATGATGATGATGATGAATGTTAAATCTCTGCAAATCTTTTTCAATATTAAACTATTTTTATTAAGGTAAGGAATGAAAACTTTTTTCTTTTCTTTATCTTCATTTAATTCTTTAATGTTAAAAGTATTATATTTTTGGATATTAGAGTTAATGAGCTTTTCATTGTACCCATTTTTCTTGAGAATAATTTTCATATTCTGAATTTCATTCTTATTATCTTCTTCTGTGCTAGATGATCTGTCAATTCTTCTTATATTAATATAATTATCAACTATGTTTCTTTTGATATTTATATCGTGAATCTGATTCAAAGTTTAAAATATGATCACTTTTGAACTTTTTCCTATAATGTTTGAAAGTTATTTTATTCTCTTTATTGATTAAATATAGATATAGAAAATTTAATTCATTATTTATTTCTCTTTCCATTTTCAATTTGATTTCTTTGTTTCTTTTGTTTATGTCATTAAAGAATAAATCAAATTGCCTTGCCGATCCAAACCATATAATAAGTATGTCATCTGCATAACGATAATATTGCATATTGTATTTACATTCATTCAAAAATTGGCACTCAAAATAATTCATACATAAATTACACAATGTTCCTGATAAGGGAGAACCCGTAGGAAATCCCTTAATTTGTTTGAACATTTTATTATTGTTTGAAGTATGAATTTTGTGTAATTAATTCTACTATTTCCATTAGTTCTTTATTGTCCATATTATATCTTAATAGTGTTTCTTTGTTTTAAAAGCCAAATCTTCACTGATGACTAAAGTATCTTCCACAGGAATTTTTGCATACATGTTTTCTACATCGAGGGAGAACAAGTGGAATTTTCTTTTGTAATGATATTAATTATATTTAACAGTTAGTTAGCAGAGGCTAAATTTACAGAGGGTATAAAATAGAAACTTCGTTCAAGCAGTTCATACAAAAATTTACTATCCATTAAACACATCACATTCATATACACACTTCTTATTCGTAAAAATGCTTAAAACTAAAAAGAATGATACATATCATAAACAAGTAATAATTTCAACTCTAATCTACTTGATCTCAGAGTAAATTATTTTTAACATAGTTTCTAAACAATTTCAGAAATTGAATCAGTCCGTTCCTATAAAAACTTCTATTGATACAACAACGTTCTTTTATCTTAAAACTTGTAAGCTGATTTCTAGATTGATTAATATTTTATACTAGTTGACCCGTGCGAATAATTCGCAACAAAAAACCACCTTTGAGAAATAATAAACAAATCCAACAGCTTGTGTGCATGTTAGTTAAACACATTGTCAATAGATGGCGTCTTCTCAAGTTTTATAAAAAAGTTGACCCGTGGGAATAATTCGCATGGTATCTTGATCAGTCACCGAATGGTAATGTGGAAATAAAAAAATGAAGAGATTGTCAATAGATTGCCTTCTACATTTTTACAAAAACGATTTTTAAAATAAATTTTTTTAACGAAAACATTAATTTTAAACAATCTATTTATTTTTCATCATTAGCGGTGAACGTAATCTTGAAAATATCTCAATCATTGATTTTGATGAAGTATTAAGGGAAATAAAAAAAAACCTTTGAGAAATTAATATAGGTATATGAGAAGTTGACTAATTTTTATGTTTCTATTGAAATAAATCGTTTATTTTTATTAAAATATAAATCTTTGTTTTGTTTTTTTATCTGTTGTTACTAAATAAACGATGAAATATCATTTAAAGTGCATTTTTATTCAAAAAAGTAAATAGTTGAAGGTTACAACGCTAAAGAATATTTTCGCTTTCGAAAAATAATGCGCTTACGTTAAAGCGTGTCTACATTTTTATGAAAAGTTTTTAAAAATAAAGTTTTTTAACGAAAACATTAATTTTAAACAATTTGTTTATTTTTCGGCATTAGCGGGGAACGTAATCTCCAAAATGATGCCTCAATCATTGATATTGATGAAGTAGTAAAGGAAATATGGCGTTCCGACAAAAAAAAAACCCTTTGAGAAATAATATATAAAATAATAATACATGAGAAGTTGACTAATTTGTATGTTTCTATTGTAATAAATCGTTTATTTTTATTAAAATATAAATCCTTGTTTGGTTTTTTATCTGTTGTTATTAAAAAAACGATAAAATATCATTTAAAGTGCATTTTTATTCAAAAAAGGAAATAGTTGAAGGTTACAACGCTAACGAATATTTTCGCTTTCGAAAAATAAGGCGCTTACGTTAAAGCGTGTCTACATTTTTATAAAAAGTTTTTAAAAATAAAGTTTTTTAACGAAAACATTAATTTTAAACAATTTGTTTATTTTTCGTCATTACCGGGGAACGTAATCTTCAAAATGATGCCTCAATTATTGATTTTGATGAAGTAGTAAAGGAAATATGGCGTTCCGACAAAAAAAACCCTTTGAGAAATAATATATAATGATATTAAATCCTCAAAATTGTAGCTGCAAAACTCGATGAACATACACACAGTCAAAAGTAGAAGAATCTTTCCTCTCAGCATAAAATATCACGATCTGCACTTTAAAAGTTCATCCTGGACAACATATGGTAAAACAAAGAAAGTCACTTACATTACATCTTGATAGAAGAATTCGCACTAATAAATTACTGATCCAACAAATTATGTCTCACTAGTCGATCAGGTTTCCAACAGGTTTATCTTGCGCATTCGAAATCTTCTTCATAACAAAGTTCCGGTAGTAACCCTTTCCAAACGTTAGCATCTCGAAAGAATAAAATGACTTATTAGAAGTTTGCATTTAAAATACATCTACTAAAAACAACTTCTCATTTCCATTAAATATTAATCTTAAATAACTAACTGAACAACATTTTATTTATTGAAATACTCTTTACAGAGTTATTCTCTCGTTAGTTTACCTATCGTAATTGTCCTGACATGGCAACCAAATTTGCTCTCAACGTCATAAAAAAACAAAAAAAAATCAAATTATTATATTTTCTTTTCATTACACAACAATCATGCGTGCACAACAAAACATTTTCAATAGCACGCTAAGCTAACACAATATTTGTTGCTATCACCTTTTCTTTGTTACAAAATCAACTTACCAAAAAAAACAAAACTAAACCAATGAAAATATAACATGAAATACACATTGCACAAATAAAAAAATATCTTCTTAAAACAAACATCTTTTGTTAACAAACATATGTTCAATTTTCTTGATTAAGTCTGAAGAGCTCTTAATTATAACTTCTTCTTTTGGTGGTTTGAAGCTTTTTTATTATGTTATTAACAAATCTAGCTAAGTTCTGTATTGGGGATCCATTTTATAATAGGCCTTATGGGGTTTCCTTCCCTGTGAGTCTTTACTCTTTCTTCTAATATTGGTGACTTACAAGCTTCTTTTAGAATTTTTTGTTTTTTTATATAATTTATTGATCTTTTATCATTTAAATTTTTTACAACCTCCTTTACTTTACTATATAGTTTAAATGTAGGATCATTATTAATTTTATCTTAATGTTCTTTGTCTTTTACTATTTCATCTAATTTATTAAGGTACTCTTTTCTGTCCATAATAACCAAATGGTTGCTTTTGTCCGATTTGAATACACAAATTTCTTTATTATTTCCAATGTTCTTAAATATTTCAATTTTTTCTTTTTTTATATTTGTGATAGGATTCTTATATTCATTCTTAAATTTTTTTATTTCATCTAAGAATTTTTCTTTTTCAATATCTTCTAAATTCTCTGCTATCTCATTTAATTTGGCTAAAGGTTTTAGATCCAAATTTTCTTTTTTCTCTACTACAAAATCAAGACCTTTGTTCAGATGTTCCTTTTCTTTATTACTTAATTTCCTTTTAATAAGATTTATTATATAGTTTGATTCTTCTTTGTTATTTCTTTTTTTACTTAATTTTTTTAATTTTCTTTCTTTGGCTTTACGTTTGTTTCCAATGTAATTCATGTGATTATACATCAGAAATACAAAGAATAGAAAAATAAATAGAAACAATGGTATTGAGATTAATAATGTTATTGTAAACATGGCTAAAGATTTAATTAAATCATCTCGATGTAACAATAAAGTGAGAATTGATGAAATAGATTGTTAAAATGATTTGTTACTACAATAGAATGTTGTAACTATCACGGCTTTGCCTTTCCCATATTTGTTATAATATCATGTCGTAATTAGTATTATTGTAGCTTGAAAAAGAAGAGAAGTGTAAAAAGTCTCTTCGAAAATTTGCATTATGAATAAATGTATTTTTATTTTACATTTATTTTTTGGTTTAGAGTTGTTGATGTTAAATAAGTATTTAATCTGAAAGATGGCCTTTCTTTTGGCATTTCTTTTTTGGTAAATACTTTGCTATTTGATTTTCTATCTCCAAATCCGTTTCTCATATAAGGACAAGATATTGCTAAAAAAAAATACATCATTTTAGTTATTTTCTATTTCCAATATCAATTTACATATTAATGTTTATAAATTTTTAAGCATTAATCAAAACCATTTCCTTTAAGTATCCAAAGAAATTTACTCATTTTAAAGTATGGGCGGGTATCCCCCATTTTTCGCTTATGAATTTTAAGTCGAAGAATTGGCAAGTATAAAATATGTAAGAAGTTATGTTTTATCCTTCTATTTATACAGTATTTTATTTTCATAGTGGTGGAACATTCTTCCTCGCTATTTTTCCTTGTTAGAAATCTGAGTTCATAAAATTAAGACGCTAAAGTGAAGTAAAAATGGATATTAGATACTTTTTTTTATTTGGGATTTATTTCAAAAAATAAAATTTACTAAAGCCACGTATTGATGCTAATTTCTTTCATAATTCATTACAGTAAATCTGATAAATTTCATTTTCAAAATCATTTAGTTCAGTAATACTTAACAGTACTATTTAAAAATTAACAGTAGTTCGAAAAAAAAGTCCCTTAAATTGTTAATTCTTAAAAAAAAAAAAAAAAATTAAAGTTACTTTAAAAAAATGTAAAGTATTTTACAGTTGAAAACAACAAATTTAACGAAAACAACTTTAACGAAAATGTACAGTTATGCTACAATTCAGTATAATATCTACTGAATAAATTATAAATTTTCCATTTTCTGAAAAAAAAAAATGAAATAAACCGCGTTATTTCCTTGCATTCCATAAATCGGATTAATTTTAATCGGATCAACGCAAACGCAATCGATTAGCTATGATTTAATATTAAATGTTTAAGAATAAACAGAAATAGGATAGAAATCCATTGTTTAGTTTCCAATGCTTTGCTGTGTGAAGTCTTGTTGGCTTTTCGCGTTGTTTCTCGAGAAGACACATTTGGAAAAGATTTCAATTATAAAAACTAGATCATTTCTAGTCCTTAAATATTCATCTCAAGTTTCAAAAAGATTCAAAAGTATTAGGGGAGACAAATACAAATGTGTATATGATAACTTTCCTTTTACCATTGGAAAGTAGACTAAAAATTACTGCAATTACAGAATTTTGCTTGATCTTCAAATGATTTAATTGCCAATCGCTCTTTAAAATGAATATCCGTTTCTCATTTCGTTTTGATTCCAAGAGAATTCATTTCCAAATTATTCTGGCAATTCCTTTGGTTGATACGATTTGTATTAAGATTCAGGAAACTATAAATTGGGAATGAATGGTCACTCTTTCTTAGCCGAAATTTCCTCTATTCGGTGGAGAGCAATTTCTTTTCAAATACCAATCAGAAACCGAAAATTTATTTACAAAGGTCATTTGACAATACTGCACTACATAGGCGCGGTGAAACGGAAAATAAGGGGCTGAATCTGGCAGGAGGCCAAACGATTGTACACTGAACTAAAGTATCCAAAGTGGAAATCCTCATGTGTCTTCACCAGGCGAAGGCCTTGATAGCAAACCCACAAATGACGCCTGCTGAAGTAACAACGAATCTATATAACATTGCTTCTTTAATAAAGGAGATGGTGGTAGAAATCCACTCAGAAAGCCAGGTAACAAACCCAATTAGACGTACTTCTAGAATAATAAATTGAACGTAAGTTATTTAAAGCTAGAATAAATTAAATAACATTAAAACAACACATAAATAACTGTCATTTAACAAAACAAAATTATATTTAGTCTTTTCACGATAGTTGGTTTTTTTTGTTTTTTTTTACCTAACTAACTTCAGGATAAATATTTATTTATACAATAAAAATGCGTTACTTTTGTAATAGAAAACCATAATTCGTCAAAAGAAATGGATAACAAAAATTCTTAACGTTCAATTAAACATTAATTTGAACTTTAACTTCTTTGAAAAAAAAAAAGATGTAAACCCCCCCAAAAAATCGTTATTTTGAAAAGTAAACTGATTTTAATTAAATTTCAAATTTTCAAAAACAAAATCTTAAATCCCTGTAAGTCAAATGTACTTTTAGCCGTGCCGGTGTGGTCTAGTGATTAGACGGTGGTCTTCTACAAGAACGATGCATAGGCACCTGGCTTCGAATCCGACGTTGCGTTGGTTTGGATTTTTACTTTCTTTCCTTTGTTTGTCTGCTTCTTCTCTTTCTCTTCCTCTGTCTACGGCATTGAAGGGTGAGAAAAATTGTCAGAATTAAAAAAAAAAATTACCTTCACAATTTCTGACCATTGTGGGGTTAGTGCCGTAGATCCGCTATGATGAAAGCACATGTGGGTGTGTCCACGGCCTATGCCGAATAAAACAACAATTGTAGTTTTTTTTTTTTGACAACGGACGGACGGTAGGGCAACCGACAGAGACATGTACAGACATTGTAAGACAAATCTTTAATTCGTCTTTTGATAGTTACAATGCGGATATGAAATCTTTCGTCCTATTTCCCCTTTTAGAGTTAAAATACTAAAGTTAGGAAAAAATGAACAGTATATATTTCTTTTATCGATTTACTTTGAAACGCAAAATTTATTGAAGTTACGCTTATTGAACCGCCAACCTGTTGAAGTTATTCTGTAAATGTAATTCTGTAAATTAATTTTGTATTGACATCATTGTAGTTGCAAAATTCAACGTAATCTCTACTATTTTTTTATTTTTTTTCCAAACGAAATCATTTTTGCTTTCTTGGTTGTTATTTATTTTCGATAATAGTTCACAACCTGATTTTTTTATTCTGATTACTTTAAAACATTTCATCCTCCTTTAACAGCTGCCTCAGGATCAGAATGATTTTCTATTTTTTTTCTTCCAAAATATTATTGTCCAAAGTTTTCAAAATATCAGATGCAGAGAACGTCTAATTTCCATCAAATTGGTTAATTCGTTACAATTTCCAGAAATACAATTTCGAACTGAAAAAAAAAGTTCTTGCAGGAAAACTTGATCAAATTTCAGCATGAATGTATTACCAAAAAACAGTTCCTGCAGAATTGCCATAAGCATACAGAATTCTACATTAAATCACTCCTTATCTAAAAACTTTTCTAATAAAAAATTGGATTTATTTATTTCAAACTGAAAATAATAATAATAAATCTATCTATTGCTTCAATCTACAAAATTTAAGTGCGATTTAGATGAGCTTAAAACTATAATGAAAATAATCATTAAAACGTGAAGTTATGATTTTATTTTGTATTTTAAAGTAGTGGAACATATTTGAAAATCCTTGTAAACAAATTAACAATGGAATATCAGCTGCAGACAATAATAATTATGGGAACTGTAGTTATCACCAAGAGAACATAGTCTCATACATAGATGACAGTTAATGTTGCTGCTGTACATGATGAAATGACTTAGAAACATCAATCACGTTGTAAATGATTAAAAATTGTTTATGAATTAAGTTACTACGATGTCACTACTAAGTAATTTCATAAAAGGCGTTTAATTAATGCTTTATAAACTCAATATTTAAATGGAAAAAAATAATCAAACTAGACATTTATTTCGCTACCTATAAATTACTATAATGTTTTACTGTTTAAAAACAATTACTATTAAACAATTAATAAAGTATTTACAATTTAATTCAAAATAATTGAACATTCGCTTGCCCGTTATTTATAATCAAGACAATTCAGAAACTGTTTATCCTAGTCAGCTTAATAGGATAAATAACAGATGCAAGATTGCTATTGATTTTGGTAGCTTCATTAGATTATCTGTATGTTATCGATTAACAAAAACCTTTCTCTGTAATACATTATCATTAAAACTGCAATCACCATAATATATCATATGCATTTTACACTTTTTATAAAGTTTAACTTTTATTTGTCAATGTTCCTCAACCTATTACTCTATGTAAATTGTAGTACAGAAAAGTTGCCTTTAAATGACATCTGACAAAATATATTTTATTTTATAATTACAAAAAAATACGGAAAAGGCTTCGTAAATACAGACCTTTGCATGGCTCTGAACCAAGTTTTCGTATTATTATAACTATTATTATAATTATTATTAGTAGTAGTAAGTGATATTATAACATTAATTAAATTAAAATTAATTAAATTAATTAAATTGGCCATTAATTTCTATTGTTCATCACCTTATAAGTAAAATTTACTTCATTTGACACACCCTTTACTTTTTGTAACATCATTTAATAATGAATAATACTTAAAAAAAATAGGTTATTTATTTAATCGTCTGAATAAGTCGGATGATGGAGAACATAAAAGATTTTCCTTCTCTATTAAGAAAAAAATCAATTTTCTATTAATCAAAAAAATCAAGTCACAGAAAAAAAATGGATGAATAGATGATTGCACCCACTGAAATAATAAGTAAAAGGAGCAGTCATAAAATTGTGAAAGAATAAGATTGTCCCTGAACTTGACTACTATGCAAAAAAGCATCTCAATTGGTTAAGTTCTTGAATTTCAACTTTTAACCGTTAAAAATCTAGCTCATTTGTTGAGAAATGGAGATGGAAGATTTTCTGAAAATAGAAATTTATCTTTCGATTTGCAGTCATTTTTAAGATTTTACTTCAAAGAATAGAATTCTTTATTTCTCAATTGCATCCGATTCTTTTCCCGAATAAATTGAAATAAAGATTTGGAAGGTCAAAATGAAGTTGTTCAATAATAAAAAAGAAACATAGTTTTGAATATGGAGGTGAAATGGAGTTTCTTTTATTGTGATTCAGTTGAAAGGGAATGATCGAATTTTCCCGAATGATGCAACTAATGTTGATATTTGTCATATCATTGCTGACATTAAACCGATTGCAATATCTAATTTTTTTTCTGCAAAAGTATGTTCTTCTGAAGATGGTTATCACAAACCATCTTTCTTTTCCAAATCAAGACCTCTTGTCCAAATTGCTTAAATTGTGGCATTTGGGAATGGGAAGATTCGAAGATTGTTTAGTGAATACCATCGCAAATCAGTTCTGTTCTTCCGAAACAATCGATAAATAAAAAAAAAAGAGAAATTCCTTTTTTTGTGTGATATTTTAAAATAACGTTGTAATCAGTCCCCTTAGAAAATATTCTTCTAATTCCGATGATATTTATGGCTTAATAAAATCTACAGGCTAGACATATTCAGAAAAGTGCAATCTTATCCCTGTTCTTAATAATGAACATAATGGCATCCTCAACAAAAAATTTTATTGATGATTTGAACTTTCATTAAATTATTTTGAAAAAGTTTTATAAAAGAACAAACATATCGGTGGCCGTGAAAAGGGATTGAACTTATGAATGAATACATTTCTAAGAATAACTGCGAATTTGAATTTCGAACGTTATTATTTTGAACAATTCCATGTTATCAGATCAAGATGTTAATAATATTCGTTACGAAGGAAGAGTGTTTGTCATTATCTGCAGCCATTCGGTCCTTGAAAAAAAAAAAGGTAATTGGCATAAAACTGAAAAATGTTCTCGATAAGATATTTTTAGCTTTTTTATTCTTAGTTTTACTTTGAATGACGCAAATGTGGTAATTCTATTACTTGAGTATACGAATTTAACATATTTATCACCCGCACATTTGGGTTAATAGATCAGATCATTACACCTTCGCTAACCATTAAATTTGAAAGAAAACCAGCCGTGATCTTAAATTTTTATTCATAATTTTTCTTGCGTGTAGTTTTCAAATTTGTGC